>VSWD01000011.1:12264840-13002340 GCA_033119305.1 Pinctada imbricata | reverse complement strand
TCGAGGTTTAAAATAAAATTATTCATTATGGCAAAATATATGTATATGAAATAAAAAACAGAACAATCAAAAAAAAAAAAAAAAAGAAAGAAAGAAAAAGAAAAGAAAAGAAAGAAAAGAGAGAGTGAAAAAACGCCGAAAAATACAGCGGGCTCTGTGTTCGCGCTAGCACAATTTCAAATCAAATATTGACCAATCAGAGGCGAGCATTTTATTTGTATACAGAGGAAACTCAGAAGCGGGTTGAAAGTTGTTTTCCCACGAAGAAACTAAACAAAACATGTTTATTTGGGTAATCCCATTGCGATAAATGGTAAGATGCATTTCTAAGTCATTAATATTTACTTTTTAACGAGCATTTCCCAAAATAAAGACGCCGGCTTGGTCACTTCGACCCACGCGCTAATTTTTCTTGTTCTTGCTTTTATTTCACGGCGATCCTGTGGACTATTTGGATCACTTTTTATATATTTAGACATATTTGTATGATTACTTCCTCCTAAAAAGGAACATGTACCAGGTAAAATCTTTGTTTACTTTGTTACAAGCTAACCCCCCCCCCCCTTTCCCTTTCAGCCTTTGCCATGGGAAGGATTGGGTAAACTTAAAGATACATGTTCTTCAGGGTGTCAGGATTTTCATACTGATGTCTTTTCTAGTGTTGTAATGATAGTCGCTGAATCTTGAAAAGTGCTGACTATCGATGACGATAATGATTTCGAAAATCGATTGTCGCAGTTGAAGTTACACGAAATGATCTCAGTGCGAAAAGTCTTTGCTATAATTCAAAACTAAAAACTAGACGCGATCGCTTTGGCAAAGTTACCAGCTGAGGAAGAGCAGATTTATCCATATCCCGGTAGTACTAAGTCCGCAGCATGGGACTGTTTTGGCTTTAATAGAAAGAAAAAGGAAGGCCCCCCTTCTATCATGTCTAAAGCAAACCTTGAGATAAATACCGTTGTTTGCAAGATCTACTTGCATACGTACGCCCTGAGTATTCTCCTTCTGAAGATACAAAACATACAACAATTTTAAAATAAAAAAGTCTGATTCTGATTGTGATATCGATGTACTTTCCGATAGTTTCCGATAATTGATAGTCAAATTTTTTTCTGATTTTACAACTCTAGTCTTTTCGTATTGAGTTCTTTTGTACTTTTCGTTCCAATACGGAAGATCGCAAATACTTCTAACCAAGACTATACGAATGTTCTCGCCCACTCTTCGATTGTTCTCCATTGTTATGACGTCATCAATTTACTTGGGCAGAAAAGGTGCCCAAATTTTGAACAATGGTTTAGGTATTTAGGTGACTAAATGAAAAATCAGAACGGACACGCTGCACACGCTGTATTTGCGATCTTGCGTATTATCAGGATTTTTCGTACCAATAGATGATTTTCCAATAAACTCGTGAGACAGTCAAACACCATCGTCGGAAACCCACGTTTGGTCACGCAAGCTCTCCCGTGGGTCATATCGGCAGAATTTTCACAGGATAGCATTACAAAAATCTAATGCGATTACTTGTCCATGTTGTCAGTGAATTAGCCATTTAAAGCCACTATGTAAGCAATACTGTTTTGTAACTCCTAAAATTAACAAATATTAATCACTGTCAACATTATTTAGGGCATCTTTTTGTTGATGGAAAAATAAAATAGATGATATTTTGCTATCGATAACAAATTAACCAACAAGTACTCGCATTAGACATGTTAGATTTTTGTAATGCTATTCAGCGACAATTCTGTCGTTATGACCCACGGGAGGTGAGCTTGCATGACCAAGCGGGGGTTTCCGACAATGGTCAAACACCAGACATAAGTACGAAAGATCCCACTATCAAATTTTGAGGAGCTCAAATAACTCAGCTCTATATAGCAGAAACATAATTTTTTTTTTCTGCAATATGTACGAAAGATCTCAGTAACAGGTACGAAAGATCCCGTACGAAAAATCTCGGTACAAACAGGAATAGGTACGAACATGACGAAAGATCCTGGAACCATTCATCAGGGGCGGATACAGGATATGATTTGAGTTGGGGGGGGTGTGTGTGTGAAAAATTTGAAAAACAGATAGGGTCTTTAGGGCCACCTAGCATTTTCATAGCTGCACAGTGCTCCAAGTAGCATTCAAGATTTGGTTGCCAAAAAGCGACCTTGATTAAATTTCGGTCGCCATATCCAAAATTTGGTCGCAATAAGCAAATTTTTGGTCGCTATTTGTGTATAATTGACTTTCCAGAAACAAAAATCTGTATTTTCTCATAAATAACTTTTTAAGTCTATACAGGGAAAGCCTCGCTAGAAAACACTTTGACATAATCAGTTTAATCCCTGCATCGTCAGGACTCACGCAAGCTATCTTTCGCCAGTACAACAATGTAGCAAACAAAGTTTTAAAACGAAGAAAGAATATTGTACTTGACGAAAGTCTTACATGTACTTACAAATCACAGACATTCTAAAGTGTATACGTGTATGAAGCCATTCATTGTACGTTAAAGATAATTGCATTCATCGCTAAATAGATAACTGGATTGCCGGGGTAAACATTGTTAATTAGTGTACAACATGTACGTATATGTGTCAGTAGTCTTCTTTTATCGATTTTAGAAAGGTACTTTACATTTTACTTCACGGAAGCAAATCTGTAATTCGTGTGCATCTGAAAGATTTTTTTATTATCGTAAATTGAAGAACGGTCGAAAGAGAATGAACGTACATTTCTGAGAAAAAACTTTCTAATTTAAAACTGACAAACACCCCTATTCAAACATTATGAAAATAATGTCCACGTAGTTTACGCCTATAGTACTTCTATATAAGATCGAAGGTTAGCAGTCAATTGCATATGACTGAGTAGTTTTTACCGACAAAATACCGGTTTCAACATCTTTTAAAAGATATCACGGTCCCGCTCATAGTCTCTCCTCGGCGATTGTTTGTCTATTTTCATTTATTTACTACGTAAATAGCGTGAATTGGGGTTAAATTTTAATTCTTGCACATAAGTACAAAACTTGCTTAACTTGGCGTTCAATTTTTTTTATAGTCGTGATTTTGCAAGTTCATTTAAATTAAGGTCGCAAAACCAAATTTTCAGTCACAAATGCGACCAATTTAGTCGCAACTTGGAGCACTGCTGCATACCAAAAGAAATTGTTCATGATTTTATTTCTTAGCTTTTTTAAGTATTATAGGTAGGGCTCGGCCGATCCCATGATGGGTTGATCCAATGCGTATTGCGATATCAATCTCTTCAAAACAAGCGTACATAATTTGCTTCCCCTTGTTGGATCTCAAATAAAAAATTTTGTATTTCCCACAATTCTCTGAGCGCCATCTAGCATGTCGAGTGAGCATTCAAAATTTATGTCTCTTGAGAGTTTGTCATCACTAGCCAATTAATCAGCACACATATTTCGATAGTTTTCATTCGATTGTGCTACCTAATCAAGTAACTGACATATCTATGAAACTTTCATTCGATTGTGCTACCTAATCAAGTAACTGACATATCTATGAAACATAAGAAAGGTATTGCTAAATATTTTACACCAGCGTCTTCGGCAGATTTCTGTGGGCGTGTCCGTTTTATTTCGAACCTTCGCTTCGTATGCTAATCAGGACACTTAAGGTCGATTCTCATTGGTCCAGTGGTTTTGTACATTTGTCTTGAGAAGATGCATGATATCTTACCCTTCCTTATCATAATAAGTGTTGTTTTGAATATTTTGACGTGTCAGCACTTCAGAGAATGACTATTCATCACCAATTGCTTGAATAAATCGCGTCATCATTTTTGTGTGGCCTGCGAAGCATAGTGACACTTAGGGATCACTTTGTCCGTCTGTTCGTCTGTCTGTCACACTTGGATGTCACACCCTATAAAAGTGATTCCTGAGTGTTGCTATGTTTCGCAGGCGACACATGCATTCCTTGGAATGATTTTTTTCAATAACAAGGGGCGTGTCTTTATTCAAGAACACAAACAGTTAGCATGGCTAGTTCCGAAGAGTCTAATGGGGTTGTAGTTCAATGTGTTCAAGGAGGGAGATAACTCTAGCCAATTTGGAGGAAATATTGTTATGGGGGAACATTCAGACTGATTATATAAAAAATTTAGATCTGAAACATTGGAATTTAATTTTGGATTCCTCTTTGTAGCGTTGACGGATCTACACCTTACTACATGTACACGATGATGCTCAGTGGTCACTGGTACGTCACTGGTATGTTGGACTTTGGCTTCTAAAATGATGCCCTTTCTGTAAAAGATGCTGCACAATATACATGAAGGATGGTATGCCAATATTATTTTTTTCAATTGGTAATCAGATTCTCTTTCTTCTGTGTACATGAGATTTGTATATACATGTACTTGTCTGTCATACAAAATTGATGTCAAAACACACGTATACAATCCCTCCCCCTTGTGACATGATAAAATGCAATAATAATATAAAACCAATATTTTCAATATTATACTTTTCAATCATAAAAATCAGTCTGTTCTTTGAAATCTACTCTTGTATGCACACCAACTTAATAATTACTTATAGATTCAGGTAGGTCTAATCTTTCTAGAATGTGACAAAGTATTTAAGCTTGAAATCTGATTTTATTTACATTTTACAGGTCATCATTTTGCTGTCACTAGGTAGAGGATGACTGGCATGAACCTTTGCCGTGTTTGCAATGAATATGTTATCTAGTTTAAGATAGCAGTAAGTACATTACAGTACGTACATGATACTTTGATGGGTTTTGTAAGGGCTGTCACAGGTTAACTGAAAATTCGGTTACCCTCGGTTCATGCTTGGTCGGTTCGATTTGAATAGTGCTTTACAGAGTTGTCTGTCTGTTTGTCCGCAAAAACTTTAACCTTGGGCATAACTTTTGAATGGTAAGTGATGGGGTTTTCACATTTCACATGTGCATTTCTTGTGACAAGACCTTTCCATGGATACCAAAATTTTTGACCTTGTGACCTTGACCTTTGAGTTTGACCTACTTTTGAAAAACTTTAACCTTGGGTGTAACTTTTGAATGTTAAGTGATAGGGCTTTCATATTTCACATGTGTATTCCTTGTGACAAGACCTTTCCATGGATACCAAAATTTTTGACCTTGTGACCTTGGAGTTTGACCTACTTTTGAAAAACTTTAATCTTGGGCATAGCTTTTGAATGGTAAGTGATAGGGCTTTCATATTTCACATATGAATTCCATGTGGCAAGACTTTTCCATGGATACTTAATTTGACCTTGTGACCTTTACCTCAAATGTGAAACTACTTTTCATCAGTTCTGTGGGGCATTCGTGTTTCACAAACACAGGTTTTATTTATTATTTTTATGCCCCCGGAATCAAAGATTTGGGGGCATATAGTTTTTGGCCTGTCCGTCTGTTTGTCTGTTTGTCTGTTTGTCCGAAAAACTTTAACATTGGACAGAACTTTTGAATGGGAGGTGATAGGGCTTTCATATTTCACATGTGTATTCCTTGTGACAAGACCTTTCCATTGATACTTAAATTGTTGACCTCGTGACCTTGATCTTGACCTTTGACCTACTTTTCAAAAACTTTAACATTGGGAATAACTTTTGAATGGGAAGTGATAGGGCTTTCATATTTCACATGTGTATTCCTTGTGACAAGACCTTTCCATTGATACTAAAATTGTTGACCTCGTGACCTTGACCTTGACCTTTGACCTACTTTTCAAAAACTTTAACATTGGGCATAACTTTTGAATGGGAAGTGATAGGGCTTTCATATTTCACATGTGTATTCCTTGTGACAAGACCTTTCCATTGATACCAAAATTTTTGACCTCGTGACCTTGATCTTGACCTTTGACCTACTTTTCAAAAACTTTAACATTGGGCATAACTTTTGAATGGGAAGTGATAGGGCTATCATATTTCACATGTGTATTCCTTGTGACAAGACCTTTCCATTGATACCAAAATTTTTGACCTCGTGACCTTGACCTTTGACCTACTTTTCAAAAACTTTAACATTGGGCATAACTTTTGAATGGGAAGTGATAGGGCTTTCATATTTCACATGTGTATTCCTTGTGACAAGACCTTTCCAATGATACCAAAATTTTTGACCTTGTGACCTTGACCTTGACCTTTGACCTACTTTTCAAAAACTTTAACATTGGGCGTAACTTTTGAATGGGAAGTGATAGGGCTTTCATATTTCACATGTGTATTCCTTGTGACAAGACCTTTCCATTGATACCAAAATTTTGACCTCGTGACCTTGACCTTTGACCTTTTAACCCAGTGACCTCACATACATGTACTTAACAGAAAATAGTGTTCATAACTTCATACTAACAAAGATGCCACCGGGGGCATTCGTGTTTCACAAACACAGGCTTTATTTTTGTTGGTTATACATGTATCAAGTTATAATTAATAAATAACAATTAGGGCTCACGATATGATATGTATTGCAACATTTACTCACGATATGATTGGAATCACGGTACAACATTTTTAGCTTGCTGGGATGAAAAAGTCCGGAGAGCTAATGCCGTACCCTCATTGTCGTCATCGTTCGTAGACAAAACTTTAACCTGGGCTATATCTCTTGAACTATAAGGGGTAGGGCTTTGATATTTCACATGTAGATACCTTGTGAGAAGACCTTTCATTTGAGACCATGACCTAGTGACCTTGACCTTTGACCTTAACCATTTACCAACTTTTTAATTACTCATACTTTGGCAATATCTTTAGCTCTCTCAGAGATAAAACTAACATTAGATGAATAGAATCCTCATAACAATACTTTTTGTATTTTGGAAGATATTTGATTTTTTACAAAAACCTGCTACCGTAAGCTATGTAATCTTTGATTACCCTATGTTTAATGTAGATATGAAGGTATTTCTGTAATTCGTCAGATATTTTATTAAAACAATAACAAATTAAGATCATTCATAATTTGAATGATTCGAGAAGTATGGTATTGACTAGAAAAAACAAAAACAAAACTCAGAGATAATCTTTGACGACTCGGCGTAGAGCATTGCCATGTTGATTTTTTAAAGATAAAACTAAATGCCGAAAACGAGCCATAAGTCAACCATACAGCCTCTTCTTGTATTGTGTATCGAACCGTCGTCAAGAACCACGGTGAATCAATAACCACGGTGAATCGAGAACCGCGGAGAATCGTCACAGCCCTAATACAATGAACACTCTATATCCACAAATTTTCGGCCACTTGGCCTTTATCAAGTGGAAAAGCACGAATATGATATCCATAACTGCTGTAACTGAAAGATAATTGTTTGCTCATTATTCATAGTCTTTGATCTACTGTCCTGTTCACTAAATCCAGAGCACCCTGTTTTGGCGATTCTCTCTGAAGTATAATGTTGTCAACTTAAAAAATGATATCCAGTCTATCGAACTCTTTTAGTTTAACAGAAAATGCCTCCTTTTTGGTTGTGCATTGCTTAGTTAAAAAATACGACGGAAAATATAATGTCTTTGTGAATTTTCTATAGTAAAAACAACTAAAATGCATGATGCCGGACACCATAACGTCAATGTTTACCATTGTTTGTACAGAGAACAATATGGCAGCAGGCTGAAATTAACATGGGAATTTCCCGTAGACATTATATTTTTCGTATGGCAGGTTAAATACCTATGAGCACCAAACTCTATGAGCACCAATTCTCAGAAAGTATAATTAGTAGAGATTAGAGAGTAATTCTTTTCCATTACATCAATCATTTTCTGGTCTTGTCTTGTTTTAGACCCTGATCCCCAGGGTCCTGGAAAATGGGTGTCACTTCGATTTATTAAAGCAAACAACCAGGAGAGCTTCAGTCTCATCAGAGACTTCTGGTATTTAATGATTATCGTTCTCTTGTATTGTTGCATGTATTTATAAATTGTTACTTTGCATTTATTTTCAGCATCTAAAGAAGATTCATGAGCTGATGCAGTTAATTCAGGGAAATTTAACCTCAGCACAATTTGTGTGGCTAGCAGACCAATATCATCAATAGTGACAAACTTTTGAAATGGTTACAAATTTGTAACATACTGACATTATGTGGATTTTTTACTTTGAAGTTGTCAAATCAATTTTCAACACATGCATAATATAATCAATGTTGTTAAGGGACATATATCACATGTAAACATAATTTAAGGAATTATATCTTGATTATTAGGAATTACCCGGTCTGTTGTCCATCTATCATACAATCATTTATGTTTTATAACTTTTAATCCCTTTCATAAATTTAGATAATACATGTATGGTCACAAAGTTGATGCCCAGAACCCAAGGATGTGTCATGTTCATATCTGGAAGGCCAAATTGAAGAGAAATGTTGAAATCTTGTCTCATTACTCTCTGATATCAAAATTTTGGCCTCGACTTTAGAGTTTGACCACCTTCTTTTTAAAACTAACCTTGGACATAACTTTTGAATGATAAGTTACAGGGCTTTCATAGTTCATTTGACAGTGTATTTCTAGTGATAAGACCATTCTAAAAATTCCTAGTGATACCAATTGTCTTGACCTAGTGACCTTTGCCTGGAAGTTTTGCATACTTTTCAGACTACAGCTATTATTGTAGATGACAGAAGTACATTAATGTTTCATAAACATATATTGTTTTTCCTCTTCATGATTTTTGAAATTATGTCCAAGAATAGTGTCTTTTATTTAACTCAGATTTTGAAAATAGTTTTCACATCTAGACAAAATGGAAAAATAGGAAAATGCTGTTAGGCTACTCTTTTCCTTTGTATGTGTTTCTTGCTACATTTTGATATATAAATTTATTACATGATTATTAATATAGAAATTAAATACTTGTTTCATTCTACATTATTTGGTCTTTTTTCAGTAACATAAGGCAATGTAGATGAAAAATAATTTGCTGATATCTAGCTATTTGGGGATGCATTGAAAACTCGTTAACTTTCGAGTTCCTACATCAGTTTATGGTTTTCAAAACATTCTGCTGGTTTATTTTGTAATCACACTTGAAGCATTAGTTCCTCACAATTTACACACTATGTAAACTTTAGAACATCAAGGTTACAAATAGTTTACGCTAGTTTCAGCAAGATTACACATTTGGAAACTTTTATACACATGGTTTCCAAATAGTTTACGCAAGTCTTCCAAATGGTTTACGCAAGTCTGAACTTGATATTGTAAGATTCCAAATGGTTTACGCAAGACTGAACTTGATATTGTAAGATTCCAAATGGTTTACGCAAGACTCGAGTAAGATTCCAAATGGTTTACGCAAGTCTGTACTTGATATTGTAAGATTCCAAGTGGTTTACGCAAGTCTGAACTTGATATTGTAAGATTCCAAATGGTTTACGCAAGACTGAACTTGATATTGTAAGATTCCAAATGGTTTACGCAAGACTGAACTTGATATTGTAAGATTCCAAATGGTTTACGCAAGACTCGAGTAAGATTCCAAATGGTTTACGCAAGACTGAACTTGATATAGTAAGATTCCAAATGGTTTACACACTGCATAAACCAGTGTTTATTCAGATTCCAAATGGTTTACGCAAGTTTCAACAAGATTACACATTTGAAAACTTTTATATCGTCAGTTTCTATATGGTTTACGCTAGCCTGAACTTGATATTGAAAGATTCCAAATGGTTTACGCAATGCGTAAACTTGTGTTGATTCAGATTCCAAATAGTTTACGCATGTTTCCATATGGTTTACGCAAGCAGAACCTTTATATCATAAAACGGCAATCAAGTTTACGCAAGGTAAAATATGCGTAAACTATCTGGAATCCTGAAGTTTCAATTGATTACGCAAGTTGGTGCCTTTAAGTTTCAGTTGCGGAAACTTGATGGAAATTACAAGATTACGCTTGTGTAAACCATTTGGAATTTGAGCGGGTAGTCGGGTTACGCAAAGCGTAAACTTGAGTTTCAGCGACGGAATCCTTGCGTAAACTATATGGAAACTTCAGGTTTCCGCAAAGTTTCCATATAGTTTACGCATTGCGTAAACTTGTTTTTTCACCCAGTGCAAGTAAGAAGATTTCATCGTTAGAGCCAGACGGCTTGCAAGTAAGCTACTTGATCAGGGTTATATTACAAAACGACTGAAATTATCATTGAGGAAGCTCTTCGGTCGCTACGGGGATATAATAAAAGCATATCAGACCCCCTTTCCAGAATGATCAGTGGCATCATAAATTGTGATCGAAAGGCTGTCATAATCACCAAACAAAAATACTTACCTGATATGTACATCGAGACAATCACTGAATTTGACAAGTTTCCGTGGAGCTGTTGCAACGAGTATTGTATGCAATCAGGAGACGCTGACCCTCCCTGGGCACCTGGTCTCACTTCGGAATGTTATTCATTCCGAGGTACGCAACCGTTCCAATGAGAATTCTAATGATTTTGCCATACCTTCTCGAGACTGAATAACTGATAGTACTTCTGATGTTTACATTAATTTCGATAATATTCTTTTAAATATGTTTTTTAATGAAATGGCAAGTTTCCGAAAAAGTCAAATAATATTTATGATATCAAATTGATAGAGAGCCGAAACAAAGCTTCTTTCATGCGACAGAGATGGAAAAAAAATTTAATGCACTTGAAAAACATCCATTTCACAGGAAACGAGTTAAACTGCTCCACACTGCAACAGGAAATAAGTTAAATGATTTTGAATACATTAAAATTATTTATCTTCATAATAATGATGTCGAGTTGTTCCAACTCTATTCCTTCTTGAAGAAAATTCCAGAAGATAATAGAGATTTTTTCTAAAACATTATGTCAGAATTAATCACCTCACTTGAAGAAGATATTTTCTTAAATGTTTACTGTCTTGATTTCCAAATTTCTTTATATTTATCATATGTTTGTGCTTTCATGCCTGGCGGGATGCTGTCTTTCAGGAAAAGTTCGAGACGTAATAAAACCCCTTTTTTCAAAATATGCTGTATTACATTCATTCATGTTGAATAATATCTCTGGGTTTTGATTGGAAGAATTGTATTGAAAAAGGAAAAATATATTTCATATTCAACCAATGGAATTTAGCTTGATAGTATAAATGTCGCACAAGAGAGTAGCAGCTAGCTATTGTCAAGAAATTAGCGCCTCAAAATGAATTACCTGAAAGTATGGGGAGATTCAATGAAACAACTCAGACGATCTTTGTCTTCGTCTTCAAATAGAAGTAATGGAAGCACCTCGGAGGATCGACTTCTACGCCTGGCCGTGCTTGGTGCATCTAAGGTAGGAAAATCATCCTTGATCAAACAACTTTTGAAACAAAAAGTTGATGACGCCTACGAGGAGACGATAGAGGACTTGTACAAGTACACCTCATCCAAGGACCCGGACCTTCAAGTAGACATCCTAGATACATCGGGCTCCGATGAGTACCTGTCTTTCCGTAAACGAGCTATGAAGAATTACGATTGTTTCCTCTTGGTATTTTCTTTACTTGACGAGTCATCGTTCGAAGAGATGAAGAAAATCAGAGACCAGTTGTACACCGTGAGAAGAAAACGCACCTCTCCTTTCCCACTTTTGGTGGTCGGCAACAAATGTGATCAACCATGGAGATTCATGTCTAAAGACAACATAGAGTCGGCTGTCGGAGAACTAGGTCACGAGTATATGGAGTGCTCAGCAAGGTGCTTTGATGACACGAAGATAAGTTTTGAGAGAATCATAGATTTGAGCGACACTGATGACGTCTTTGCTGGACAGGCGGGCTATTTAGGAGGGGTGCATGATGGATCTATATTTGTAAAGAGGATACGAAATATCAACGGTGCGGCGTCAATCGAATGGGTTCGACTATACTGAAGTTGAAAGGTGGTGAATCTAGGACATTTATGTCTCTTTTCTTTATGTCGTCATTCCCTTGCTTCGTTTATTTGTTGTTTCTTTTGTAAGAATCTCAATATGTTTATACAATAAATTTTTGCACTGTAACACTTGTTTTCTTTTTACGGTTTCTAACAAACTTAGTCAACAGACAATATTTCCAATCATTAAGTGCATTTGAATTTGAACTATGAATGAAATAATCAACAAAGTATAAACAAGAGTATTATTCATAGTTATAGGTCCTTGAAACTAAGATTTTTTACTAAAAAACAACAAAAGTTTGTAAAAGTACATGTTCCACATGTTCCACATTTTAACCATATTGCTTACCAATTAGCGCTTTGGATATTATGATTGTACTGTGTAATAATTGCAGGGTCATATCTAAAGGTCAATTTAATAGTCAAAGGAATTGTCAACAATCCGATAGGTAGAATCTTAGAAATTTAAAATTATCACATTATTAAATTCGTCGCTCCCTCGAAGTATTCCTATTTTAGCTCGACTGAACTTTAGTACAAAAGAGCTATTGCAATACCCCCGGCGTCGGCGTCAGCATCGTCCTAACTTGATGATAAGGTAAAAGTAAAGATAACACAATTACCTTTCCTACAAATGTATATTCATATTCTGATGGTTCTTTATGTTGTTGGGTGTGTTTTGGGACCATGGGAGTGCAATTCAATTTGAATTAAGTCTTTATAGAAATCTTTCGTTGAACAACGCAAACCTTAACTTTTACTAAACCAAACGTAGCTGTACGTATCTAATGTTTTACGTCTTCAAATTCATTAGCATCATTTAAGAGCAGGTAAATTTACAGCATGGAATACTTGAGTATTATTACGAGAATTCGAGATCTTTCTCCAATCAGTTTTGAATTGGGAAATATAAAGACAAATAAGACAAAACTTCATTTTCCGATTTCCGAAGTGAGCTGCACGGACAGTAGTTGTTATCTATTGTATATGTTCAAGATATTTATGGAGTTACCTTTCTTCACATGCGAATTCATACTTTAAAATGACCGAATGACATAATGAACTAGATAGGTTTTGCTTCCAATAAAGATACAGTGCACTACAGAAAGATACCTTTTGCACATTAAGGTTTAGGAATATGAAATATGTAGTAAATGCTTTTCAGTCCTTCCAAGTTCAGTTATAATTACTTCATGTTTATTTGTTTTGTTTTATTTAAGTCAGTAATAAAGAAGAAATATAGCACTTAAAACCATATTATGAACATAAGAATGATATATTGACAAACAAAAGGGTAACCCCTATTAATTTCATTGCATTTTCGACTACTAGACTATACCCATCGCTTTGCAAAAAATAACAGATATACTTTCTTCATTTTGTATTATTTCATAAAACAATGAACAATATATAGATAATAGTATATATAAACAAAAGTACAGGTATACAGTTTTGTTAAGGGTCAAGTTATGGCTTGAAATGTTAAACGTCTTCAAATTCATTAGCATCATTTAGATAAATTTACAGCATACGTGCATGTCTGGTCCATGCTGAAAATTCATCTGTTCTTAAATGATCCTATTGGATTTGAAGACGTTTAACATTAGTACCACTTGGTGAGTGTCACTGCTGGTGGACCAGGAGTCCCCGAGGGCACATGTAGCCAAGTTCGATCAACTTCGGTTGATCGTCTCTTCAATGCATTCGAACAATTCTGTTATCAAAATTTCTTCAAATTTCTAAAAAGTAGGTCCTGCAGCATCATATCCCACCCATTCTGCTACGTCTTTCTGTATATTTTGGACATAATATTTTTCACACCCTTTGGCAATATAACATTGTTTAGGTTGAGGATCACTGACGAGGGTTAAGTACCCGAAACGTGCATGTCTGCTCCATGCTGAAAATTCATCTGTTCTTAAATGATGCTATTGAATTTGAAGACGTTTAACATGGACCAGACATGCAAGTTTCGGGTATTTAACCCTTGTCAGTAGTCCTCAATCTTATCAATGAAATATGGCCAAAATATGTGGAAATTATGTTCAAAATATTCCGAAAGACGTAGCAAGATGGCTGGAATATGATGCCACAGGACCCAGGTTTTAGAAATTTGAGAAAATTTTGTAAATAGAAATTTTCAAATGCGTTTGAAGAAACGACCAACCGAAATTGATCGATCTTGATCGTTTAGATTGAGGATCACTGACGAGGGTTAAGAACCCGAAACGTGCATATCTGGTCCATTCTGCAAATTTATCTGGTCTTAAATGATACTATTGAATTTGAAGACGTTTAACATTTGAACTACTTGGTGAGTGTCACTGCTGGTGGACCAGGAGTCCCCGAGGGCACATGTAGCCAAGTTCGATCAACTTCGGTTGATCGTCTATCTATTCAACGCATTTGAAATTTTCTGTCACAAACTTTCTTGAAATTTCTAAAACCTGGGTCCTGTAGCATCATATCCCATCCATTCTGCTAGGTCTTTCGGTTCATTTTTTGACATACTAATTTTCACACTTTTTGGCCATATTACATCGTTTAGATTGAGGATCACTGACGAGGGTTAAGTACCCGAAACGTGCATGTTTGGTCCATGCTATAAATGTATCTGGTCTTAAATGATGCTATTGAATTTGAAGACGTTTAACATTTGAACTACTTGGTGAGTGTCACTGCTGGTGGACCAGGAGTCCCGGAGGGCACATGTAGCCAAGTTCGATCAACTTCGGTTGATCATCTGTCTATTGAACGCATTTGAAATTTTCTGTTACAAAATTTCTTGAAATTTCTTAAACGTGGGTCCTTTAGCATCATATCCCATCCATTCTGCTTCGTCTTTCGGCACATTTTTTGACATACTAATTTTCACACTTTTGACCATATTACATCGTTTAGATTGAGGATCACTGACGAGGGTTAAGTACCCGAAACGTGCATGTCTGGTCCATGCTGCAAATTTATCTGGTCTTAAATGATGCTATTGAATTTGAAGACGTTTAACATTGGCTACATGTGCAAGACAAGGATACCAGCAATTTTTCTCAATAATTTCGACATACCATTTGCATAACTACAAAGACAGGCATCGTACAAGAATTAACAGTTCAAAATTAATTTTTTACATCCTTTCATAAGATCAAAATGTAACCTATCGAAAAAGGCCAAGTATCCTTATGAAAATATTTCAGGTATTACATAAGGGCACCCCTAAAACTCCGAATATGTTTGATATAGTTTCATGAAAAAAAGTCGAATTATCAAAATATTTTCTAATAGACAAAATTGTCAGGTAAAACAACACATATTGTTCAATAATAAAAGCTTATTGTAAAACTACTTTGAATCATAAACGGTCAGGTGGGGACCCACCTTTAAGGAGAGTGCACAAATCCAGTGTTGCTGCTATTGTCATTTTGTTAGTTTGAAGGGCATAAATCCACCAAACGCAAGTAAAGACTTTCATTTCATCCATTTTAACACGTAGATATCTTTGCCTAAAGTTCTTTTCTTAAAAAAGAATGAATTATCAAAATTGAAATAACTTTAAGAATTATTTACCGAATCACAAAGCTGTATGTACTAGTATATCTCATTTTCGAAAATGTTCTTTGTATACCTTCACCGTTACACTTATTATACAATGTATGTCTACAAACGTTTTGATAATCATTTTTAAGGTTGATTTGAAACTTTGTTACACAATCGAGTAACGTTACTACATAGGAATTATTATGGGGGAATCTTAATTTTGAAACTTTCTTTTAAACTGTTTTTTTTTTTTTCAATTCGAGTATTTTCTATTCTCAATAAACTAATGTCAAGCATTCTATCACCCTCAATAAAGTAATGCCATGAGTATTATCTCTCTCCCAATTAAGTAATGTCGCAATCAAAATACTTGTATTTGGGTGTTTTATTTGAATTTAACATTAGAATAAACTCGAATAAAAAAGGAAACGGTAACAGAACAATTCAAAGTAAAATTATTTCAAGCTTGCCGACTTTTATCCGATGACTGATTTTGTTCAAGTAGGTCATGCGGAATTATTTATGTTATTTATGGTACTGTTATGTGTTCGTCGTGTATTTTTACGTAAGCAGCCGATTATGTTTACACCAATCGAATGCTGCATTACATAAATGAAATAAACGTAAGTCGTTATCGATGAAAACAGGTATTGTGCTCGCAGGTGTGCAGGGTGCACCGATAAATTTTGCACAGACACAGTGGGTGTTCATTTAAATTTCCTTTTGAAAATTGATTACAGTATATAGATTTAAAATATTGCACCAACATCTTTTTCAACATTGACGACAGGCATGACAGGTATTCACCTTAACCCAAGACAAAAATCAGGCTTAAATCCTAAAATTAAATTAGAAATCCACGTCATTTCCTTACGAAGTTACGGAAGCCCGTTATTGCCAAATACGAAAAAAGAAGGAAATGCGAAATATATTGAGGAAAATACGAAATATATTAAGGAAAATGAGAAAGGAATTTAGAAAAACAAGAAAAATATTAAGGAAAATGAGAAATATACTTAGGAAAATATGAAATATATTAAGAAAAATGAGAAATATATTAAGAAAAACGAGAAAAAATATGAATGAAAATGAGAAATACATTTAGGAAAATCAGAAATAAGTTAAGGAAAATGAGAAATATATTTAGGGAAGAAATAAGAAATAGATTTGGGAAAATGAGAAATAAATATAAAAAGGAAAATGACAAATATATTTACAGAAAATGGAAAAATAAATGAGAGGTGGACAGGGTGAAAGAGAGGATGAGGATGGAAGGAAAAGGGAGGCAAGGGGGAGGGGAGGAGCGGGAGGACGGAGGGAGGGGGATGGTATTGGGGAGGGAATAGGGAGGGAGGAGTAAGAGGGTGGATGGGTGGAAGTGAGGGGGCGGGAGGGAAGAGGGGTACCCTCCTGTCCAACCCCCCCCCCCCATAAATATAAAATGGAAACCACAAAAAGAAATACGATATGTCTACACTCTACTTATATCACTCCCAGAATATAAATGAGATGCACATCAAGATATAAAGGCCTTCTTGTATTTCGATCTTCCACTCCCTCCCCGGCCCCCGCTGATTTTACGAAAAAATAACTGATTTGTACTGGTCACAGGCGCATCATAAACTAAAGAGCTGGAACGCCAGACAAATAATTTCTGTTTTTCTTTAATTTAATTTCAGTGTTTATAAAAAAAAGTACCTGCGTCTTCTTGTAACTGAATTGAAGACGGCAGTACCACTGCTTTGTTTCATCAAGCTTCTGCTTGTTAGTCAGTCTCTCGATGTCTTATATTTAATTCTTTCCATTCTTTTACTCCTTAAGAATAGAACACTGGACGCTTTATTGATAATATGTTGGAATGACAAATAAGGATAATGACCATATCCCCATATACAGTACAAAACCGATAATTCAGAAAATCATAAACCGAAGGCATACAAAATGGGACAAACCAAAAAAAAAATCCACCACATGAAAAGAAGCGAACTGCTAATACGGGAGTGAAACCAGGTGCAAAGAAAGAGTCAGCATCTCCTGCTTGCATGCAACACTCAGCAAGGAGTGTGTCACAGTTGGTTCCCATTGGAATTCCAACGATTTGTTTGAAGGCCTTACCTCTAAACACCTTTAAAATGTTTTCAATCAGGAAGTTAAACATCTGAATAAAATCTGTTTCAGTGTTCTTATCTTTACATAGAACTTTTCTGTTACGAAGATGGTTTTGTCATAGTTAACAACAATAAATTCATATTTGCGATAGCCGTTCTTGCTTGTAAACGCATAACTTATAATTTTTGCGAGTCTTTCTTCAATTTAGAATGTGGTATTGTTGTGTAAAAGTTCGAAAAATCAAAAAAAAAAATCTTTAATCAAATGGATTGTATTGAAATGAGTGGATTTCAGATGTTCTGAAAGTTCCTTCGAATACTTTAAAATGTTACTCCCCCCAATATAAGCATGAAATTCTGTTCTAATGTTGCTGTTATATAACTGGTTTCTGTTCCACACATTCAATTTCACTTACAAAATTGAATTATTTGTAAGATTACGATATCATTCCGAGCACTTGATGTCGTAACTTCTCTGTCTGTGATATAATTATAAGCGACTGTAAAATATAAGGCATGTGGCTATATATAGACTTACAAGTAGATCACCTGGTAATAAAATAGTGCTAGTACGGTGAAAATAAATATATCAGATTATATGAATATATATGAAATATGAAAACCCTATCGGGTTTTTGTTGAAGAGATATATCGTTTGTGAACTTCTTAATAAAAATTAAGTCTGGTTAGCACGCTTCCATAGAATAAAATCTAAATTTAAAAGAAAGGATGGGAATCTCCAACAACACTCGGTTACAGCACCCACAGGAAAACTACAATACACCCAATGCAAAAAAAAAACTCAGAGCAGACACCAACAGAAAGGGACGAAAAATACTCATCGTCGCCTCAGATGGCACTGTTAAGTTTGCAAACATATTTTGTTAAAAAATTCTCTACAATTTTAATAAAAATAGCAAAAACGAGATTTTGGGAGAATTTGTCCTGTTTACAATGTACTTAGACATAATTCAACCAAATTCATAATTGTGGCGTAGGATTCCTTTTGATTTGGACTAATACATATGTAGAATATAATTCAAAAGAAAGTAGTCAACACGACTTGGTTACAAAACAGAAAATATAACATCGAAACGCGAAAACACAGTGCTGAAAAGCACAACAAGAAACACCAAAATAATATGGAGGATTTAACACTAAAAATCAAAGACAACGGCGAAATGTAATTTTAAAAACTCTTGGAACTTTTGTGCTTTGAATTGAACCTGTTCTTTGGTTAAATAATTTCCTATTACAAAGTTTTACTTTCTCAGTTATGTTTGAACTCATGAACTCATTATCAAATCCTGTGAATATTGTTCGCAACAGTTCCGATGGGAATTCTCACGATTTGGCCTTGCCTTCTCGACTTTGAGACTGAATAACTGTTAGGTAATTCTTTGATGTGTATTCAAAGTGGTGAAATTCTGGGCCACATTTGGCAATTTCTATTACGACGTCTTGAAATTTTTTCCGAGTCCTTATCTGTTACGAAAGGGGGAGGGCGTCTTTTATTTTTCCTACACCCAAGGATAATAAGTGTCTTGAAACAAGGTAGACCCCAATTTTTTTCATTAATAAGAAATCAAATTCACAAAATTAATGTTGTAAATACTCTTTCCAGGTTTTCTTCATCAAGAGCAACACATTCATGGAACAAGCAATTTTAATGTAAGAGATATTTGTCATTTGAATATGAACATTCTGTATGGATCATATTAAGATGTTATGGGTATAATAGAAATAATTTTGAAAATGTGGTCGTATTTACAATAATGTACTGCTAATTCTTGTGCATCTTTCCATATTCAACATTTTTAATCTATTTCATTCCTCTCGCTATAAAATTCTGTGGTCCCGAACATTGCCGAGGTCGTGCAATTCGGTTAACTTCGTGATATAGACAATGAAAACCGAATGTAGAGTATTATACCCTTAAATTCTTAAATTTTCTTTCAGAAATAAAATCCGGTCTCCGAAGAACTGTGAAACAATTTGCTGTAGAAACGAAATCAACCAAATGTGGATATCACGAATTCATTAGAACTTTCAGAACAATAAAAACTTGATGTAGAGTACCGGTATTATACCCCTTAATCCTTAACCAAAATTCTTGAAGTATAATTCTTGAAGTATTATACCCCATAAGTCCTTAACTAAAATTCTCCTCTAAAAATACGATTATTCGACTCTTTACACAACGATTCCACATTCTAAATTGAAAGTAAGAGTCTCTCAAATAATAAAAAATGTCTTTACCAGCATAAATTGCACTTGTAGATACAGGTACAGTGTTGTCATATACAATACGTAATACCAATTTTGCGAGAGAAAATTCAGATTTTAATGATAGATACACAGTGGAAATGTGATAAAAAAAGCTGAACTTGTTTATGGTGTTTGGAGGATTGGTTTTTCCGCAAGTGGTGGGAACAAACTGTATTGCACTTCTTGTTGATATTTTTCTATATAAAGAATAAGTGTCTAGATTTGTGTTTTGTTACGGGTATGCAACACACAGCAAGTGTATTTAACATGCGGATAAACGCACGTCCTTTGTGTTGCATACCCGTAACAAGACACAAATTATGTCATTTATTCTATATATATGCATCAAAGTTGTCTGTTTTATTCTTGCTTTCTTTTAAAAAGCGCGTTTTTCTAGGTAACAAGGTGACTTTAATATTCAGGTCACCGCGGGTTCAGTTTGCAGGTTGGAACAGCCGTCGCGGCATGTTTTTCTTTTTAGTTCTTTTGCATTGTGACGTCACGAGCGTTTTCATACGAAATACAAGCACGTTCCTTTCAATGATTTCATCTCAGGGACTTACATTGGTTGTACATCGCAACGATTTCGTTCTGAAAGCAAGGTGACTATAGAAAAAACTACTGAACCAGGAGAACATTTGTGAGCGACTGACTTTGTCAATGAAAAAAAAAATGGACGATATATACAATGAAAATATTAAACGTTATAACATCTCGTTGTACTTAATGTTAGAAGATGTTTTAGGTTAGAACCAAACAAAACACCGTATTCAATATTTTACCGGATAGGACCTTTTTTCTGCACGGCCTAAATGACGGGTGTTGCTAGCAAACAGGAGATGCTTACTCTCCCCGGCACCTGATCTCGTCTCCATATGGGATTCACTTTTGCTTCTTTGCAGAATGTTTCATTTGATTGTATTATTTATATCTTTATACAAGCTTTTGTATAATATAAATTCATCGTAGATGGCACTGTGGAAATCAATTCATACATCATCGAACACATGTAATTTACAATAGATGAATAAATGGAATTTATCATTCACTCATTCAAAGTAAACTTATACGATTTTATTGGAGTAACAAAACCCTGCACTTATAGAGTATGTCACATCAATTCTGCACCTTCTTACCCTCACTTTGACATGTGTACCGATTACTCTGTATGACATGTAAAGTGAGTTCAACAACTCTCTCTAAAGGGGTGAACAACTCTTTATATCTATTAAATCACGCAGACCATTGATAGAAGATGATATACAAAGATGACAAGAATCTGAAAGGACCGTATATTGTTGCATTCTTATCGTTTACTTTCATCGATGACAATCTTAGTTGACTTCAGTACAAAATAAAACGAAGGTATCGAAAAAATTGAAGAGTCATTGCTATCTGATTCTCGGATCTTGACGTCCTTTACTCAGACAATATAAATTTTCATTCTCAAAAATTTAACGTATACTATCTACTTCTCAGGTGCAAGGTATTCCACACATTAATTTTTGAACATGAGGAGAAAAACACGAAAAATGAAAAAGAATGAAATAATTTACCTGGAGTTTTCCGCCGAGATACAACGTTCGACCTACATTTTAGAAAATGAAAAACATAAGAATTATGCATTTTGGGGAAAATAGCGAGACAAATCTAAGACATTTTCTGTTCTTGTTAGAAAACGTACGGCTATTTTTACTTTTTGCAGATATCCTCCCCATCTGTCTTTGCTTTATTGATCAAATTGACAAAAAAAAAATCATTTTTGGACCAGATCATCAACGGACTCACCCCGACTCCCCCTCATCTTAATTGTCTTAAAATGAACATATTTTTCTATCAATAACCATAAGATTGAAATCATTTGACTGCCATAGTAATGTCAATGCTTATGCAGCAAAATACACCGCCGAACTTTTTTATGGGTTTCTCGTCTATCGTCTTTTCTAGATCCATACAAGTGTGTATGACAAAAGAGATGATTTTGGATTTAACATAGTAAATTTCCCCTGACTTGACGGTGATGTTCCTAGATTACCGTCCTATGGTATCTATATTTCACAGCTCATCCGGTATGCTAGAGCATGTACTGATGTTTTGGATTTTCATAGTAGAAATTTACAAATTACCAATGAGTTTAAGAAGATCCTGACGATAATCTCAACAGCACTCACAATAGAGCACCAAATTGAGCATCGACGGACCCCTTGCAAGCTAGAGGTGGGACCAGGTGCCCGGAAGGAGTAAGCATTCCCTGTTGGCTTGCCGCACCCGCCGTCGATGTTTATGAAGCATGGACATGAAAATATATGAAATTTATGCACTGTCTGACGTAATGTCTATATAGAAAGTGCTATGGCGACAATGTCAGGGAAGTATATTCAAAACAATTACTGTCAAACCCCTCGTGGGGAACTTTTTTACGAGCTCCACACGGCAAAGGGCATAAGTGTGACACAAATGAGTTAAAGAAGATCCTGACGATAATCTCAATAGCACTCACAATAGAGCACCAAATTGAGCATCGACGGACCCCTTGCAAGCTAGAGATGGGACCAGGTGCCCGGGAGGAGTAAGCATCCAAGAAACTTTTAGGACAAGGTTTTCGCTTTCACAAACTAGTCAAGTCTTTCTGGAAATTTTACAAAAAATATTGTCAACTTCTGAAATTCGGACCAATACAAGCAACATAGTATATTCCTTTCGGTATTTCACAACCTGCATTTTATGGTGACATTATAAACAAGATAAGAAGGATCAGAGATAGACAACATCACTATCGAAAATGCGTCAGAATCATCAAACGCCTTTTATACCGTGGATATGATCCTAATGTCACCAGACGGACACTAGGCTTGGCCCTGGACCAATCTACAGTCTTGTACAAGCGCATTCTTAAAACTTTCACTCTGACTGACTGTGACGACGGGACTCCATGACGGGCCCTGTTCAAACTTCTTTAGAGAAGACAGGGCCCCGACCACCTGTCCTCTCTGAATGTCAGTCGGACTCCTCGGGTGATTACATACATGAGCTCGCGGCGGCAGAGCACGGATTGTATTACGTACGCCCTCTTTTTATATCCATTCACATAATCATCTGTGTTGCTTGGGCCCCTGCGTTTTGTGTGTGGTCATCTGACAGTAAGGAGGTTGTTTTACACCACAATTGTACGTTCTTCGAGGCCTTTGGGTAATCGGAAAAGTGGGAGGGTTGTGCGCACGTAATCCAGGATAACCACACCTTCTGGTCTTTCCGTGGCAGATGGCCGTCCTAAGTCGGCACCGGTTGCCCATTGGTCTCGTTGGTTTATGTGTAGTCCTTTGTGTTTGATGTTTCTGTGTTGTGCGTTGACGTTCCTTGTCCCTAATGCGTCTCTTTCTGTGCTTGTCTGCTTTGTGTTTTTGCATTGAGTGTTTTGGGGTTTTGCTGTGGGTGCTGCAACCTGGTGTTGTTGGAGATCCCCTCCTTCGTTTTATATCTACACTTATTTCGTGTTGCAGTGTGGAGTTGGAAATACATCGACCCGATGATTGAAGTGTTTTAATTCTATTTCGTTCTCTAACTTGACTAAGTTGTAGTGTCCTCTACGCAGGATCATAACTCACCTTTCACCGATCATTTCATCATGGCATTTTTAAGGTCGCCTCGTATCAAATTGACTCCTTTGAGATTACCCTCTATTACTACAGTCACTTTCCCATCATCAACATTTAACAGTAAGAAACTTTTTTTCTCACCAAAGGTACTTCTATCACCTCTTAAATTAAAATCCCGTAGACGTATTTCACCCACTTCTCCATCTGCAGGCTCTACATTTAACAACAAAGATAGAGGGTTCTCAAGCATTTGCAGGTGCAATGGGAAAAGATGCGGTATGTGTCCGCTCATCAATTGCAATTCCACAATTAAATCTAGTGTTAATGGGTAGAACACTGATTGATTCAGGCTAAACATCATTGATGCATTCGCAGAAAATAAACTATATCCTTTGGTTAAAAACACCTCCCCTAAAAGTCATAAAAATTCCATTTATTAACGAAGGATTTGATCTTCTGAACATCTCTAACATTTTTCGGGATCATCGCGTACAAAGTGCCATTGCTCAATATTTTGAAAATTTAGAACCTCCTCTTATTTGTTACAGATATAAGAGACCTATTCGAAATTTCGTTTTTAACTACAACAAAGTTACACAAGATCCTAAAATACTTGAATCATGTCCTGCTTCTTGAGATTGTGCAACGTCTGAATATCTATATAAACCAGCTGGTTATATTATTACAGGTGACTTTTCAATTATCAAGGACAGGCAGCTCCATGGTCTTCTAAAAAAAGGACCTAAGTATAGAATCCCATCCAAGATAGATTTTATTAAATGTCGCGAAGTGGCATAATTCTGCCTCCTACATGCGAGATATTTTACTACAGATTATGTCTACATGCAATATAATTATGTCAACATGCAATATAATTATGTCAATATGTAAGATAATTATGTCAACATACAAGATGTCAACATGCAAGATAATTATGTCAACATGCGAGATAATTATGTCAACATGCAAGATAATTATGTCAAAACGCAAGATAATTATGTCAACATGCAAAATAATGAATTGCATGTTGACATAATCTGTAGTAAAATATCTCGCATGCAGGAGGCAGAGGTATGCCACCGTAGTTTTTCTAATTCAAAGCCGCTTAATGTAGACAGACTGACTTATAACCATGACCTGGAAGTCAAAATTAGTTAGTTGCGGTCCACTACGCGTGTTCTCTACATGGCGAGTGCATAAAGGTTGTAGACAGGAGCTTTATTATTTGATAACTTGTTCAGAATAAATATAAATATATTTAAGGTGATATCACACGTTTCATGTTTTACAACATTTATTTTCAGAATAAAAACATAATTCTTATTTCCTAATATAATTCAGATGTAATGGACAATATAAGGAGGTCACCAACCAAAATTTTGAGATTTTGAAACTGATAAGATTTTTTAGCCATCCATTGATTGTAATGGAAATGCTCATTTCTTGGCTATATTTTCTTTTCAGCCCAAGATTTTCAAAAGAAACTTCACATATGATTCCTTCATTATATTGTACAGATTGCTATAGAAAGAAATCATTCAATGACCACGTCATATGTTGCAACATTTGACTGAATGTGTATTTCATCATGTCAAAAAATGTAAAATTCAATTAGAGTTATCTTTCTTTACTTTATGACCAAAGACAAAAGAACCAATTTCTTTTAAATATTACAGCAGACAATGATTATAATACGTAAATAAATAGAGCCGAAAACCGATTTTGTGTATTTTAAAATAATGCGACAATATGTTGCACGTGTGCAATGATATTACCGTATGGGTAGGACATATTATAAGTTTCTCTACATTCAAACATTTTACAGGCAAAAAGATTTTCTAACTTCTGTAAAATATCACAGCAGCATTCCAGCAATTAAAATGTGTAATATGTGTTTCAAAGTTTTGTGTAATGTATCATGATATGAATGACAAATATGGATAATAACCATATCCCTGTTTACAGCACAAAATCGATAATCCAGAAAATCAGAAACCGAAGGCATACAAAATCAGGATAAAACAGAAACCAAAGCAAACAAACAAAAACATCCACCATATGAAAAGAAGCGAACTCCCGATATGAGAGTGAGACCAGGTGCCCAGGAAGAGTAAGCATCTCCTGCTTGCATGCAACACCCGTCGCTTCAATTCGGTAGAACTGTCACATCCGGTTACGTCCATTATGGAAGATATAGAGTACAATCTTTGGTTGGATGGTTCAAACGGTCTATGACAGAATATCATCCACCATTCTGGAAAGTGGGACATCATAGTGTATGACGAGTTCCCCATATCGACCGTAGAACTTCCTCAGTGACGATGTTAGTCGGTCACAAACATATCCCTGACTGAGAAGCTTATCTGAAAGACGCCTAGCTCTCAGAACAAAATCCGTATATTTGGTACTTGCTCTGGCATAGCGTATCAACTGAGATATGAACACGCCATAAGCAGGCGATGAAGGGATGTTGCTACTCAGAAAAGGAAAGTTTGTAATGCTGAAATTGAAGTCGTCACGTTTATCATAGAGTGAGGTGTTCATGTGACCATCAGTGTCGTAGGACAACATTATGTCCAAATAGGATGCTGAATTATTTGTCTCTATAGTTTCTTTGACTTCAAGCTCCGAAGGATAGATACTGCTCAGGTAATCCGCGAATTGTGGATTATTGATGGACAACACATCGTCTATGTATCTGTACGTGAAGTTGAAGTCAGAAGCTAAGTATCTTTTCCCTTCAGAGACCAAAGATTGAATGAATTCAGCTTCGTACGAGTAAAGGAAAATGTCGGCAAGGAGTGGGGCACAATTGTTCCCCATTTGAATTCCGACAATGCACATGGATACATTCATACGAATAGTGTGAAAGATAAAATTTCTCTACATTCAGACACTTCTCAAAAATCCTGATAGATATAATTATTTCTGAATAAATATGACATGTGTATGTAGGTAAACTAGTCAGAACAAAAATTTCAATAAGTTCAAAGTGAGCTGTTATTCCAGTAATAATTCGATTATTATTGGTCACTCTAGGCTTACCATTACGAAGAAATAAAAACGTTAGTGTCTACTTTCTAATGAAATTTGACATTACACTTCTCATGCAGAATCGAACCACGGCCCTCCCGCATGACAAACTAGAGCGCTACCCTTATACCACTAGATTTACCTACCGAGTACTTGATTATAACAAGGACTGTACATGAAGAAATTTTAAGTTACGAAAAGCGGATATCTTCAGCGTGGAGATTTCTTTAAAATTCTCGTCTACGGGAGGCTACTGAAACGCGTGTGATATTCCGTTAATTGACCCTAAATAACACGATCATATTTATATCAGCATGAAAACATTACACGTTATTAAGGTTCCAGACAGGTATTATGGTCTGATATACCTTGTCTTGAATTTATATTTCTCGAGCGGAAGGCCTCGGTCAATATTTTCACAGTAAGTCAATATCACATCATATACACTGAGTTAAAAGTCCATAATTGTATAATCTGTCATTTAAAATATTAAAAATACCGTGCATTATCATACAGTAGCAAAGAAACTTTCTAGTCGTGATACTTTAAAAGCAGACGGAGCACAATTCATCCCTACATGTATATGCACAATCTGGCAATATGTATAAATATCAATTTGTCCTTGATATTGTGTCCGATGGTATAATATCAGTCTTTGAAATTACATTGAACTTGATATCCACCTGTATTCAAACTTAATGTTAACACATATCCTCACAAATCTCAAACCCCATGTGTGTATCAGCCAGATTTGAAATGTGTGATGTCACTGATGACTCATTAATGACACCACACAGGATGCAGTAGGTAGGGCAGTATCATATTAGTATTTTGTTAAGCTTCCACTACTGCCAGGTCAGAACAAATTTCAAAGTGAAACAAAATCCCAACAAGATATTTAAAGAGGGAGTTTAAGTTTAATGTGATACCAATGCAAAATTCTTAATGGGATACTAGCATGATATTCATCCCTAATAAGACTGGAGTATTTTGTTAAGAAAACGGAATGATCTCCAGTATGACCACCCTGCATTCAACCAGCAAAACAAACCCAGAAGAAAGTGACACATAAATGACATCATACAAATTCCAAATCGCAAAAAGACACAACAATATTCACCAGAACATCATACAAAACAATCTTACAGACGTACAGAAATATAAAACATTGATGACATCACATAAAGGAAGGATAACAATGTGCACCCGATACATAGAGGTGCCGTTGAAACATTTCAAGTCGTTAAATTTCTTGAGTTTTTGCAGATTTTGCATGAATTCTTTTTTGTTTGAGTATTAAAACAAATCTGCAACCAGAGGCGCACAATTAGTACCCAGAGGAACTCTAATAACTTGCCTATATAAGTGTCACCAAATCTTACAAAGATGTTGTCTTAAAGAAAGGACAAGGCCTTGCACAACTCAGATCGAGTCCACGATTTGTACGATTTGTATACTACCGAAGAAAAGAATCCTTTTGTGTCAGAAGTACATATAAATGTTTTACCCTCTCGATCAAAACACCATTTGATAAGTTTTGATAAGCGATATTTATCTTCTCATAAGGGAGCGTGGTGTACATGTTAGCGAAGTCGTAAGATGAAATAGATTCGGCTTTAAAATTAAATGATTTGAATTTGTCGATCACATCACCAGAATTCTTTATTGGCCAAAATAATTGATGTCGCTATTATAGAATGCAGTTTCAAAATATTTTGATACATGATCCTCAATTGCCGTTCACGCTGATGTCAAATTCCTGGATAAAACAGTAGTAGTGCAATTGCTCGAGTTAGCAATAAATCGAAATTTGTAAGGAGACTTGTGAAGTGTAGGCAGACAGTAAATAGTTGGTACGTCTGATTTTGAAATAAAGAGTTGAAATGAAGAATTTCATCCAGATGCTTTTGTAAAATGGAAGGGAAGTTTGGTAGAAAGTTCCGAAAGTAAAACTGATATGCAATAACGCTTTCAAATGATTATAGTGCTGTTTGCCGCCTTGTCTGCCGGAGCAAAGACATACTTACAGTGCAAATCCTGAAGTTTAGATTAATAAAAATTTATCCGATTTTGACTGTGCTTCCGAATAAAGATGAGGATTTTTTTGATTGTCAATTCGGATATCTACAATGTCTAAAATGGTCTAAAATAAGGCTTTTCCAGTCATTGAGAGAGTTTGGTTCGACTCCTTCTAACTTTCACCATTTTCGTATGTAAACTATTCAATATGAAGACGTTTACATTCTAACGCCTCAATAAGCACTTCCCGACATTAAATGAAATCTATCTTGGAAGGAATTCTATACTTTGATCCCCTCTTTAAAAGACTACGAAGCCTCGAATCTTGAATGATGATGGATAGGTCTCCAGTGATTATATGACCAGCTAGTTCGTAAAGATATGCAGAGCTAGCGCATTCGCATGAGATTGGTCATGACTCATTAACATTAACATCAGCGGTGACTTTATTGTAATTAAAAATGAAACTTCGTACTGGTTTTTATATATAATAACAGATAGTAGGGGGCTCTGAATTTTCGAAATACTTGCGTATTTTGCTTTGAACACGATGATCTCGGAATATATTCGAGATGTTTAAAAGATCAAATCCTTTATTCATAAACTCAATTTTGATTAATCTCCTTTTCGGTTGAATACTTTTTATAGCCGGATAACGTTTATTGAAACAAAACATCACGATGATGTTTAGTCTAAATCAGTCTGTATTTTTGTAATACGCCGGTAAAGCCTCGTCCAGGAAAGATTTGAGTTTAACAGCCGGAATCGATGACTGGCTGTAGTAGTTCATGCCTTAGGAATCAACATGATACTGTTGTTGTTTGTCAATATAAAGTGTATCTTCAAAAATACTGCTCGACAGTATATCCTCGCAGTGGTATCAACCAGATATCCATGGATTTTAACGAATTCGATGGAACTTTTAGAACATCTGAAATCCACTTATTTTAGTAGAACTCATTTGATCAAAGCCTCGATTTTTCGACACTTTACACTACAATCCCACATTCTAAATTGAAAGAAAGACCGGCAAAAATGATAAGTAATGCATTTACAAGCAAGAACGGCAATCGCAAATACAAATGTATTGTTGTTAACTATGACAAAACCTACTTTGTAAAAGAAAATGCCGATTCTGAAATAAGAACACTGAAACAGATATTATTCAGATGTTAAACTTTCTGATCGACAACATTTTT
This sequence comes from Pinctada imbricata, assembly GCA_033119305.1. Lineage (NCBI taxonomy): Eukaryota > Metazoa > Mollusca > Bivalvia > Pterioida > Pteriidae > Pinctada > Pinctada imbricata. The sequence goes on along the minus strand of VSWD01000011.1, from coordinate 12,972,689 downwards.
GTGGTGTTTGGAAGAAAGGTCTTCCAGCAAATTGTCGGAATTCCAATGGGGACCAATTGTGCGCCACTCCTTGACGACATTTTCCTTTACTCGTACGAAGCTGAATTCATTCAATCTTTGGTCTCTGAATGGAAAAAAATGCTTAGCTTCTGACTTCAACTTCACTTACAAATACATAGACGATGTGTTGTCCATCAATAATCCAAAATTCGCGGATTACCTGAGCAGTATCTATCCTTCGGAGCTTGAAGTCAAAGAAACTATAGAGACAAATAATTCAGCATCCTATTTGGACATAATGTTGTCCTACGACACTGATGGTAAGATGAACACCTTACTCATGACAAACGTGACGACTTCAATTTCAGCATTACAATCTTTCCTTTTCTGAGTAGCAACATCCCTTCATCGCCTGCTTATGGCGTGTGCATATCTATGTTGATACGCTATGCCAGAGTAAGTACCAAATATACGGATTTTGTTCTGAGAGCTAGGCGTCTTTCAAATAAGCTTCGCAGTCAGGGATATGTTTGTGACCGACTAACATCGTCACTGATGAAGTTCTACGGTAGATATGGGGACTCGTCATACACTATGATGTCCCACTTTCCAGAATGGTGGACGATATTCTGTCATAGACCATTTGAACCATCCAACCAAAGAATGTACTCTATGTCTTCCGAAATGGAAGTAACCGGATGTGACCGTTCTACCGAATTGAAGCGGCGGGTGTTGCATGCAAGCAGGAGATGCTTACTCTTCCTGGGCACCTGGTCTCAATTCCATTTCGGGAGTTCGCTTCTTTTCATATGGTGGAGGTTTTCATTTGTTTGCTTCGGTTCCTGTTTCATCCAGATTTTTTATGCCTTCGGTTTCTGATTTTCTGAATTATCTATTTTGTGCTATATACATGGTTATGGTCATTATCCATATTTGTAATTAGAAGCTTATTTGAAAGACGCCTAGCTCTCATAACAAAATCAGTGTATTTGGTACTTGCTCTGGCATTTAATGTATCAATTGAGATATGAACACGCCATAATCAGGCGAGGAAGGAATGTTGCTGCTAGTTTGTAACGCTGAAATTGAAGTCGTCACGTTTGACCATAGAGTCATAAAGTGAGGTGTTCATGTGACTAACGCAAATGTTTGATATAGGTGTAAGTCTGTTTCGACTGTTTTTGTCTGTTTTGTATTTTATTCTAGTGCACATTGTTGTTTGCTGTTGCGGATTGTAGTTTTGTTTGATGTCATTTATGTGTCGCTTTCTTGTAGGTTTACTCCGCTGGGTCATTGCAGGAGGAGTCATGCTGGAGATCCTTTCTTTTTTATACCGATGGAAAGAAATCTAAATTTCTCCATTATCTCCTATGATATACCGTATAACCAGAGATTTTCGCGAGTATTAAATTTCGCGATTTTATGGTGAAAAGGGGTGTCTTAATATTCGCGAGTACAATTTTCGCGATTCCTAAATTACAAGCGATATGTACATATAATGTAACTATTTTGTACCTTTCGTTAAAGAAGTTTAAGTTAGTTCTATCATGAGCACATGTCCAATTCACTTCTCTTTACATCTTATCATGAAAAATGGCCATGACACGTACGATATGAACAAAAGTAATGAATATACTAATTTATGATATACCTTATCAAACATAATTTTTCGCGAGATTATTTTTCCCGATTCCAAATTATTCACGAATATAGCGAAAATTAGTACATGTATCTCGTAAAAATTCTGGTTATACGGTATTTTAAATTAGATTATTTAACTAATAATGGATATATTCTGTTTATTATTTATTAAACATTTACATGGACACCACGAAAGTGGTACTTTTGAAACTTCTTAAATTTGAATCCAAAACTCCACTCAGTAAGATACCTTGGAAAACAAGAATAAAAACAAAGATACAGAGTTAATCCCCAACAGCGAAACATAGTTACTCTAACTAGATGAGAAAATGAGGTAAATTAAACGGAACGGATACGAAAAACTTCACCATACAGACACGAAACCTTGTAGATATTAGCAAGAAAGGAGGGGATCTCCAACAAATCCTAGTTGCAGCACCAACAGCAAAGTTCAATCAGGGAATAAAAGTTTTAAAGTACAAAACAGAAAAAAATAAAGAAGAGGCCTAATAAGGGGGCCACATTGCTCACATGATATGCTGACGCAGCACTGAAAGTGACCAGTTCGGCAGCGGACCTTGAGTACACGTTCGCTTTTTGTAAAGATTTTTGACATTCTTTGCATTAGTCACGAAGGGTTAAAAGAAAAAGGGAATATCCATCAACACTTGGCTGCAGCACCTACAGCAAAACACCCAATGCAAAAACACAGAGCAGATACCCACAGAAAGAGATGCAAAACCCCTCACCATAGAAACATGAATCACAAAAGACCACACATAAACCAACGAGACCATTGGGCAGTCAGGCCTACTTTGGACGTCCATCTGCCATGCAAGTAGCAGACGGTGTAGTTATGCGGATTTCATGCGCACAAACCTCCCATTTTTCCGATAATGGAACCCAGAGGTCTCGAAGAACGCACAATTTTGGTGTAGTACACGTTTAAACCCCTCACTGTAAGGTGGACATACAAACAGACAACAGGGGCTCAAGAAACACACAGATAGATATGTAAATGGATATAAAAACATAAGGCAGATGAAATACAGTCCGTGCTCTGCTAGCTGTAGCGAGCTCATGCAAGTGAACACCCGAGGAGACCGACTGAGATTCAGAGAGGACAGATGGTCGGGGTCCAGTCAGAGTGCAATTCTTAAGAATGCTTTGGTTGGCTGTAGATTGGATAGTGCTAAGTCAAGTGTCCGCCTGGTAACAGAAGGATCATATCCAAGGTATAAAAGGCGTTTGATGATTCTTACACAATTTTGATGGCAATTCAGTCTACCTTTGATCCTTCTTATTTTGTTAATTATGTCACCATAAAATGCACGTTGTGAAATACCCAAAGTAATGTACTCTGTTGCTTGTATTAATTTCAAAAGAAGTTGACAATCACGAGGATATGTCGAAAATGCGTCGGTCAATCAGAGCCCTTGGCGGCCGTTTTTGCTGACCGATCGGTAAAAAACATTACATAATTAAGACAGATAAGATATTCCTATGCTTTCAAGGTTTCTGATGCTTTTCGAGGCGTTAACACTTCCAGTACATTCAGTATAGCGGATTAAGATTTTCGTTACCAATGTTATTACTGCGCTGTGCAACTTTTTTAACCTTCAAAACGATATTCCCTCAATGGAAGCTAATTTTATTCAATTAATTCAAATTTAATTTATGATTTTTGGCATGGAACATGGTATGAACATTTGTTTAAGTGGGGTTTCGTTGAAATTTATCGATAAAATACTCGAAATTTATGAAAAATGTTAAAAACTTAAATTATGTCATGGCCCTTTCCGAAGGGGGGAATTAAAATTTGCATTGAAATATATTTTTATTAATCAGATTATAAGGATCTTCTGTTTCGTTCACCATACTTATATCTAAAATAAACGGTAAATTTTTAGTATAGGCAGTGAATTTTTCTTTTGAAATTTTATTAAATTAATGATAATATAATAGAGAATATTCTATAGTCATATTATATCAAATATGTATTGATTGTGAATGTTAAATTCCTATTGGGTTTGAATTTCTTTCAAATGTTTTGTTGCAGTTTCAAATCAATTTATCTAAATCAATTTATCTAAATCAATGTAAGCAGGTATGTTTTTGTATTGAAAAAAGGTATGTTCCATGCTCATAAAGGATGTTAAAAACTTGTTATTCAATTGCCGGTGAGGTGAACAAACGTTCATGTCCCTTAATTCTCTGCACCGGTCCAATGTTCCCATTTATTTTGACCCGTCCCTAACAATAAAATTCGTTGGGGAAGAAAGGAGGGGATTTACGTCAAACACAAATTTGAAGGGGATTATACTCAAACAAAGAACCCCACTTCGTTGGTGTTGAAAAAGACATTTAATTGTTTCCAAACGCAATAAAACCGTGTTATCGCCGATCCTTGAGGGATTTATTTAGGCCAATAAAGATTTTAACACCTATGACTTAGAAATGCTATTCCCTTCCAGACTAACAAATTTCTGGTAGAACCTACTGAAAAAATAGGTGAAGGACACAATGAACACTTAAGAGTTATGACTATCAACTCATTAGCGAAGTAACAAACACGGAATGTTAAACGTCTTCAAATTCAATAGCATTATTTAAGAACAGATAAATTTGGAGCGTGGACCAGACATGCACGTTTCGGTTACTTAAAGTGACCCACAATCTAAATACAAAAAATATGGCCAAAGAATGTGAAAATTATTATATCCATAAATGTACCGAAAGACGTAGTAGAATTGGTGGGATATGATGCTACATGACCCACGTTTTAGAAATTTTCGAATTCGTAGAAGAGAAAGACGATCATATATCTCTACCACATCAACAAGTAATTAGAAACAATAAAAATATTCTCACATAATAGGACAAAATTCTATAAAACATTCTGCTATAAAGCAAATTTTTTTTTTATTTTTTTTTTTTTTATTTTATTTTAACATTTTATGCATCTTTGCAAAAAATAATAAATTAGTTAAGTTTTATAAAAGATGGGAAATTTTGAAACATAATTTTGAGTAATGTATCACTTTTATTATTATGGAATATTATGATTATAATTACATGTATAATGATAATAAGAAACAAAACATACTTTGGATTAATATTTTCAGGTACGTGTCTGTGAGTGAAAGTTGTCCTTTGTCTTACATGTATGTTGCATAAAATGCTATAAAGCAAAATTGAATCCCCTACAGAGTCCTTAGTTGCTCGTGGAGTGTAAGCATCTCTATATTTTGTTTGTATCATATTTTATTTCGAACTCTAGGTGTTTGAATGTGCATGAAATTGACAGTTTATGTCTCGTGAAAACTACAATACGAATACAAGAAATACAATTGAGGAAAGTAAAGTAAGTGTTAACTTCACACAAGATGAAAAGAAGCAACAAAAATTATTCACACAAAGAATCGCTTGAATTGTCCTTTATATTTAAAAAGACCGAGAGATCAAAGCATCGAATGTCAGAAAATACTATATAAAAGTTTTATTCACACTTAACGAAACAAATAAAGGCACGCCTTCAATATTCCCTTTTTTTAAACTTGTAACATTTCAATGTACCTATTTTGTGAGAAAGGTCAAATTCGACCTTGTTTATCTTTTACATGAACAAGTTAGCCTTTTAAAGATATTTAATGATAAGCCACTTTGTAAATGTCAATCATGATCACAAGAGGAAGTCTTACACTGTCTCGGAGAGGACCCTAAATTTTCCGCTTCTTTAACTCTAATGTTGCTTGTGATGCAAATGCAACGAAACGAGACGAAACAATTCATGCAGCCGAGTTTTTATGGAAGCCGGTTTGTGCCACAAAATTGCCCAAAGAAATAACAGTTTGTGGTTTATCTATTGGATGATCGTACCCATGAAAACGCACATATTGAGAACGTTTAGATACGATGCTTACGGATCATACATATTCCTTAAAATTCATGGCAAATTATTTCAAATGATATAAAAAAAAATATCAAAGAAGTTAAAGATGATCCTGACGATAATCTCAACAGCACTCACAATAGAGCACCAAATTGAAACTACCAATCGTAGCTCAGGAGTCCAAGATCATGGGGAATATTTTTTCATTGTGTAAATCTCCATTAACAATGCAATAGCGAACCCCCGAACGAGGACAGGACCACTTGCCCGGGAGGAGTGAGCGTCATCTGACTGCATGCAACACCCGCCGCGAAAGCCAAATAAAGAGTCATACATTATAACCAGGTATTTCCATGAATAAATCATGGTGCATTTTTTAATGATTTAAAGATTATATTTGAATCGCCTGAATTTTTTGAAAAGTCATAAATAATACATAATCAAACAAAAATCTTTAATTTTGCTCAAATGAGTTGAAGAAGATCCTGACGATAATCTCAACAGCACTTACAATAGAGCACCAAATGGAGCATTGATGGACCCCTAGTAAGATAGAGGTGGGACCAGGTGCCAGGGAGGGGTAACCATCCCCTGTTTGGCTAGCCGCACCCGCAAAAACAAAAAAATAATCAGCAATGGAGATGAGATCAGGTATCCGATGACATGCTCTCATATATCTCACTCTTGGACTTTTGTGGATCCTGACTGTTCATACCTTTTGATTGTGAGTGTTTGTTCTGTGTTTGACTTTCATTCACTGATCGATATAATCCTCCGCAGGTAAATCAAGATATAATATTTATCCTTTCATCCTTTCATGCTGTTCATTTGTGCAAAATTTATGAAAGTCTGATTGTAGTTGAAATAGTAATGACAATAGCATATACAAACGGATAGCCAACGATTTTACCTGTAGACCCCTCCGATTTTAATGATTGGATACTTGTACAAAATATCTTTATCTAACTACCTGGTCTTTATACAAGTGAATTATGGGTATCTACTTATCATAGTCAAGGAGCATGAAGAGAGTCTTTCCTCGTCAGAGTATAAACGTTAAATGGTAATTTCTTTTGTCCCTTTCGTCTTACCGTAGTATATTCAAAAAGGGACTTTCGTCTGATATTTATAATAAGATGTGAAGGCTATTGTTCTTTTAAATAGCACGGACTTCAGACTTCAGAATATTTTCATTCTGAGATATATCGTTGAAGGATCGGGTGCAAGGAAAGATAATGTGCGCCGAGACCAAGAGTGAGAAGCCTAAGAGACGATACAAACAGAGGAAATCAAAGTATTCTAGTGAGTTATGGGACGACATGCCTTTACACAAAGAACCAAAAACAAAAAGGAGCGAGAACGAGGAGGAGATAGTGGCAAATTATCGCGCAATGATGAATAAACCAAAACGTAAATATAAGCAACGCAAATCTAAGTACGACTCCAATCTCTGGAGCTCTCTCCCTCTACATAGAGATCCGAAACGAGTAACGGAAGACGACGAAACTGGAAAAACCTCGGACGAAAATAATGAAGATTCAGAGCAAAATGATTCGAAATGCGACAGAATGTACTTACCGACACGAAATAACAATAGACAAACTATTGGTGACCATCAAAATGATAAGATAGGAAAAGGATCAGATTCTGTTGAATCAAGGGACAAACGTCAACACGGGGACATACGTCAACACGGGGACATACGTCAACACGGGGACATACGTCAACACGGAAAAGGCCGTCAGATAATGAAATCGGTTCAGATGACCTGCGATACTAGTGCCAATACAAATAATCAGAGAAGTAAGACACAAATGGCACAAACTTCTGACACAGCTGTGAAAGAGTTCAGTGACACATTATTTGTCCAGAAAGTTTTAGGATTTCTGCTAAAAGAACAGGACAGCATATCCAAGAAAAATGTAATCGGCATGTTCAAAATGGACAAGAAGTTGAATTCTATATGCCTTAACGAGATTTCCAGGCGCTGTGGCTCCCTCAGAAGTCTAAATGATACCAATATCAGTCATGTTGTCAAAGAGCACGTCTTCTTAATGAAACTATACAAATATTTGTCAAAGTACCAAGTTAGCAAATCCCAAAATGGCTCCAATTTACAGGCTGATAGAACGACCACCGGTAAGCCTCTCTGTAACTTTCAGAATTTGAAAATCTTTCAGTTTCAAAAAGTGTAGGTTCCAACTGAATTGTTTAAAAGAGGATCATTAGCATATCCTAGGAGCTTTTAAAAAATATATTTGCTCGGTATAATCGCAAGGCAAATTCAACCTCTTATAAAATATTAATGTTTTGATACTGAAGTATACCTTTTTAGAAGCTTTGTTGCTTATCCACTATAAAGATCAAAATCTGGCAGCATTTCATAGTTGATGAGTTAATCTGAGGCTCTATAATATAGAATTTCCCCTACAATTTTCTTTAATTTGTTTAATGATGAAGATAGAACATTTAAGTTCGTGGTAAAACCTAGATGCAAACCTTTTTAAAAATATAACATTAACATTACGAAAGCACATTTTACTTAGTCCATTTGGAGTACCTACAAATGATCGTTGCTTAAAATAAGGTATCACTTTCGATTTTTAAAAAATAACTCGTAAACATGAAAAGTATACAAAATTGTCTCTGTTAAACATTAAAATAATGTAAGGGTTTTGTTTTTATAGGAAGATTACATCTTATGTATCATGTAAGATATCGGGTATTATATATATTAAATATACAACGACAATAACAACTGGATACTTATAGTCAATTTCCCGACCGCAAGTTTTAACGTAATAAGGTGATTTCTATTTGGTTTTTTTTTTATTTATTGATATCATAGATAAGATTGAATAGTGTAATTTTTCTTGACATATTTCATTCTATCATCTAACAAAATGAATAAATCAAAAAGATGCTTAAATTGTTTGTATTGAGTTCCAGTCAAAGCGATACTTCGTAATTGTATTTGAAAAAGAAATTATATCTCGATAGTTGAAAAAACTGCACAATTCTCTCTACAAATTTCGAAACATTGCTAGTTCTAGCAACTGTCCAACTACAATTTTGTCTAGAAATCTGACGTCAGCTTCATGGCGATAAAGGAACACGTAGTAAAATACTGTGAAACTATTCTAAACAAGAATGATGTAAATTTATTTTGGTCTATTAAAAATTCACGGTATGTGAAATCTATAACTTTTCAAGTCGAAACAATTTTTCTTCATACGACTTTTCAAATTATGTACACCACGCTTCCTCACGCCAAATTAATTATCAATTTCCAAACTCATTCAATGCTGCTTTAATCGAGAGGGGGAAACTTATATTTGTACATCTGATTCAAAGGGTTTATTTTCCGCTACAGAATACAAATCATGGATATGAAGTGACCTGTGTATTGCCTTGTCCTTCCTCTTGGACAACATTTATGTAAGATTTGGTTGGAATCTCTAGAAGCAGGTTATAGGGATCCCTGTGGGTACTAGTTGTGCGCCTCTTGTTGAAGATTTATTTTTATACAAGTATCATTGTTGGTAGACCAGACGTACCCGAGGGCACATGTATGGACCGGGACTCCCTGAGTGCACATGTACAGTACTGCAACCCACTTGTTTGACAATTCTATCCTATCCTATCCACCATCCTACATCCACCTCCTATCCACTCTGTCCTATCCTATCCTATCCCATCCTATCATATCCTATCCCATCCCATCCTATCCTATCCACCTCATTCCATTCCAATTCTTTCCTACATCCTATCCCATCCTACATCCTATCCTATCCTACATCGTATCCTATGATTAAAACTAAATGTCTTGATACAAATGAATGCATAAGTAGTAAATTCTCTGTAATTATCGCTGTTTTTGGATTTTATTAAAGTGAAAATTATTTATGATGATTAATTATCATTTTTGCACTTGTAGTGAACGAAACGAAATATTACAACAAACCTCCAAGTTTGTTTTTAATTGAATTAAAATTCATATTACCCATTATGTCAAGTAAGAAATTGTAATGGATCGAATTAAATCAAATGAGTATAATTGAATGCTAAAAACTTATGAATTGAAAAATGAAGATTGGATTGAAGAATGAAGTGGATAGGATGTAGGATGTAGGATATGATGTAGGATAGGATAGGATGTAGGAAAGAAATGGTTAGAATTGAGGTGGATAGGATAGGATAGGATGGGATAGGATAGGATAGGATAGGATAAAATTCTATCCACTTTCTATCCTACATCTTGCATCCTACATCCTATCCTATCCACCTTTTTGTCAAACAAGTGGGTTGCAGGACTGTAGCCAAGTTCGACCAATTTCGGTTGGTCGTTTCTTTAACGCATTCGAAATTTCTGTTATCAAAATGTCTTACAATTTCTAAAACGTGGGTCATGTAGCATCATATCCCACCAATCCTGCTACGTCTTTCGGAACATTTTTGGACAAAGTAACTTTCACACTTTTAGGCCATTTTACATTTTTTTAGATTGCGGCTCACTGCCGAGGGTTAAGTACCCGAAACGTGCATTTCCATGCTGCAAATTCACCTGTTCTTAAAAGAAATTATTCAATTTGAAGAATTTTAACATTTGTACCACTTGGTGAGTGTCACTGCTAGTGGACCAGGAATCCCCGAGGGCACATGTTGCCAAGTTTGACCAATTGCGATTTGTCGTTTCTTCAACGCATTCGAAAATTTCTGTTGTCAAAATTTCTTTAAATTTCTAAAACGTTGGTCCTGTAGCATCATTTCCCACCCATCCTGCTACGTCTTTCGGTACATTTTTGGACAAAGTAACTTTTTGGTCATTTTACATTGTTTAGATTGAGGATCGCTGACGAGGGTTAATTACCCGAATCGTGCATGTCTGGTCCATGCTGTAAATTCACCTGTTCTTAAATGATGCTATTCAATTTGAAGACGTTTAACATGGAAAAGAATACATCCAAAATCTTCAAAAGCAAAGACAACATGATTATGTGAAATGTTTCATTGGTACTTTTATGTACCTTGATAATATTCTTACTATGATAAATGTTATTTATCCGCAAGAATTTACTCTAAACAAGGCAAACGTTACAAACACAGAAGACACCATTTTTGGACTTCAATATCAAAATTGTTAATGGAGAGATTTATACAAGTGTGTATGACAAAAGAGATGATTTTGGATTCAACATAGTAAATTTTCCCTGGCTTGACAGTGATGTTCCTAGATTACGGAACACGGATATGATATAATACGGTATCTATACTTCACAGCTCATCCAGTATGCTAGAGCATGTACTGATGTTTTGGGTTTCTTAGAAGAAATTTAAAAATCACGAAGAAACGTTTAGGTCAATGTTTCCACTTCCATACACTAGTAAAGACTTTCTGGAAATTTAACAAAAATCATTGTCAACTTCTTTTGAAATTCGGATTCATACAAGCAACAGAGTATATTATTTTGGCTATTTCACAACCTGCATTTTATGGTGACGTAATTAACAAAATAAGACGGATCAAATGTGGACAGAATTACCATCCCATCGAAATTGTGTTAGAATCATCAAACGCCTTTAATACCTTGGATATGATCCATCTGTCACCAGACGGACACTTGGCTTGGTACTGGACCAATCTACAGTTTTGTACCAGCGCATTCTTTAGAATTGCACACTGATTAACTGTGACGACAGGACTTCATAAAGGGCCCTGTCCAAACCTCTTTAGAATAGATGGTCCCCGACCACCTGTCTTCTCTTAATCTCAGTCGGACTCCTTGGATGATAACATGATCTCGCTGTAGCCGGCAGAGCACGGACTGCATTTCGCACGCCTTCTATTTTCATATCAACTTACATATTCATCTGTGTGTTTCTTGGGTCCCTGTGTCATGTTGTCTGTTTGCAGGTTATTTTACACCACAATTGTGCGTTCTTCGAGACCTCTGAGTAATCGGAAAGGTGGGAGGGTTGTTCACACGTTATCCGGATAACAACACCGCCTGCTACTGTCATGGCAGATGACCGTCTTTAGTCTGCACCAGTTGCCTATTGGTCTCGTTGGTTTATGTGTGGTCATTTGAGTTTGATGTTTCTTTGTGAGTTGGCGTTCCTTGTACCATTTGCTTCTCTTCCTGTGCGTGTCTGCTTTGTGATTTTGCAGTGGGGGGTGTCACAAATAATAATTAAAACTTAATTCATCAACCTGTTTAAACAAATTCAAATTCTAATCACATAATATATAAAAGGTATACAAAATGTAAAGAGGTCAAGACAGTTTCGAGATACGTCGGCTGATTCATATGTTGTGAGCCTCATATTGAAGAATATAAATTTTATCAGACATTTTGCATTATTTTTCTACATAATCCCCTTCAGTATCTAATCACTTTTGTCACCAGTGTTTAAAGCCTCAATACCACTTTTAAGGAACTCCTTATCTGGACTGGTCAGAAAGCCATCCACTGCAAGTATGACGTCACCATTGGACTGAAAGTAGGTGCCAGAAATAACTACTTTCAGTTTTTGGAGAAGATAAAAGTCTGATGGAGCAAGATCAGGTGAATAAGCCGGATGCTCAATCAAGTTAAAGCCACAATCATGAGTGGCAGTCATGGCAATGACAGACTTGAGAACAGGAGCATTGTCCTGATGGAACAACACACCTTTAACTAGTGTGACTGTGTCAGAAATGAAGCATAGTATGTGCCATTGATTGCTTGTCATTTTTGGAGATAATTGATCAGCAGAAGACCTTCTCTATCCCAGACTATGTATAAACATTTTATAATGATTGGGGAGGCGACGAGGCGTTGATACCAGTGAAAAGTTTGCAACTATTTTTAGGTTTTAAATAATTGATATTTGATAATTTTTTTTCATCTGCTTTTCTTTCCAGGAGACAGATTTTCGTTGGACTCTGAAGGTAATGAAGATTGTGACATTATGAGATCCAATAGCCATAACATCACTGAACCATGTGATAACAGAGAACACGCCCACAAAAAGCCGGTATCCAATGATTTAAACGTTGTAGAAAATATGAAACACCATTTACTCGCCCCAAACGACGGTTGCGCTAGGGACAAGAAATCAGAAAATGGCAGCACAGAGCAGCTTCAAGAACATATTTCTGAAGGTCCCTTCCCAGTAAGCACTTGGATGGATGTCAGCCAAGCTTTGTCGCCGCTCCCTCTAGCTAGTTTTGTCTCAGAGTTTATCGATGACGATGAATTGTTTTGTGAGGATGTTATACGCGATGGACATTTCCTAGAATCGATGGACGTAGATGATACCAATACTAATGAAATCCTGCGTCTAGCAGCGGTCATTTCAAACCCTATATAATTGTAAAAGACATAAAAACATTAATGTAATTTGTAACCAATCATTCAATACCTAGTACTGCTCAAATTTAATCGTTAATTATGATATAACGCATAATGTTTTAATATATTATATCAAATCTTCTATTTAATCTACATTTACTTTGCTCGTTTTTAGTTCAAATGACCAAGTGTAATACATTTTCATGAATTGTTGATTCTGCTTTGATTGTTTATCAAACCGTTGTGTGTTAGTGTTGTTATGTGTCTTCTCTTCACGCTGGCTTAAACTACATCTTTTGAAGAATTGTGCACAATATTTTTTTCTGTAAATAATATATTCACATTTACATAACATCCATTCTTCTTTAATGTGAAAAAAAATAATACCCTAGCTCAGAAATAGATTTCCTTATTTATCCTTTTTATTTATATATCTGTTTAAAAAATATGTTTAAAATCATTTTCATACTTCATGTATATGAATAATGGAGTGATAATTACAGGTATTTATGATTGTGGTTTAGGGTGCAAGCCACAGTTACGTCATGCTGTGAAACAAGACAAAAATGTAAAATAAAGAATATGAAACCCTACTGTCTACAAAGTGAATAAATAACAACTGAGAACGAGATCAGACAGTAGGGCGGATCCTACGGTCATTGAGGTTGAGTACTTATTTTTTACATGCATGCTTTTTTCTCAAGTTGAAAAATATAAGGAAAAGGTGGGTGGGTTTTGGCTTGTTTGCTTACTTCCTTTTTTCAGCTGTTTGCTGAAATACTGACTGTATTTGAAGAGAGCAATAGAATCTAATTTTGCGGCAGTAAAATATTACACTACTGGTCAGTTACAAAGAAAAGGGAAGGATCCCCAGCATGACCATCCTGCACTCATCCAGCAAAACAAACCCAAAAGAGAGTGACACATAAATGACACCAGACAAAACTATAAATCGCAGAAAGTCACAACAGTATTCATTAGATCTTCATACAAAACAATCGAAACAGACGTACAGAAACATCAACATACAAGTGTGCGTTCTCCGAGCCCTCTGGGTTACTCGATAAGTGGAAAGTTTTGTGCGTATGTAATCTGGATAACCCAACTGTCTGCTACTTACGTGGCAGATGACCTCCATTTGTCTGCACCGGTTACCCATTTATCTCTTTGATTATATGTAGCACCTTGTGTCACGGTTTTGATGCCGTGTTTGGTCTTCAGGTCCGTTTTTATCCTGGTTTTGTATGCCTTTGGTTAGATGATTTTTCGATTAACGATTTTGTACTTCTTTCCTTGGTTTGCGTATTTATTTGTGCTTAATGTTTCTATTTGGTGTTCCTCATCCCTATTGTATTTCCTGCTGAACATGTCCACTCCGTGTTTTGACAAGGGGTGCTTTTTGAGGGTGTTAACATCACAACATAACAGGAGGTTAACATCTTAGCACCATCCCTCCAATGATATTTTGAAAATAGATTTTATTTGGATATGCTACTGAATCGACCCTACAGGAACTTTGGAGCCGCGCACTCCCTGTAAAGTAAATGCAGAAATTTAAATTCTAAAAAGAACGCAAGAGGGTGCTAATTTGGATTGCTTATGAAGAGAACTTTGGCTAGAAGCATCACTGATGAGAATTTCATATTCGAATCACGTGTCTGGTGCATAAAATTGGTTTGAAATTTTCTTCAAGAAGGTAGAGAGTTGGAAGCCATCCGCATTATTAATATAAACACTTATTTCCTGTTGCAGTGTGGAGCAGTTAAAATCGTTGCCCGTGACCTGATATTTGTCAATTGTATTAATTACTTCTTTCCAGGTCTGTCGCCTGAAACAAGCTTCGTTTTGGCCCTTTATCAATGTGACATCATATCTAATATTTTTTGCTATTTCGGAAACTTGCCACTACATCGAAAAATATCATCGAAATTCAAGGAGGTTAACATCTTAGCACCATCCCTCCAATGCTATTTTGAACATAGATTTTATTTGGATATGCTAATGAATCGACCCTACAGGAACTTTAGAGCCGCGCACTCTCTGTAAAGTAAATACAGATATTAAAATTCTAAACATAACGCAAGAGGACGCTAGTGAAATTAATTTGGACTGCTTATGAAAAGCACTTTGGCTGGAAGCATCACTGAAGAGAATTTTAAAATATTCGAAACACGTGTCTGGTGCTTTAAAAATTGGTTTGCAATTTTCTTCAAGAAGGTATAAAGTTGGAACACTTCCACATTATTGCAACCGAGAGTTGTTGGAGATCTTCTTTCTTTCTATATGGCACTATTCAAGAACAGGTATGTCCATGCCGCATATTTGACCTTTATAATGTCCTTGACCTGCAATGGATGCAGAGTATCGTCATGCTTTACAACCCCTACAAGTTTAAAGGATGTTTGATGTATATCAATGTTAAACGTCTTCTAATTCGATAGAATCATTTAAGAACAGATGAATTTGCAGCATGGACCAGACATGCACGTTTCGGGTACTTAACCCTCGTCAGTGATCCTTAATCTAAACAATGTAATATGGCCAAAGAGTAGGAAAAAATGATGTCAAAATGTACCAAAAGACGTAGCAGGATGGGTGGGATATGATGCTACAGGACAGTTTTAGAAATTTCAAGATTTTCTAATGTGTTGAAGAGACGGACGATCAACCGAAGTTGATCGAACTTGGCTACATGTGCCCTCGGGGACTCCTGGTCCACAAGTAAGTAATAGCGAAATTAAAATGTTAAAGTATTACTAACAGACAGACTCCGGATAAAGTTATCCCTATATTGGTAAACGTCTTCAAATTCAATAGCATCATTTAAGAACAGATAAATATGCAGCATGGACCAGACAAACACGTTTCGGGTAATTAAACCTCGTCAGTGTATGTCGTTCTTGTGTTGCAAGTGAAATAAACATTGTGCATGCAATTATTTATAGTCGATAAAAGAAATTAAAACATTAGTCGATAAAAAAATTAAAACATTTTCTGTTTTATATCTTTTATCTATAATTCGGAACTCTTTACATTCTTCAAGAAAACAGACCAATTTTAATGCACAAGACACGTGTTTCGGATAGAAAATCCCTATCAGTGGTACTTTATTTTAAAATGCCAAATGATTTTCAGACACAGGCAAATGCATTTTATGTACCGCAATAGTTTTTGTTGTCTTTGTTGTTGGGTTTCTATCCTTTTTTTTTTTTTTTTTTTTTTTTTTTTTTTGTTAATAGAATTTCAAATTGAGTTGATATATAAGACAAACAACTTCACGTAGAAATATTGCAAGGAGAGGCGATCTGATACGATAAATTTACTGGACAATATGCTATTGCCAGAATATGGAATACTCAACAAAAAAGACAAGGATGGTCGTAAATGTTGTTTTTGCGAGGCTTTTAAAACGAGTGATAGGATATCTACCTTGTACTCGATTCTATAAATTATTAGGTGTATGAATGATCTACTATCATTTAGAATAATAGGTATTGCTTTGCCCAACCATTATCACAACAATGATCATATTGCTCATAGTAGGTCAGTCAAAGACCTCATTTCTAGACATGTAATCCATATGGTGCTAATAGAAGTCACCTATTTCCCGGAGAATGTAGATACTGATAAATAAATTCATATGAAGAGCAAAAAAAAAGTCTCCTATATTCAGGACGTACAAGATAAATAATAAGTCATTTCGAATACATAATCGAATTCTGTGTAAAATTATAATATGTAATGTGCTATTTTTTACATCTTATCAGGTATTTTATCGTAAACATCCTTCAGGTAGATTTTCAGATATGGTTATAATGTGCGTAATACATCTAATAGCGCAAAAAAAAGCAAACATTATTAAAAAGTTTACAAATTACGCATACGACGGAGCCGGAGAATGTGGTAGGTTTTAGAGGTAAATTAAGCTTCTCGTAGGATTAAGTAGTCAGAGCTTTTTAGAACATTTATCAGTAGAAAACTTAATTTCAAAAATATTATGAAACCTACATGTCTGAATTAAGATTGAGAAAGCTTTATATTGACTTTTGCTGAGACACCATAATCAGTAGATAGTAGTATAATAAGCAACACATGTACTTTCTTTTCTTATCTTATTATGTAGTAAATAATCATAGTTATACAACAATAGGGAACAAGAAATTAGTCCTTGTAACATTTTCGTCAAATAAATTATCTCTCACTCTCTCTCTCTGTTCTAGGCTTGAAGGAGAGTACGAATTGCAAAGACAAACCCAAAGTCAGAATTCAAAAGTCGCAATAAATCTGCAACCGTTAGTATACTAGAATATGTATAGCAAAGCATAGCATTTTTCACCGTAGCAAAACTGAACAACTGTTTGAGATAAGATCAGAAGCATCTCATCAAGGGGTCTTCGTTATCAATTTTGGGGTTACTCGGCGATTTTTTTTATGATTTATCCTTTAGTGGCGAACATTGTCCCTTTTATATCTGGACTTGACATCTCTGGTGGTGGGATGTTAGTCCCCAAGGATATCGTTAGCATTATTTGACTGTGTTTGTGCTGAATTTAACATATTTGTAAATTTTCTGTTACTAATGTCAAACGTTAGTAACAGAAAATTTACAAATATGTTAAATTCAGCTCAAAAACAGTCAATTTTTTTTTTATTTGATTTAATTTAACTTTACTAATGAGTACCTCCCTCATGGTAAATCTCTGTCCTTGGCTGCTTTTTTCACATTACCTTTTAGGTCATGTTCAGAATTCATTTCTTCATATATTCAATATTCGGATTTCCTCACTTCCATGCCTCTAGTATCTAGGATGAATCATTTTTGTTGAAATGCGCTTATGCTGCACTTAATTATCAATGCTGCATAAAACTGAGAAAAAATATGATGAAACAATCCTTAAAAACAAATAAATAAATGCACATTCTCAACATGATGGTGAAAGGTAGATACATTAATCATGATAACCCAAGCATGCGTAGGAGCGACATACGTCTGTGTTTCTCCTAAAAAGTCTGAGCTATCGTGAAATGAAGAAAAAGCAAGGAAAATTTAGGAGAATAAATTCAACACATTATAATTTCTTCAAATGAAAATCAAATGTTTTTGCAATATTGAAGGCCGTTTTCATGGGACTTCAGCTTAAATTGCCTTCGCTGAAATGTTATCAAACTTTTCTTGAATCACATGATACACAATTTAAGTTCTAAATTTTGACATCATTGCACTAAGAAAATTTAAGGAGGTATTGAACACTTTGACGCCAAATTCAATTTTTCTCAACATTTCTGAAATTATAAATGAGTTAAAGAAGATCCTGACGATAATCTCAACAGCACTCACAATAGGCCACCAAATTGAGCATCGACGGACCCCTAGCAAGCTAGAGGTGGGACCAGGTGCCCGGGAGGAGTAAGCATCCCTTGTTGGCTAGCCGCACCCGCCGTCAATGTTCATGCACGAATTCAAAATGAAAATATATAAAATGCGTGCGCTGTCTGAGGCCGTCTATAGAAAGTGCTATGGCGACAATGTCAGGGAAAAATATTCAAAACACTAACTGTCAAACCCCTCGCGGGGAACTTTTTTACGAGCTCCACACGGCAAAGGGCATAAGTGTGACACAAATGAGTTAAAGAAGATCCTGACGATAATCTCAACAGCACTCACAATAGGCCACCAAATTGAGCATCGACGGACCCCTAGCAAGCTAGAGGTGGGATCAAGTGCCCGGGAGGAGTAAGCATCCCCTGTTGGCTAGCCGCACCCGCCGTCAATGTTCATGCACGAATTCAAAATGAAAATATATAAAATGCGTGCACTGTCTGAGGCCGTCTATAGAAAGTGCTATGGCGACAATGTCAGGGAAAAATATTCAAAACACTTACTGTCAAACCCCTCGCGGGGAACTTTTTTACGAGCTCCACACGGCAAAGAGCATAAGTGTGACACAAATGAGTTAAAGAAGATCCTGACGATAATCTCAACAGCACTCACAATAGGCCACCAAATTGAGCATCGACGGACCCCTAGCAAGCTAGAGGTGGGATCAAGTGCCCGGGAGGAGTAAGCATCCCTTGTTGGCTAGCCGCACCCGCCGTCAATGTTCATGCACGAATTCAAAATGAAAATATATAAAATGCGTGAAAGTGTCATTTCAGTTCTCTTTAAGCTATTCAAAATTAGTTTTGATTTAACCTCCAAAATATTCATAAATGTATTGCTCTTACACATGAAAAAGATTAGCTGAATTGTGTTATAAACAAAGGCAGGATGCTGGAATAAAAGATGACACAGTCGCTTAAAAATTTGCAATTTCGTGCCAATTGACTTAATTTGATAGTTTTGAATTATTAGGAATCCTGAGGATCAATCCTTGTCAAAAACTAACAGAATGATCAACAATGTCCAGAGATGATTTCATGATTAAATGAGAAAAAATAAATTCGGGATTAAAATTTTACAAAGCTTTCTACTTTCCAAATTTTTCTTCCAAATTATTCCATTTTCAATGAAGTGACATCCGCTTCCTTATATTATGTAAATTTGTCAACGAATACACAAATATAAAAATTGAATTTTCTATTTTACACATGTTAACTTTCAATACGATATGTTTTGTATTAATGTTTTAATTGCATTTTGAATGCAATAGTTTGTGACGCCATTTTCCCCCGATAACGTCGAAATAAAGTCATGGTTGGTTCATGGATAAAAATTCCAAAATCCACAAATTTGAAAATTGCTATAATTTCTTCAAATTACGTCGGAAATTACTTAAACTTTATCAGAATACTCAATTTTGTATGTCAGTCAAGGTATCAAATGTTTCAAGAAAGTAAGGACTGTACTTTTCCTAGGAAACGAGAAAACAAATAATCTTGGTGTTGAATCCCTTCTTAAATCAATAGCTATTACTAGGGTTATAGAATTATTTCAAAGGCACTTTAGTTGTGATATGGAAAAACTTCTATATGTGTAAGGATTTGGAGAAAAAAAATAGTTCAGTAGAGTTATAACGAGGAGATCCCAAACAGAGCGACATTACAGTGATCAAAGTGGAACACACAAAAGGAAAAGGGAAAAATAAACTTACTGGTCCAACGAGAACAACAAAATAATATCACTGAAGCATGAAGATCTTAACGTGCATCTCCCTCTTGACGACGCTACAGGGAAGACAGCGGGATACACTCGCATGAGACATTAAAAGGGACAGCAAGCAAAGCACTCGTCATGAGACATTAAAACGGGACAGCAAGCAAAGCCCTCGTCATGAGACATTAAAATGGGACAGCAAGCAAAGCATTCGTCACGAGACATTAAAACGGGACAGCAAGCAAAGCCCTTGTCATACGACATTAGTAGGGGACAGCAAGCAAAGCCTTCGTCATGAGACATTAAAAGGGGACAGCAAGCAAAGCCCTTGTTATAAGAAATTGGAAGGGGATAGCAAGCAAAGCCCTCGTCATAAGAAATACGAAGGGGATAGCAAGCAATGCCCTTGTCATAAGACATTAAAAGGAGACAGCAGGCAAAGCCCTAGTCATAAGACATTAAAAGGAGACAGCAAGCAAAGCCCTAGTCATAAGACATTCAAAGGAGACAGCAAGCAAAGCCCTAGTCATAAGACATTAAAAGGAGACAGCAAGCAAAGCCCTAGTCATAAGACATTCAAAGGGGGCAGCAAGCAAAGCCCTCGTCATAAGAAATTGAAAGGGGATAGCAAGCAAAGCCCTCGCCATAAGACATGAGAAGGGGATAGCAAGCATAGCCCTCATCATAAGAAATTGAAAGGGGACATCAAGCAAATCCCTCGTCATAAGAAATTAAAAGGGACAGCAAGCAAAGCCCTCGTCATTAGAAATTAAAAGGGGATAGCAGGCAAAGATCTCGTCATAAGAAATTAAAAGGGGACAGCAAGCAAAGCCCTCGTCATAAGACATTAGAAGAGGACAGCAAGCAAAGCGCCAACACACCAGACAAAAAACGACCAATAAACAAAGAGTAAAAACGATCAACAAGACGAAAAATCGACCTACAAACCAGACGAAAAAAACGACCAACAAGACGAAAAACGACCAACAAACCAGACGATAAAACGACCAACAAACCAGACAAAAATAAGACCAATAAAAAAGTCGAAAAAACGACAGACAAACAAGACGAAAAATCTAGATATCAACAAACAAGACGAATAAACGACCAACAAACACGTCGAATAAACGACCAACAAACAAGACGAAAATGCTATCAATTAAGACGAATAACGACCAACAAGACGAACAGACGACCAACAAGACAAAAATACTGTCAATAAACAAGACGAATAAACAAGAAACAATACAAAAACGACAGACAAGACGAAAAAAGACCAACATGACGAAAAAAATATAAATAAACAAGACGAATAAACGACAAACAAGACGAAAAAACGACCAACAAGACGAATCACAGCTGACGTATGACATAGAGCGCATTATAGAAAGGAATGCAATGGCTTACTATAAACGGACTGATTTTACTTAGATAAAGCTACCAATATAGATAGTTAAGATATTGAAGAACGGAATACGAGGATATCTTGAAATAAGGAAAGTATATTGGCAGCTAAAAATCAATTTACATACAGCAAGTATCACATATATGACATCCAAATGAGATCCCTTCGTGGTTATCTTTCTAAACACGATAAATAAAAACATTATTGTGATAGAAAATCCTACGTACTCCCTTCATTTGCAATGTTTGAAATGTTAACCGTCTTCAAATTCAATAGCATCATTTAAGACCAGATAAATTTGCAGCATGGACCAGACATTCACGTTTCGGGAATTTAATCCTTGTCAGTGATCCTCAGTCTAGAGAAAGTAATATGCCCAAAGAGTGTGAAAATTATTATGTCCAAAAATTTACCGAAAGACGTAGCAGGTTGCGTGGGATATGATGCTACGGGACCCATGTTTTAGAAATTTCAAGACAGATGATAACAGAAATTTTCAAAAAAGTTCAAGAAACGATTAACTGAAGTTTATCAAACTTGGCTACAAGTCCCTTCGGGGACTCCTGGTCCACCAGCAGTGACACTCATCAAGTGGTACAAATGTTAACCGTCTTCAAAAGCATCATTTAAGAACAGATTAATTCTATCACATCATCCTAAAAATTCAATAAAGGAGGTCATTGTCCTAGCATCAACTCTCCAATGCGCTTTTCGATCCTAGATTGTATAATTCGACCCTACTTCATCCTAGGGATGAAACGATACGCTTCCCTCACGATACGATACGTATTTTGGTTCAAGTCCTCAGTTTTAGGTATTTTCGATACGATGAACTTTAAATAAAAGAAAACAGAAAAACGCCCTTTTTACCTTAATTAAGTTAATTTCGCTATGTTTAAAATATAATGGTAGAATAATTAACACCTCATGTCCAGTTGAATCTTTGATACTATCCTGAAAATAACTAAGATGTTCTACGTCTTCGAATTTAAAGAAAATTGATATGTAACAGGTAGTAAATTTTGGAAAGGTTAACATTGTCGCCTATGGAAAACTATTTAGTTGTTTCTACTCTCAACTAATGACTTACCGATTTCAGAGTGAAAGTAAAGATAATTTCTGAACCATTCCGAACCGCAAAATACGGATTCGTGGCAATTCACCGAACCGAAGGGATTAATCACGGTGCACAATGACATGGCATATCACTAATAAGCATTTACTTTCCGAAACAAAGGTGAGTGGTGCATTCAAATTGGTTTGAAATGGTGTTTAGATTATATCAAATTATACTACAACTTCGCGTATACATTTAACCCGGTAAATATTGAAGTTTGAGGATTATGAAAACACACAGTTAAAATACAAGTTAGCACAATTCTAAATCAGTTTGATTTAACTATCTTCTTAAGAAAATGGGAGAAATATGAATAAAAATTCAAAAGTTCTCGTAAATAAGCCTTTCGTATAAATACAATACTTTGTGCCCCTTATACATAATTGTATGACATATGGAATTTGAAGACGTTTAACATAAAGCGTCTTCTTCGTCATTTTGGGCAGTCGTAAAAAAAGATGAATATTCATAATTGGGAAATTTAACAAAAACACTTTTTTTGAAAATCTTTAAAAGGAGTACCTCCCTCAGGCATAGCTCTGTCATTAGCTGGCTCTTTGGTACATATCTGAGGTAATGTTCACGATTTCGCTCTTAGGGAGTACCTCTCTTTCGGAAATGAAGTGTTTATGTTGGCTGTTTTCTTTCAAGATTAAATGAACGAGGATCAAAATATTATCTCATAAGTTGCTGAATGCGCATATGGTGTCCTAAATTATTTCTTTATTAAACGAAGTTAATATAAAAAGGATAAATTTTCAGATAAAAAAATAGATTGATTCAATGTTGTGGTTACATGTACCAATATTTTTGACATAGGATGTCAAAAACTTCTGTCAGAACCGTGTCCGCGAATGTTATAAATGCTTATTTTACACGAAAAATAAAATGTGTATATAAATTGTGTACTTTAAAGGACATGTGAATGTTACATATATGCTTTTTTCCTAAATGATGTAATACTTTCTGTTTTATGCATGATACTAGAAACTGCAACGAACTTCTGAGTTTATGTTTAGTGTCTGACTTTTAGTCATTGATTTTTATACAATACAATACGCATGTCTTTGCAAATTGTGGTTGGCGTTCCCATTGATGAATCTCAGTCAAGCATTTGAACATGGGCGACACATGTCTGGTATTATATTCAAACCACACGGCTGTTTAGAGATTGGTCAATATATAAAAAAAATTCTTACGAAAGAGTTAAAAATAAAACAACGAATTCTGATTCAAAAGGAAGATTTATATCTTGTCTTGTGTGTTTTGCAGTAGATATACTAATAATGCCAATAGGAAGGACACAGCATTACACAAGTCTCTAATTGTCCATGATTTATATGATCTGTAGTCTATTTAGGAAGAGAAACCATTTGATTCAGATGTACAAATATGTTTCCCCTCATGATGAAATCACCATTAAGGTATCCGTTGTACAATAGAGTAATTTTACATAGCGTTTTGAGTATCTCCATTGTAAAGTATGGTAAATTTTATGCCTGGTAAGGTACTATAAACTATACATTTTCTGAAAGGTATTGATGTACTGAGTACAGATATAAGACTCCCAGGTCTTAAAAAACTCTTGTACAACTTTGTTATTTTGCATATGTTATATAGAGAAAATAGACGATTTAAATGCTTCATCAGTTATTCCCCTTTGTTTTTCTAGCCCCAAAATTATTGTTTCTGATCAGTGGGCATTATATAACCTTTCAGAAAATATATAGTTTATAGTACCTTACCAGGCATGGAAATATGCCCTAATGTACATCGGATACCTTAAATGAGTGTAGACAATTGATTGTTAATTTTGTCGTGAGGAAGTGTAGTGTACAAATTAGAGAAATCGAATTGACTTCTAGATTTCATTTCGTCAATCAATTCCTCTGAATTTCTAATGCACCAAAATATATTTACAGTATTCCTGTTTAGAACAGTTTCACAATACGGTGTCAAGCTCATTGGTCAGCGACCAGGGCTCTCAATGCCTCTTATTAGCATTCATGCAATCCGATATTAATGTTATGAGTATACATTATGGTACATAGGTGAGAAATGTTACCTCCTGGGCATCTTGTTATCTTACTTTAGCTTTTATGAAAGCCAAGGTATTGTTTTGCGTTGATTTCTTTCTTCCTAAATCAATGTCCTGTAGCATCATAGAAAGGAGGTGATTTTCATATATAATCGGTTGCAGCACCCACAGCAAAACTTAAAAACACCCAATGCAAATGAGTTAAAGAAGATACTGACGATAATCTCAACAGCACTCACAATAGAGCACCAAATTGAGCATCGACGGACCCCTAGCAAGCTAGAGGTGGGACCAGGTGCCCCGGAGGAGTAAGCATCCCCTGTTGCACAAAACACAGAGCAGACATCCACAGAAAGAGATGCAAAACGGACAAGGAACACCAACACACACCAAAGAAACATAAAGGACCACACATAAACTAACGACAACAATAGGTAACAGGTGCCGACTTAAGACGGCCATCTGCCACGTAAGTAGCAGACGGTGTGGTTATCCTGGATTACGTGCTCACAACCCTCCCACTTTTCCGATTACCCAGAGGCCTCGAAGAACGTAAAATTATGGTGTAAAACAACCTCCTCACTGTTAGATGACCACACACAAACAAGACCGTAAATTGCAGAGGCTCCAGCAACACAGATGAATATGAAAATGGTTATAAAAAGAGGACGTGCGTAATACAGTCCGTGCTCTGTCGGCTGAAGCGAGCTCAGATATGTTATCACCCGAGGAGTCAGATTGTCATTCAGAGAGGACAGATGGTCGAGGCCCTGTCCTCTCTAAAGAGGTTTGGACAGGACCCGTCATGGAGTCCTTTCGTCACAGTCAGTCAGAGTGCAAGTCTTAAGAATGCGCTCGAACAAGTGTCCGTCTGGTGACAATAGGATCATATCCACGATATAAAAGGCGTTTGATGATTCTGACGCATTTTCGATGGTAATGCTGTGTACCTTTGATTCTTCTTATTTTGTTAATTATTTCACCATAAAATGCAGGTTGTTAAATACCCCAAGTAATATACTCTGTTGCTTGAATGGGTCCGAATATCAAAAGAAGTTAAACATAATTTTTGTAAAATTTCCAGAAAGTAATTCACCAATACAGTCATGACTTTCGGAACGTTTCAAACTTTTTGGCTATATTACATTCGTTTAATTGAGGATCACTGATGATGCTCAGGGTTAAGCACCCGAAACATGCATGTCTGGTCCATGCTGAAAATTTATCTGTTCTTAAATGATGCTATTGAATTTGAAGATGTTTAACATCAACACGATAACGCTACCTTTTAGGAAATAGTAATAAAAAAGAACAAAAAGGAATGCATAATTTATATCCTTTTAACAGGCGAGAAAATTTCATTAGCGACGATGATACGTGCATTGATCAAGATTCCTCATGCACATGCTCGGCTTGCACGTGCATACATGCAGAAATGTTCTCAATAATGAACTAAGTTTATGTCGGTCAAAGTAGGCATGTGTTACTCACACGATGAAAAAGTCGACAATTTTCAATAAATATTTGGAATGCCATATACATGAAGTCTTATGATTTTAGAAATATTTCGTAAGTTATTCTAAAACCAGTGTATTCCATATTGGTACTGTTATTTAGTCGAGGTTTGTTGTATTTAAAGCGAGGTCACAAGGCACACCCTAAGCTAAAGTATGTTCGTGAATTAAACTCAAAAATGCGACTGAAGGGGAGATATTCTTTTTCTTCAATATCTTGAATAGTCTTTCTTGTGAGCACATTTTACTTTGTCTTTCAAAAAAAATCGTTGATATTTAGTCGAGGTCCCAAGGCACACCCTTAGCTAAAGTATGTTCGTGAATTAATCTAAAAAACGCGAATGAAAGGGACATATTCTTTTTCTTCAATATCTTGAAAAGTTTTTCTGACATGAGCACATTTTACTATGTCTTTCAAAGAAATCGTTGATATTCAGTATCTCTGATATTTTTTCCTCAACTTAGATGGTTTTCGTAATTTTTGTGTAAACTCAAGAAAATTTTGATTGATCTGTGAATTTATATATATATAATATCAAAATCAAGTTTTACACAAAGTTTCTAACCTGTTTTATTGTATGTTAACAAAGAAATTGAATAAGTATCAAATGAGTGTTTTTAGTTTTTCAAATAAGCTAAAATCTTGGTTTTCATCGCTGACCTATTCATTTTCTTCATAAAATAATTCAATTAAAATGAATCCTATGAATTAATATGGTTTTCATAAAATCGTTGAAATTCCTTAGTTCACAAATATGCATGTGGGATATTGACCCCCCCTCCCCCCCCCCCCCGCCCCGTCGGTTCAGAACCCCACCTTAACTGAGGTCATCTGACATTATTGAATATAGATAGACAAAATTGCTAAGATGTATGTCTAAAGTGGTAACTTTATATTTGGCCAAATTCGTTGACATAGATAATATAAGAAGTTATATTTTTTTCTATCTACTTTAAGGTATTTCATTCAAATGGATTTGGTGAGAGATGTTATAATAACGGGTTGAAGAAGTAGGGGTACTGATGAGAGAAAAATCAAATATGCATAAGATAGACAACATAACTATCGAAAATGCGTCAGAATCATCAAACGCCTTTATACTTTGGATATGATCCTAATGTCACCAGACGGACACTAGGCTTGGTACTTGACCAATCTACAGTCTTGTACGAGCGCATTCTTAAAACTTGCACTATGACTGACTGTAATGATGGGGCTCCATAACGGGCCCTGTCCAATCTTCTTTAGAGAGGACAGGGCCCGACCACCTGTCTTCTCTGAATGTCAGTCGGACTCCTCGGGTGATTGCTTGGACCCCTGCTTTTTTCGGTCTTGTTTGTGTGTGGTCATCTGACAGTGAGGAGGTTGTTTTACACCACAATTGTACGTTCTTCGAGACCTCTGGGTAATCGGAAAAGTGGGAGGGTTGTGCGCATGTAATCAAGGATAACCATATATTCTGCTATTTCCGTGGCAGATGGCCGTCCTAAGTCGGCACCGGTTGTCAACTGGTCATGTTGGTTTATGTATAGCCCTTTGTGTTTGATGTTTCTGTGTTTACGTTCCTTGTCCTTTTTGTGTCTCTTTCTGTGCTTGTCTGCTGTGTGAATTTGCACTGGGTGTTTTGAGGTTTTGCAGCAGCAATTTGGTGTTGTTGGAGATCCCTTCTTTGGTTTTATCCCTCGTCAGTGATCTTCAATCTAAATAATATAATATGGCCAAAGAGTGTGAAAATTGTTATGTCCAAATATGTACCGAAAAACGTAGCAGGATGGATGGGTTATGATGCCACAGGACTCACGTTTTAGAATTTTCAAGATTTTTTGTGATAAGGCCATTTCTTTGTTATTTTCTGTTTTGCGTCCTCGTGCTGGTAGGTTTTGAGACCAAATTCATAAAACAAAAACAAAATAGAAATAATATAACCTTTTAAACATTAAATGTGTTTTCCACAAAAATCAAAGAGAAATAATTAAATCTATTTTATTCCATGTAATAACCAAAAAGCACTGTAATAATTCAAGAGTTTGCATTATCATTATTTTGTTAACTAAAATCAGTTAATATAAATCAAAAGAAACAAGTATCTGTCAGAAATTGCAACTTTGTTTTATATGCTTGTTTGTTTTTCTCCCTGGCTGGCTCACAAGTAGCTGTCTCAATTTCAAAAGGACGCAAAACAGAATATAAACAAGAAGTGGCGTAACAGAAATTTTATAGTGCGTTGAAAAGACAGACGACCAACCGAAGTTGATCGAATTTGCTAAATGTGCCAATTAGATTAAGATAAATCAACCTTGAGGTTATAATATCAACATAATCTGCAAAATCTGCAATCTGGAGACTGAAATACGGTTTATATAGTATTTATCAGCCAGACATGTAGCTTTCAGAAGCGAAATACGCACAGTGTAGAATTAGACAACTTTCTCGTTTTTATTTTCTTCCTAATGGTTAAATATCTTATGGGAACTCACTCTGAAAAGATTGTTACATGATATTAGAAGAAATGAAAAAAATGACGGTTTTCCTTTAAATGTTCAGAAAATGCAAAACATTATATTTAAGTTTCAAGGGTCATAGCTCTGCACGTAATTGAGAGACATGACCCATATTCGAACTTGACCTGTATTTCTTCCCTGACATGGTCGCCATAGTACTTTCTATATAGATGAAACCACAGACAATGCATATATTCTTCATATATTGTGTTCATTTTCGTGCATGAACATCAACGGCGGGTGCGACAAGCCAACAGGGGATGCTTACTCCTCCCGGGCACCTGGTCCCACCTCTAGCTTGCTAGGGGTCCGTCGATGCTCAATTCGGTGCTCTATTGTGAGCGCTGTTGAGATTATCGTCAGGATCTTCTTTAACTCATTGGTGTAAAAACTATTTCCAAGAAATGAATGGAATGTCTGTACCGGTTTTCCTTTAAATGTCTGGAAACCAGGTGGGATGGACGCACACACGCACGGACGGACATGTGAATCACTATATACCCCCGCTAAAAATGGGGGGGATAAAATGGCAATTTTAATATATTTTAAACGCTCTTAAGACTGATATTAAAATAGTCGTCCATTCCCCCCTTTCTTCGTTTGTCGCATGTGGGAAATTGACCCCTCCCCCTCGGTTCAGAACAACACTTGGCCAGAAAATTTGTTTTATTGATATACACCTTTGGTGAAAGTGGCATTCTGAACCGAGGGGGGGGGGCAATGTTGTAGAAAAACATTTCCGTTTTCGATTGACTTCTATGGGGGAAACGCTTATTTTGACCCCAAAAAATCGATCTTATTTCGAATAATTTATCCAACGTGACAGAAGATTCATATCTGGACCAAATTACTTCTTATTTTACCGACAGATTTTCTCAATGTTTGCATTTTGAAATTGCGACTTTTCAGGACAGATTTTACGTCTTATCTTAACAGCTCCTTTCGATCAAACATGCAGTTTTTGTGGCATTTTCACTCACAATTTAGTGAACTTCACAAATTAATATACATAATCGGGCCCCAGGGCTCTATCCCTTTCAATATTTTTTATTGATTTGGTATGAAAGGGTTTTTGCATGTTCTTGTTTAGATCATGGACAAGGGTTAAGAACACGAAACGTGCATGTCTGGTCCATACTGCAAATTTGTCTGTTCTTAAATTATGCTATTAAATTTGATGACGTTCAACATTTGTACCACTTGGTGAGTGTCACTGCTGTTGGGCCAGGAATCTCCGAGGGCACATGTAACCAAGTTCGATTAACTTCGGTTGATCGTTTCTTCAACGCATTCCAAAATTTCTGTTACAAACATGTATCAAAATTTCTAAAACATGGGTCCTGTAGCATCCTATCCCACCCTTCCTGCTACGTCTTTGGGTACATTTTTTCACATAATAATTTTTATATAATAACGCTCTTCGGTCATATAACATTGTTTGGATTGAGGATCACTGACGAGGATTAAGTACCCGAAACTTGCATACCCGAAACCGTGGATATTATCCTAATAACCTCTTTAGAGAAGACAGGGTCCCGACCACCTGTCCTCTCTGAATGTCAGTCGGACTCGGGTGATAACATACATGAACTCGCGACGGCAGAACAGGATTGTCTTACGTACGCCCTCTTTTGATATCCATTCACATATTCATCAGTGTTTTTTGGGCCCCTGCGTTTTGCGGTCTTGTTTGTGTGTGGTCATCTGACAGTTAGGAGGTTGTTTTACATCACAATTGTACGTTCTTCGAGACCTCTGGGTAATTGGAAAAGTGGGAGGGTTGTGCGCACGTAATCCAGGATAACCCTACCTTCTGCTATTCCCGTGGTAGATGGTCGTCCTAAGTCGGCACCGATTACCTGTTTGTCTCGTTGGTTTATGTGTAGTCTTTTGTGTTTGATGTTTTTGGACATAATAATTTTCTCAATAGTTGGCCATATTACATTGTCACTGACGAGGGTAAAGTATCCGAAACGTGCATGCCTAGTCCATGCTGCAAATTTATCTGTTCTTAAATGATGCTCTTCAATCTGAAGGCGTTTAACAGTCATATCCCACCCTTCCTGCTACGTCTTTCGGTACATTTTTGGACATAATAATTTTCTCAATATTTGGTCATATTACATTGCTTAGATCGAGGATCACTGACGAGGGTTAAGAACCCGAAACGTGCATTTCTGGTCCATGCTGCAAATTCATCTGTTCTTCAATGATGCTATTGAAATTGAAGACGTTTATTGAAATTGAAGACGTTTAACACCGATACCTATATTCCCTTTTAAAAATACCTTCAATAGTCATGAAGTTATGCATTACATGACCATAAATGTTTACATAAACAAATGTTATATGACTTGAAGTATCATAATGTAAAATATAAACTTAAGAAGATTTTAACGGGTAAAATAATTTTACGTAAAATAGAATATTGGTCAATTCAGGGTTGTTAATCCCGTCGTCAGGGCGCTTATGTAAAATTCCGCCACTTATCCCCTTTAAAATCTGAAATCTTCTGTACCTGAGAAATAGATTAAATCAATGGGACACTTGATCATTTCGCAACATGCTACAAGTATTAGCAATATTTGCACGACTTTCGAGAAACATGTGACATAACATATTTTTACATCACTTTCGAACTTTTGTGGAAAATATTGTAGAAAGCATAGACTTGCGCAGACAGTCTATAAATACTTGAATTTGAGGAATTTAAAATGAAATTTACGACAAAATTAATACTTAGTGGTAGCACATTACGTACGTAATAAAGCCAATGAAAAGGTTGACCGCATTCTGGATGTTTAATCTTTGACAACAAGTGAAAAGCTAGACATTTTAGTCTTTTTGTCGGATAAATCATAATTTTCCCTACCTTAACAGTCGCAATTTACAACGCAAAAAAAGCGTGCGGA
Organism: Pinctada imbricata; assembly: GCA_033119305.1. Lineage (NCBI taxonomy): Eukaryota > Metazoa > Mollusca > Bivalvia > Pterioida > Pteriidae > Pinctada > Pinctada imbricata. The sequence continues at coordinate 12,941,241 of VSWD01000011.1, read as the reverse complement.
TGCACAGACAAAAATCACGAAAAGCAAGCGTCCATAAACAGGAGTAACAGGGGGCCTAAATACTGGTTGTCATTCGCTAAGTTATTCCCTTAAATATTTTCACAACATTTAATATGTAACATAGAGCATGCCAGTTTCTATAAAACTCTACCGAAAGTTGGAAATATGCATCCGAAGATTGCAGTGATTATCAGTGATTAAGTTGATTTTTCATCCTTTTCAATGGTTTCAATGACAATGAATGTCTTATTATGACAACTAATGATCAACTTTGTCAAGAAATTAGTCTCTTTTGAATTGAAACACGCATCTCACCGCTAGCAAAAATATGGTACTAAACGAAAAATGGTAAGATGGGATCTTAATAAAGCCGAATCGTTACGGGTGTCACAAATATATTTACAGGATTGCTACGAACACCAGAAAACAGGTTCAGGGGAAATGCTTATGCTGGTGGACCAAGAGTCCCCGAGGGCACATGTAGCCAAGTTCGATCAACTTCGGTTGATCGTCTGTCTCTTCAACGCATTTGAAATGTTCTGTTACAAAATTTCTTGAATTTTTTGAAACGTGGGTCCTGTAGATCATATCCCACCCATTCTGCTACGTCTTTTGCTACATTTTTGGACATAATAATTTTCATACTGTTTGGCCATTTCACGTTCTTTAGACTGAGGATCACTGACGAGGGTTAAGTACCCGAAAGGTTCATGTCTGGTCCATGCTGTAAATTTATCAAGTCTTAAATTATGCTATTGAATTTGAAGACGTTTAACATTACACATTCCCATAAAGCATAAATTAGGGAATTGGAACATTTCATGTAAATTAGGAAAACGAAGTTCATTTATAATGATTAAAAGAAAGAGGGGATCTCCAACAAACATCAAAACGCCCTATGCAAAAACATAGCGTTGAAAAGCACAGCAAGAGACGCGAAAGGGACAAAGAGCCCCAAATTTACAACATAGAAACATTTAATACAAAAGACTTCACATGTCACAACCCACCATATGTGCAAGTACGTGCTGTCTATGTGTAAAAATCATGGACAAATCTTTGGTTACAGTACGCTGTCGGTGCGTAAGCAGTACGTGTCCAAACCACAGGCACCAGATTCCTAGAGAGAAAATTATAACCCATCTAAAACGCCCTTTCTCTTCTCTTTATAAAGAGAAGAGAAACGAGATTTTAAAATGTGGTTTTAAATTTTTTTCTAGGAATCTGGCGCCTGTGGTCCAAACGTCCTCCGCACGCAGACCAGCCAAGCATAAATTTCGCTGCGTCCGGTCTACGGATTCATTCTAATAGAAGTACGACTCGCACGTTGTAAGTTCGTTGCAAGGAAGTGAGAACCACACAGGATAATTCGACATCCTTACAACGTGGAAGACATTCGGAGAAAGTTCTCTTTCCACCTTTTCTCGTGTGTACCCCTCTTTAATCACATAATATCGTCATGATATCAATTGGGGATCTTTTCCTTATCGTAACAATTCTCATTATTTTGACCCTGTCTTTACTATTTGTAATTATTATTTGACGAGAAAAAAAGAATATATAAAAAAGATAAATGTAATTCGATCTTCTATACGAAAAAGACTATACTAGTAACATGCATGAAAAACGTCTAAATTTTGAGAAATGTCTCGCTCATCATACTATCGTGCGCTATATTGATTTTGAATAGGGTGCTTGTGCAGCTATCTAGGATCAATTACACCTATACAGGACATTAAAGTATGTGAGCGAGATTACGATTAGAATGTATTTGCAAATGGCATTCTAGATATATGCCAAAAATCAAGAGAAATATTTAGGAAAATGTAATTTTTGGTATCCATTTTTACCATTAAAATCCTCGTTTACGAATTGTTCATTAGTATTAAGGCTCCCTGGGTAAGAAGTTCAAATATTTGTATTTGTTATCTAACCCAAAAGTTCAAAAGATTGGCATGCATGTTAGATAACGTAAATGTTTAATAAATCCACTGACCGAAAATCCCTAACAAAAGACTGTCGTGTAAGACTTTGATGTTCGGTTTATTATGCACAATGAAGTCTTTGGGGAGTCATGCTTTCCTGCGTTTTTCAAATGATGATAGTTTTGGATGAACAATCGTAGCTTGAAAGATTTTATCACCTTAGAATATGATTTAAGGTTGACATAACACGCACGCAATGACCAACATGAATGAAGATGCAACAATCATACTTGTATCTATAAACGTGTCGGAATTTCCTTACCCTCGTAATTCTTGATGATATCATCCTATAAATCATTATATTTACATTACTGGTAGATTCCCCATCTTAAACGCCCATTAGGCAACTAGAATTATATTCCAATAACTTGGGTTGCTATTGTCACGTTCAAGTTTTGCATGTGGGGAGAATTTACCAACGTTAAAATGCAATTGACGCTGTTACAGGCAAAATGTGCGATGTGCCTGCAAATAAAAATGACCAATAATTAGAATAAATGTAAATATAAGTAATGATTGTCTTAATTTTGCTGTTCATGGATATATAATTCTGGCTGGTCACGTGCAAATTTTTCGAGAATCGCTTCTTACTTTTTGTGTTCATGGGTGTACATGTATGCTTCGCGATTCACGGAATTTGCACGTGACCAACCAGAATTATACATCCATTAACACCAAAAGTAAGACATTCATTTCTTATAATACTACGGTATTTTTATTGCACATACAGGTCATTTGAATGTTAAACGTCTTCAAATTCATTAGCATCATTTAAAAGCAAATTATTAACAGCGTGGACCAGACGTGCACGTTTCGAGTATTTAACCCTCGTCAGTGATCCTCAATCCAAATAATGAAATATGGCAAAAATGTGTGATAGATAATTATGTTCAAAATATACCGAAACACGTAGCAAAACGGCTGGGATATGATGCTACAGGACCCAGGTTTCAGAAATTTGAGAAAATTTTGTAAACAGAAATTTTCGAATGCGTTTGAAGAAACGACCAACCGAAGTTGATCGAGCTTGGCTACATGTGCCCTCGGGGACTCCTGGTCCTATTTGATATTCAGTACCCCTGGGTTAACTTTATTGTCAACATTCTCGGTATTAGTACACTACAGATGATGTTGACTTTACTAATACTCATTCATTTGATCATGCACGACTGACTTATGTCAAAACATAAGGCGCAGAATAAAATTCCACTTATTCATTTTACAAATAAATCTAGAGGGCGCTACTAAAATACATTTGACTGTGTCTGAACAACACTACGGCATGTAATTGAACACCACTGAATGTGGATTTGCTATCCCAAACACGTGTCTAGTACATTAAAATTGGTTTGAAATTTTCTCCAAGAAAGTAGAGTTTCAACATTTCCGTATTATTTGCAATTCAATATAATTTTCTGACATACTTCGATAATTGTTCTGTAAAATACCTAGCCTTTGAAAAATATTAGTGTCAAGCTGACATTATTTGTTTGTACGTCTGTGGAGAGATGTCTTGTGTGGGAGATGCCAATTTGTGCTAAGATTATCTATCGATCCTACTTTTTTTAATCATTAAAAGTATTGGATAAATCAAGGCAACGTGTAAGATTTTATAATTTTATTAAGATTACAGATTGATGTTACACGCAGCTTTCAAGTGCGAAATACACACTGTACAGAAATTGACAACATTATTACCGTCAGTCATGACTGACGGTATACTGTAATCATTCGTGACCTACTTGCACGGAAATAATACCTTTTGGCAATGTGATTGGTTGACAATTGCAAAAAATGCAAATATTCGTCTAGGTTATTCAATCCCTGTAGATACGATTCTTTCATAAGGTTTGCTCAAGAGTCTAGGTGACCTAACAATTGGAAGTCATATCGTATCAATGCATTTTCTTCCGAGAGATGCATCGAGAAGTCCTTGTAGTGATACGTCCTAGAAGAATCGCACATCCTCGGAACTTTCCGTCGCTTGAATCGGAATAAGTTTAAAAACGGAAACAATGCATTATACGGATCCTATTTTTTCTTACTAGAATGTAAAGTCAGCTAACTGACGGCAAGCTTTTTGTAAAAGCTAATACTTCATTCGTAACTGTTGTCTATTTCATCGAATTACAGTCAAAATAGTTTATTCCATTGGATAAATAGAAGAAAGCAACACTTTTAATCTATTTAAGCGCTTTATAGACGAATAGTTAAAAAATAATACATCCCCCCTTTTTTTCGGTTTTTTTTTTGGGGGGGGGGGGGTCTGTGAGACATTGTTCTAACCCGAGTTACATAATCCCACTTGGTCAGAAAATTTGTTTTAATGATATACACCTTTGTTGATCTTCAAGTAGCATTCTGTAACTCGGGGTGGTACAATGTTGTATAAAACTTTTCCGTTTTTCATTGATTTCTATAGGGAAAACGCTCGTTTTAACTCAAATGAATAATTTATCCATCCTGATAGTGGATTCAGATATGGACCAAGTTAGTTGACATTACTAATGAAATATTTTCTCACTTTTTTTCATTTAGAAATATCTACATTTTCAGGGCAGATTTTACGTCATATTCTTTCAGCTCCTTTTCTTAATTTCGAGTATCTATTTCTTGTAGAGTATCTTGCTAAAAACCAATTGTGGAGGGTTTATAACAACCTTGTACAATCCCTAATATGCTTATTGACCACATTTTTTCATTTGATTACACTTCTTCCTAACTCAAAGTTTGGAGCCCCTCTTCTTTAACAAAATAGATACCTGAAATTTAGAAATAAAACGTGGCGGCACACTGATTTTTCATACATCGTATTAAGAAATTTCTGTTTAGAAGGCTGTTCTCCAAGTTCTAGATTTCGATTATTCTTTACTTAATTTTGCTGCACACATCTTAATGCAAGGAATGGAGAGGATCTCCAACAAGACCCTGTTGCAACACCAACAGCAAATCACCAAAACACCCGATGCAAAAACACAAAAGACGAGCATACTATGAGACGGAAAAGAGACATACGACATGTAAACATCAAACACAAAAGACTACACATAAACCGACGAGACCAATGGGCAACCGGTGCCAACTATAGACGGCCCTTTGCCACGCAAGTAGCAAACGGTGTGGTTATCCTGGATTACGTGTGCAAGTATTACGGTGAGCTTAACTTGTCTAATTTTGAATATTTTTGAATAAAACACATCAACTGAATCTTCTGATACATAACGATTTTATCCTTACAAACTTAAATCTTCAAAGATAGGACACCACACGAGAAATAATTGAATGAGTGCAGGGCTTAATCTAGCCCTGATAGTTAAAGCTCCAAATTTAATGTCTGGTCCACGCTGGTATGTGTTCTTTAATGATGTTATGAATTTGAAGACGTGTAGCGTTGAACGAGGGGTGTATCTTAGCCTTCTTTGAGTCTATATCTTATCTCCGCTTGAAGTATCACTGATGATGATGTTTTATCCGAAACTATGGAGGGCAATTAGGGTCACAATGCTAGTTGACTTGCTTACATGTTTCATGCTATTTTGCTTCATTCAATGTTTGATTATTCAATGTTCATTTGTCTTGCTTTCATTTCAAACTTCGTTTACCTTTCTTCTTTGTGTAATTTTGCCTCCGTGCATTTTACATTTGTCCTTCGTCGATGCATAATTGTCGTTATACCATGTGTTATGACATCTTTCTTTCTGTCATCATTCTTTCGTCCTACTGCTATCATTACTTCGTCAATTGATACCAGATGGCGCTTCGCGCGACCGCATGTGCAGTTCGTTTGCCGCTAATCCAATCAGAAAACTCGTTTCAAATACAGTGCATCAGCATTGTGTGATTCAATTTGATTTTGTGAATCCTACAAAAATGAACTTTTGCCTCATTTTAGATTTTTTTTCCAAATTTCTAGGACTCACAATATATCTTAGATTTTTCAATTATCATGAGTTAAAGAAGATCCTGACGATAATCTCAACAGCACTCACAATAGAGCACCAAAATTGAGCATCATATATATATATAATCTTTATATTTTAATGTATTAAACTCAACTAATTAAAACACATACCATTATTTGTTTCTCACAAAGTCGTTGCACATTAAGGAAAAATTAAAAAAAACAAAACAAAAAGTACTCCCAGCTTCGTCTTCCTCACTAATAAAGATTGAAAAATAAATATTCTTTTCTTGAAATATATATATATTAAATGTGGAAATAGTTAGGTATATAATTTTTACCGTCATTATTATGCAACTAACGACTTTATTTTTTTTTCAGTAAAATCTATATGCTTCTTCTGTCAATAGTTGCATAAGTAACAAGCTTCATTTCAAATATCCAAGACATCTTTATAACTAATTCGTCGACTTTTATTTCATATCTTATTCAAATACAGATGTTATCTCTCTGATATTTTACCCATAATTTCATTTATAGACAGAGATTTACAGACGTAGGATACATAGCGTTTTGTTTTAAAATAACTCGATATGTGAACTCACCCGGAGATCTCGGGTCATAACTAAATATCTAGTATTTACGTGCGACTTAGCCGTGTCAGCTTGCGACAAAACGCGGGGTGTTTTATGCGAACTAAGTCAACTTTTAAAAACTTGTATATAAGCATGCAAGTTTTATCATTAATTCTTTCATTCGACCTAAACACTTGTATGAAAAAATCGTTCCAACTCTTCATCCAAACAACAACCTTCTGGAAAAAAATACAGTTCTATACTAAATATAAAACTTGATCAGCTGTTCAGTTGTTCATATTGGTAGAGAACATATTTATATGCGCTGTTTGTATATTGAGAATGCTGGCGAGCTGCAGCAAGCCAGAGAAAAAAGTTAGAAAGCTGTACAAAAGATCCTCCAAATAAAGGATTTTTTATCGATATTCAGCTTTAAAAAGAATCGGGGGAAATGGGTCGCATCGGAAATATTATGTTGATACAGAAATATGGGAAATGGGTCGCATCGGGAAAACATAATTTATTTTGAAATAAGTAATGGAAGTTATAAGATCTACAGTTGCTTCAAATATTGAGAAAAACAACATCAAATTAAGAATCGTCATCAATAAGAAAAATCTAAATATCTATATAATCATAGACCCGAAGTTAGGGTATGGACAACATTTGTAAGTATCAAATATGTTATCAAGTGCTTCGAAACAACCAAGACGGTTTCAAAGTCCCTTCGCCTTCCTTCGAGACCTGCTTGTCTATTAAATAGTACTGGTTTCCATGCCGTTTTTACAAACGCAGACGTTGTATCCACGAATTCAGTTTTACCGCGAGGCGTTTGTAGAGCGGTAAAACAGATATTTCTTACAGGGGATTGTACAGCATCAGAATGATAACCCTCATGTTTTTGTTAGCTATAAAAGAAAAAAGGGGAATTCCAACAAGACTCGGTTGCAGCACCTACAGCAAAAGCACAAAACACTCAATGCAAACCACAGAGCAGAAACTAACAGAAAGAGACACAAGAGGGACAAGGAACACCAACTCAACATAATAGAAACATGAAACACAAAAGACCACACATAGACCAACGAGACCAAGTGGGCAACCCGTGCCGACTTCGGACGGTCATCTGCCACGTAAGTATAGCAGACGGTGTGGTTATCCGGATTACGTGCGCACAACCCTTCCACTTTTCATATTACCACAAGGTATCGAAGAACGCACAATTGCAGTGTAAAATAATATCCTCACTGTGAGATGACCACACAAACAAGACCGCAAAACGCAGGGGCCAAAGCAACACAGATGAATATGTAAATAGATATAAAAAGGGGGTACGTAATACAGTCCCTGTATATATGCTGTTCATTGTGAAAAGTGTGAAAGGGGAGACTGGGGTAACCTCATTTTGAAAATTACCATTCATACGTAGAAATGTAAAAGACCATGTAGCAGTCCATTTTTGTAAGCAATGATCATAATTTAGTGGACTATTTTATCATAGGTATCGAGAAACTGTTGTCCTATGACATATTAAAATTAAAATTTTAAACATGCATTAATGACAAAGTCGTCATTAATGCATGTTTAAAATTTTGATTTCAATATGTCATAGGACACTGTACAAAGATTACATGTACCGCAAAATTACAGAAAATTAAAGGAAAAATAACTTAATGACCCACACTGAGTCAACACTAAAGAAAAATAATTGTATTTATGCCCCTGACATGTAAAGATCAGGCTTATAATGACGCTATAGAAACGCATAAAGTCTTACCTAAATCTGAAGTTTAAAAAAGGGGGTTGCAGTTCGTCTGCTGCTTATCCAATCAGAAAGCTCGTTTAAAATACAGTGCATCAGCATCGTCTGAATCAATTTGATTTTGTGAATCCTACAAAAATGAACTTTTGTCTCATTTCAATTTTTTTTCTTTCTTTAATTTCTTGGATAAGCTTAGGACTCACAATATAATTTTCAGATTTAAAATGTTAAACTCACCTAATTAAAACACATATTTGTTTCTCGATTTCTTTCACAAAATCGTTGCACATAAAGACAAAATGTACTCCCAGCTTCGTCTTCCTCACTAATAAAGATTGAAAAATAAATATTCTTTTTTGAAATATATATATATGAAATGTGGAAAGAGTTGGGTATATAATTTACACCGTCATAATTATGTAACTAACGACTTTATTTTCTTCAGTAAAATCTATATGCTTGGTTTTACATCCGGTTTCTTCTGTCAATAATTGCATAAGTAACAAGCTTCATATCAAATACATGTACATGTACCACAGACATCTTTGTAAATAAATCGTCGACTTTCATTTTATATTTTATTCAAATATGAATGTTATCATTCTGATAGTGGCACCTATCATTTCAATTACACAGACATCAGATACATAGCGTTTTGTTTTAAAAGAACTCGATATGTGAACTCACCCGGAGATCTCAGGTCATTACTAGTATTTACGTGCAACTTAGCCGTGTCAGCTTGCGACTAAACACGGGGTGTTTATGCGAAATATGTCAACTTTAAAAAAATGTATATAAGCATGCAAGTTTTATCATAATTCGTTCAAACTTTACATTCGTGCTTTTAACAGCGCTATCTACGATAAATTGCAATAAAAAAAACTCTGGGACTCTACATCAAGTAGAGTTGTCCGTCGTGATTCCATATTTGTCTGATTTATATGAGGGTTAAGTACCCGAAACGTGCATGTCTGGTCCATGCTGCCAATTTATCTGTTCTTAAATGATGCTATTCAATTTGAAGACGTTTAACATTTATACCACTTGGTGAGTGTCACTGCTGGTGGACCAGGAGTCCCTGAGGGCACATGTAGCCAAGTTCGATCAATTTCGGTTAATCGTTTCTTCAACGCATTCTTAATTTCTGTTATCAAAATTTCTTGAAATTTCTAAAACGTGGGTCCTGTAGCATCATATCCCACCCATCCTGCTACGTCTTTCGGTACGCTTTTTCGACATAGTAACTTTCATCCTTTTTTGGCATATTACATTGTTTAGATTTGAGGATCACTGACGAGGGTTAAGTACCCGAAACGTGCATGTCTGGTCCATGCTGCCAATTTATCTGTTCTTAAATGATGCTATAATTCAATATGAAGACGTTTAACAATAATATTTTTTCGTAAGAAAATTTAAAGTTCTGTGTCGTTTTTTTTTCAAGAATGTGTAAGCCTTTTGATTGTGATTTTGTGATTATGGAATCTGATTTCGGGTTTTGTGTTTGACTTTTAGACACCTTCATTCTAGAAACTGAACGAGAGTCAAACACAAAAACCGAAATCAGATTTAAATGATGTTTTATTGCAAAGATAACACAAATCTAGAATGGTAAGTATACTAAGTAATGCTTTATCAGTTTTCAGTAAAGTGCTCACGCCAGCTCAAAAGAAATATTGCACGACAATAAGAGAATTATTGGCAATAACCTGCATTTTAGCGGATGGTAACTTCATCGTGCTAACAATTCAAATTCGCTGGATTTTGGCTTTGAAGTTTAGATAATACTGGAAGTAAATTAGTTAGGTGATTGAATGACTTTAATAATATAAAATCATTTTTCAACATAGAGCTTTAATCACGAATACGATATGACTCAAAAGTGTTATTACTCATCTCAAACTGGTCAAACTTAATGAATGTCTGAGAGACAAAACTCACAGATTTGAGCACCCGCCCACCACTCGAACAACGAAAGGTAAAGAAATTGAGTGAAAGATATACCAACTATAATTCGAAGATAGCTCTAAGGTATTCATAAAACCCAGAATCAATAACTTTAGCTCTCCTGGGATCATTTATTTCCTCTTTAAAATGGAGTTAACTGTGTTTTCATGAATATTCCTCTCTTCATACAAGAGATACTAGTAAAAAAAATGCGGGTGCAATGTCGAACCGAAAATATAAAAATAAAAGGGTCGAAAAAAGTTGTCATCTTTTGAACATCCGCTATTTACATCAGATTCTATATATTAAGATAGACTCATTTCACCTCTGATTTATATGATGTTTTTCCTGTTATTTCAAATAACTCCTTTAATTGTGTGAATATGTAAAACAGTTGATGATAAAGTTGGGAGATGCACAATGTAAAAGGCGTCCGTCTAAATCTGATAAATATGCTGTTTTGTTAAAATATGACAATAAATATCAATGTGAATGTGTTGTAGGGTGTATAGTCGAGTTCAGACATTTATATTATATATACATTACAGGAAATAAGTGTCATCGGGGATTTTGTCATTCTTGGAAGATTCATTAACCTCCTGTCGTGGTCATGCTAGGGAGTACATGAAACTCTAAATCATTAAGAATTACGTGAAATTCCTAAAATATTGTAGCATTTTGAGTTTTTGACCTTCATTTACTTACGGTAAAAATGTATAAAATGAACAGATGTGTTAAATGCTCATTCATGTAAACCAACCTTTCTAGCAATCATCAATAAAAGTTAATGCATTCGCTGGTAATATATCAAATGAAATAGTTTTATTGTAATATCTTTTTTCGTCATCGATTACGCGCATTTTTACATCGCTTTGTTTCGTCTTTTCCAAAAGTTTATCACGTGTTCACGACGTCAAAACGTCATAAAAAGTACTCTTCTTTATCTCGTAGAAATGATTTAATTTTACAATAATTTCTATCAATGATGACAGACAATACGACGCAGGGCTTATAGATCTATGCTTCTTTGTTTTTGTTTTATTTTTTTCCCTCAATATTTAAAACTTTTGTCCGCGCGACTAAACATTTCACATGGAACTTTAATGATACGATAATAATGAGATCCCAATTAGACTGGCTATGTTTTCCTATCTAATGACAATGTCCATAATATAAATTAATAGCCACGTGTAGCATGAACGTAATCTCGCGGCTTAATGTGCTTTATTTCAGCGATAAAAACTTGTTATCATCTACGCATTTTAAGAAAATTTTTGACGTCTACTTATTGACCTTGAACGTCAAAATGTTTAAAAACGCTTCCGTTTACTTTAGTTCTATTTCTTTTATATATATTTCCGTTTCTCTAAATAGATTGATTGAATTAGATATGAAATTTTGAACAAAACATTTTTTTTCTAAGCTTTGACTTTTTTTAAACTTTATTTGACAAAACTCATTTAACTGACACTAACAAAACATATTATGGTGAAAATGATCACAAGAATGGTTTCAATCTGAAATTATTATCCATATATCATGTTTTTATCTATCAAAATTCATTGTTTTGCGACATATCTCGGCGTTGGTTTACATATGTATATTCAGAGGACCACTGGTCAGTCAAATAGTCGATGATATGTAATCTTAAGCACAAGTATAAATTATCAGATATCAATGTTGAATAAACAGAATATTTTTTTCTCCTCTGACAAAGAATTCTTGGATTATTGAGCCACCTTAAGGGGAATGTATAGTGCATAACTACGCTAACATCCCTGTAACGTCCAGCAGTAGTAATAATCATCTGTATATGGTTTTAGAGTTTTAGTTAAATGATGTATTTTCATAACTTTCATTGTAGACTGTATAATTAATCATAACACTCTCGATATCGGGATTTCAGCATTTTAAGTTTGGTTAGCAATTATTGGTCTTAAAAATTGGATCTCCTTGACCCGATCATGTCCAGGGTAAAGCCGTAGTAATCTATCAAAAGGAGGGGCTGTTCCGAGGGAAAATAGTATTCAAATGTAGATACTATACTTTTAATAAGTGTTAAGATCGTTCAGACAGAATAGCGTTATAAGAGCAGTTCAACTGCACTCTTCCATAATGCCCGTATTTTTCAAATTTTGTAGGGGGTTGTTTTCAATCCGCCAATGGGAATTTTTAATTTTTTTTTCAAGCATAGAATGTAAATATACACCATCCCTAAAAACAAATTGAAAATATTAGAATTGAATTCTTTAAGTGTATGATCAAATGCCCCCATTGCTGAGGGGCGACTTTTCCGATTTTGAAAATTTTAAAAAAGTTCATTACATTTATAAGTTTCCAGTAACAATGCTAGTCATTGTCCCCTCAACCGCATCCCCCCCTCCCTCATACACACACCCCTCAACCAGCCACTGTATTTGAAATGCTTTTATTGTGTATACTTATTTCATCGCAAGGATAATTTTAGCATAAACATTTAACCAATGGCCTCATTAAGGAATTCATGAATTTAGCGCATATGACATATCCTCCTTTATAATATTACAACTGTTTCTGTTTTTTAAATTGTGTCTTTATCTAACTTTCCATTTCATAAATGAAAGTAAGCACATTAATTCACTTTCATTTATAAAAAAGAAAGTTAGAAAAAGTCAAATGTATAGAATACTTGGAGAAGCCAATATGGGACTGGGACTCCAAAATATAAGAAAATTGACTAAAAAGGACAGACAAAATACCTGCAGGGGCGTAGCTAGGGTGTTTTTGATGTGTACGTTTGCAGAAGAGGTGGACCCAGAACATCAATTGCTGGGGGATGGGACCACTGGCAGGCATTTTTTTTAAAATTGGGATGAGTGGGAGATAGTATGGAAGGATGTTTTCCCCTCCTCTTTAGTAGGGGTTCGTGGGCCTCCGAGAAAATTTTGGAAAAAATTAAGCGAACTGGTGGCATCTGATGTGTATTTGAGCTGATTTTTGAAGGGCTAAAACATATGATTCAATGTCAGCAAACGATAAACTATGTATCTAAGATAAAGAAAACTTTCTTTCGACGAAATGCTTTTCCCCCAAACATGTACGTCCATATACAGATATTTGAAGTGTGAAGAATGTTCACCTTTACAATCGACCGCTCCAACCTGATTTTTTTTTTTTTGAAAAATGTATTCAAATCGATGCTTTTTGAGCGGGTGTCTTTTTGCATTTTCTAAGCAACAATTTACTTGTAAACCATGACTTCTTTTGTAGAGGGAGGCACCTTCTCTCTTTTTTTCATCTTTTTTTTGCGAAAACGATGTGCAAGTTTTTGCGTACAAAAGTACGCCTAGCTACAGCCCCTGCTCGGAATGCAGGATAAAAAAAAGTAAGTATTCGGAAACATGTACAATGTAATACAAATCTGCACGCGTCAATTGTCAACATAAAATGTGTAAATAGAAACAATAACTGGTTTGTAACAAGAAGTCCGATTCAAAAATTTCACCATCGTCTCTGGCGCGTTTGTAACTTTCAAAAAAAAAAATGTTTAAATAATTTTGTTATATAGATCTACACATTTTTCTTCCAAATATTCAATCAGTACGTTTAAAAAATAATTATTTCCTAAATCAAGATGCTGGTTTTGGGAATTGCACAATTATATAAAGCTAGTTGCAGCAACCACAGCAAAACCCTTTGTAAGTGTAAAAGTATCCATGAGTACCAATGTACATTATCCCGGTTATTATCCCCAGGTCTTTTGTCCATCCAATATGATTGATAAGCTTTTGAAAAGTATTTCTTGCAGAAATAAGTACATGGTCGCTTGAAAACGAACAAATCTTAATTTAAATATATATAAATACTGATTAGCTGCACACTTGAAATGAGTCACATAGTTTCAAATGCCCACACAATAAGAACGTCATGACGTCAAGTAATTTTGCGTCGTAGCTAGCTACTATACTAATTTCAAAATCTGTTTTGATAGATCATTTCTTTCAATATAGTTATATATTGGGTATCAAAATGATTGGAAAATAACATATTTTTTGAAAATGTGAAAAACGAAAATTATCAAAATTTTGCCATATTGTTGGTTTTCCTATGGGACGGCTCATATGCTGAATCAAAGAATGAGAATGTACTACTATGCTTTCAAAAACTTTCGTCCCCTCTCAGACAGAGTTGCTGCGGAGATGCTGGATATTGCCATTAATTTTTTTTTTTTTTTCGACTCCAAGTAGACTTATATGTTATACTCAATTTTTGTTTATAAGTTAAATTTATTGAAAATATTTTTCGTAAATCAGGTAACGATAAAGCATCAACAAGGCGGCGTAACCACGGGAAATCCGACATTTCCGGTTTTGAACGAGACGTTTCGCTCTGATTGTTTTTCTCGTCTCGGGTGGTTTCGTACTGTCAGAAGTCGGAATATGTTCGTTTTTTCTTTTGTTCTTAAGTAATTTATTTTCAGCTAGCCTAAACATTATTCTTACAAAATAAAAATGAATTATAAAGAACCATATTTTTAAAGAACCATATTTTAAGCCCCCCCCCCCCCTTAAAATGTTCATCTGCTGGTCTAGATCAATTTTACAAATGCTTCCGTGTATCCACTCGCCTTATACTTCCTTTTTTGGCAATCATGAAACAGAAAGTTTTGTTAGATAAGATAAGCCATCATAGTCAAAATAAAAAAGAAAGATCTTTTTTTATTTTATATAATCATATCTATTTTCTCTCCGCTCGCACAAAAAGGCTTTGCCTTGATTCATATTAAGGTCCCCGATATTTAGATTACTATAATAAAAAAGAAATCATAAGATTTTTCGTTACTTTATGTTTGTTTTTATTTCGTTTTGAATTTGTCTTTAAAGTTGAGTAGAGCAGTACATTGTCTTTGTGGACAAAGAAAGACAACTCTCATTAAAATCCAATGAGTCATTCCCTTAAATGATCAACGTTAAAACAGTTTTTCTGGTACTTGTAGACAAAGAAAGACAACTCTGTATACATGCAAATTTTCACTGCTCCGTATTTTCCCTCGCGTTTGGTTTTAAATAATCTTAATCTTCTTATCAATCTTATTTCTTTTCTTTTTTTCATTAATATATTTCATTATTTATCATTTTAAGAAAGAGAGATAAGGGGGAGGGGGGTGAGTCGTCCCAGCTTTTTTCCAAATTTTTATTTTCTTTTTTGTTTTTGTTTTTGTTTTGTTTTTTGTTTGTTTGGGTTTTTTATGATACCTTCATACAACTATTCATTATTATTCAACGATATTTTTTTCTTTTCTTATTCAGAAAAATTTAAGAATAGATTTGGGAAAAATCGTTTTCGATCAAAAACCCTGATTTCTGGCATATAGATTTTTGCAGTGAGAACGGCTTATGGCGTGCTAATCCGGATAACATACAAACTTTAGTACCACACATTATAACACAACTGTATCTTCCAAGTTTGTATCATTGTAGATGATCTAGAAGATTGAATTACAAGCATCTTCAACAGTAGAACTGATGATTGCAACAGCCGAATGGAGAGTTCATATATTATAATAAATTACCATAAAATGAAGCTGGCGGTGCGTCCATCGTTTACACAAGATAAATACTGTATATATCGTATAACAGCACAGCAAGAGCGGTCTGTCGGATTCCTCATTGTGAGCTCAGGCTATAGAAGTTCTTGAAGCGGGATGAACGAAGACCCATTATGGACTATGGCCCTTAGGGTATATCCAGAGAAGCTATTTCATCTGGAGATGTTATAAGCACATATGGTTATAGGGGAAGCAACCCGTAGCACAGGAGATCGAAAGCAAGTCTCCGGCTAAGTTCTATCAATTAACTAAGCTTGGGTTGGCCTTAACGGTAGCTTGCTATCTCCAGCTTCGCTCTCTCTATGAATTTAGAAAAGGCCATCTCTAGTTTAGTTCTTCTTCCGATGAATTCAGTAAAGACCATCTCCAGAAAAGTTCTCCAGGTGAACTTAAGCCTAGCGGCTGTCTTCAGTTTAGTTCTACCGATGAACGTAGTAAATGCCATCGCCTGCATAGTTCTTGCGATTAATTTAGTAAATGACATCTCCAGTTTAGTTCTCCCGATGAGTTAGTAAAGGTCATCGTGTCCAGATAAGTTCTCCCGGTGAACGTAGTAAATGCATCTCAAGCTTATCATCTTCAGCTTAATTCTCCCGATGAACTTAGTTAACTCCTTCTCCAGCTTAGGACTCCTCGTGAACTTTTAAAGCCCAGTCAATCTAGCGAAAAAAAGGAACATTTCAAATGGCAACTAATTGCGACAGTTACGAATTCAACTGTTATAAATAAAGCATCGCCCAAAATGGTTAGGAAAATACATAAAGGAGAAATTGAACTAATATTTTGGCTACTGAAATCTTTACAAAATATGTTTATCGATAGAATGATACTATATCTCGCCATTTTGATTTTGAATTAATGAAAATCGATAACTTTACACTTGGTGTGGACTTACAGCTCCTTCCGTGTTTTATGAGATGTATATAAGAATGAAGTTTTTACGATTTTGTCAAATTAAAAAAAATACAAAGCACTTTAAGCTCAGGGTGGCGACTTTTAATAGAAATGAGGTAGAAAAAAGACGGATATATAGGTTCATATGTAGAGGAACATCTCCTCGAACTATTCAGACCAAAAAATCAAAATTTGCCCGTCTCGTTTTTTGTCTATAAACGTCCAATTTTGGTCTATTTTAACATTTTTGTCATTTTAGAGAATACCACATCATAGCTTTACATACCTCTGAAATGCATGAAATTTCAAAAAATTATTTATATCCTCATTTTTCAAGATTCTTATAGCTTGTGGATGAATTAAAGGCTATTTTGAGAAATTCTGATAAAATAATCAGTTCTAAGAAGAGTATTTTCTTATAAAAACTATGTTGCTGGTTGCCATGGCAACAACTCGTTATTTTTATTAATAGCAAGAAGGTCGCCAGCTACACAATTTTTTTTCTACATATATATCTATGGTATTACTTTATCCTAAAGCAGTCAAATCAATATGTACCCGAATTATTTTTTGAGCAAAATTACTGTTTCTATAAATAGCACAATAATTTATGAAAAAATCAACATTTTGACCCCAAAACATAGAGTTTAATTTGAAGTCAGAATTTCTAATTATCTCACTTTTAAAGAGTATAATAGATAGTAAATATTCTGATGTTTGAATCTTTGGCAGCAGAACTCATGCGAAAATGACACATTTTTTCCTATTTTCGGCGATTTTTCATTGAAAAATAGGCATTTCCCAAAAATATCCATTCAGTAATGAAAGTTTCAAGGATCATTATTTTTTTCTATAATGATGTAACAATCTGAGCTTATACCATGTAACGTTCATGTCGGTTTCAAATATTATGTGATATGAAAATAGAGTTATCTCCCTGTAGTAGAAATCCTAACCTTAAACAAGCAACAAAGATTAGACATGTTGGAGTAATACAATGTTACGTGTTCAACTTAACATAAATTCGATGAATTTCGTCGTAAACATTAAAAAGGGGGGATCTATTGTACATGTACTTCTCACTCACTTACGTCTTGAGACAAAAGAAAAAACATAGACGTAGCAGTTTGAGATTTCCTTGTCTCACACTCCACGTGACTCCTATTATGACGTCATATAACGTTACGTCACGCCATCGTTAGATTTGTGCAGGTTGAAAAAAGTTTGGTAGACTCGCGGGAAATACTTCACTTCCTGTTTACAACATTAAAAAATATTTCAAATATTCGATTTTTACATAAAAAAAATAGCAATCCAAGGAATGCTTGTGTCGCCTGCGAAGCGGTTTGATTATTATTCTAGAAAGTCGATCAAAATTATTGGTATCAGTAGAAAAGTCTTGTCAAATGAAATTCATTTGAAATATCAGACCTCTTAATTACAAATTAAAAGAAAAGAGTGTCATCATCTAGGTCAAGGTCACTATGTAAAAATTGGTAACAAAAAGGTCTCATCATAAGAAAAATTAAAGACCTATCACCTACCAATTAAAAGATATATACAACCTTAGAAAAGATGGTCAAATAGCTAGGTCAAGGTCAAAAGGTAAAACATTATAGTATGTGTAGAATGGCATTGTTACAAGGAAAATACATGTGAAATATCAAAGCCCTATTACCTACCAACCAAAAGATATAGCCAATATTACTTTTCTTGAAAGTAGATCAAATATCTAGATCAAGGTCAAAAAGTCAAATATTATGGTCTGTGTAGAAAGGTCTTGTCACAAGGAATACACATGTGAAATACCAAAGCCCTATCACTTACCACTCAAAAGATATATCCATTCTTAATTTTTTTTTTTTTGAAAAGTAGGTCAAATATGTAGGTCAAGGTCAATAGGTAAAAAATTATGGTATGTGTAGGAAGGTCTTGTCACAAGGAATACACATGTGAAATATCAAAGCCCTATCGCTTACCAATCAAAAGTTATGGGCTGTGACACCCAAAGTGTGACAGACAGACAGACGGACTGACGGACGGACGGACAGACGGACGGACGGACGGACGGATAACGGACAAAGTGATCCCTAAGTGTCGCTATGCTTCGCAGGCGACACAAAAATGATACTTATCATATTTTGACGCGAATGAAAGTTTATTTGTCGTAAAAACACCGAAACACTCCCGGGTGAAAGTACAGAGTAGACAAAGACAGCAAGAGACGCAAAACAAATAGTAAGGAACACCAAACACGACATCGGAACATCAAGCACAATAAGACTGTACACATTTAAAACAACACGACCAATCGGTGCAGACGTATAACGGCCGTCTAAAACGTGAGGTTATCCGAATTGCGTGCACGCAGCCCTCACACTTCCCTGGTTAACAAGAGTTCTCGAAGAACGCACATTCAACACTTGCGAGGGCACATGTAACCAAGTTCGATCAACTTCGGTTGATCGTTTCTTCAACGCATTCGAAAATTTCCGTTATCAAAATTTCTTGAAATTTCTAAAAGATGGGTCCTGTAGCATCATATCCCAGCCATCTTGCTACGTCTTTCGGTACATTCTTTAAATAATAACTTTCACACTCTTTGGTCATATTACATTGTTTAGATTGAGGATCACTGACGAGGGTTACGTACCCTGGTCCATGCTCAAAATTTATCTGTTTTAAATGATGCTATGGAATGTGAAGACGTTTAACATTGTTATAATCTATATGGAAAAGTATCTTATAAGTCGTCGTCATAAATCAAGTGTTGCGTCGTGTAACAAGGCCTTTATAGTCATGCAACTAGCATACAGAAATACAGAGGAAGGAGCTCGAACGATTTGTACGGAATGCCGCCCAGTTGGGACCGAATTTTTTTTTTTTCTCATTAAAAGAAATAAAAACTCTGAATTCGTTAAGAATTTTGCTGAATCTTATGAAAATAGTTACATTTCAAAAATGCGACCTATATTTTGCGTATAATTTGGGTTAAAACAGTCGATTTTAACACTAAAGCCTATGGAAACTGGAAAAGTTTTAGTATTGTTCCTGACCTTGCTACAGGATTTCCTTTTAATAGAAACTTTAGTTTGACAAGATCTTCCAGCATGGCGAGTAATTTCCTGCAGCAAGGTGGGGAACGATGTCAACCGGGCGATCGAAATATAAAAGGGGGGGGGGGGGGGGGGTTGAGAAGGCTCGAAATCTTGAGTTATCATACATAGAATCAACCACGTTTTCTTTCGATGGGTTTAGAGTGATGATACTTTGCAATTATTTGTAATATGTTAATTAATCAATTACTTTTATGACGTCATTTCATTGGTTTGGGTGAGTAGTAAACATTTTGGGACTACATTTTTTTTTCTTTTGAGATATTCATTCAAACACTTCCAAAAGAGAACACTGTTCTCGGTTATATTTAATTTTCCTCTATTTATCAAACACTCTATTATTTGTTTTTACGAATAAACAGAAAAAAATATTTTTTCCGATAGTGTTTCGTTTACATGTATCTTTTCTTAATGTAAACGCACTAAGCGCATTCATCCATTGTTAACTATTGGGAGTATAGTGATGAACCAAAAATGTAGTTCTGAATACAGAAAAGAAATACTAGTTTTTGAAGGAGGACAATAATTCTACCTTTTATCAAATCACTAAATGTATGACAACTTAATATAACTCAGAGTAAAACGATTTTCTCAATTTCATCTCATCTTATTGAATTTTATAACGTAATACCACGGACTCTAAATGGTGGACCCCAAGTTGCTTCGATTTAATAAATGCCAAGTAGGTGATGTAAATGATGTAAATGACCCACTCTGCTACGTCTTTTGGTACATTTTTGGACATAATAATTATTGTTTAGACTGTCTGAGGATCACTGACGAGGGTTTAGTACCCGAAACGCGCATGTCTGGTCCATGCTGTAAATTTATCAGGTTTTAAATGATGCTATTGAATGCAAAGACGTTTAACATTTGAACTACTTGGTGAGTGTCACTGCTGGTTGACCAAGAGTCCCCGAGGGCACATGTAGCATCGTCTGTCTCTTCAACGCATTTGAAATTTTCTTTTAACAAAATTTCTTGAAATGTCTAAAACGTGGGTCCTGTAGCATCATATCCCACCCATTCTGCTACGTCTTTTGGTACATTTTTGGACATAATAATTTTCATACTTTTTGGCCATTTTACATTGTTTAGACTGAGGATTACTGACGAGGGTTTAGTACCCGAAACGTGCATGTCTGGTCCATGCTGTAAATTTATCAGGTTTTAAATGATGCTATTGAATTTAAAGACGTTTAACATTTGATTAATTAAATATTATAGATTATAAGTTTTTCTATCTATAAATATATATATTTTATACCTCAGAATAATTTTAGTAACCCTGGAGGAGATTTTATTATCTGGGCGGATTTCCCGCCAATTCGTGTGAGGTACGTCAAGGTTCGTGCACTGGTCATTATGACGTCACAGTTAACCTGTGACGTCAGACACTGCATAATCAAAATGGCTGCTTGCAGAACTCTTTTATTGATAACGCTTTTTTGTTCTTCGGTTTTATCTATTGATTATGGTGAGTATTGATACCTCCTACATATTGACTATTTGTAGATCTAGCTGAAATTCTGACCAAATGATTTCTGAAACATGAGTACATGTACTGTAGTAATGACGAAGAATCGCGCCTGTCCGCGCAGTTCACTATTGAAAATTTGTCTACTGTCCGCGCAGCTCACTTCAGAAATCGGAAAATTGAAGTTTTCACTACTTTGTTTGCATATTTTTCGATTGAAATTTATATAGGAAGATACATCTTGAAGTCTCATAACTATCGATGTATGATATATGTCCGTATGACCAATACTATGCTAACAGTGAAAGAAAATAAATTTACTAGATGGGGAGATTTCTATGTAAATTTTAGCGTGACGTCGCCGACGTTCTCCATAGACTCAGTGTTAAACATCGGCGACGTCGCGATAAAATTAACATAGAAAACTCCCTATCTAAAACTATTTTCTTTCACTGTTAGCATAGTATTGGTCGTACATACATATATCATGCACCGTTAGTTATGAGAGTTTGATATCTATACCCCTATATAAATTTTGATCGCAAAAATTGCCGACAAAGTAGAGAAAACTTCAATTTTCCGATTTCTGAAGTGAGCTGCGCGGACAGTAATTTTTCGAGCTCTATTCGTTGAAATTTTACTGCAGTACTGTACAGTAAACATCGGCGACGTAACATTAAAAAAGTAACATAACATAGAATTAGAAAACTCCCCATCTAAAGGTAAAACTTAGTATTTTCTTTCACCGTGAGCGACTGTCCACGTGGCTCACTTTGGAAATTGGATAAACATGTAAACGCAATTTTGATAACTTTGTCATGCAAAAATTAAAACAAAATCGATAACGTTGAATAGTACATTTTGGTATAATATGTTACAATATAATGTACGATACAGGTCTGGCTTAGGATTCACGGGTAGATATGTATACGTCCTTCCGAAACCCGGAATTTGGTTTCCCATGTATGTCATTAATGTAAAAGTAATTTTTCCTGTATTTTGGATATTTCCGTGGAAGAGATTTTGTACCTTGATTTGTCCATGAGTAACCATCTGCTTTCTAATCGTTCCTGGTATTTTCCGTCGTTTTCACAATATATGGAAATGGCCCATCTAAAAATTGTTTCGCCTATAAAGTTTGATTGTGATTTCAACTAAGCGAGATCCATAGAATGGTATCAATTTTATTTAAATTATATTCTGCTAATTCATTTCAGAGGCGATATGCAACAGGGTAATCACAGAAAGGACGAGAAATTACTGTTATAATGAAGACACGGCAAAACATTGTCATAAACAATGTGCACGAGTAGCCAAGGATACACTGCACAAAGAATATGGTACGTACTTACTGCTTGTCAGTGAACAACTATAACTGCCCTAAAGTGACGAATTATACCCCCGCGGGACGTTTTTCTCTACACGGATTCATGTATGACATAGGAATATATATATATATATATACAAGGTCAAAGTCACTGGGTCAAATGTCTTGGTATCAAAATGTAGTACTTGTTATGGTGAATGCACGTATGAAATATGAAAGCCCTATCACTTATACTTAAAGAGTTATCTGCTTTAAGAACTTCTTAACCGGACGGATGGACAGACGGACAGGGTGTTTCCTATATACCCCCCAAACTTCGTTTGCGGGGGGTATAATAATTACCTGTGCGAAGCTCAAGAGCGCGCCGTACGTCGTCGTCCGGCGTAAAATTTTTACATTTCCGACTTCTCCTCTGGAATCGCTGCACAGAATTTCATGAAAAACCTTACAGAAAGCAAGTACTCAAGGTCCTCTACCAAGTTTGTGTTGTTCGTGGCGATTGGTCGACAAATATGGCTGCCGAAGGCTCTGATTTGCTGACGCATTTTCGACTTCTTCTCTGCAACCGTTGCATAGAATTTCACGAAACCTTACGGGAAGCAAATATTCAAGGCCCTCCTCGAAATTGTCCACTATCATTCTGTTGTCTGCAACTCAACTTGGGTGAGTGATGAGGCCCCTTGGACCTCTTCTTCCTTTTTGTTTTTGAGGTTTGTTTGTTTGTTTTTTGTTTTGTTTTTTGCTTTACATGATATTTAAAGGAAATAGTAATAAGTCGCAAGGTATTTGATCTATACTGGAATTTCTTTGTTTTCAGATTGTCCTTGGGGTAATTCCCAAAATATACAAAGAAAATGCCTCGAGATAACAGCAGAGACCTGTTTCAAGTTCTGTGGCAAAAAACTGAAGACGTATGGTCGGGTGGTCGGTCTCAACTGTTGTGGTACATGTATCGAAACATGTCAGTCAGCACCTAAACGTCCTAATCAATGGAGAAAGTTGTTCCCTAGTGCTTATCCTAATTATTATTAAAGTACAATGTTTTTTATTTTGTCTTTATTGATGCATGTTCCTTAGTGCTTGTCCTTATTATTAAAGTACAATGTATTTTATTTTGTCTTTATTGGTGTTATATTTGAAATTCCATTGATGCTTGTTTAATACAAGTGCACGGGCTACAAGATAGATGATGCTTACTCCTCCCTGATAAGCCATTTAACTTCCTCTTAAAGCCCTCCTTCCTTTTGTCATGAATGAATAGATGATCATGTGAGTCAAACGAATCGCGAATAGGTGAAAATCTTTGTGACCAAATTCTTTTCGCACTGCATGTACTGAGCATTCTTATCTATGTAGTCTTGTCGCATTCTTCTCTGTTCTCGAGACAGGCAAGATTAAAAAAAAAACTGTTTGAAATATTCGTCTTTGATTGTCTGTTCGTAACACATTCTTGTTTTAACGTTTTTTTGCCATTCGCAACACGTTTTTGTCGTTTTCGTGTCTATTCTTGCCACAACTAGAACTGCCCTAAAGTGGAAAATTATACCCCCCGGGGGACGTTTTTTATAAATGGGACCATTTATGATGCATCCATGCAAGTTTGGTTGATGTGGGACTTAAAGTTTGGCGGGAATGGACCTGTCCCGTTTTGCTTAACCTATAGTGCAGACGCCGACACCGACGACAGGACGATAGCATAAGCCCCCCTCCACTTCGTCTAGGTGAGCTAAAAAGTTCTGCAAATAATTTAAGGTTTTTCAACTGCCTGATCCTTACGTGGACCTGTACTTAACACGTAGGGTAAACACCCGAATACGAAAACACAGTGAGAACAAGCACAATGAGAAACACTAAAACATCATAAAATACTAAATTACTTATCACAAAACAGAGTAAAACACCCAAATACGAAAACACAGTGAGAACAAGCACAATGAGAAATACTAAAACATCAATAAATACCAAATTACTTAACATAAAACATAGGGCAAACACCCAAATACGAAAACACCGTGAGATCAAGCACAATTAGAAATACTAAAACATCCTAAAATACCAAATTACTTAACACAAAACATAGGGTAAAACACCCAAATACGAAAACACAGTGACATCATGCACAATGAGAAATACTAAAATATTAATAAATACCAAATTACTTAACACAAAACATAGGGTGAAACACCCAAATACGAAAACACAATGACATCATGCACAATGAGAAATACTAAAACATCCTAAAATACCAAATTACTTATCACAAATCATAGAGTAAACACCCAAATACGAAAACACAGTGAGAACAAGCACAATAAGAAACAATAAAACATAAAAAAAATACCAAATTATTTATCACATAACATAGGGTAGACACCCAAATACGAAAACACCGTGAGATCAAGCACAATTAGAAATACTAAAACATCCTAAAATACCAAATTACTTAACACAAAACATAGGGTAAAACAACCAAATACGAAAACACATTGAGAACAAGCACAATGAGAAATACTAAAACATCAATAAATACCAAAGGAGAAGGTACGTTATGGGTCAAAATCGGCCCTATCTGAGAAATGAAGCAAACTTTGAACAATGAAAATACAAAATTTACAGAATGTAAATCAGTTTAAATTTTGAGAATCGGATATTCCGTTGCGATTTTATAGCAATTTGAAAACATGTAGGTAAGCTTTCTGTTTCACTGACTTTGACGTCATGTGACGTTATGATCACGTCGTGATATAACGTTGTCAGATAACAAATTGCTGTATACGTACATTATTCATAATGATTGTTTTGCTAAAGTTTTTGCCATGAAACGATTTCATGAATCCTCGAAAATCTGCGATTAATGAAGTATTGTACGTCGTCTTTTAACTTCTGGGTTATTCTTGGAGACTGTCTCATTTTAATGCTATAACTGATTCTAGAATTTAAGGGAATTACGGTGTTTTTAAAAATCATATCCGTGCATATATTACACAGTCATTCAAACGAACAAAAAGACAAGAGATATTACAGCTTAAATTTGAGATGGGGGATGTAGTGAATATCAGAAAGTCAATAAGTCTGGGAGAGCGACTAGGGTCCCTGTCCAAGGGGTCCAGGGCGTTCCTGAAAGGGGCGAAAAATTATCTTGCGGCGATTGACCGTTTTGCTTGAAGAAGGCAGTATTGAAATAGCCATTTGAAATCTTTATCATGGTTATTGGATTGTTATGAAAAGCTATATTTTATGATCGAAAATTATCTGATGAGCAAAGCAAGCCAGCGATTTTAGGGGGGGGGGGGTACACAAACCTTGCTGTTAGGGTATGTTGACTTACTTAGTATAATTATCAGAAAAAGCCGGAGTTTCTTTAAGAGCAATTTGATATGCAAACAACAAACAGTTACGTGGCGAGCGGCCGGGAGCGAGAAAATATTTTTTTCGAAAGTTCGACAACAAAACTCAAGTATAAGCCCATCTAATGCGAATGTACCTTACTTACGGATTTTTTTTTTTTTTTTTTGGTGCGCCCAAAACGCCCATCTAAATACGTCAATAAGCATTAATTTAAAATGAACCTTAGTTTGTTTAATAATGTATATTAATATATCTAGCTGCAATTAATGATTAGGAATATACGAATAAAACATAAAATGAAACAAATTAATAGAATTAATCTTGCGTGTACAGTTATCACAGCCGTTGCAAGAAACTGTGATAGATGGCGCCACTGAAAGAATTCGATAAAATAACGGTAAATAACAGGGTCTACAGTTCACAGGGAGTACGAGCCCCCTTATAATACGTAAACATTTTTTGTTTATGTATTATAAGTATTGTAATGTATTATATCTTGTATTTATTATTATGTATTATATTTTTTACTCTGTGTACAGTAGCCCCTGTGAGTAAATTTCGATTTATTGATGTATTTACGAGAAGTCACACGATTGCGAGAAAGCTACCAATAGACAGACGCAGACTATATTTTCCTTTTGGCTATACATAATAACTAATGCATATCAGGGTGAAGTACTTTTCCAAAACAGTGTGTATTTGGTTTTGTTTGGTTTGGTTTTTCTTTCACCTAAACACCCAAATGCACATGGTTCACAAAATGAACAGTTTGTAATTGATTTACATTTGTATCGAATGGCTGGTATATTTTTTTATATAAAATCGATAAGCTTTTTCATAATTTAAACGCGAAAAACGTTGGTGATGTTGGTGGTGGTGGGGTGGAGAGAGAGGGATTCGGAACCCTTTTAGATCAAATAGTACGGCACACACGTTTCAAAAGATGCTGCGCTTTCCTCAAAAGCCCATATACATTTCACTTTGGTCAATAAACAGGGGCACTAGGAGTAATGAAACAGAAAAAGACACTAATAGAGGAGTTGTTCTGAAAAAAAAAAATTCAACGTCGCTATCGCTCGCAATTTTTTTGTATTTACATATCCTTAATCAAGTACAATGATGTGAAAATTCAAGGTTTTAGTACTATGATGTGAAAATTCAAGAATTTAAGCTTTTTGCTCGCTGTTTAGCCCGCCAGTCATCTGTTTTATTTATACATGTAATGAAAAATAGAACTGACAGTCATTAATCAAGGACTTTATTGTCTGGTGTGTAACCCCCCCCCCCCCCTTTTTTTCCTATTCAGAAAAATTCGGAATTGCGGACCAATCATGAAATAAAAAAAATCCTGGATCCGCCCATGATCTTGACCCTCTACAGAGATTTGTCGGGTTGATCATGCCAATAGAATGCGAGGCGAAGCAGAGCCTTCTATGGGCTTGCTCTCCGTGGGCGGTCAGTTACAAACCTAATTACTGCAACGCATAGTTTTTTTTTTTGGGGGGGGGGGTGTTTTGTTTTGTTTTTTGTTTGCTTGTTGCTGAAAATCTCTGTTTCGCGACTCCTTTTATGTACATGCCAATTTATTTATACGGAAATAGCTGAATTGCCGACGGTTAACTGAAAGGAGCTGTTAAAATAAGGCGTAAAATCTGCCCTGAAAAGTGGAATTTTGAAAAGTGAAATTTCAAGAACTTTTTTTGTAAAATGTATACCTAGACGGCATCCCATCGGAATATGCAGTTATTTTTCATCTGTCTTGCATAATATTGCTAGTTTTGGGGTCAAAACGTATCTTTTTCTCATAGAAATTACAGAAAGCCTCTTTTACTGGAGGTGTGTATCCATAATACAATTTTTTTTTTTTTGGCAAAGTGCGGTTCTGTATCTCCAGGGGGGGGGGACACTACCCCAGAGACGAGAAACAAAATATGGAAAGGGGGGTGCATTTTTATGAATCGACATTTTTTACCACAAAAGTAAAATTGGAAGAATTCTCAAATACATGTATGTTACTTTGGCCTTGCATATGACTGCATTTTCTTACATCCCTATTAGTTAACTTGCTCGAATTTTTTAAAACTATTTTACTCCTAAAATTCAAGTTTTTTTACCGGCGGAGATTTTATTCGACATGCTCGGTGAACACCTTCCCACTATGATAGTAAAATAGTAAAATATACATGTATCAATGTTGAGCCTTTTTTTTTTTTTTTTTTTTTTTTTTGTTTTGTTTTTGTTTTTTGTTTTTGATTTTACTACAAACGTTTATAAATCAAACCGAAATTTCAAGAGAAAACCGATTCCTGATTTAAATATTTCACGCCAGTGCATACACCTGCGGTGTCAATCAAATGACGTCATTATAATGACGTCATAACGCCGTGCCGACGTGGTCTATGCATTTTCCATATACATTCTACGCAAGACAAATCATTAATTTTCAACTAGAGCAAGAGCGTCTGCTACTAATTTTTCACCTTTAATCGACAAATATGGAGGTTATTGATTAATTTTTCTACTTTTATTTTTAGCATGTCGTCTTGCTCTATATGAAATTCTCGAAAACATATGTACATTTCTAGAGGAAAATCCGGATTCGTTCATCCTTCCTTGGTTTGATGAGGTATAATTTCGTAGGGGTGCATCAAGATGAAAAGCGCTTTTTATGCATATATGTAATTGATCTTGTAGATAAATAAAATGAACACAGTGGATCAATTTTCACGATTTGAATTTCTCAGGAAACAACAGGGCCGATATGGGGTCTTAATGTACCTTCTCCTTACTTAACACAAAACATAGGGTGAAACACCCAAATACGAAAACACAATGACATCATGCACAATGAGAAATACTAAAACATCCTAAAATACCAAATTACTTATCATATAACATAGAGTTAACACCCAAATACGAAAACACAGTGAGAACAAGCACAATGAGAAATACTAAACATTAATAAATACCAAATTACTTAACATAAAACATAGGGTAAACACCCAAATACGAAAACACAGTGAGAACAAGCACAATGAGAAACAATAAAACATAAAAAAAAATACCAAATTATTTATCACAAAACATAGGGTAGACACACAAATACGAAAACACATTGAGAGCAAGCAAAATGAGAAATACTAAGACATCCTAAAATACCAAATTACTTATCACAAAACATAGAGTAAACACCCAAATACGAAAACACAGTGAGAACAAGCACAATGAGAAATACTAAAACATCAATAAATACCAAATTACTTAACAAAAAACATAGGGTAAAACAACCAAATACGAAAACACATTGAGAACAAGCACGATGAGAAATACTAAAACATCAATAAATACCAAATTACTTAACACAAAACATAGGGTGAAACACCCAAATACGAAAACACAATGACATCATGCTCAATGAGAAATACTAAAACATCCTAAAATACCAAATTACTTATCATATAACATAGAAATAACACCCAAATACGAAAATACAATGAGAACAAGCATAATGAGAAATACTACAACATCAATAAATACCAAATTACTTATCACATAACATAGGGTAAAACACCCAAATACGAAAACACATTGAGAACAAGCACAATGAGAAATACTAAAACATAAAATACCACATTACTTCACACAAAACATAGAGTAAACACTTAAATACGAAAACACAGTGAGAACAAGAACAATAAGAAACAATAAAACATTAAAAAAAATACCAAATTATTTATCACAAAACATAGAGTAGACACCCAAATACGAAAACACAGTGAGAACAAGCACAATTAGAAATACTAAAACATCCTAAAATACCAAATTACTTAACACAAAACATAGGGTTGAACACCCAAATACGAAACCACAATGAGATCATGCACAATGAGAAATACTAAAACATCATAAGATACCAAATTACTTATCACAAAACATAGAGTAAACACCCAAATACGAAAACACAGTAAGAACAAGCACAATAAGAAACAATAAAACATAAAAAATACCAAATTATTTATCACAAAACATAGGGTAGACACCCAAATACGAAAACACGGTGAGAACAAGCACAATGAGAAATACTAAAACATCCTAAAATACCAAATTACTTAACACTAAACATAGGGTTGAACACCCAAATACGAAAACACAATGAGATCATGCACAATGAGAAATACTAAAACATCAATAAATACCAAATTACTTATCATATAACATAGAGTAAACACCCAAATACGAAAACACAGTGAGAACAAGCACAATAAGAAACAATAAAACATCAAAAAAATACCAAATTATTTATCACAAAACATAGGGTAGACACCCAAATACGGAAACACAGTGAGAACAAGCACAATTAGAAATACTGAAACATCCTAAAATACCAAATTACTTATCACAAAACATAGAGTGAACACCCAAATACGAAAACACCGTGAGATCAAGCACAATAAGAAATACTACAACATCAATAAATACCAAATTACTTAACACTAAACATAGGGTTGAAACCCAAATACGAAAACACAGTGAGATCATGCACAATGAGAAATACAAAAACATCATTAAATTAAAAAACATAGTGTAATCAAAGCTCGCGGCAGCAAAGTTCAATTAAAACATATCTCTAAGTACATGTATAATAAGAAAATCACTCAAGTGGGAAAAAGTAGGTCAAGGTCATTTTATGAAAGTTTGATCAAAGATACATCCAATATGCAAGTTTGGTACATGTAGCACTGTTACTTTGCTCAATATTGGCCTTTAAAGGCAAAATACCTCAAGTGAAAAAAGTAGGTCAAGGTCATTTTTTGAAAGTTTGATCAAAGATACATCCAATATGCAAGTTCGGTACATGTAGCACTTATACTTTGCTCAATATTGGCATTTAAAGGCAGAATCACTCGAGTGGAAAAAGTAGGTCAAGGTCATTTTATGAAAGTTTGATCAAAGATACATCCAATATGCAAGTTTGGCACATGTAGCACTTATACTTTGCTCAATATTGGCCTTTAAAGGCAAAATCACTCAAGTGGAAAAAGTAGGTCAAGGTCATTTTATGAAAGTTTGATCAAAGATACATCCAATATGCAAGTTTGGTACATGTAGCACTTATATTTTGCTCAATATTGGCCTTTTAAGGCAGAATCGCTCAAGCGGAAAAAGTAGGTCAAAGTTATTTTATGAAAGTTTGATCAAAGATACATCCAATATGCAAGTTTGGTACATGTAGCACTTATACTTTGCTCAATATTGGCCTTTAAAGGCAAAATCACTCAAGTGGAAAAAGTAGGTCAAGGTCATTTTATGAAAGTTTGATCAAAGATACATCCAATATGCAAGTTTGGTACATGTAGCACTTATACTTTGCTCAATATTGGCATTTAAAGGCAAAATCACTCAAGTGGAAAAAGTAGGTCAAGGTCATTTTATGAAAGTTTGATCAAAGATACATCCAATATGCAAGTTTGGCACATGTAGCACTTATACTTTGCTCAATATTGGCCTTTAAAGGCAAAAACCACTCAAGTGGAAAAAGTAGGTCAAGGTCATTTTATGAAAGTTTGATCAAAGATACATCCAATATGCAAGTTTGGTACATGTAGCACTTAGACTTTGCTCAATATTGGCCTTTCAAGGCAAAATCACTCGAGTGGAAAAAGTAGGTCAAGGTCATTTTATGAAAGTTTGATCAAAGATACATCCAATATGCAAGTTTGGTACATGTAGCACTTATACTTTGCTCAATATTGGCCTTATAAGGCAAAATCACTCAAGCGGAAAAAGTAGGTCAGATGCTGCATCCGATGCATGGGTTCACCTCAGCATCTCAAGATGTATCACTTGTGCAAGTTTGGTTACTGTAGCATCAGTACTTTGTCAGATACTGAACTACCCCAAAAACTTTACCTAGACATTGACAAAGTCATTCAACCGGAAAATGTAGGTCAGATGCTGCATCCGATGCATGGGTTCACCTCAGCATCCCAAGATGAATCACTTGTGCAAGTTTGGTTACTGTAGCATCAGTACTTTGTCAGATACTGAGTTGCCCAAAAACTTTAACCGGACGCGGACGGGGACGCGGACGCCGGGGTTATAGCATAAGCTCATCTCAACTTCGTCGAGGTGAGCTAAAAATGTTTTTCAGAAAAAAAAAGATGTCTCCTCCCTCCCTCTCAGTTACTTTGACCTTATGCCAAGATGATGTGAAACCTTTGAGTCATAGGCAACATCATACTTAAACATGAAAGTGATTCATTATATTGTTTGAGGTAAAGCCCGAATATGATTAGCATATATAAGCATATTTAGTGAAATTGACTTTGGTCACATGACCTTGGATATAGGTGATCTAAAAACCTACATTGTATGGATCATGAGCAACAAAATCCTGAATTAGTGATTGGATACACGGTTCAAAATATAAAGCCTAAACATGATAAGCATAAACAATTTCAGCCTGGACATGATTAGCATAATTATACAATTTCCATTACCAAAGTAAGAGGTGACCTTAATCATGTGACCTTGGGACAATGTGATGAGAAACATTTACTCCTGAGAAACAACATACTAAAATTTGAAAACAATTGTAAGAAGAATTTAGGAGATATAGCCCAGACAAGGTTAGTACATACAATTTCATTAAAAAGAACTAAATGATCTTGACCTTGGGCACATGACCTTGGGTCAAGATGATAAGAAACCCTCAAATCTTGAGCAACAGCATACTAAAGTATCAGAGTGATCCAGTATATAATTCCACAGATATAGCCCAGACTCAATTATAGCATTTACAATTTCATTAAAAAATGTAATACTTGACCTTGACTTAGTCATATGACCTTGGATCAAGGTGGTGTGAAACCTCTTGGTCATCAGCATCATCATACTAAAATATGAAGTGATCCGATCACGGTTCCAAAGATTAAGCCTGGACATAATACACATAACAAATACAATTTCATTTAAAATATACTAATTGACCTTGACCTTGGTTACATGACCTTGAGTCAACGTGATGTGAAACCTATAGGTGATAAGCAACACCATACTAAAATATGACAGTGATCTAATAAATATCTAAAAGAGATACAACCCCAACACGATAGTATGTACAATTTCATTAAAATGTACTTAGTAACTTTGACCTTGATCAAATGACCATGGGTCAAGGTGAAACCTTTTGGTCATGAGCAAATACATACTTAAACGTGAAAGCAATCCAGAGAGTGGTCCAAGGGATAAAGCCTATACAGGAATGTATGTACAATTTCATTAAAAATGTAGTAAGTGACCTTGGCCTTTGTCACGTGACCTTGGATTAAGATGATGTGAAGCCTTCGGGTAATATGGAACAATATACTAAAATATGAAAGTGATCAGGTTAACGGTTCAAGAGTTATAGCCCAGACAGGAATGCATGTACAATTTCATTAAAAATGTACTAAGTGAACTTGACCTTTGTCACATGACCTTGGGTCAAGGTGATGTGTAACCTTCGGGTCATAAGCAGCAACATGCTAAAATATAAAAGTGATCCGGAAAACAGTTCAGGAAATATAGCCCGAAAAGGAATGCATGTA
Organism: Pinctada imbricata; assembly: GCA_033119305.1. NCBI lineage: Eukaryota > Metazoa > Mollusca > Bivalvia > Pterioida > Pteriidae > Pinctada > Pinctada imbricata. Next base: position 12,907,736 of record VSWD01000011.1, on the reverse strand, counting down.
CAATTTCATTAAAAATGTACTAAGTGAACTTGACCTTTGTCACATGACCTTGGGTCAAGGTGATGTGTAACCTTCGGGTCATAAGCAGCAACATGCTAAAATATAAAAGTGATCCGGAAAACAGTTCAGGAAATATAGCCCGAAAAGGAATGCATGTACAATTTCATTAAAAATGTACTAAGTGACCTTGACCTTGGTCATATGACCTTCGGTCAAGGTAATGTGAAACCTTTGGGTAATAAGGAACAACATACTAAAATATGAAAGTGATCGGGTAAACGGTTCAAGAGATATAGCCCGGACAGGAATGTATTCATAATTTCATTTAAAAATGCACTAAGTGACCTTGATCTTGGTCACATGACTTTGGGTCAAGGTGATGTGAAACCTTCGGGTCATAAGCAACAACATACTAAAATATGAAAGTTATCCGGCAAACGGTTCAAGAGAACTAGCTCGGACAGGAATGTATGCATAATTTCATTAAAATGCACTAAGTGACCTTGACCGACGTCACATGACCTTGGGTCAAGGTGATGTGAAACCTTCGGGTCATAAGCAACAACATACTTAAATATGAAAGTGATCGGGCAAACGGTTCAGGAGATATAGCCCGGACAGAAACGTAACTATTCATAATTTCATTAAAAATGCACTAAGTGACTTTGACCTTGGTCACATGACCTTGGGTCAAGGTGATGTGAAACCTTCGGGTCATAAGCAACACCATACTAAAATATGAAAGTGATCAGGCAAACGGTTCAGGAGATATAGCCCGGACACGATGTGTGACAGACGGACAGACAGGAACGTATTCATAATTTCATAAAAAATGCATTAAGTGACCTTAACCTTGGTCAAATGACCATAGGTCTAGGTGATGTGAAACCTTCGGGTCATAAGCAACACCATACTAAAATATGAAAGTTATCCGGCAAACGGTTCAAGAGATCTAGCCCGGACAGGAATGTATTCATAATTTCATTTAAAATGCATTTAGTGACCTTGACCTTGGTCACATGACCTTGGGTCAAGGTGATGTGAAACCTTCGGGTCATAAGCAACAACATACTAAAATATGAAAGTGATCGGGCAAACGGTTCAGGAGATATAGCCCGGACACGATGTGTGACAGACGGACGGACGGACGACGAAGGCAAAACCAATGTCTCCTCCCCGTTGGAGGGGGAGAGACATAATACCAAATTACTTATCACAAAACATAGGGTAAACACTCAAATATGAAAACACAGTGAGAACAAGCACAATGAGAAACACTGAAACATCATTAGAACACAAAAGATAGGGTAAACAAAGATTACATTATGTAACTCGCCGTAGCAGGTTTTTGTCCAAAATCAAACAAGTTCTAAAATCCAAAAAAGTATTGTCATGAGGAGTCTATATTAATGCGTCTAATATTGGTCCTATTCCCTTAGAGAGCTAAAGATACAGCTAAAGTATGAGTAATCAAAAAGTAGGTTAAAGGTTACGGTCAAAATTATAAAACAAATGTAAATGAAATATAAAATTATCCTTTCCCTTATAGCTTGAAGACATGAAGACCATGTAGTCTAGATATTCAAAAGTAGGTCAGAGTTCAAGGTCAAGATCATTGGTCGAAGGTCATGGTCTCAAATGAAAGGTCTCGTCACGTGGCATTTACATGTGAAATGTCAAAACCCCACCCCATATAGTAGAGGAGGTATAGCCAAGGTTAGAAAATTATGAAAAGTAGGCTAAAGTCCAAGGTCAAGAGGTCAAAGGACATGGTCTCAAATGAAAGGTCTCATCACAAGGAATCTTTATGTGGAATATCAAAGCCATAACCCTTATAGTTCAAGGCATATAGCCAAGGTTATTTTTTTGGGGGGGGGGGAAATACAAATGTATGTCAAAGTCCAAGGTCACTAGGTCAATGACATAGTCTCAAATGAAAGGTATCGTCTCAAGGCATCTACGTGTGTAAGTTCAAAGCCTTACCCTTCTATAGTTCAAGATATCCAAAAAATGTATGTTTCTTAAAAGTAGGTCCAAGGCCTAGGTCAAAGGTCATTGTCTCAAATGAACGGTCTAGTCACAAAGTATCTACATGTGAAATATCAAAGCCCTAACCTTTATACTTCAAGAGATTAAGCTAAGGTTAAGGTTTTTTAAAGTAGGTCAAAGGCCAAGGTCACTAGGTCAAAGGTCATGGTCTCAAATAAAAAGTCTTGTTACATGGTATCTAATATCAAAGCTCTACCCCTTATAGTTCAATATATATAGTTCAGGTCAAAATTTTGTCTATTGATGATAACGACGCCGAGGGTATGGCATTAGATCTCCGGACTTTTTCGTCCCGCCGAGCTAAACAGACACATAATCGTTAACAGGGCAACCGGTTCAGAATGAGGTCGGTCATCCGCTTCATCAGTAGCAATGGTGTAGCTATTCGGATTACCTGTTCACAACCCTCTCACCTGTGAGGTTACTTGGCAGTGAACATACAGTTGTCGTACATATATATGTATATATAATAGCCTCCTTGTTGTAAGATTACCTCATAAACAAGACAGTAAACCGTAGTGGCCAGAATAACGAGAAGGAGATGATGAATATATAAATGGATGTCAAAAGGAAAACATTCCGTGCTGTGCAGGCTGGAGAGAGCTCATACACGTAATCCCCTGTGGAGTCCGACCAACTTTCAGGACAGGTGGTCAGGGCCATGTCAGGTTTGGATAGGGCCCGTCAGGGAGAGGTGAACTTCAGGATCATATCCATAAGGCGATTGATTTTCCTGACGCTTGGTTACATCCCTTCCTCGCAAATATACTTCATGATCTAGGTTTTGTTATTGGTCAAACAATAACGATACAAAATAATACATAAAAAGCGATACACGATATATTCGTTTTTTAAATCATTTGAATAAAACCTAGGCATCGTAAAGCGTAGCATCCTCTCGCACGACATGAAAATCAATGTGCTTTGTAGGCTGTATACAAGGTTAATCAATAAGATCCATCCTCTAGTCATTAGCAATAAGTGGATACGATCCGATTAAATCTGTGCCCTCTAGGCAAGGATTTTGACCATTTCAAATAATTGACCTTGACCTTGACCTTTTACCTATGACCTTGAAAATCAATAGGGTTCTTTCTCTTGTCATAAGCAATCATTGTATGAAGTTTGGTTAAGATGCAATCAAAACTGCACCCTCAAGGATGTATACAAGGATTTTGAAATTTCTAATCTATGACCTTGATCTTTAACCTTTTACCTATGACCTTGAAATACATAGGGTTCTTCCTCTTTCTCTTGTCATAAGCAAGCAGCGTATGAAGTTTAGTAAAGATCCCATCAAAACTGCAACCTCAAGGCTGTATATTAGATTAGTTCAGATCAAATCAAAACGTTATGAAATGATATGAAATCTAATCTGACATATAATATGAAAATAGTAGCTTGTACAAATAACTTAGATATCTGTTTCTACAGCAGCCTCTCTTAAATCCTAATTTGTTAGGCAATATGGATCCGGCAGCATTGTTTCCGCTTTTCCTTGCCAATACTGTACCGACATCTGCTGAGATTTTACATTACTCTCCGTCAGGTCTTCATCAACTAATTAGAAATGAAAAGGAACATAAATATAACTTGAAGGTTGTATAATATCTGTAGAATTCGACCTAATTAGGGTTGGCCTAATTTGTTTGGCAAGGATACATCTAGGTCAGAGAATATACGAATTAACTTACAGATGTTTCTGTGAAAGAAAACTGCAAAATATTTGTGTTGTAGAAATCTGTCTTTTACAAGAATATATAAGTAGTATGAATCACGAATCATGCCTCCGTCGGCATCTTTGACAGTAGAAAAGGAATACACAATGTCATGTAAAATAATGTTCTAGTCGGACAGCTAGGTACCCTACATCACAAAATTTGGCTACAAATAGATAATTGCACGTTCTGTCTTATAAATAAAGTTGAGGATGAAGAGCATTTTCTGTTAAAATGTAATTTGTATCAAGGCATGAAAAATCATTGGGTAATTTTGATATGTTTAATATTGAAGATGTTATAAATCCTGTGAATTATCAATTCACCAAATATTCGTGCAAACACTTAGATGAATGTATTAGGACAAGAAAAGAAAATGTTTTATGTCAATGAAATGTTAATTGTGTATGATGTACGCCTGTATTTCATCAATAAAGAATTGAATTGAATATTTCCATTGTGAAGGTGACAACGTAACCGGATGCATCAAGACGGTGCGACCAACAGTGACGTCTGAATGAAACATTTTGTCAAATGATGCACTGTCTGGTTCCACTGCGTATAAATCTAGAGTAGACTTTTTAACGCCCTATCAATTTCAATTTAACGAAAAATCGCTTTTGACGAAATAGAGAAAAAATCCTTTCATGTCTGATGTAGGTCAAGTTCATAATGTCAAAAGTCATGGTACCAATTTGAGGCTTTCATCAAAGTGAATAATATCAATATTATAGCTTTATCCATTACGGTTCAATAGATATTTTACATAGAAGGTCAAAGTTCAGGGCAATTCTTTGTCGCTTGATATCATTGGAAAGAGGAGAAAAAAGGCGTGTAAAAGAGATGAAGGTCACCAAGCTAGAAATGGAAATGACTTGTCATAGGCATACACCCACACCAAAATTTGCGAATGCATTTAACTTTTAGCTGTTGCATTTTGAAAGAGGTTCTGAAATGTCCTTTTTTTCTGAAATTTCGCACAATTCGCATTAATAAGTCTCCTGCATTTACATTAATGTACACGTTGCATACATTTTCAGTCAACATGTTAAAAATTTCAACAAATCATGAATCAGACTTTAACTTTAACCCTTTGATCTTTCAAAGAAATAATTGCCACAAAAACCTAATTAACTTGCACACCATATCCCGATTGTTCCACATTACTTTAATACATTTTTATATAAATGTGGGACAATCGGGATGACACCTACATACATGCGTAGTATTGTGTTTTTATTGATCTCCATACAACTTCTAAAAAATAAAAATCCTAATATCTTAGGCATCAGTGTTAATTGACATTTCATCTTTTAAGAGAATTTGTGACGAAATTATAAGAAAGAAGGGGGTTATACAACTGAATACACCAGCTGGATTTTTTCCCTTTTATTATATTTTAATCTTATAACATTTCACGAGGAATTGGGTCATCTGAACGAAACAAATTCTACAGCATTATTCAAACTGATTTTTTTATTGTCTCGAGTAATTCTTCAAAAAGTCATCTGTTTGATTCAGTGCCAACTATTACAAGAGTCTCAGAAGCACTGAGTAATCCTAGATTTAATTCGAGGAAGGAAATTTGCCATTTACTTGGGAAAACATTTGCGCAAATGAAATTACCTGATTGCAATAACCATGACAGAAATAAGATGATCAGTAATGCATGGAAGCTGTAATTTCCACTAAATAATGTCACTCTAGGAGGTCTTCAAACAAGAGGCCGAAGTGGGTTATCTTTCTCTAACAGAGACTACCAATCGATACCAAGTTGTCTTGATACATGTAGTCTAATATATCCATTATTTTAGAAATGAATATGAATATTCAAATGGGTAGCTACGTGTTTCTAAGGAAAAAAAACTTGCCCCAAAAAATTGTTTTAATGAATAATTTATGGTAATTAAAAATGAGCAATATCTTTCATTTGGATATTTATAAATAAAGTTATGTGACTTCGACGTTAAATACCGTTGGGTTCTATGAAACAATATTATTGTTTGCTTCAGTCGATCATGGCGTTTGGTGGCCCTCTTTGTCAGCAATTTGGAACTAGAAATATAGTTCTGGTATAGTATCTTGAGATCTTTTTGTAAAGAATTATGCAATTCTTTAAAGCGGCTGTGAGAATAATAAGAAATTCATACATTAATTAGACCAAAGTTAGGCAATTCTGTTTTTTTTTTTTTTTTTTTTTTTGTTGTTTTTTTTTTTGGTCAAACGGGTCGAAAAATACAGTTTGGAAGAGACGTATAGTTTGACGATAAAATATCAAATTCTGGGTTAGCGTAGTGGTAGCGCGCTCGCTTCTTACAAGGTCCCGGGATCTCAGATTCGGCGAAGGGTCTTATGTGGGAGGGTAGGTGGTATATGTTGGATATACTGTTGGAAACGTAGTTATACCGTCGGGGCTTGTCCTCTGCAGGGGGTTTTTTTCCCGGGTACCCCGGAATCCTCCTGCTCCTTGGACCCCCTCACGCATCATCTGAGCCAACGTGAGACATTGATATAAGTTGTGTAACTTGTTTGTTAAACGTTCTAAAATAAATAAAGTTTAATTTAATTCAAATTCCGACAATGGTTGAATATCTTTCGTTAGAACGACCTTGACATACTGACCAGATCACAAGGTTACTTTCGTTACTATATGGAAGCTGAAAGTGCTATAGAATGACGAACAAAGAACACTCTTGATTGATTCGCCGGCAAACAGGCATAGTGGGAGGGGAACAAAGGTTCAGGCGAAATAGATTTACCCAACGCATACTTTGTATAAAGGTCAAAAATATAATAAGGTCATATTGTACAAAGTGAAACCAATATTGAAAATGAACAAAACGCAAAACAAGCAATATGCTGTCTTTTGTAAAACACGTGTATAAAGTCTTCACGTGCACTGATATGCATGTGATACAGAAAGTGCATCAGTCACATGCATGCGTGATTAAATGTAACTTGTTTTATCTAGATCTGTACATTAGTAAAGATAAGACAGAATGGTGAAGGTGAACGAATTCCCTGTCAGCCTCTATAATGAGTTACCAGGCATTGATGTCGGCAAACACCCAATACGTCTTCGTATCCTTCCAAAAGAAACAATCTACACGAGACAAGACAATTAATATATCAAACATTATGTAATGGACGCAAAGAAGGAAACGAGATACAAATGTATAGTACATCACGTGCAACAAATATACATGCAACATTCACGTTTATTGAGGTCTTTTAAAATTTCTCAAATATCCTCTAAAGTATTCAGTCCGTTTTAAATTTTGTTTAAATTCTGAACATTGAACAAAAATCCTCTCGATTTTTACTACTAGTATGAATATTTGTTTGAACAAACATGTATGTAACCTTTGATTTTAGATTATGGCGCTGATGGCGCCCAGAAACAAATTGTATATCCAGACCAACTATACCAATCTTGTTCTCAACTGTACTATTTGTTCAAATGAGAATAAACAAATTGTCATTGTACATTGTACAAATGATATGCCCTTGGTATTTTTTCTATGGGAGTTTTTTTTTTTTTTTTCTTTTCTTTTTTTTTTTTTTTTTGCTGCAACACAATATATATAAGCTCATAAAGCAGTAACCAACACAGGTAAAGCAAGCCTAGCTAGCTAGCATCCCCTCACACAAATACATGTTCTATGCTATCAGCAAAGGGATTAAAACCAAGTCCAAATACGGTACAGACCTTGACCTTGGAAATTGATAGGTTCCATCCTCTCCAAACAGTGTGAAAAGTTTATGCATCTATGATGATTAATTTGTCTTAGTATATTGTCCAAAAGGATTTTAAGCTCAAGTCCACAGACAGTCACCTTAGAAAATCAAAAGGTTCGTTCTCTCTCTTAGGGAATATTTATGGAAGATTTTACAATGAATTGCTTGATTTTCTAAGCTGTTCACATGAATCCGGGCACACACACACTAACAAACACACAGACACAAGACAGCGATGCTTTTTCAGGCACGGTCCATTTGATATTCGGGGGGAGGGGGGGGGCTTTCGAAAAAAATAATTTTGCTCTGAATTTTGATGAAAAAAAATAAATTTGCTTATGGTGTGTCAGAAAAAAAAATAATCTTGCTCTCACAAGTAGTTTGAATTTGAAGAATTGCCATAAATTTCGCTAAAAATTCCTGAAAATTGTCCGGCTCGCTTCGCTCGCTGCAGTTTTCAATTTATATAAATAATTTTGGCTCGCTTCGCTCGCCGTAGTTTTCTATCAAAAGTTTAAAACATTAATTTCTAATGACAAAGTTCATATTTGAAAATATCAAAAGAATACATATTAATGGAAAAAGGCCTTCCTTAGAGGCTTAAATATATTATCAATATAATGCACTACTATTAATAGGTGCATGTGTCACCATAGAGTCTAATTTTATTTACAAGCTTTGAAGTAGAAAATCAGTTTTTGTTCCCCCAATTTACAATTATAAATTTCGAAAATTTGTCTAGAAAATCCTTCCCTCTGACATTCTTACAAGATATAGATTTTGTTTACTGAGGATTATATTTTAAAATACTTCTATCTCTCTGTTTAGAAGTAAATTGAAATTTTCATAAAAAAGTAATATTTTACAGTTTTGAATAAAAATCAAGAGTTTATATTGATAAAAAACAAACATTCTAATATATTGCACATCACTTGTTAGAGAAAAAAAATTCTTGCTCCAACTTTGCAAGAAAAAAATAATTTTGCTCCGGTCCTGGGCGAAAAAAAAAATCTTGCTCCGTGAAAAAAAACCCAAGCCCCCCTCTTCCCACCCCTCTGAATATCAAATGGACCATGCCTCAGTCGACATACATTTGCCTCCCATCAAGGGCAACCAACCGCCGTTCGTGTCTTTGACTATCTGTAATTTTAAGGGGGTTCGAGTATTTTTATTTTGACACTGTTTGGATGGTCAAACTAACTTCATTTTTTCTCTAAACTAAAAATCTGTCTACAGATATTCTAAAATGTATAAAATATATGCATCGTGCAGGGCATCTTTAGGGTCTAATACTTGAACAAAGTTGGGCACTCTTTGTGGAAAATCATATTTTGTCCAAATTTTGAGTATACATGTATCCAAGGAAAACTGAATAAAGATGAATATAAGGTATCTAAAGTCAAATTTTCAAATGGAAAAGACTTGTTTAAGATCTGCAGGTACTTATTATTAGCAGTAGAAGACAAGACAATTGTAATATTTTGAGAAATAGCAATGAAATGGTAAAAAATGTCACAATTTGCTGGCTAATATTTGTTGTCAAAATATGCCAGAGACTATATTCATATGCCCTTTAATTAAAGGAAACCCTCTTTTACAAGGTACCTTTTTCGTCATTTACATGTTTTAAGGGTGAAACAATTTATAAGTATACCAAATTCTAAGGAGTTTCGACCATAACTTTTTAAGATAATGTAAATTCAAATACAAACATAGGTAATCACAGATTACGAAGCTCACCTCGTGACAACAAAATTCAATTCAAACATATTTCTTAGTACATGTATATTGGCTTTTAAAGGCAAAACCACTCAAGCAGAAAAAGTAGGTCAAGGTCATTTTATGAAAGATTGATCAAAGATACATCCAATATGCAAGTTTGGTACATGTATCACTTATACTTTGCTCAATATTGGCTTTTAAAGGCAAAATCACTCAAGCGGAAAAAGTAGGTTGAGGCCATTTTATGAAAGTTTGATCAAAGATACATCTAATATGCAAGTTTGGAACATCTAGCACTTATACTTTGCTCAATATTGGCTTTTAAAGGCAAAATCACTCAAGCGGAAAAAGTAGGTCAAGGTCATTTTATGAAAGTTTGATCAAAGATACATCCAATATGCAAGTTTGGTACATGTAGCACTTATACTTTGCTCAATATTGGCTTTTAAAAGCGAAATCACTCAAGTTGAAAAAGTAGGTCAGATGCTGCATCCGATGCATGGGTCAATCTCGGCATCCAAAGATGAATCACTTGTGCAAGTTTGGTTACTGTAGCATTAGTACTTTGTCAGATACTGAGCTACCCCAAACTTCTTATCCAAATCACTCAAGCGGAAAATGTAGGTCAGATGCTGCATCCGATGCATGGGTTCACCTCAGCATCCAAAGATGAATTACTTGTGCAAGTTTGGTTACTGTAGCATCAGTACTTTGTCAGATACTAAGCTACCCCAAACTTCTTAACCAAGTCACTCAAGCGGAAAATGTAGGTCAGATGCTGCATCCGATGCATGGGTTCACCTCAGCATCCAAAGATGAATCACTTGTGCAAGTTTGGTTACTGTAGCATCAGTACTTTGTCAGATACTGAGCTACCCCAAACTTCTTAACCAAGTCACTCAAGCGGTAAATGTAGGTCAGATGCTGCATACGATGCATGGGTTCACCTCAGCATCCAAAGATGAATCACTTGTGCCAGTTTGGTTACTGTAGCATTAGTACTTTGTCAGATACTGAGCTACCCCAAACTTCTTAACCAAGTCACTCAAGCGGAAAATGTAGGTCAGATGCTGCATCCGATGCATGGGTTCACCTCAGCATCCAAAGATGAATCACTTGTGCAAGTTTGGTTACTGTAGCATTAGTACTTTGTCAGATACTGAGCTACCCCAAACTTCTTAACCGGACGCGGACACGGACGCGGACGCGGACGCGTGGGGTTATAGCATAAGCTCACTCAACTTCGTCGAGGTGAGCTAAAAATGCTATATTTTAAGCCAAAAATGCGTAAAAAACCTGTATGACAAACAAAAAAGTTCTAAAAATTGAAGGATTTATTATTCAAACGTGATTAAATATTTGTTAAACAAACTATTTTAAACATCTGCAATTAATTAAGGCAATACAACGTTATTCTTATATATTTTGGATATTAGTGATGACGTCACGCGATACCCGAACCACCTTAAAATACAGAATCCGAGCGTCCAAAGTGTGGAATTTTGAAGAGGCAAAGAAAAAGCAGCATACAAAATTTTATGTCTGACGTTAGTACACTCACAATATAATATTCAACTACATGGTTTTATCTCATATCTTTATAAACAGAGATGGTGTATTTACAGACAAAATCACATAGTTTCGAAACACACATTGAAAATATATCGCACGTTTTGAACTGAGCAAAACACATTTCTGTGTCCATCGGTATCATGTCTTTCAACCTAAGTTTATTCTAAATCTTCAAACATTTGTTTGTGAAATATGGACTCTGATATACGTATATTTACAAAGGTCATTGCTATTTGTATTTCAGATACATGTATTATTTGACAATGTCTTAGCCTGTGCATGTTTTCTTCTTTTTAAAGAAGAAAAAAACTTTGTCTCTTTGCAACGCAGGCGATATTTATGCGAAAGCCTATTGAGCTCAAGTGTTCGCTGAGAAAATTATTTTTCGCGAAACTTTATAATATTGCAAAAACTTTCGCTTTATAACGCGAAAAAATACTTTTCTCAACTACAATGTACCACTTGAGTTGAATAGGCTTTCACAAGGCAAGTACCTGCTTTGTTAGCACTGCAAGGGAGAAAAGCTATGTTTGCGATGCGATCTAACGTATCTGATGTTATACTTAATCAATGTACTTTGTTTTCACTTTTTGACACGTATGTTTCGAGTATTTTAAATTATGGGTGTGAAATTTGGGGTACTCATGCAGCAAAAGAAATTGAAAAGGTGCACATGGATTTTTGTAAGAATGTTCTTGGGGTAAAAAGAAAAACTAGTAATGTATTGGTATATTTGGAAACTGGGCGATTACCACTTAGAGTTATTAGACAAATTAGAATGTTCAAATTTTGGTTTAAGCTGCTAGAATCCAAGAATTGTATTTTGAAGGAAATTTATTTGTATCAATTAGCTGATTGTGATAATGGACCTGTTTGGTTATCAAATATCAAAAAAGAGTTATCTCGCTTAGGTCTTTTTAATATATGGGAAGCAGCTGAGCAAAACCTTTGTTATTACAATATCCATTTTCCTATCATTAAGCAGAGAATAATTGATAATTGTGTACAATCTATGTTGTCTGAAGTTTCTGAATCTAGTAAAGGTACTTTGTATAAGCATTTAATCGATCACCATTGTTTGCAGTATTATCTATGTAAATCGATTCCTAATTGTTACAAGAAAGAAATCTCAAAAATAAGAATGTCATCACATAATTTAATGATAGAATTAGGAAGACACAGAAATATTCCTGTCAGTCAAAGGCTATGTCCAATTTGTAAAAATGATGTTGAGGACGAGTTCCATTTTATATTAAGATGTCCAGCATATACTGATTTAAGAAAACTATACATTAAGAAATATTTTTGGCTCAGACCCTCTGTTTTTAAACTGGTTCAACTACTTAGTATTAACAATGTTAAAGCTCTTTGTAATTTGGGTAAATATCTAAAAAATGCTTTTCGTTTAAGGTCAGAGCTGATGTAAATTTTATTGTATGTACTTGTATATGGTAATCCATATTTTATACTTCATCCATATCATTCTCCATTTCTGCTATTTGTTTTTCATCTGTAACTTCTCCTCCATGTTATATAAGTATGTTGAATATATGAATGTATTTTTTCGATAGAATGTATGTTCTAAGAATAAATAAACTGAACTGAACTGAACTGTGACAAAACTGCACGTGTTAATAGGAGTTATAACCAAAACAAGCCCGTGGTCACGATGGTAACATTTAAAAATAAATATGCATGTATGTAATTTTTCTCACGAGTAAATTATACAAGTATTTCCTATAACTCTAGTTTGTGCCCTTTACAATCATACCACACGCGACAATGTCTTACTCATATAAACTGAAATACACATATAAACATGAACTTATGACTTAGCATATTGTTTAGAAATCATCATATTATTTTCTTCCATATAAGGCATTTACAGGAGTTATATTTGGCCATATCTCCTTTAAAAATAAATGGAATGCAAGCGTAGCTTATCCCCTCGCAACCACACACGTATAAGGTTTAGAAGCATTGAGCCAAAAATAACGTTTGCATTTGACCTTTGACCTTGAAAATATAAGATTTTCTAAAGTCGAGTTTGCAATGACATTCACTCCAAGACCTTTGTTCCATGAATTGAAAATCAACAGCATCAATTCTCTCCCTATTCGGGAAATAGTGATAAATTGCTTTGTCTTCTACACTACATAGAAACCTTGACCTTCCAGCTTCTAAATCAATATTTATTTATTTTCATCGAGGTAAAGACAATGGTTTCGTTCCCCGAGAACACAATATTAACCGAGCACGAGGGGAGCTAAACCATCGTATTTACCGAGGTAAAAGTAAAATAATTATTTTATTACATGAAGATTAAAAATCAAAATCATCTATATAAATCATTCAAACATTACTTTCAAACAATAAAATCCTCTTTGATCTATCTTTAGCACATGGAGAGCTGTTGGAATCTTATATCTAACCGGGATGACGTCATCCTGAGAGTTTCATCGAACGATTAAAACGTCATCCTGAGTGTTTCATCGAACGGCTGTTTAAGCCAATCATAAACAGGGAGAATCTCTCCCTGAAGGGAACATTTATTGACAGATTTGGTGATGGCCGTACTGATATGTCTTTATTAAAACATTTGGTGGTTGTATAATGTTTGGTGATTCTATGATGTTTGGAGATTCTATGATGTTTGGTGATTGTATGATGTTTGGAGATTCTATGATGTTTGGAGATTCTATGATGTTTGGTGATTGTATGATGTTTGGTGATTGTATGATGTTTGGAGATTCCATGATGTTTGGTGATTGTAAGATGTTTGGAGATTCTATGATGTTTGGAGATTCTATGATGTTTGGTGATTATATGATGTTTGGTGATTGTATGATGTTTGGAGATTGTATGATGTTTGGTGGTTGTATGATGTTTGGAGATTCCATGATGTTTGGTGATTCTATGATGTTTGGTGATTCTATGATGTTTGGAGATTGTATGATGTTTGGAGATTCTATGATGTTTGGAGATTGTATGATGTTTGGTGATTATATGATGTTTGGTGATTGTATGATGTTTGGAGATTGTATGATGTTTGGTGGTTGTATGATGTTTGGAGATTCCATGATGTTTGGTGATTCTATGATGTTTGGTGATTCTATGATGTTTGGAGATTGTATGATGTTTGGAGATTCTATGATGTTTGGAGATTGTATGATGTTTGGTGATTGTATGATGTTTGGAGATTGTATGATGTTTGGAGATCGTATGATGTTTGGAGATTCTATGATGTTTGGAGATTGTATGATTTTTGGAGATTGTATGATGTTTGGTGATTATATGATGTTTGGTGATTGTATGATGTTTGGAGATTGTATGATGTTTGGCGATTGTATGATATTTAGTGATTCTATGATGTTTGGTGATTCTATGATGGTTTCTATGTCTGTATTAAAAGCGTTCACTTGGTGATTCTATTATGGTTTCTGTAATGTATATAAGTATAATTGATTCTATGATGGTTTCTATGTTTTTATTAAAAGCGTTGGTGATTCTATGATGGTTTGTATGTCTTTATTAAAAGATATTGTGATCAAATATTTGTTTCTATGTCTTTATTAAAAGATATTGTGATCCAATAATGGTTTCTATGTCTTTATTAAAAGATTTGGTGATTCTATGATGGTTTCTATGTCTGAATTAAAGATTTGGTGATCAAATAATGGTTTCTATGTCTGTATTTAAAGATTTGGTGATCCAATAATGGTTTCTATGTCTTTATTAAATGACATTGTGATTCTATGATGGTTTCTATGTCTTTATTTAAAGATTTGGTGATTCTATAATGGTTTCTATATCTGTACTAAAAGATGTGGTGATCCTATAATGGTTTCTATGTCTGAATTAAAAGATTTTGTGATTCTATGATGGTTTCTATGTCTTTCTGAAACGATATGGTGGTCCTATGATGGTTTTTATGTCTTTATTAAAAGATTTGGTGATCCTATAATGGTTTCTATGTCTTTCTTAAAAGATATGGTGATTGTACGATGGTTTCAATGTCTGTATTAAAAGATTTGGTTATCTTGTAATGGTTTCTATGTAAACGTCTTCAAATTGAATGGCATCATTTAAGAACAGATAAATTGGCAACATGGACCAGACATGCACGTTTCGGGTACTTAACCCTCGTCAGTGATCCTCGAATCTAAACAATGTAATATGCCAAAAAAGTATGAAAATTACTTTGTCGAAAAAGCGTACCGAAAGACGTAGCAGGATTGGTGGGATATGATGCTACAGGACCCACGTTTTAGAAATTTCAAGAAATTTTGATTACAGACATTTTGGAATGCGTTGAAGAAACGATCAACCGAAATTGATCGAACTTGGCTACATGTGCCCTCGGGGACTCCTGGTCCACCAGCAGTGACACTCACAAAGTTGTATAAATGTAAACGTATGTCTTTATTAAAAGATATCGTGATTCTATGATGGTTTCTATGTCTTTCTGAAAAGGTTTGGTGATCCTAGGGTGGTTTCTATGTCTGCATTAAAAGATTTGGTGAACCTGTAATGGTTTCTATGTCTGTATCAAATGTTTTGGTGATTATACTATGGTTTCGTTGTCTGTATTAAAAGATTTGGTGATCCTGTTAAGGTTTCTATGTCTGTATTAAAAGATTTGGTGATCCTGTAATGGTTTCTGTGTCTTTATTAAAAAATATGGTGATTCTATGACGGTTTCTATGTCTTTATTAAAAGGTATGGTGATTCTATGATGGTTTCTACGTCTTTCTGAAAAGATTTGGTGATCCAATAATGGTTTCTATGTCTGTATTAAAAGATTTGGTGATCCTGTAATATTTTCTATGTCTTTATTAAAAGATAAGGTGATCCTAGGATGGTTTCTATGTCTTTCTGAAACGATATGGTGATCCAATAATGGTTTCTATGTCTTTATTAAAAGATTTGGTGATCCTAGGATGGTTTCTATGTCTTTATTAAAAGATATGGTGATCCTAGGATGGTTTCTTTGTCTTTATTAAAAGATTTTGTGATCCTAGGATGGTTTCTTTGTCTTTATTAAAAGATTTTGTGATCCTATGATGGTTTCTATGTCATTTTTTCTTTTTGGTGAGCTAAAAAAACTAAACGGTGTGATTTTTGTCTTACGTGATGTTGTAAATTATGTTCAGGATCTATCAAATTTTGATCCTTCATTTCAGTGTAACAAAATATACTAGTACATTATTAGGAGTGGAAATACGCCTGAAATCAGTCTAGTCACATAAAGGAAAACGTGAGTTTTATAATAGAAAATAGCGCTGCCTGAAAAAAGACTTTAGAAAATTAGCTGTGCTACAGTATAACGTCATACTCGTATTTATATTAATCTATGGTGATAATAGTCTATACTATACCTGTATAAATTCCCTCTTCTCCCATCTAATTATATTTTTATTGGAAGTCTGGATTCTCTGTGTTCAGATTTGGAGAATTTAATATCAATTCAGTATTGCCATTGACGTAAAGGGCTTTGTGTAAAACGATTTAGTTATTTTCAGAGATACAGAAGCAATTGCGTGCTCAAATCTCCTTCTTTCGATATAAAGCAAACATGAAATTACTTATCAAATCTAGAGCACTTATGGGCCATTCTTTCAATCGGTGTATTTATAAACCATTATTCAGCTTTTTTCTTTGCACTTATTAAGCAACGTACTTCCTCGTTTTCTCTTAATATTAGTCTTTGTTTGGTTTTTTTTTTTTTTGGTTTTTTTTTCGTCAGAATTCAAATTTAATTTAACGATAAATTGATTATTTTCATTTATGACATTAATCTTAATTCTCTTCAGATAATATCTATATCAATGGCGTAGCTCTGCCTGAAAAAGTGTGTGTGTGTGTGGGGGGGGGGGGGGGGCACAACATCCCAAATTTCAAAACAAAAAAAAAGAGGGGGGGGGGTTACAAAATATGTTGGTTTAATGTTCTGTATGCACAAATTTTAACATTTCTGGTGCAATTCTAAATTTTAAGTACATGTAAAAATGTCTGGCGAGCGGTAGCGAGCCAGGAAATTTTTTTAACAAGATATTGACCTATCAGAAAGTACTTTATATACCCTCTATCATTAACAAGTACATGTAATAATATTCTATATAGTTTGAGTTAAATGTCTTCATGTACATTGATAAAGTGATATGTCTATAGGATGGATCAGAATAGCTTTATTCAGAAAGTCTATAAAGAAATGGCGAGCGGTAGCGAGCCAAAGAAAAATTTTGAAAATTGACAGAAAAATTGTAGATTTATGGTACAAAATGTTGCTATTTTTAACAATGTTAATGCATCATAAAATTTTGTGATTGGAAAGTGGGGGGGGGGCATGTGCCCCCGCTGCCCCCCCCCCTTTCTCCTACGCCCTTGTATATTTCACTGTCCACACACTCCAAAACGTATATGATAAAAATTTTTCCGAAAATCATACATGGGAGAACCTTCAAAACCGTGCAAATGGAAAAAAATAAAGGAAACTACACAGTAAAGATATGAAATCAGAAGCGAACTCCCGTATTGGGGTGACACCAGGTGACAGAGAAGAGTAATAATCTCCTACTTCCATATGCTACAACCATCATCACTTTACAATATAATTTCATAAACTGCATTGTTAATTCTAAACGCTTCATTTTTCGAAGCTCTTTCTCTTCTTGTCCAAATGATACCAATGCAGATACACTATTATATACTATGCAGTAAATAAAGTAAAATAATTCGGCTTACATGTCACTTTTTTTTTTATTCTTTAAACTTTATCGGTTTATCAGCCCGTGTACAAAACCACTGAGATTAACACGATTTCTGAGTAATTTTAAATGGAATATGATTACTTAAAGATAATACATCAAAATACTGACGGTCAACAGATGAACCATGTATAAATACAAAAGTAAACCTTCTCATTAGAGATAATTAGTACCTGCAACATGACGTCATAAGACTTCCGCACAAGAAGTGGGTGTTACCACATTTAGCAGGTTTAGTTCAAATTTAAGACAAATTACGCCATTTCAAGGCTTTTTGGTTATTTAAATAAATCGTGATCGTTTCCATTTTCAACCTTTTGTCAATATCTAAACCCGCTGTACCAATCAACCTTTGGTAAACAACGCACACCCTACGCATTTTAAAATGAAAATCTTGAATGAAAATTTACAACTATACGGGATCATGTGAAAATATTTCATAAATGGGAAACGGGAAAGCCGCTGGTGGACCTTGAGTAGTTTGCGGGTACTTTACAAGTTTAGTATAATGGGAATTGCTGAATTAGAGAGATACCATACAGCGTGACCGTACATAATAGTTTAGTATGATACAGACTGATAAGTCATGACAATTAGAAGGTGATATCTTAGTGTATTACGTATATAAAGTACTCGATTACACGTCCTGATACCTTTATCTGAAAGAAAGATAAAATCTGTTTACTTCAACCGTTTGAACTTTTTCAAATACAAAAAGTTGTACTTTACTAAGAGATTATGGTTCGATCTCGTAGACTTACAACTTTTGAAATTAAAATTCCCGATCAAGTACAATAATGATTGTTGCAATCCCGCCAATGTTTCTGTCTTTACTTATGATCCGTGTTTGTATTTGTAAAATGAAAACTACCACTTCACCAAATACTCATTTCTGAATTTCACACAAGTATAATTTCTTTTCGTCATAACCGCAGATTTACGAGGGAATAAAGTTATCACACGGTCTGCATATTAAAACCAGCTTAACTCCCCACCCTACCCCTGTCCCCCTTTTTTTAACCTACGCCCCTTGGCACACCTCTCTCTCTCTCTCTCTCTCTCTCTCTCTCTCTCTCTCTCTCTCTCTATCTTTTCGTTCTTTATTTTGTGCTTGGCACAAATTCTTTTTTGTACTTTGAAATTCTTTACAATTCTAGATTTTTTTGATTGGACGACAAAAAAATCTAAGTGCATGTGGACCAATAATCATTACTTGGGCTGGTATTAAAGTCTAGATTAAACTTGTACATTTTTTATTTCTTTTTAAACTAAAAAGTGCATGTTGTACATGTACTCATACTATAGCATTGAAATGCCTTGAAACTGTGAAAAAAATATTTTTCATACTTTTTGTTATTTCTTTTTTCTCCATTTTCCTAACTTTTCAACCTGGACACGTACGATCGATAGAAGTCTTCCCTACTTTAATGTACGTGTACATGTATACTGCGTGTTTTATGTGAACTGTTGTTTATGTTGTTTGTTTCTGCTCATGTAAGGTTCGTGTTATAGGAATCTGTAAATATTGGTCATACAAGTAGTGACATAATTATTTCATTTATTAACTTTTGGCATATTGTACATGTTGGAAGGGGGTCTAATCTATGATTTTCGGATTTTTTTCCCCAAAACATTTGGAGAGAGAAAAAGTGAAATATTTTCGAAATTTCCCTCCTCAAGATCAGGCTCAAAACGGTATTGCATTCACTTGGTTTTTTCATATATGTTCAATAATGCCTTTTTCTATAATCAATTTAGTAAATCAATCTAGACTAAGATTAATAATTGATTATTAGACTATTCATGATACTTAGTATTTTCAGTTACCTAATTTTCTTTTATTCTGCAATAAAAGAGCACTGAATGTTCTGGATGTTTCTAATCAAATAAATACATGATTGTTTACAAGATAAATCACTAATATTTCCTGTCAAATAAATACAGTGTTTACAAGATAATCTCCTATAGCATTATGACAATGAGTAAATGGAAATCTTTCCTAAGACGAAGTTGATCTCTCTTTCGTAATGAGTTTACATGATATAATGCAGTAGTAAAGATTAAATGCCAATAACACAGGTAAACACAAGGTAAATTGAAGTCGGTGGTCTGACCTGCCGTTAAAAGTTTCCACGATTCTGATTGGCTATAAACTTGATGCATAATGAGCTGCCGCTGCGTCACTGCACTCAGTTGAGTCAGATATCGTGATTCGCTATAAATATGTTGTATAGATTTCCAAACAATACATATGAAACTGAATTTGCAAGGAGTGCATACGGAACAATTTGAAATTTAAAAGTTTATGCAGTTTATTACTGAATCATAGGAGATTTTTAAATTCCTATTTGAAACTGTTTTAATTGAGGATTTTTAGATAAACTTCCTGAACGATTTGCCGACTTTTTTTGTATGGATATTTAAGAAAATTTAGACTTGGTAATTTATTCAGACTATGAAGATGGTACTAGGTTTACAGCAGCAATGTGGCTGTGGTGGTGTCCCCGCGAGGGACGGGCGAGTGGAAGGACTAGAGACAAAGTCAGGAATATTACACTTAGTGCAGAACAAAGACCATAAAGTTAGAAAAGTGTCAATGTACGTTCGTGTTTACCAAAACTGTTTCGAACACTACATGCTGATTTTCAAAGACCAAAAGTACACAAACCAAGCAGTGTTTGTAAATCTCAAGAACAGTTTGGTGAAGAAAAGCGGTGACCAGGACAATGAGTTTGATGTGATTCCAGACAATATTGACGGCTCTGTGTTTACTTTCCATACTAACTCTGACAAGGAATTGGAATCGTGGCTGTCCGTCCTTCAGTCCGTCAGTCAGTCGCCGGGTAGTAAAGGATGTATTTCCCCAACTTTATCTCCAGTGATCCCACGGGCTCCCCTCATGCCCCCGCTCACAGAAGAAGACGAGGAGGGGGATTGATATCATACAGAATATCAAGGTGGCGCCAAACCGCCTTTTAGAACTAATTTTCATTGGATGGTCGGACGAACGAACCGATTTATACAGCCATTGTACATTTCCTTACAAAGCGAACTCCTTGTGAAATATTGACATTGCCACTTATACCGAACTTCGGAAGGACGAGGGCTAGGAGAAACCGGAAAAAATATAGTTACTGTATATCGGAGAAAGCGGACGTCGAGAACCACTTGACTTATATCTGGAAAAGTGCAATTCGTCAATTTATTTTTGTATGCTCCACATCATCTTGCTTCAGTGTTATCGCCGGATTGAAAAAAGATAACTTGCAAATTGCCATGCATTCTAAATGTCAGGCAAATGCCATGCAGTTTTAAGCTTATTTTTACATTTTTATGACAAATCACTGATGTAATTTAACTTGTTACATGTGTATGTATGTCATTCCATTTCCTAAATTCGTTAATATTTTCATATTTGCGGATTGTATTAATTATTCCAAAGCTTTTAACTTGCCGTACTTCATTGATGTCATGATGTTTTATGGACAGGATGCACATTTTTTAACTAAATTTTTTCCCCTATTTTAATGAGAATTCATTAGTAAACAAGTGGGTGTGACGCTTTGAGCCGCAATCAAAGGTGTAACTTTTTTCTTTGAATTCTGTGAGTTTTGATCTAAGGAAAGGGATGGCATAGGGCGTTAGTGAGATTGCACTTCGTACAGTAGATAACTTTTGGCACTACCGTTACGCTGTCTGAGATAGGGAGGTATAAGATGTTAGAGGGGGGAGAGTGTGATAACGTGAGTCACACAGTACCTGATCCCCCTCTGACTGGGGGATCCATCAGAAGACAGAATAATCACCTGAAAAACATCGTTGTTTTGATCGGATAATTTACAACAGAACTTGTACCTAACTATCGAGGTTAAAAAGGTCGTTGTACAATCAAGAACTCTCACAATCACATTTAATCCCTATCGTCTGCCTTTGAATTCTGAAATCTTGGGCAGGGTTTCTTAAAAGTATTTAATAGTGCACTTCCCATCGGATTTGTACTTTTCAGTCTGTGATATTAAGATTTTTATCATTTTACGTTTTCACATTTATTTGATGTCATTATTGTTGTGTGTGTCAAATGAAAGAGTTTTAAAAATTCAATAAAAGGATACACAAATAGTTACCTCTTTACTTTTATAAAACCACTTTATGTTAAAAGACTTTACAAGGGGCTTGGTTCGTCTCTCTGACGTTACAGACGATTGTTTACCTTGATAAGGGTAAAGGTAAATTACCTGAACAGGTAAACTTCTTCAAATTCGGGATAAAAACATGAACAAACACCAAGCTGAGGTGGTTTTTATGAGGAGACACGACATGCGACATCGTCAGTTTGATTTTACATGGCGGTTTACAGATCACGACAAGGATGTACAACTTATCATCAAAACCACTTGATGGGGAAAATACTTGTTCAAACAGAATGTGACAGAGTGCACCAGACACTGTGGTGTATCTAACATGCTGGCACGTGGTTTACATACTACAATGTCGTTATCTTTATAAAGAAATCCGTCTATATCAGCATACCAAGTATGGTCACATTTCGTGAATTCCTGGCATATTACCTTATATAGTTATTTCAATTTTTTTCAAATTTATTATGGCTTTTAAAAGAAAACTTCGTTTACAAAGCGAAAACTGCCCTCATCATTTTGAAGTGAATCCCATTCTTTTGTGGGATATTACAAGAAGAGGGAACAGAACGTAAACAAGAATGAGATATAATGATCAAAGCCAAAACAATAACAGAAACACACAAAAAAAAAACAAAAAAAAAATCGCATAAAACAAACCACAGATATAAGACAACCAAAAAAGTGATTTTGACCAAACGAGACCAAATTGATTCCTTAAACCGCTACGTCACGATGTTAAATATCAAGGCCTCAAACTGTTTATAAGTCCTTGCTCAAATGAAAAGATACTAGAGATTTAAAAAGAGGGTAAGTCAAACTTCAAGGTCAAAGGTCACTAGTTCAAAGGTCGAGGCAAATATTCATGAGCAAGCAGGGTTCATTTATTCATGGTTCATCATCATATAATTTTACTAATCATTGTTTTCTCCCGATAGGCTAAAACACACAAATTCTGTACTTTCTATCTCAAGGTCAAGATTTACTGATGAGTTAGATTCATATCATGTAAAGTTCCTCAAGTTGTGCTTAAAAATAGTTTTCTCCCAACGGACTTGAACGCAGCAGCTACACCACAATTCGGCGGATTGACTTTTGACTGATGACGGACTTTGCCATTTCATTCGAAACCGGATCAAAAAGTATTTGCCATAGGAAAACAAAAGTGAGATAGGGCTACAACTCAAAAAGTAAGTGCCAGATAAATGTCGACACTACCTTACCGCGACGTTACGCGTATTTCCTTTTTGGGACTTCGAATATACAAGGGCTGATTGATATGTTGTGAGCCTCGTATTGAAGAAGATACGCAATGATGTTCTCTTTTTAAGTCCTGCTATTCTCTAATTACCAAGACCATTTCGTCAATTTAAATCGACCTCGGGAATAGGAGTGTACTGGTAGATGTTCGGAATTAGTTAAAATGGATTTAAGGAATTAATTTTATACATGTATATTTAGAAGACAAACACAGATATTGCAAATCGAACTTTGATGTCATAACACAATACAATGACAAAACTTCTTGTTCCATGTCGAAAAGTCACCCAATGATACTTGCACATGCATTTACATACGGACCTAAATATAACCAGATGTGACAACAGGTACTCGGAGGTTTATAAGCGACATCATACGCCCTATTAGTTGTTCTGAAATGATCTTAGTGATTGTTCTGCCATATTCCAGCTCACACTAACGACTGAGTATGACCT
Organism: Pinctada imbricata; assembly: GCA_033119305.1. Taxonomy (NCBI): domain Eukaryota; kingdom Metazoa; phylum Mollusca; class Bivalvia; order Pterioida; family Pteriidae; genus Pinctada; species Pinctada imbricata. Next base: position 12,884,319 of record VSWD01000011.1, on the reverse strand, counting down.
GGATTCTGACTGACTTGACTTTTTTATCTGAGTGCAGTGTAATAATCAGGTTGAGGATGATGTACTTTACTGTCCCTGGACCCGATGTGTGACAAATCACATCCGTGTATGTCATGATTCAAGTATAATGTAATAAATGTATAGCCCATCACCGGAGATGTAGATACTCACGTACTTGTTTAATTGACAAAGATGGACAAAGTTATGGGCTCGCCATGTCTATACCAGGAAGACACATTTCAGCTTCCCAGAAATCGGAGAGCAATGCTTCCTGACAGGGCGGAAAATTAAATATACGTAAACCCGGTACTGTCCTTTTTGTATTAAATGGAATCTTTATTTATTACCGGTAAATCTTACATCACGATTACAACATTCTAAGAATCCGATAGTATGATCGTGGTTACAATTTATCTTTTTAGACGGACAAAATGCTCAGCACGCCAAAAGGGAGGAGAGGATTCAATGTTGAAATAATAACTCTTTGATGAAGGGTCAAAATGATTTAGTTATTACGAGAGATGATGGTCGACACACAAAGTCTTTTTATGAAAACACAATACAGCTTAAGAGGATTTGATGCAAATTTTCTCATTTTAAATGACATATGTGAAATAATAAATTCCGCGACTTTTCCGGAGTCAAATCAAAAATAGCCATTCATACAGAAACGAATTGAATGAAACCTAAAATAGACAACCATAATTAATGTCTTTATTACCACAAGTGTTTAACATATAGATATGTTTTATAAGAGTCTTTGCATACCAGAATAAAATTTATTCAACATACATTATTGGTTACACTCATGCATGTAAAACCAATGATATTTTTAAAAGTTCTATCATGCAAGAAGGAACTACTATTATATCGTTATCATACACCTAAGGCAGATATAGTAAATTTCCCCCAGGGGTCCCAGCCTATGATTTTGAAAAAAAAAACTAGAGTATTTTAAAAAAAACTTGAGAACATTTTTTTTTCAAAATCCAGGGGTCAGAGTCCCTTCCTGCCCTCTAGATTTCTGCTTTACTCGGTATCCTCAAATATTTTCAACGGCTTTGTAATCTAGGCTAGCCGCAAAATGTTGGCCGTTTCTGCGGCTAATTCTATAAGCCAACAGTGGTAGCCAGCTTTGAAATGATATAAACCTACATACATGGTCATGAAAGGATCCTCTGTATGTATCAAATATTAATCTTCGATATGAAATATTGGGATAATACTTCAAGGTCAAGGTCACAGGTTTATTTTTTTTTTTTATTTTGTCGAGAATAACAATAAGGTCAAGGGATGAAGAATATTGACATAAAATAGGACTTTCATAAAGGATACAACTCATCAAAGAAATCGATCTTTATAATGCAAGGGGGGGGGGGGGCAAAAAATCACGCGTGTTTATGAACGAAAAAAGTAACATTCAATTTCCTGAACATAATGTGTATATGAGGACACGTGCTGGTTTAATGTTCGGTGAGTTACTCTTATTTTTTTATTACAATAAGATGCAGAGTGTACCTTTTATGACAGTTGTAGATAATAGGTTTGTTTACCGTATATATGTGTGTCAACCTTCACCGCTCTATGGTATAAAATGTCATATTAAATAGGTGAACGGTATAATCTATGGTCCGTATGGAAGTCAGACACGTGAGCATGCCATCTATGTAGGCCGTGTAAGGTTTATCTTTCTGCAGTTAAATGCACTTTATGGATGAGAGAATGCAATGAATTCCAGAGATCAGCAACCAAGTAATATTGAAGATATATCGCCGAGCCTAGAACGCTTCAATTAAACATAGCAGATGGATGCCTACTCAAAAATAATATCTGTATTTAAAAAAAAGGAAAAATATTTTTGTCCAGAAAACCAAGGACTTAAAAACTGTGTATAAGTCCTTGAGAAAACTGAAAGTTTCAAGTCCCGGGTCATGTTTTTGTAAAAATAGGTCAATCAAAATCAAAACCTGATTGATCTGTATCAAACTATAATGTATTCACAAAACAAAAATCAAATGAATATCAAATCTGCAATAACAGCAAAGAAAGGTATGGAAAATCACTTTGCAAAGTACAGAAAACTGAATTTTGCAAGTCATCAAGGGGCATAACTGCTCCAAATTTAAGCACTCAAGGTCATTCAGTTGACACGCCACACGTTTTAAAATCACATTTCTCTGTTTTCCTATATTGACTGATTGATTAGCTGCGAATACGCGCAACAGACACCGGAATAATTTTTGTTTTTTGTGTGGTTTTTTTTTTTTGCAGATCGTTTTTCCGTTTCTAACACGGTGTCTACGTGTGCAAAAGACAAAAAAATCCCAACAAGTTGCCGAGAAATATAATGTTTGTATGATGTATGTACCTGAAGATGAGTCATTTCTGTATCTTTATACATGTAATGTCTTCAAGATGCAGACAAAATAATATGCCAGAAAAGCAGGAAGAAGTCGGGTAAAACACGCACCTGTAACATGTGTAACTTTAGATCAGATTTTTCATTTCATTTTTGAAGCATCAAGAAACAATGAAAATAAATGGACATACATTAATTAGCTCATTTCCTTGAACGACTTTTGTGTAACAAAATTTGTTGGGATATATTCAAAATCTGAGCACAAATTAGAACTAGAACATAGCTATAACCAGCTCACCTCTTGAGACCTTTTGAGAGTTTTGTCAAATATAAATGCACACTGGCTTGGAGTAATACAACTTAAATGTATGCAAAGGTTTATCTATAAAAGTTTGATAAGAAATGTATCCACTATGCAAATTTGGTAAATAAATCACATACATTATACCTTGCTGAATATTGGCTTCTGAAACCAAAATCACTCAAACTGAAAAAGTAGGTCAAGGTCGATTTATCAAAGTGCATTACAATATACAAGTTTGGTACATCCACCACTTTTCCTTTGCTCAATTTTGGCATTAAAAAGTCAATTCACTCAAGAGGAAAAAGTAGGTCAAGGTCAATTTATGAAAGAGTTTAACCAAAAATACATCCAACATGCAAGTTTGGTATATGTACCTCCCATATTGCTCAATAACGGCCTTCACAAGCAAAGTCACTAAAGCACAACAAGTCTTGACAGAAGACAACATCACTCGCTATGCAGATGTTTGATAGTAAAATGTTTTTTATACAATTTTCTAACAGTGGGATATGACCAAGTTAATATTTAGAAGTAGGTCAAACTCCAAGGTCAAGATCACTAGGTCGGAAGTCAAGAATTCAAATGAAACATCTGGTCGTGAGGAATCTACATGTGAAATATCAATGCCCTACCCCTTATAGTTAGCGAGATATACTCAAGGTTAATGTTTTTAACAAACAAGTTAACCTCCAAGGTCACGGACACTAGGTCAAAGGACAAGGTTCAAAATGAAAAGTCTAGTTATGAGGAATCTATATGTGAAATATCAATTCCCTATCCTTAAAATGAGATATAGACCAGGCTAAGTAGGTCGAACTCCAAGGACAAGGTCACTTGGTCAGAAGTCAAGGTCCCAAATGAGAGATCTCGTCACGAGGAATCCACATGTGAAATATCAAAACCTAATCCTTAAGTTCATGAGATATAGACCTGTGCCGAGTTTCACAAAAATTCAGGAATTTTTGTAACTTTCATCATCAACTAACAGCTAAAAATGTTCTCCAATTTGGATTATTTTGTGCTTTCTAACATCATTTCTACATAATGAATAAAAATTCAGAAACAAAACATCATGATTTTAGTCTATTAGATGTACTCAGTGATCAAATTTTACAATTTTTTTTTTTTAATTTTTCCTAAGTATTTTTGTGAAACAGGCTGCAAGTTAAAGTTTTTAAAAGTAGGTCAAAGTCAGAGGTCTAAGTCACTAGTTCAAAAGTCAAGGTCCTAAATGAAGGGTCTAAAAATGAGGTATCAATATGTGAAATATCAGAGCAGTACCCCTTATACTTCACGAGATAAAGCCCAGGTTCAAATTTTAAATAAGTAGGTCAAACTCCAAGGTCAATGTCACTTGGTTAAATGTCAAGGTCCCAAATGAAAGGTCTGGTCATCAGGATACAAAATATGAAATATCATAGCCCTGCCCTTATAGTACATGAGTTATAGCCCATGTAACAAGTAGGTCAAACTCCAAAGTCAAGGTCACAAGGTCAAAAGTCAAGGCCTCAAATGAGAGTCTGCTCATGAGGAGTCCACATGTAAAATATCAAAGCCCTACTACCCCTTATAGTTCATGAGATATAGCGCAGGTTAACGCTTTTGAAAAGTAGGTACATGTAAAAGTCCAAGATCAAGGTCACTGTGTCAAAAGTCAAGGTCCAAAATGAGAGTCTGGTCATAAGGAATCCACATGTGAAATACCAAAGCCATACTTCTTACAGTTTATGAGATATAGCCCAGGTTAAATTTTGTTAACTCAACAGATACTGTTTATGCCAACGATCAATTATGATCAACAGGGCTATGACATAAGCTCCCCGAACATCCGTAACTACTCGATAAAAAGGAGGTCAAATGCAGCAGACTATGCATATGTTCATCTTGGTCTCCCAAGATAAATCACTTTACAAGAGCAAGATTGATTACTGTTGCATCAGTACTTTGTCAGATACTGAGCTATAGCTGTCCCAAGATTCTCTTTTTTTAATCTTTTCAATGACAATGAGATATTTTTAGTATATCAAACAATTTATAGAAGTACTTGTGTCTTACGAGAAGGTTTTTGGTTGCTTTTTCAAGTTTATCTAAGACATAAGTTGCTCAGTTGTATAATTTTTTAAAGAAAATGGAGGTGCTGTGGACAAGGATTTGGTGCATTTTCGGAAGTAGGGGAACCATTTCTGTCTATGATATACATTTTTGTATTTGATGACTTAATTCTTATGAGGTAACAAACTCTAGCTATCAAAGACCAGAAAAACTTGATAAGGGTCTTGTCTAAAGACATACAGACAGATGGACAAGGCGATCCTAGTATATGAGGGACAAGGTGATTCCAGAACTCATCTACAGACAGACAGATGGACAAGGCGATCCCAGTATATGAGGGAAAAGACAAGTCCAGTACACATCTACAGACAGACAAATGGACAAGGTGATCCCAGTATATGAGGTACAAGATAATTCCAGTACATATCTACAGACAGACAGATGGACAAGGCAATCCCAGTACATGAGGGACAAGATAATTCCAGTACACATCTACAGACAGACAAATGGACAAGGTGATCCCAGTATATCAGGGACAAGATAATTCCAGTACGTATCTAAAGACAAACAGATGGCCAAGACGATCCAGTATATCAGCGACAAGATAATTCCAGTACTCATCTACAGACAGACAGACAGATGGACAAGGCAATCCCAGTACATGAGGGACAAGATAAGTCCAGTACACATCTACAGACAGACAAATGGACAAGGTGATCCCAGTATATGAGGGACAAGATAAGTCCAGTACACATCTACAGACAGACAAATGGACAAGGTGATCCCAGTATATGAGGGACAAGATAATTTAAGTATGCATCTAAAGACAGACAGATGGACAAGGCAATCCCAGTATATCAGGGACAAGATAATTCCAGTACTCATCTACAGACAGACAGATGGACAAGGCGATCCTGGTATATCAGGGACAAGATAATTCCAGTACTCATCTACAGACAGACAGATGGACAAGGCAATCCAAGTATATCAGGGACAAGATAATTCCAGTACTCATCTACAGACAAGACAGATGGACAAGGCGATCCCAGTATATGAGGGACAGATAATTCCAGTACGCATCTACAGACAGACGGACAGACAAGGCGATCCCAGTATATGAGGGACACGATAATTCCATTACGTATCTACACACAGGCAGATGGACAAGGGGATACCAGTTTATGAGAAATAATAGAATCTATCACTCATTTGTACAGGGACAGGGAAATCCCATCCGAGTATCAAAGATTTGCAGTCCACGACAAGGATTTCCCTCTCCCTGTACAAAGAGGTGATTGATTATTTTTCTCTCACCCGTATATTTTTACATAATTCATCAATAAAAATAGCTTGTTTTGCTTTGAATGTTGCCCTATGTGACGTCAAACACTACTTAACCTAGGTAAATGTCTATGATGTCACAATAGGGGGTTCCAGACAAACATCCGGGGGTGAGAGACAGAGTTGCCTCAGAATGAGTAAATCTGCAGATATCTCTGTCCGAGTTGAGAGAAAAAATAGGTCATTCCTCTACGGACAGACAGACGGACTAGGTGATTCCAGCGAACGATCCACAATAATAAATAAGATTTAAGACATTTCATAAATCATAAATAATTTACTTTCAATAGAAACAAATACCATATGACCATCATCTCCTAGGTAACTTCTCCACAATTCTCCTAGCAATATCTTTATATACCAATGCCTGTAATATATGAATTGAAAACTTATATCAGAACAAGATATATATAGAACAAGGAATTCTTCAATATGACCAAAATAATATATCAAGGGGCAGATTTAGAGGGGGCATGGGGGTTCTTCTAAAATTGCTAAGGTAAGTACATGATCCCCCCTTACGTGCCTCTACGTAAAAAGAGTGGGTACAATTCGGGGATCCATACACCGTTGGTGTGTAACCAGTAAGTGGTCTGTACAGCCTCCATATGGACTGGGGAGCATGAGGACACACCATGTCGGTTTAAGTGTATGCAGAACTTTCACTGCATTTGGTGTACAGTCTAAAGATCTATTCCAATTAGGTACAACTTAAACTTTGTAACCATATTGAAAATATGTACAACTCAATTACAACAAGTGAGGACTCCGTGCAGGAACTGATAATTGAGTATAACTACTGGTTATAAGATATGATAACTTACTTGTGGACTGTCTGGTTTGAGTATAACTACTGGTTATAAGATATGATAACTTACTTGTGGACTGTCTGGTTTGAGTATAACTACTGGTTATAAGATATGATAACTTACTTGTGGACTGTCTGGTTTGAGTATAACTACTGGTTATAAGATATGATAACTTACTTGTGGACTGTCTGGTTTGAGTATAACTACTGGTTATAAGATATGATAACTTACTTGTGGACTGTCTGGTTTGAGTATAACTATTGGTTATGAGATATGATAACTTACTTGTGGACTGTCTGGTTTGAGTATAACTACTGGTTATAAGATATGATAACTTACTTGTGGACTGTCTGGTTTGAGTATAACTACTGGTTATAAGATATGATAACTTACTTGTGGACTATCTGGTTTGAGTATAACTACTGGTTATAAGATATGATAACTTACTTGTGGACTGTCTGGTTTGAGTATAACTATTGGTTATAAGATATGATAACTTACTTGTGGACTGTCTGGTTTGAGTATAACTATTGGTTATGAGATATGATAACTTACTTGTGGACTGTCTGGTTTGAGTATAACTACTGGTTATAAGATATGATAACTTACTTGTGGATTGTCTGGTTTGAGTATAACTACTGGTTATAAGATATGATAACTTACTTGTGGACTGTCTGGTTTGAGTATAACTACTGGTTATAAGATATGATAACTTACTTGTGGACTATCTGGTTTGAGTATAACTACTGGTTATAAGATATGATAACTTACTTGTGGACTGTCTGGTTTGAGTATAAACATTGGTTATGAGATATGATAACTTACTTGTGGACTGTCTGGTTTGAGTATAACTACTGGTTATAAGATATGATAACTTACTTGTGGACTGTCTGGTTTGAGTATAACTATTGGTTATAAGATATGATAACTTACTTGTGGATTGTCTGGTTTGAGTATAACTATTGGTTTTGAGATATGATAACTTACTTGTGGACTGTCTGGTCTGAGTATTACTATTGGTTATAAGATATGATAACTTACTTGTGGACTGTCTGCTTTGAGTATAACTATTGGTTATGAGATATGATAACTTACTTGTGGATTGTCTGGTTTGAGTATAACTATTGGTTATGAGATATGATAACTTACTTGTGGACTGTCTGGTTTGAGTATAACTATTGGTTTTGGGATATGATAACTTACTTGTTGACTGCCTGGTCTGAGTATTACTATTGGTTATAAGATATGAAAACTTACTTGTGGACTGTCTGGTTTGAGTATAAACATTGGTTATGAGATATGATAACTTACTTGTGGACTGTCTGGTTTGAGTATAACTACTGGTTATAAGATATGATAACTTACTTGTGGACTGTCTGGTTTGAGTATAACTATTGGTTTTGAGATATGATAACTTACTTGTGGACTGTCTGGTCTGAGTATTACTATTAGTTATAAGATATGATAACTTACTTGTGGACTGTCTGGTTTGAGTATAACTATTGGTTATAAGATATGATGACTTACATGTACTTGTTGACTGTCTTGTTTGAGTATAACAATTGGTTATGAGATATGATAACTTACTTGTGGATTGTCTGGTTTGAGTATAACTATTGGTTATGAGATATGATAACTTACTTGTGGACTGTCTGGTTTGAGTATAACTATTGGTTATAAGATATGATAACTTACTTGTGGACAGTCTGGTTTGAGTATAACTATTAGTTTGGGGATATGATAACTTACTTGTGGACTGTCTGGTCTGAGTATTACTATTGGTTATAAGATATGATAACTTAATGGTGGACTGTCTGGTTTGAGTATAACTATTGGTTATAAGATATGATAACTTACTTGTAGTTTGTCTGGTTGTAGTATAACTATTGGTTATAAGATACGATAAGTTACTTGTGGACTGTCTGGTTTGAGTATAACTATTGGTTATAAGATATGATAACTTACTTGTGGATTGTCTGGTTTGAGTATAACTATTGGTTATGAGATATGATAACTTACTTGTGGACTGTCTGGTTTGAGTATAATTATTGGTTATAAGATATGATAACTTACTTGTGGACAGTCTGGTTTGAGTATAACTATTGGTTATAAGATATGATAACTTACTTGTGGACAGTCTGGTTTGAGTATAACTATTAGTTTGGGGATATGATAACTTACTTGTGGACTGTCTGGTCTGAGTATTACTATTGGTTATAAGATATGATAACTTACTTGTGGACAGTCTGGTTTGAGTATAACAATTGGTTATGAGATATGATAACTTACTTGTAGTTTGTCTGGTTGTAGTATAACTATTGGTTATAAGATATGATAACTTACTTGTGGACTGTCTGGTTTGAGTATAACTATTGGTTATAAGATATGATAACTTACATGTACTTGTGGACTGTCTGGTTTGAGTATAAACATTGGTTATGAGATATGATAACTTACTTGTGGACTGTCTGGTTTGAGAATAACAATTGGTTATGAGATATCATAACTTACTTGTGGACTGTCTGGTCTGAGTATAACCATTGGTTATAAGATATGATAACTTACTTGTGGACTGTCTGGTTTGAGTATAACCATTGGTTATAAGATATGATAACTAACATGTACTTGTGGACTGTCTGGCTTGAGTATAACTATTGGTTATAAGATATGATAACTTACTTGTGGACTGTCTGGTTTGAGTATAACTTATGGTTATAAGATATGACAACTTACTTGTGGACTGTCTGGTTTGAGTATAACTAATGGTTATAAGATATGACAACTTACTTGTGGACTATCTGGTTTGAGTATAACTATTGGTTATGAGATATGATAACTTACTTGTGGACTGTCTGGTTTGAGTATAACTATTGGTTATAAGATATGATAACTTACTTGTGGACTATCTGGTTTGAGTATAACTATTGGTTATCAAATATGATAAACTACTTGTGGACTATCTGGTTTGAGTATAACTATTGGTTATGAGATACGATAATTTACTTGTGGATTGTCTGGTTTGGGTATAACTATTGGTCATACGATATGATAACTTACTTGTGGACTGTCTGGTTTGAGTATAACTAATGGTTATAAGATATGACAACTTACTTGTGGACTATCTGGTTTGAGTCTAACTATTGGTTATGAGATATGATAACTTACTTGTGGACTGTCTGGTTTGAGTATAAATATTGGTTATAAGATATGATAACTTACTTGTGGACTGTCTGGTTTGAGTATTACTTTTGGTTATGAGACCTGATAACTTACTTGTGGACTGTCTGGTTTGAGTATAACTATTGGTCATGAGATATGATAACTAACTTGTGGACTGTCTGGTTTGAGTATTACTATTGGTTATAAGATATGATAACTTACTTGTGGACTGTCTGGTATAACTATTGGTTATGAGATATGATAAGTTACTTGTCGACTGTCTGGTTTGAGTATAGCTTTTGGTTATGAGACCTGATAACTAACTTGTGGACTGTCTGGTTTGAGTATAACTATTGGTTATAAGATATGATAACTAACTTGTGGACTGTCTGGTTTGAGTATTACTATTGGTTATAAGATATGATAACTTACTTGTGGACTGTCTGGTATAACTATTGGTTATGAGATATGATAACTTACTTGTGGACTGTCTGGTTTGAGTATAACTATTGGTTATAAGATATAATATCTTACTTGTGGACTGTCTGATTTGAGTATAACTATTGGTTATAAGATATGATAACTTACTTGTGGACTGTCTGGTTTGAGTATAACTATTGGTTATGAGATATGATAAGTTACTTGTCGACTGTCTGGTTTGAGTATAACTTTTGGTTATAAGATATGATAACTTACTTGTGGACTATCTGGTTTGAGTATAACTATTGGTTATAAGATATGACAACTTACTTGTGGACTATCTGGTTTGAGTATAACTATTGGTTATAAGATATGATAACTAACTTGTGGACTGTCTGGTTTGAGTATTACTATTGGTTATAAGATATGATAACTTACTTGTGGACTGTCTGGTATAACTATTGGTTATGAGATATGATAACTTACTTGTGGACTGTCTGGTTTGAGTATAACTATTGGTTATAAGATATAATATCTTACTTGTGGACTGTCTGATTTGAGTATAACTATTGGTTATAAGATATGATAACTTACTTGTGGACTGTCTGGTTTGAGTATAACTATTGGTTATGAGATATGATAAGTTACTTGTCGACTGTCTGGTTTGAGTATAACTTTTGGTTATAAGATATGATAACTTACTTGTGGACTATCTGGTTTGAGTATAACTATTGGTTATAAGATATGACAACTTACTTGTGGACTATCTGGTTTGAGTATAACTATTGGTTATAAGATGTGACAACTTACTTGTGGACTGTCTGGTTTGAGTATAACTAATGGTTATAAGATATGACAACTTACTTGTGGACTATCTGGTTTGAGTATAACTATTGGTTATGAGATATGATAACTTACTTGTGGACTTTCTCATTTGAATATAACTAATGGTTATAAGATATGATAACTTACTTGTGGACTATCTGGTTTGAGTATAACTATTGGTTATCAGATATGATAAACTACTTGTGGACTATCTGGTTTGAGTATAACTATTGGTTATGAGATATGATAATTTACTTGTGGATTGTCTGGTTTGAGTATAACTATTGGTTATAAGATATGATAACTTACTTGTGGACTATCTGGTTTGAGTATAACTATTGGTTGTCCTTCATCACTGCCCTCTCTGATGTTTGTGTCCAATGGTATATCACCTACAATTATAAGATACAGAGAGTTTTCAATTCAAAAATAAATAAATATATTGGTTATCTTTACAGTATATAAATCATATGAAAGCTTGTATGTGCATTATGTACGTAGTACATACAAAGAAAATAAGTATGATAACAGTGCTCTCAATCGGCCTGATTTGGGGTCGATATTCTGCCTCATTTCCATTGCAAAATAGTATCCTTTTTTCCTGATTTATTAGAACATTTTCCCCAATTTGACACCTCATGGAAATTTTCCACTATTTTTCCCAGTTTCAAAGCTCCAGCCCAGTCCAAAAACAGGTGAATGAGCCCTGGATACTGAACATTAGTAATACATCTATTAAGGATGCTTTCTTCTGAGATCTCGAATTCAAAAGCATCAAACTTTTTTTCTTACCATTATATTTCAATAGTACTTGACCCGATAAGTAATAAAACAAACAGAAAAGGATACCAAGATATGGACTTTATGTCAGATATTTGCCATCAAATATACCTATCTTCAACCATCTCAGAATATTTTGGTGAAATTGAAAATTGGCGAAATATTACTCATAAAATCTAAAATATATATATATTCTTACGGAATTGTTGAATTGGATTACTCAAATATATTAGAATACATTACTTTACTACTGTTGAATACAATTTTTATGACATAAGATGTAACGGAATGAAATTTTTAGCAAATTCTTACCTCATATGGCAATTTTCAAAGTAACGTAAGAAACGGATTTTTTGGCACTAAAATGCTGATAAAAAATGTAATTCCATTAAACTTTTTTTAAAACTTCACATAGTGTATCTAGGGACATTATAGCATGTTTTTATGAAAGAAAAAGTAGGGGGAGTTATGCATTGGGAAAAAGTTTTGGCCCATTTTGCTACCCTACCCCCCTTCTTTCAAAATGATACAGGAAATAGAAAAAACACCACATTGCCAACAGTACGTACAGGTTTTATTGATTATGTTTGGTTTTATACAGCTGTTCCATGTACTTTCATGTGAATATTTATATACATTTTAATAATCTGACTTTAAACATATTCTTTTTGCATAGCTAGGGAAAAGGGGGGGGGGGGTTCGGCCCGCCTCCCCCCCCCCGTCTTGAACTCACCGACACTTTTTTTTTTTTGCATATTAATTTATAAATATGTTTTAAATTTCCACAAACATGGCAGATAGTTCACAAGTAAATTAATCGTTAACAGACCTTTCATTATGGACCTTGACTTTTGATGTAGTGACCTTGACCTTTGAGATTGACCTATTTTTAACAAACCCGGCAATATCTCGCTTCTGTATAAACCTTCACTTTTTCTACAAAAACCTATACACAGCGCGCGGTGCTGTCTTCTGACTATTTTTCTTTTTTTTTTCTTTGTCTGTTTTGTTCTTTCCTGTGTTTAATGTACAATGTAAACAGCAAATAAAGAACAAGGATGCGTATGTAGACGAGGGAACTCTCCGACCGCAGAATATATTCGATAACCTAAGACAATAAAAAAAAGTATGATTGTTTCTGAATTTTTACATCCACATTCAACGTTATCGATAAATGTGTCTAAAGAACATGTAGATGTAATATACCCTCTATCTATCTCTCTCTCTCTCTCTCTCTCTCTCTCTCTCTCTCTCTCTCTCTCACCCCATGACACACGTTTAGTTTGTCGGAAGACGCTGTACGCCGTGCAAGTGTATTCTTATCTTTCATAGCAACCGGATTATCAATATTTTTGTTTCAGTCCATGGGGTTACATGATTCGGATTTTTTTGGGGGGGATGAAAAATGCGTGCCTTATCTTTTCTTTTATAAAGGCTTCCTCTCTTATGACGCATGTCAGCCGTGAAATGCCCGTACGTCTTCAATGCGACAGTCGCACGAAAAAAAGTCTGTTATCTAACACTACGAACTCTTTTAAAATATTTCGTGCCGCAGTCTTACGTCCGTCTCGAACAGTTATGGTGCAGCCGTACGGCGTGCAGGATCGCAGAGACCGTATGGCTGAGGCAAGGCTGATGTGAAAGGGCCTTATTTAAGTTTTCCTTTAAAAGATTAATTATTTGTCGGAAAAAATGTATGAAATAAGATGATAGCTGATGATTTTGTTATCGATATTTACCCTTACTAATGTAAGTCCCTGTATTGTATCCATTTTTCAAATAAATGACAGAATTGATGAAATTGGATCATGTAAACAGGAAAATTTAGAATTGTCTGATAGAGTTCAAAATTTCAAATTTTTGCAGACATAATGCTGCTAAAAGAAATAAAGGAAATAGATTAGAAAAAAGAATAAAGATAAAGCGGGAGAAATAAAAAAAAAGTACGTGGCGATTTATTATTATTATATATTTTTTAATAAATAGAAATCCAGAGACGAATCGCCATTAATACATGTTTCTTTGACACAATGACAGTACAGAGTTCAATTACTGGTAAAGTTCTATTTTCCATGTTTCGGTGTATTTTACTTGCTTTTGTTGTGTCTCTGATTTGTTTCACACTAAATCTTCAAAGTATTGCTTTTATTGAATTTATCTTCTCAATTGATGTAATTTAAAGGTTAAGTAATCAAACATTACATCCCTTTCCTGCAGCGTTATTTATCTGTTTTATTCATGGCGGGAAGACGAACGTCATTTTTGCTGCGTGACGTCAAAGATTCTCGCAGTGACGTAATGTTATTTGAACAAGGTTGTTTTAACGAGGCCCTGGACAAAACGTGTGCGCATCGTTTCGCACATTCCCGTAACCGGTTCAATCTTTTATCTCTACATCGCACCTAACGCACTGTCATACTATGACGTCACAATCAAATGACGCGACAAAGCATTTAACGCCGCGCTAAAAATCAATAGGCTAGTAATCTGTGTATGTTCGTAATAAACGAACATAAATGCAAAGCATGGTTAGATGATGAGATCGTCAGACTAGGATGGACTCAAGGTTTTTAATATTATCATTATTTGGTGCACCTCTTCTCACTAAATAGTTATTTTATTCTATAACGGGGGCCTTTAGAAAAAACGAGAAACAAATAGAAAAATGAATAGAACTTCATCGATCAAACCAATTTCTAATTCATTAATTTTGTAAAAAAACAAAAAAACAAAACAAAAAAAAAAAAAACAAAAAAAAAAAAACAAAAAAAAAAAAAAAAAAAAAAAAAAACCAACAACAACAACATGTACTTTCCTGATACTATGTACACATATTTTTTTTTTGCATCATAAATCATCGTATCATAATCCCAATGCTTTGGGGGAGGGGGGGGGGGGGGGGTTGCTAGCTAGTCATATGCATTTTTTTTGTTCAGAAATGGCTTGATGTTCCTTTTCGTCTCATTGAGAAAATTATCAGCCAAATTGCAGCAAGTAAATCGTCTCACCTTGCTCGCAAATTTCATAATCAACAACGCTGACGAATCTTCATTTTACTTAAATTTTTTTTTTTTTTCTTTTTTTTTTTTTTTTGCTCTCATGAGGTCGGATGGCATTGTTAAAGTAGAACAATTTTGCGAGGAACCTGCATACCTCTTATGATCGAGTAGAACATATTCAATTATTAAAGTTTTATATTGAATTATTTAAAGTATATTTTAAATATATCCTCGTAATACGTATGAAGGTAAGCAAATGTATTTTACATAGATTTATGTCATTTTCTTTTTTTCAGGGGAAAAAAGGGGGAAGTACTCAGATTAAAGTCGCTACATGATTTTTTTTTCTCAAGGTTTCACGAGCAATTTATAAATATAACATATTAAATAAAGTACATTAATTCATTGAAACGAGGCGCTCCGGTCCTGCAATCAGAAAAAGTATCTGTATAAATATATAGTATGCATTTCATTTTCAGGGTTTCATTCTCTGAAATTGAGCCGGAGCGAAAATTCACATTTACTTATAAGTTATAGAAGTTTCCGAGATATATACATTTTCCGATTCTTCATTTTTGGGGGTTAATTTCAGTATAGATACATGAGCAAATTTTGAAGGGGGCGCAAAGGGCGTACGCCCCCCCCCCCCTTCTGAAATCGTCGAAGTAAGGTATTTTGGGGGCTTAACCTTTATGTGTATACTCATTTTCAGGCTGTTTTGAGTCGAATGTCGGAAAATGTTCGCTGGTTCGCTGCCGCTCGCCACCTAACTCAATTTAGATTAACTTCACACCATTTGCTAAGCATGACCATTTCATGCTAAAATAGCCAGAATTATAAAGTGATACTACGCCTTTCAAACCTTTACTTTACTGTGACTATTTGGACGGTCTTTTTCTGACATATGTACTAAGATTTTAGTCAACAAACATGTACTCTTGCAGCAAAGGGGATGACATTTGGGTTGTGTACCCCAACCCTCTCTAAAACAATTTTAGAAAGTTCGCTGGTTCGCTTCGCTCGCCAGATATATTCAATAATACATAGTTTCAACGTTTTTGTATGAGTTATACATTTTCCATTCTGGTAGTCAAAGGAACCCAAAACATGACTTCGTCCTGGACCCACTGGGGGAGGGAGGAAGCGGTCCCCAGACCCTTTGCCTTTTTTATATTCATGACGCCCCCTAAACCCAAATCTTGTATCCGCCCCTGAGATAACTCTTACCAATATATAGTGCGGTTCAACCAGAGAATACTTTGTCCTACAGCATACTCCATTCCATAAATGATTATTACCACGATGATGGACGTATCATTGTCTTCAACGTACATTTTAGCTCAGCGGTCGGATATAATCGCATGGAATAGAAATATATCAGAGGGTGAGAGGTGGTCCAGCTCGGTCATTGCAACTCATTTGGTCCATTTTATGAATTTAAAAATATTATGCGCAATAATCGGGAAAAGGGGAAATAGGAGTCGCTCATAAACAACTCGACCCAATCTATTCCCGCGCATGGGGGGTAGCCCCTTTCCACTTTCCTTATTCTTTTGAATTTTACTTTACATTTGGTACATGTATCCATCCATGATCTTTTATCGTATTCGAATTATTTTTGCAATTTCGCATGAGCATGCAATACTATACTTAATCTTGACAGTGGCGTAGCTAGGGTGCTTTCTTTGTGGACGATGATGAATTAAGGATGAAGGATGAATAAAGTACATCAACTCCTCCCTCGGAAGGGGGAGGGTCATTGATACTAGGGAGGGGGGTCGTTTACGGGAGAGTATGGTTTTGGGTTCGGCCGCCTTTATTATATAGTTAAAACGCCTATAGAAACGCTTATATAGATCCGAGACCTGTCGAGTACGCGATTCTGCAAGGGGAGCATGCAAAGTTTAAAGATTAATGTGTGATATGTGAGTAATCCATGTAACTTTTCAGACGTTTCCCCCAAAATACGATGTATTAAAGTTTTAGAATAGTGATATAGACAGCGATATTGCTGAATCAAATTGGACAAAAGATAAGGCAATAAGAGAAAAACGCTTTGTTCATTTTATCTTCGAGACTTGCAAGTACAAGTTATATGTTTTAAAATTACACAAATTTGATTTGAGATTGTCCCTTACATACATTTTGTAAATTCTGGCGATAGCATTTGGCTGTCTTTCCCGAGAGGGATATGATACGTCGTATTATCACGCCTCAAACTAATTTTAGCCAATGACGTCGCAGTATTACGGTCACATTGTGTCCTACCTTGACGCCGAGTTAGGTCACTAATTTTTCAAACGTTAGAATTACACAGAGTATGTTACGAAATGGTTCTCGGTATGATAAATTCGTTAAAGGGTTTGTTCCTGTCACACTTCCTACTCAAAGTACCTTGAGTAGGAAGTATGACAGGAACAAACCCTATAACTATATGAGCACATTCGTTCTTTATTCAAAATAAAGGGAAGATATGTTAAAAAAAAATGATTTTGAGATGTTCCCCGAAGCTCACACAAAACGGCTGGATATCAAACTTGAAAAAACTTGATATATTCTGTCTATGTTTCTCTTTATAATATATAAGAATATGCCATCAAATTCTCTGTTTCGGTTTTTTTTTTAATTTCACTTTATACATTTATCTGCGAGTACAAGTTATGTGTAAAATTGCAAAAATATGCTTTTAAATGGTCCCTTACATATTTGGCAATATCATTTGGCTGTCTTTTTCTGGATAGATATATGCTAACGAATATGATATGCCATAAACAATAAATATACGAGCACGTTCATACTTTATGAGGCCTTCTTTCATAATAAAGGGCAAATATGCTAAAAATATGATTTTGAGATGTTCCCTGAAGCTCAACCAAGCGGTCAAAGTTGTACAGAACTTGATATATTCTGGCTTATGTTTCACTTTTCAATGTATGAACATGTCATCAAATTCTCTATTTCAGTTTTTTTATAATTTCAATTGTACTGATAAAGACAGAGTACAAGTTATGTGTAAAATTGCAAAATATGCTTTGAGATCACCCCTGATGTATTTTCAGGATTGAATTTTGTTGTCTTTTTCTAGAGAAATATATACTAACAAACATTATATGCCATAAACAAGAACTATAAGGACATATTCATCCTTTATGATGTCTTTATTTAAAAAAAAGGGCAAATATGCTAAAAATATGATTTTGAGATGTTCCCTGAAGCTCAACCAAACGGTCAAAGTTGTACAGAACTTGATATATTCTGGCTTATGTTTCACTTTTCAATGTATGAACATGTCATCAAATTCTCTATTTCAGTTTTTTTATAATTTCAATTGTACTGATAAAGACAGAGTACAAGTTATGTGTAAAATTGCAAAATATGCTTTGAGATCACCCCTGATATATTTTCAGGATTGAATTTTGTTGTCTTTTTCTAGAGAAATATATACTAACAAATATTATATGCCGTAAACAAGAACTATAAGGACATATTCATCCTTTATGATGTCTTTATTTCAAAATATAAGGCAAATATGTAAAAATATGATTTTGAGATGTTCCCTGAAGCTCACACAGGCGGTCAAACTTCCACAGAATCTGATATATTTTGTCTTATGTTTCTCTTTTCAACATATGATAATCCTATCAAATTCTCTATTTCAGTTTTTTTATAAATTGCAATTATAATGCAAAAAATCTTGTTTTTCTATGAAATCATATGGAGAAAACAAGGAAATTTTTGAGATGGTCCCCCCGAAAAACTAAGCGGTGAAATTGATTCATTTTTCACGAAACTCTTGTATATAAGTAAATGACATTATGATATGAATTTAATCAAAATCTCTATTTCTGTTTTTGAGTTATCTTATTGTCCAGGGCCTCGTTAAAGCAAAAAGATAACATAAAATGTTTATACTTATGAAAATAACAAATATATCCTCAAACAACTCCATTTAACCATGCTATTGAATTTGATGCAGTGAACAGAAAAAACAAATGTCGTACATCTTTCTTTTACGACATTAGGAGTTATCTCCCGTCGTCTAGAACGTTTTCTGTTCAGCTCGCCAGGAGAAAGCATCCTTAAGGAGCAACATTTGCTTCTGTGTGGAAATGTAAGAGTACGTTATACTACATACCTAAGATTTCTAGATTCATATCTTGAGCTATAGCGGAGGCTCCATTCTGGCCAAATATATGATCTGTGTGTCCACATTTAGGACAAACATATACACTCATGTTCTGTACGAGACCTAGTACCGGGACATCAACCTTCCTGAACATCTCCGTACCCCGTCGAGCGTCCAGCAGCGCGATATCCTGAGGTGTTGACACTATTACAGCGCCTAGATCAGTGTTATAAAACATATTGCTATACTCTTTTTGTCAGTATTTCTTTAAAATACTAACAGCACAGACTCTTAGTAACATGAAATGAGTGTGAAATGTCAAAAATAAGCCATCAAATTGCAAAATGTAAATACATGTATGTACCAAAAATCCTTATTGTAGATTTTAGAGGAGTTGCACAGACTAGAGATGTGAACAAAAAGAATGCATTGACTAATTAATTCCAGAGGCAGCCATCCTGTTTGACAAACTGAGTTGAAAAACACAAATTTATTAATAAAAGAGCTATCAGAGCTTTGTTCCTATAAGTTTTTATGAAATTCTGTGTCAGACATTAAAGAGAGGTCTGAAGAAAAGTTTATAGATCACCACTGACTTTGGATGGATACCAGACTGTGAGACAGCATGCTATTACATAAAGTATGAGCCTTTGGCTCAGGTGATTTAAAATGTGAAAACTTATAAACATTAGACAATATTGTATAATGAAACACGAACCATCTATGGGTATATTTTGTGAAAGTGACAGTTGAACGTCTCCCGTTCCTGGTGGCATGTCAACTACAAGATAATCTAGGGGGCCCCATGCTACCTGTAAAAACATTTTTATTTTTATCAATGTTCTCTCAAGTGTTATCAACTTATCATTCATGTTATCATCAACATTATCATCAGTGTCTCATCAGTGTTATTATCTCATTTTCAATTTCACTGATGAATTATCATCCATGTCATCATCAATAGTATCATCAAAAATGTTTATCACTGGCATATTATTTTTCCACAATGGAAATATCTCTGCATAAAAATGAGGAAAAAAAGTACCTAGGTTTGGCAAATTATAGTAATCATATCAAATTATCATCAATAGCATCATCAATGCAATCAAAAAACATTATTGTCACATCATTAACGTTATTATACAGCTATTATATACAGGTGATAATGTTACGGTAAAATAGTCTAAAGTGCTATACTTTGGAATGATAAATCATGTGTTTGATTCTTGCCATTGATGGATGTGAAATACCTGTGTGACCTTGGAATACATTGTACTCTTCCCACTCAAGAGAAACTCAAGACACATGTCACGTGAGACAAGCTTGTAATGTGAATGCTAATTATAGGATAATTAAAGTAGCTTATTAAGCAGTTCTGTATGCTCCTTAGCACGTACATGTACATGTACTGAGCAGATCTGGCAAGGGAGGTACAGAGTTTAGGAAAAGTATCAGTTGTATCGGATTTGGCGAGAAAAAATTATTTGGTCCAATAATAAAACACCGCTAAAGACGGTATGGCCGGATTGCAAAGTAAGTTTTTGTCACCAACTGGGTCAAGGTCACTAAGTCAAATATTACAGCATACATTGAGAGGTCTTGTCAGAGGCAACCTACATATATAATATAAAGTTTCTAATGTATACAGTTCCTTAGATTTTGCTTAAACCAGGAACTTTAACCAAAGTCTTTAACTAGGTCAAAGTCCAAGGTCACTAGGTCCAATGTTACGGCATAAATTGAAAGGTCTTGTCATGGGCAACCTATATGTATAATATAAGGTTTCTACTGCATACAGTTCCTTAGATTTTGCTTAAACCAGGAACTTTAACCAAAATCTTTAACTAGGTCAAAGTCCAAGGTCAAGGTCACGAGGTCCAATGTTATGGCATAAATTGAAAGGTCTTGTCATGGGCAACCTATATGTATAATATAAGGTTTCTACTGCATACAGTTCCTTAGATTTTGCTTAAACCAGGAACTTTAACCAAAATCTTTAACTAGGTCAAAGTCCAAGGTCAAGGTCACTAGGTCAAATGTTATGGCATAAATTGAAAGGTCTCTTCATGGGCAACATACATGTATAATATAAAGTTTCTACTGCATACAGTTCCATAGATTTTGCTTAAACCAGGTGCTTTAACCAAAATCTTTAACTAGGTCAAAGTCCAAGGTCAAGGTCACTAGGTCCAATGTTATGGCATAAATTGAAAGGTCTCATCATGGGCAACCTAAATGTATAATATAAATTTTCTACCGCATACAGTTCCTTAGATTTTGCTTAAACCAGAAACTTTAACCAAAATCTTAAACTAGGTCACAGTCCAAGGTCAAGGTCACGAGGTCCAATGTTATGGCATAAATTGAAAGGTCTTGTCATGGGCAACCTATATGTATAATATAAGGTTTCTACTGCATACAGTTCCTTAGATTTTGCTTAAACCAAGAACTTTAACCAAAATCTTTAACTAGGTAAAAGTCAAAGGTCAAGGTCACTAGGTCAAATGTTACGGCATAAATTGAAAGATCTCTTCATGGGCAGCATACATGTATAATATAAAGTTTCTACTGCATACAGTTCCATAGATTTTGCTTAAACCAGGAACTTTAACCAAAATCTTTAACTAGGTCAAAGTCCAAGGTCAAGGTCACTAGGTCAAATGTTACGGCATAAATTGAAAGGTCTCATCATGGGCAACCTTCATGTATAGTATAAAGTTTCTACTGCATATAGTTCGTTAGATTTTGCCTCAACCAGAAACTTTAACCAAAATGTTGACGGCAGACGGACAGACGGACGGACAGACGGACGGACGGACATCGTCAATCTATAGACCGGAATTGCTTTGCAATCCGGCCAAAAACTCATGTTGTATCTATTATTTTGACAGATAAAAATTCCCAAATGTCCGACATTTCATTGGAAAGAATTCAAGAACTCGTGGAGGTAACTGTAGAAGCCATGCATGACTGTTACCTTTATATAGTGTTGGTAGTTCAGACCATCAATAGTTTCTCTTTTAACCATAATGATTATCTAAAATGTATGCCTGACGTGTTTACTTACTTGCCTTAGAAGCCTCTGGACAGCTGACATGACCATAAGGCCCCTCCATACGATGGGTGATTTCTCATCTACTAAAAACCCCATGGACATACTGAGAAAAAAGAAAATATTATAATGGGGGTAACATTGTATTAGACTGAGAAAAGGTTTTCCTGTGTTAGATTAAATATACAAATGTTTGAAATTATTTAACATCTATAGCTGAGTACAATAAGGACATTTTTTAAGCATATGGATTAATAAAACATAGGTAATCACAGATTACGAAGCTCACCTCGTGACAGCAAAATTCAATTCAAACATATTTCTTAGTACATGTATATTGGCTTTTAAAGGCAAAACCATTCAAGCAGAAAAAGAAGGTCAAGGTCATTTTATGAAAGTTTGATCAAAGATACATCCAATAAGCAAGTTTGGTACATGTAGCAGTTATACTTTGCTCAATATTGGCTTTATAGAGCAAAATCACTCAAGCGGAAAAAGTAGGTCAAGGTCATTTCATGAAAGATTGATCAAAGATACATCCAATATGCAAGTTTGGTACATGTATCACATATACTTTGCTCAATATTGGCTTTTAAAGGCAAAATCACTCAAGCGGAAAAAGTAGGTCAAGGTCATTTTATGAAAGTTTGATCAAAGATACATCCAATATGCAAGTTTGGTACATGTAGCAGTTATACTTTGCTCAATATTGGCTTTATAGAGCAAAATCACTCAAGCGGAAAAAGTAGGTCAAGGTCATTTTATGAAAGATTGATCAAAGATACATCCAATATGCAAGTTTGGTACATGTATCACTTATTCTTTGCTCAATATTGGCTTTGAAAGGCAAAATCACTCAAGCGGAAAAAGTAGGTCGAGGTCATTTTATGAAAGTTTGATCAAAGATACATCTAATATGCAAGTTTGGAACATCTAGCACTTATACTTTGCTCAATATTGGCTTTTAAAGGCAAAATCACTCAAGCGGAAAAAGTAGGTCAAGGTCATTTTATGAAAGTTTGATCAAAGATACGTCCAATATGCAAGTTTGGTACATGTAGCACTTTTACTTTGCTCAATATTTGCTTTTAAAAGCGAAATCACTCAAGTGGAAAAAGTAAGTCAGATGCTGCATCCGATGCATGGGTCCATCTCGGCATCCAAAGATGAATCACTTGTGCAAGTTTGGTTACTGTAGCATCAGTACTTTGTCAGATACTGAGCTACCCCAAACTTCTTAACCAAGTCACTCAAGTGGAAAATGTAGGTCAGATGCTGCATCCGATGCATGGGTTCACCTCAGCATCCAAAGATGAATCACTTGTGCAAGTTTGGTTACTGTAGCATCAGTACTTTGTCAGATACTGAGCTACCCCAAACTTCTTAACCAAGTCACTCAAGCGGAAAATGTAGGTCAGATGCTGCATACGATGCATGGGTTCACCTCAGCATCACACCATGTAAGGTGTCCTGACGAGGGATGATTTTTTGTGTTATTTGTCCTGGATTTCTTGTGTACGTCCTGGATGTTTTGTGTCATAAAATTGATTGAAACTCCATAAAATGCTCAATTTGACATTTTTTTCAGTTTGTTTTCATGTATTTATGATGTCTAAGTCATCTATTAGGGACCGCAATTAAAAATATACGAATATTACTAGATTTAAAAAGAGTTGAGTATGTCCTGACTTTTTTGTGTACCTAGTCCTGGATTTTCTGTGTGATGTCCTGGATTTTCTAGTTTTGGATTTTAGAATTATTGTCAATAGGTTTGAAAAGCAAGCGAATATTTTGATATAATCGGCTCATATAACTCTTAACTTCTATAAAAATGACCCATGCCTAAGTTTAAACGAAGAGAAAGCTTGTTTTGTATGCAGACATCTTTTTGTTTTTTTGTTTTTGTTTTGTTTTGTTTTGTTTTATTTTTTCCCTTCTTTTCTACGGTGCCTCTGAGCGGACATGTTGGTTTGTTTTTCATATCGTTCCAAAGGCAGGTGGGTAGCCAGAGTGATTTTCAAGTGGAAGCACTTTCAGTCATGAGGTGTTGGGATCGCTTTGAGGCCCAAATTGGGTCCAGGGAGAAGCCCTTATGGGTATCCAGGCCAAGGGGCAAAGCCCCGGAATCTAATGCATTTTACACATCTACAGAGCAGTTTTCTACGTTAAAATGAACCATGGTACACTTTCTTTTAGTCTGCTTTGCAAAACGATGTGGAGCATTTGTTACTTAAGTGCGCCTAGCTATGCGCCTTGCTAACCCCACCCCCCTCTCTTTTATTATCAAACATTACGCACAAAAGGAGAGGGGTAGGGGTCATTCACCCAGTTCTTTTTGTACGGTGGTATGTATACGCTATATATTCAAGGGCGTTTATATACATGTAGGAACACTTTGTAAAGAATGATGAACGAATGGCCATACATCTTTTTTATTGATTTTTTGTTGTTTGTTTGTTTGTTTCTGTTTTTGGTTTTTGGTTTTGTTTTGCTTTTTGTTTTTGTTTGTTTGTTTGTTTGGTTGGGTTTTTTTTTTTTTTCGTGTTTTTGTTTCCCCTCCTACCATTCCCATCAGAGGGATCTAGGATTTCAGAAAGGGGCGGGGGAGGACAAAGTCCAGTTTCAAAGACAATTTTTACGGAAAACTGACATGCGAAAAAAGAAGTTATATTCTAATTCCTCCCACTGGGTTCCTAAATTAATGACTTTTAACTTTCTTCTTCTATGCTTGAAAGACGATTGGCGTACTTTTTTTCAGAGTTAGAATGAAAATGAAGACAATTAGTCAATTACTATCTATATTCTCTATAAATGTATTTTGAGTCTCAAACATAAAATTCAATGTCCATGCATATTTTAAGTCTTGAAAACCGGCGAGCAACAGCGAGCCAATTAATTTTTTTCAAATACATGTACTTACAGATAAATTCGTAATTATTTAGAATTTTCATAGCAAATTCAGAACTGACCGCCACGGGAGGTAATAGGGATTCGTGCGACACCTCTAGATTCGCTAGTGATCCATTCAAGCAGAGCAAAGAAAAAATAATGCAAAGTTAGCATGATCTAGCATGTAAACAAATATTAAATACGGTGATGGGGCGGCCCCACTAATTGTCCTCCTCTAAATTTGCAACCAACACGTATTCAAAACATTGTACTGTAAGACTATAGTGGGGGTTCTCTGTAAGCAAAACTCGGAATTGAATCGAATCAATTTTGTAGTCGGGCCAATTTATCAACGTTTTAAGAAAAGAATTAAAATGAAAACGTAATTCAACGTAAAAGAAAACTCACAGATCAAATTCAAAATATGCAAAGTAAATCTGTAGAAACCCCATCGCGGGAGGTTAGTTTCGCCCCCTCGTCGTCTTTACATGATTATTTGATCGAAAGGACGACTATCAATAATTAGTTTGCAATATATAGTGGAAGGGCATTGAACAGAAGCCATCTTAATTTTTCTTTGAATTTCAACAAAACATTTTCGTTATGGCTAATGTCACAATGGCGGATTTAACGGGGTAGGGGGAGCGACCCCCCCACACACACACACACAGAGCGTCCAAAAACTTTTTTAACTACGTTTTTCAAGTCTTGTAAGTTTTACAGCCAATAAAACTTCTCGGCATTACCAACAAATGGATTTCAATGAAATTGATATCTGTGGAAAATGTATGTGCTCCATATCACACCATATTAAACAATTTTTTCAAAAAAAAAATCCGAGGGAGGTCCTCCCGGACTACAATCTTCACAACAGGAGGCCTCCTGATCATCCCCTACTCGGCACTTCATGCCTTGAATCAACCATATGGGCCTAAACAACAACAAAAAAAAAAAAAAAAAAAAAAACCAAGTCTTGAAACCAGAGTATTAATATAATAGGACATTCTCTCTATTTGAGGGATTGGTACCCGTACCCCAGAGAGGGAAAATTTACAACATTTTACTTAGAAAGGGGAATTCTAAACTACTGTGATAAAACAAAATTATTGAAATATTTGTTTCATTTACATATAAAAACTTGTAAACATTGTAAGTATGAAATCGTGTTAATCCTTCAATATCAAACAAAACGAAGATCAAGCAAAGTTGTTCAAAAGTGGTCTCAGATTGCACCTTTTGCGTCCTTACACCCCGTGCCCCCATCTACCCCCTCGGCCCTTCGCTCCTCAATTTCAATCCCGCCTACCCCCCCCCCCCTCCCCCCCTTCCGACAATGGACCTTCTGGATCCGCCACTGTGTCAAGAATGTGGGAAAATGATTTGCTCGATGTAGTTTCCGGGTTGATGCACTTAGATATCAATTAGGTATAATATTTTTATTTTTTATACATTCAGATACATATCAGTATCTCTTTTCATTCTTTTAAAAAGGCACAAAGCATTTGTCCTCCGTCCACCCTATAGATTTAAGTTGGTCTTGACCTTGATCTTGGTCTGTCTGCGTTTCAGCATTGCTCTGGCTACGCTCCTGGCAACTTCGGACAGTCATCTGCTGCATAATTTACAACAAATGGTGTGTTTTCTGGAATATGTGAGCACGACCCACAATTAACCTGATACATATTGGTATCTTTTAGTCTAACATGTATGAACAGATAACTTTTTTTTCATTCTGATGCAACGATCCAAAGAACATGTTAGTGACTTAGTAGACTATACACTCGTGATCAATTAATACGGGAAGCCTGTCAAATTAGGACATATTTCATATGAATACAGAAATCAGAACTACAGTGATTTTTGTAACAAACAAGGGTTGCAAAATAAAATTTCACATAAAAGTGGAGCTACTGCCATGGCAAAATCCCCTAAAAATTAATTAAACTCTATTAGATTGTTGAAGAGATATACAAAAGCCAGGACAGCAAACACAAAAAATCCAGGACAAAACACAAAAAAGCCAGGACCTCTAACTTTTTTTAAATTTTGGTTTTCTGCCTTGTAATGCCGTTTTATTGCTCGAGAAAAAATATGGTTAGCACTGTTGAACTGGCACAAGATATTCATGTTAAAATATTTGAACCTAGTCTGTTTAAACGACGAGAACATGGATTTTTATAAAAAAAAAAGTCGAAATCTCTTGATTTAATGAAAAGCAGACAGCTCTAAGCATTGATTCAGTCTTATAATGCATTTACAATGTTTAGTGCAAAGAAAAGTATCCAACGATGATCTACATGTCCGTTAATTGTCTTAAAAATATGAAATTTTGAAGATTTCGCTCGAAACGAACACAAATAATCCAGGACAAACACGAAAAATCCAGGACAATTAACACAAAAAATCACTCGTCGTCAGGACACCTTACATGGTGTGAGCATCCAAAGATGAATCACTTGTGCAAGTTTGGTTACTGTAGCATTAGTACTTTGTCAGATACTGAGCTACCCCAAACTTCTTAACCGGACGCGGACGCGGACATGGACGCGGACACGGACGCAGACGCGGACGCGTGGGGTTATAGCATAAGCTCACTCAACTTCGTCGAGGTGAGCTAAAAAAGACTTGGTTTGAGTTAACTTAGTCAGAATCATACGTCAAAATTATTGAAAAGAAAATTACTTAAATGGATGTCTTATCAACATTCTTTAATATCTTGATGTGAGAATATGTGTTTGTGTGTAATGTCTGTATGTGTGTATGTGCATGTATAAGGAAAATGATTATTCTCCTATGAATAACATTGAAATATATTTGCAAAGATAAGAATGAACAATGAAAATAAATAAGAATTCTTTATTTTTACAACAAAGATTTCAAGTCTTACCACTTCAATCCATAATTTTCTAGAGGCTTCATAAGGTTCTCTGCAAAAGAGAGGCATACTTTCTTGCTTTCAGAACTCTTTTTGAACTATCAAATTAATTTCTGTGGTTTGAAAACTAAAGGTTATTCAGAGTCCCTATCTTTCACTTTAAAACAGATAAGTTTACACATAAGTGGTGAAATACATGTATTCTTTCCTATCTCATTTCAAGATTTCTTTAAACTAGATTCCATTTCAATTCCTAAAGGGATAAGAGAAGACATACGATTGGTCAGTTCTGGTTCTCCATGGAGATTCATCATTGTGGGAATAGAAGGACCATAAATATCAGCATCTAGTAACCCCACCGTCTTACTCTGAAATTACACATTAAACATTCACTGAAGTCTAACAGCGGATTTCATTCTCCTCATTATTGCCTAGTATGAACCTTTCACAATTTTGTTTAAGAGATAACAAATAACCAGCTGTGGTTTATAGTCCAATAATTCCCCGAGTCGCATGAACCAATCAAATTAAATGCATCACAGAGCCGCGAAATCAAATTATTACCGAGCCGCAACATCGGGAATTACTGGACATTAAACCAGGGCAAGCTAGCTATATCTTAAATATTTTTCTTTTTTCCCCCAACTCAATAGATTTGGAATGTATCATTTTCTTGCTAGGAGAAAAATTGTCATCTTGTTTCAAACGTTATTCTCAATTAATTATTCGTTTTGGTAATATTTGTTTGTGTAAAAAAAGATAATTAAACTTACATGTTCGTTAGCTGATAATCCTAGTGCAAGATTAACTGAAAAGAAAATGAATTATATTTCATTATGATAAAGATACAAGAAAATATATCATAAAAAACTGTCTGTCATTTGTTTCCTAAGTATGTATTTACTAGAATTTTGTATACCGTTCAACAAATATTATGATACCAGATAAAAGATATTCTAACCATGCTAACATTAGGTACACTTGTACAAAATTATGAGAGGTTGTATCACAAGTTAACATACATTATGTACATGCATGTACCTAATATGAGAGTTACAATATACAAATGAATAGCAGCCTTAGTAATTATATTGGCTAATCTTAAAGAATTATTTTTTAACGAACAAACTGAGAGACATGTAGAAGTTTTAAGATACCTGCATTTTGTTGGGAAAAATACTGAAGTTATCCTAGTAAATATTAACCTAAAGGGATTAAATTATTTAAGGGAATCAATTTATTCCTCAGTGTTGTTTGCTTCATAATGAGAAAATTACTGATCAATCTCTAAATATTTAAGCTTTAAGATGAACAGTAACTAGAAGTTAATTACTGTACCAGCAGTGGTAGATTTTCCCACACCCCCTTTGCCTGAGGCTACCACGATCACATTGTCTACCCCTGCTATAGGAAGCCTTTTTGGTAGTCCTCGGGACACAGCAGGATTTGTCTGACTTCCCTCTCCCTTGATTCCCTAAAATATAAAATAGTAAAAAGTGTAAATCAAAAAACAAAGTTATTTTACTTCCAACTTCATACATGACCGTCTAATTCAACTCTCTCACATTATGAACTCTCTTGAATTGCCCTACATCAGTACATGGTTACCGTTCAACATGCAAGGCACAAAAAAAAATGTAGCTGCATCCAATTTATAAAAAGGCTATCTATACATGTATTGTCACACTGTAGAATATTTTCAATACAAATGGATTATATACATTATTCACTCAATCCAATCTTCAATTTTGGATCGCACTTGAGATTCAAGCATTAATTGCCATTCTTATTTATGCACATAATATTTACGAATATTATTCATGAATTTCTATCTTCAGAAAATTCTGAAAAATCAGCTCAGGCAATTTGTGAGTTCTTGATAACACAAAACTGTTGTTAATCAATTTACAATATACAATTATTGACTGGGAATGAGGGCAATATATGATTTGTTAGACCTAAAGACAAAATATTGCCTGAGGCTGAAGGTCAAACAAATCATGTTGCCCGAATTTTTTTTTTCCCAGTCAATAATTGTTTTGTTATACCTTATTTCAATACTGCAGCAACGAACAGAGTGACATTCACTTTTGTCTATAAGAGAAAGAGCGCGGAAAAGTAGGTAGAGTTTATAATGTCATAAATTATGTGACGTCACAAACGATGTTACGTTTATCTGTCAATAGCTTTTAACTATTGGCCCTAGATTCAATATTGATGGAAACAAAGAAACTATTGACTGCTTGGTGAAATATTGGAATTAATAAGCATTTTTCTTATGGAAATTTTATATAGAGATACTTAAAAGGGTTTAACAATAAAAACTAATTTTCGTAATCATTGATAACAAACTATAGTTCATAGTTCTGTATCTGTCTGTCTGTATTGTTACGTCGCAGTATCCCGTGCGGGCTTTAATGCAACGGTGGAGGGCGCTTAGTCGCGCTGCTTTTGGATCGCGTTTTTGAACTCTTCGATCTTATTTGCGCGCACTATTTCGTCACTTAAGTGGTTCCAGTCAGACGCTGTACGGATGAAGAAAGAGTTCCTGTGTCAATGGTCTGTTTTTGAATTTGGAATTTCCACTAGTTTCCCTAATGTAGAAAAAAAGGAATTTTATTTTCCATATGTTAAAAAGGTAGGATTTATCCTGAACTGACAAGTTGATCTGGAACTCTAAATTGCTAAAGTCAAACTCTCCAAATGGACGATTTTAAGTTATACCGCAGTTGACTTGTATTTTACACATCATAAGGACCTATTAGACCTGACATCACAAGATTTGACATAACTTTTAACTGTGTATCAACGTCATATCTGATTTATGATGTCACAATTACAAATAACATCAAAAGTAGTGATGTCGAGTTTTGGTTTTTGATTTGTATTTCATATCTATGTTATGTCACTTTATCTGCAAATGTAATTATGTATATGTTAGTGTTAATATTATGCTGATTTGGAAATAGAAATCTTGTGGAATCAGCTCATTCATAATACGTTTGAAATTTTATGCAATCATACTAATACTAAATCAATGATACAAGTCTTACAAAGGGATTAGAATGTGTTGAATAGAGCCTTCTGTACAAATCAAGAAGTATTCTTAGTTGTGCTCTTCTCGGGCGCATTTTGAAAGCGAAAGTACATTCGAAAGTGAAAGTAAGTCACATGTCAACAACAAATTGCAGATTTCTAGCAATTTTGGTTAAAACGTTCAAAAATACAGTAACTGTGCCTTATGCAGTCATTGAAATCTTGTAAATCACCAGATCTGTTAGTATATGTGATAGACACTAAATAGATTATATGACATAATGGGCCCTCTTGAATTTCCTCTGATCGGTGTTGTTGCGTTTTAGAACACGTTTTACTTGATTAATACTGTTTACATATGTAGTATGACTTTATGTGAAAACTATCTTCATTATTTAATAAAATATTTTTGTGAAACTTTTACATTTGTGCATACAAAGTGTATAACTTATAAAGTAAAATCAGGGGGTGGGGGGCCAGGGCTGAATTTAATATTGCTGCACAGTGAATTTGACGATGGACTTCAGCATTTTACAAACACATCATTTATTTTAGGTACCTTAGTTAGCCATGAGTGATTGTGATGTGAGATTTTCTTACCAATCCGACGAGGCATGTGGAGGAATCCAGGAAAGTCACAAGTATTCTGATATATGCAAGAAATGCCATGAAAATCAGCATATACCATCAGTAGAGGCTGAGCCAACTTGTCACAGGTCTCAGCGTTTGTCTGTAAGTATCTTATACAGGATGTCTGTAACATCCCATACCAGGTCACTAGATGACTTGGTAACTAAATGATACATACTCCCAAACTTTTAGGGCTGTGTATTCATAAAAAGGTATGATATAAATGGGTATGCTTTAATTGACCTATCGCCAACTCCTCCCCCGGCTGCCGCAATACCAATGATATTATCTTATATCGTTACAGGCATGCTAATAATAGCCTCTGCCCTGCACGTGCTGGGAGCTCAGACAAACTAACGCGTTATCCTCATAACTTTAGTATAGAAATGTAAGATAACATGAGCATTTAGCACATAGATTTTCATAATTTTCTTGATTTATTAAAATGGTTGAAAGATGTACACATAGTACAAGTAGTAGTGATGATGACAGACATCGGGGTAATATTTTTCTCAGATCAAATACATAAAAAGTGCTTAAAATAGACAAAAATCGGCACGGTCATCAACGGATAACACGAAATACCTGCGTAATACAGTTGATCAAATATATTATATGTGCATCTCATCAAAATTAAAAAACCGATTTTGAGAAGTTCAAACATACATGAATATACCCAAATTAAAACCCATTACAACAGGGATTTTTCAAGTCCGTTTTTGGGTCCGATGATCGGACCCATTCCCAACGCCAAAATGGCCTGTATTTTCCCAATTTATGGTTGAAATTTCCCAATTTGAACCTCATAATTTTTTTGAAGTGTTCTTCAATAAAGAGCAAAATAATGACGACTGAAATACATTGCAGAAATACGACATTGACGATTAATGTGTAAACTGGTCAGAAATCTAATATATCCGGTATAGGTTTACGTTTTAATCGTCAAATCGTATCTCCAGTATTGGGAAACCATGACCATGTCGTCTTACAACAGCAAATTTAATGACAAAAGGGAGTACATCTTCTTTGTAGAGGAGAGATACGTTCTTCAAAATAAAATTTTGGATAGTGACTATAAAAGAAACAACAGAAAGTAGTTCATGTTCAGTAAAAAGAATAGGGCGACTCGGACAGTGGGAATGTCCCCTGTCAAACACTGACTTTGAATCTGAATCCTGATTGATCATGATCATTAAAGTAGCCCCTCTGACTCTGAAAAGATGCCTGTTCCTGATCCTAGAAGATTATCATTACGTTCTTTGAAGTACAATCTAAAGTATAGATAGTTTTACTTGTACTTTGTTTATTTTATTGAAGACACCTTGAATAAGAAGGAGTTATATCTCTGTGTAAGGATTTATTCCATTAAGAATCAAATTAAACTATTGGAAATTCCCAATTTCATTAAAACGCCGCGATTTTTCCCAATTTTACTGGACCCTGGACCCAAAGTAAAATACCCTGAAAAATCCCTGTACAAGCTGTATAAAAGTCGAGAGTAAAGAATAGGCAAAAGAGGGGGGGGGGGCGTTTTTGAATGAATGTTACCATTTGATTTGCCTAAGATGAAATCATATTGATATTATTTTGGCATTAATTCATTTCATACTATCATTCTTAAGTACTTTTGTTGTAAAATCAAAAAGAATCATTTAAATAGCATAAAGCCCATATAGGAGAATCCAGCTAGATGGACAGAGGGTTGTCCCCCACTCCTTTGGTTGTACCCTAAAAAGATCAGTGATAGCATGAGCACAAAATGACGTTAAGGCAAAGGGAATAAAAAAAAGAAATGGAGGCCTAGAAGTAAAGAAAAAAGCTACGGTTTTAAATTATGCTCAAAATATTTGAAGTTGCCATTCCCTAGAATTTAGAAAAAAAAAATATTAATAAAAGTCCGGTTCGCATCGCTCCCGTTTTTCTTCTTCTTTTTTTTTTAAATGAAAAAATAAAATTTTGATTTTATGTTATCAGTGATCCTATACACTTATTCATTAATTTCCTAAATTGTCAGGCTTATTACACTCGCAATTTAAATCTTAGTTAAAAAAATATCAAATATTATAAATGACCCCCCCCCCCCCCCCCCCCCCCAAAAAAAAAATCAATAAAATCAATTATCGTAATAATATATATTCACGTGTTATAAAAAATGCTCACACCCCCGGGCTGTACCCGCGGACGGTGTTTCATATTTAACCCCTACCCGACCCAACTTTTCATTTCGCATCCTGAAACATATTTGTGTTGGACGCCCTCGAAATAACTTTCACAAAAATATTATACTCTTGTTATGTTGATTTTAGAGATAAAGTACATTACACATAATATATTTCATGGAAAAATTATTACGAAAATCATTTGAAATGGCATATTTTGTTGCCGATTTTCCTATAGAACATGTACTGTTTACATCCGCCTTAGCTGGTTTTTGTCTGAGCTAGCGGGATCCAGCGTATTTGGTAATATGGGCGGAGCTTATCTGGGAATTGGCGATAGGCAAATTCTATACTAAGACAATATCTCCATGATTACCATTCACTGTGTCATGAGGTGGTGTTGAACATGGTATTACATGTAGTATTATGGGATCACTGTATAAAGTACATGTTATGACTAATTTGTGTAGATTGTGTAGATTGTGTCGTATGAATGTAAAGCATATGATTTGAAAACCTAAAAAACGAAAAACAGTCAAAAAACAAAACACATGTTACTACACAATCTAGTATAACTGTTACCTGTTTTTGTATTACATTTTTGGACTGTCATGATTATGTACCTCTTGATATTTGTAGTTTCATGATCAAGTGCTCAAATGATATATGGGCAAATTGTTACAGTTATGGCTATACTTGAAAATGGAGATGACATGAGGAAAAAGTTACTCTAGGCCTCGGTTTCCCTATTAGTCTTCTCCAAGCTACTTCAGGGCAATATTTTGACCATTCCCCTAATCTCTCATGAGATTCTTACAATTTCATCCATTTACTTTCCTGTTGTTTACTGATGATGGGATTAACCATTCCCCAAGCATGCCAGGTAGTGGTGAAATAACTGCGTAATGCTATAGTTCCTGAAAAGAATAAGTTTTATATAAATCAGATTTGCCGATAAAAATTGTTTGGTCTGATAAAAGCTCTCTATAATAAATTATATCTAGTATTATTTTGACCAATAAAAATCCTCAAATGTCCAACATTCCATTGATGTTTTTAAGAACTCTGATACGTATTTCAAAGGTTTGTTTGTTTCTGAAATAATTTATGCATTTAGAATTATGAAATAGTATACATATGTAGTAATAACTTATGAATATTAAAATTTCAGAAATCTGAAAAGAAGAAACTACGCCACTTAAGAATTATTGAATACAGGAAATCCAAAAGGAAAGAGGAGAAAACTCGCAAGAAAGAAAGATTAAAGGAGGAGAGAATTAAAGGTAATATACACTCATAGTGGGGCAAATAGTGGTGTAGATTGCCCTGAACATACTTTTCTTTATGTATATGTGCATGTATAAGAATCACTGCCTAGGTAATTTGTATTGCCTACATATCTTCTCTGTTTAACCATGGCCAGAACTTTTGCTGACTAGTAACAGGACTTTATAACTGCACTATTAAACTGGGTAACAATAGAGTTTTGTTCATATTATTGTAAGATTTCTGTATTTCAGTTGTTGAATCTGATGACAGAATAAGTAAGAAGGAGGAGGTAACTCTGATCAAGTCCAGACTGGCGGAGGGTATGAGAACTGGACAGAGGATCTGTGTAGACCTTAGCATGGAAAATACTATGTCATCAAAGGTATAACAGAAATTACTATGTCATCAAAGTTATAACATAAATTACTATGTCATCAAAAGTGTAACAGTAATTGCTATGTCATCAAAGGTATAACAGAAATTACTATGACCTCAAAGGTATAACAGAAACTACTATGTCATCAAAGGTATAACAGAAATTACTATGTCCTCAAAGGTATAACAGAAAATACTATGTCTTCAAAGGTATAACAGAAAATACTATGACCTCAAAGGTATAACAGAAAATACTATGACCTCAAAGGTATAACAGAAATTACTATGTCATCAAAGGTATAACAGAAATTACTATGTCTTCAAAGGTATAACAGAAATTACTATGTCATCAAAGGTATAACAGAAATTACTATGTCATCAAAGGCATAACAGAAATTACTATGTCATCAAAGGTATAACAGAAATTACTATGTCATCAAAGGTATAACAGAAATTACTATGTCATCAAAGGTATAACAGAAATTACTATGTCATCGAAGGCATAACAGAAATTACTATGTCATCAAAGGCATAACAGAAATTACTATGTCATCAAAGGTATAACAGAAATTACTATGTCATCAAAGATATAACAGAAATTACTATGTCATCAAAGGCATAACAGAAACTACTATGTCATCAAAGGTATAACAGAAAATACTATGTCTTCAAAGGTATAACAGAAATTACTATGTCATCAAAGGTATAACAGAAATTACTATGTAATCAAAGGTATAACAGAAAATACTATGTCATCAAAGGTGTAACAGAAAGTACTATGTCATCAAAGGTATAACAGAAATTACTATGTCATCAAAGGTATAACAGAAATTACTATGTCATCGAAGGCATAACAGAAATTACTATGTCATCAAAGGCATAACAGAAATTACTATGTCATCAAAGGTATAACAGAAATTACTATGTCATCAAAGATATAACAGAAATTACTATGTCATCAAAGATATAACAGAAATTACTATGTCATCAAAGGTATAACAGAAATAACTATGTCATCAAAGGTATAACAGAAAGTACTATGTCATCAAAGGTATAACAGAAATTACTATGTCATCAAAGGTATAACAGAAATTACTATGTCATCAAAGGTATAACAGAAATTACTGTGTCATCAAAGGCATAACAGAAATTACTGTGTCATCAAAGGCATAACAGAAATTACTGTGTCACCAAAGGTATAACAGAAATTACTATGTCATCAAAGGTATAACCGAAATTACTATGTCATCAAAGGTATAACAGAAATTACTATGTCATCAAAGGTAAATCAGAAAATACTATGTCATCAAAGGTAAATCAGAAATTACTATGTCATCAAAGGTAAATCAGAAAATACTATGACCTCAAAGGTATAACAGAAAGTACCATGACCTCAAAAGTATAACAGAAATTACTATGTCATCAAAGATAAATCAGAAATTCCTATGTCATCAAAGGTAAATCAGAAAATACTATGACCTCAAAGGTATAACAGAAATTACTATCTCATCAAAGGTATAACAGAAAGTACTATGACCTCAAAGGTATAACAGAAATTACTATGTCATCAAAGGTATAACAGAAATTACTATGTCATCAAAGGTATAACAGAAATTACTATGTCATCAAAGGTAAATCAGAAAATACTATGTCATCAAAGGTAAATCAGAAAATACTATGTCATCAAAGGTAAATCAGAAATTACTATGTCATCAAAGGTATAACAGAAATTACTATGTCATCAAAGGTAAATCAGAAAATACTATGACCTCAAAGGTTTAACAGAAATTACTATGTCATCAAAGATATAACAGAAATTACTATGTCATCAAAGGTATAACAGAAATTACTATGTCATCAAAGGTATAACAGAAATTACTATGTCATCAAAGGTATAACAGAAATTACTATGTCATCAAAGGTATAACAGAAATTACTATGTCATCAAAGGTATAACAGAAAGCACTATGTCATCAAAGGTATAACAGAAATTACTACATGTATGTCATCAAAGGTATAACAGATAATACTATGTCATCAAAGGTTTAACAGAAAATACTATTCTCAGAATTTGGGTCATATACATTCGTAAATTAATGAACTGGGTCCTAATTGTAAAAAGTGTAACTGGTGTTTTCTTCCCAACTAATAACACTAAATTCCCAAAGTATAGCAAATATTATCGTCAAAGTCTGTAAAGGCCCAAGACAGAATATACAAGTACATTTATGACGTTACATACAATTTGTGAAATTAGACACAAAGAATTAGTGACTTGGCAGGTCATTGGATTTGGTGCGGAAAGTTCCTTTGATGGATCTCTGTATTTAAGGATTTACCAATGAATAATATGTACAAGAATATAATCATCATATCAAGAAAACTGATGAAAAGATATGTAAGGAAGCTGCGGACAAAGAGGGATAACTCTTTTAAAAAAGCATTTTTCTTCATGAGATTGTATTATTTATTAAATATGGGCCAGGCTCTTATAACCATGGACAACAGAGATACGTTTCACATTTCCAAACACTCTAGATAAGTCCTAAATAAAAATAACTATATTGATAAATAAACAGTTTACATGTAAAAAGCAATGTGGGCCTGTATAACAATTGGAAAATATCTTTTACTTTCATTGACAAACGCCATTGGTGCAACTTGATACAATGCACTTCTGTCCTACAGTACTACCTGTTGTTTCTGAGACACTTTGTCCTTAAACTATAAGGTATTTCTGTGTATATCATTTATAAGCTCGCAGGGACGAAAAAGTATGGAGAGCTAATGCCGTACCTTGGCGTCATTGTTGTTGTCGTTGTCTGTAGACAAAACTTTAACCTGGGCTATATCTCTTGAACTACAAGGGGTAGGGCTTTATATTTCACATGTAGATACCTTGTGACGAGACCTTTCATTTGAGACCATGACCTTTGACCTAGTGACCTTGACCTTGGACTTTGACCTACTTTTCAAAAACTTTAACCTGGTTTCTGACAAAAACCTGTATAGGCAAGCTATGTAATCTTTGATTACCCTATGTTTAGAGGTACATACATTATAGAAAATAGCATGGGTATACAAAGTGTATCAAAGGTATTTCAGAAAATAAAGTCCTCAGATCTATTACAGAAATGAAGAGAAGAAGGTAATTTGAAGTTTCTACATGAATAAGAAGTGGGTGGAGCTTCAGTGAAGCCCCTTCTTATTCATGTAGAAACTTCAAATTACCTTCTAACTGACATAGATGGCAACTACCCTGGTAGCGTAGTGGTTAGCGCGTCTGGCTAGCATGCTAGATAGCATGCTGTAAGTCTGGGTTCGAGCCGCGCTCTTGCCACATATTTTTCTGTTCAGCTTTTGTAGGATGTTGACAATGAAGACTGTTTCTTCACAGATTCTTCATAAATAAACGAGCAATTTCAGAGCCTGTGATTGGCTCAGCTCAAATGTTGTCATCTAAGAATCATTAGGATTTGCTTTTTCCAGTGCAATGTTGTGATACATTTCATCTTAATTTATAAGAACATGTAATATTTGGACCAATTATCTGTACCAAGTATCTAATACATGTATGTATTTTTCAGGAGAAAAGTAAACTTGCCCAGCAGTTATGTCGTTTGTATGGCGTTAATAGGAAGTCTGTCGCTCCGGCTCATCTGTATTTTGTAGGATTTGACAAAGAAGGAGAACTTTATAAGGAATGTATCAGGAAGAATTCAGGCTTCCACGATTACAAGGTAACTTCTGATCAATATGTATGATATGAATGTATCAGAGAATATTTACTTACTATTGTCCTATACAATTTGCCATTGTTCCCTTGAAGATTCTGTTACTTTGATTTTGACTCATCAATAATTATTGAACAAATTTTTAGTTTTGTCATTTTTCTGGGTTTTACAGAAAAAAAATGTAATGCAACAAATGACATTTCTTCATCCATTAGAATAGAATAAAACAGATTTTCTCCTTTCTTCCTTCTGTTCTTCCATCAACATTTCAGTTTACATTTAATGATAACTCGAGATTTTGTGGGCTAGGGAGACTTCATGAACCAATTATACATCATACCCCAAATTGGTTGATTCATGAAAGATTTTATAGAAAAACAATGACATTTTTGTCAAATAGCATTTACTAGTATGTATTGTTTTACAAGGTTGAAATAACAGACCAGTCAGTAACAGAATTGTTTCCCTTGGATGAAATAGTCTACCTCACACCAGATAGTGACACGGAGTTATCGGAAATTGATGACAGTAAAGTGTACGTACTGGGTGGACTTGTAGACGAGAGTATATCTACGGTAAATTTCTTTATTAATCTGCCCGATATCTTTGATCATGTGACAAGAAAAACATGAATGTTGTGAAGTAGGTTTGTACTTTATCTCTTTTATAACACATGTATTTTTTTCTTATTCAAATGCAATTTAAATCATCTATTGGAACTATCTCTATTTGGAACAAAGTCATTTCATAACATCATTTTGTGTGTAAGATACATGTGCATTAATAATTTGTTATCCTTTGATTGTAGAATACAACAAAAGAAAAGGCCGAGTCTGTGTACATCAGCACAGCTAAATTACCAATATCACAATACATGGAGAGAGTAGAACAAGCTAGTTATTCCCAAGTGTTGGCCATTAATCAAGGTAAGTATTATGTTTAGTTTGCATCTTTATGTGAACCTATTAGAGGAAAAAAAAACTTTCAATTTTCTTTAACACTATATTATTTTTCCACATCTAAAATTCCATTTGTATTTTTCTAGCCATTCTACAGCAGGGCATTAGTTAAGTTCTCTTTGACTGTTACTCTCTTATTCCGTTTTACAGTGTTTGAGATTTTGATGACCTTCAAGTCTA
This sequence comes from Pinctada imbricata, assembly GCA_033119305.1. Lineage (NCBI taxonomy): Eukaryota > Metazoa > Mollusca > Bivalvia > Pterioida > Pteriidae > Pinctada > Pinctada imbricata. The sequence goes on along the minus strand of VSWD01000011.1, from coordinate 12,843,987 downwards.
CTGGTGATTGGAGAACAGCATTAGCTACAGGTGTCCCTAAACGTAAAGGATATAAAATACCGCACTCCTCTGGAAAATAACTTGTCAAATAACAACATTGGCTACAGGTGTCCCTAAATGTAAAGGATATCAAATACCATGCTCTGGAAAATAGTGTGTGAAATAACAACATTGGCTACAGGTGTCCCTTAACGTAAAGGATATCAAATACCACACTCTGGAAAAAACATGTAAAATGACAACATTAGCTACAGGTGTCCCTAAACGTAAAGGAAGTCATGCTCTGGAAAATAGTGTGTCAAATGACAACATTGGCTACAGGTGTTCCTAAACGTAAAGGATATCAAATACCATGCTCTGGAAAATAGTGTGTCAAATGACAACATTAGCTACAGGTGTCCCTAAACGTAAAGGATATCAAATACCATGCTCTGGAAAATAGTGTGTCAAATGACAACATTAGCTACAGGTGTCCCTAAACGTAAAGGATATCAAATACCATGCTCTGGAAAATATTGTGTCAAATGACAACATTAGCTACAGGTGTACCTAAACATAAAGGATATCATATACCGCACTTTGGAAAATAGTGTGTGAAATGACAACATTGGCTACAGGTGTCCCTAAACGTAAAGGATATCAAATACCATGCTCTGGAAAATATTGTGTCAAATGACAACATTAGCTACAGGTGTCCCTAAACATAAAGGATATCATATACCACACTCTGGGAAATACTGTGTGAAATGACAACATTGGCTACAGGTGTCCCTAAACGTAAAGTTTTTCATATACCACACTCTGGGAAATAGTGTGTGAAATGACAACATTGGCTACAGGTGTCCCTAAACGTAAAGTTTTTCATATACGGCACTCTGGGAAATAGTGTGTGAAATGACAACATTGCCTACAGGTGTCCCTAAACGTAAAGTTTTTCATATACGGCACTCTGGGAAATATTGTGTGAAATGACAACATTGGCTACAGGTGTCCCTAAACGTAAAGTTTTTCATATACGGCACTCTGGGAAATAGTGTGTGAAATGACAACATTGGCTACAGGTGTCCCTAAACGTAAAGTTTTTCATATACGGCACTCTGGGAAATAGTGTGTGAAATGACAACATTGCCTACAGGTGTCCCTAAACGTAAAGTTTTTCATATACGGCACTCTGGGAAATAGTGTGTCAAATGACAACATTGGCTACAGGTGTCCCTAAACGTGAAGGTTATCATATACCACACTCTGGGAAATAGTGTGTGAAATGACAACATTGGCTACAGGTGTCCCTAAACGTAAAGTTTTTCATATACGGCACTCTGGGAAATAGTGTGTGAAATGACAACATTGGCTACAGGTGTCCCTAAACGTAAAGTTTTTCATATACGGCACTCTGGGAAATAGTGTGTGAAATGACAACATTGCCTACAGGTGTCCCTAAACGTAAAGTTTTTCATATACGGCACTCTGGGAAATAGTGTGTCAAATGACAACATTGGCTACAGGTGTCCCTAAACGTGAAGGTTATCATATACCACACTCTGGGAAATACTGTGTGAAATGACAACATTGGCTACAGGTGTCCCTAAACGTAAAGTTTTTCATATACGGCACTCTGGGAAATAGTGTGAGAAATGACAACATTGGCTACAGGTGTCCCTAAACGTAAAGTTTTTCATATACGGCACTCTGGGAAATAGTGTGTGAAATGACAACATTGGCTACAGGTGTCCCTAAACGTAAAGTTTTTCATATACGGCACTCTGGGAAAAAGTGTGTGAAATGACAACATTGGCTACAGGTGTTTCTAAACGTGAATATTCTGGAGTACAGCTTGCTAAATAAGACACCTTAGACCTATGGCGTTCCTAATTTTGGCCACATGTTCCTTGACAAACGGTTTATCATATTTAGGAGTGCAAGGAAAGTAAATGAATCAAGGATTAAGTCCAGGATATTGGAGAACAGTGTGAGAGAGCTATTAAGACAAATTGCTTCATCTTCCTTCCTAAGTTTCCATCTATGCAGAATCTAAGAAACTTCTAAAAACCATGATTATGTGTAAACTTGTCAATCAATAAACTATGATTTGTTTTCAAGGATTGAATTATTCTCAGTATTGACTCATATAATTAATGCATTGGTGCAAGAAAAATAAAAGTTGAATTGAGCAACATAATTTTTTCAAAGCTCTCCCTTATCAATAAATTTGTTAGTGGGTAATATATCCCAAAACTTGTAATGGTTTTTTAAGATTTTAAAACATATCATTTCAATATACTGGATATCATTTAATCAGCTTTTGTTGCACTTTTAAAAGTGCAGAAGGTACACGGTAGCACAACTGTGTTAGTGGGAGTGTTAGTGTGTTGGTGTGGGAGGGTGGAAGGGTGTGTGGGTCCATGAAAGCTTGTAGACACTATAGTCAGGTCAGAAGTTGTAGTTTACGTATGAAACAGGAACACATTATGTTTGACTATGATTTTGTATGGAAATATTCCCCTCGTAATTATTTACCTGTATTCTTTACCTCGGTTGATATTTAACAAATCTTATCATGTATATCTCTCGATAGAAGTTTAAATGCCTTCACGGTACTAAATTTAGATATGTCACGTGGTTATTCTAGTAATTAAAAGGCGTGTTAGATCTCGCCAGGTTGTCCAATTTGTAGTTGAACACTGCACAGACCATTCTCCTCTCCCTTCCTACTATGGGTCATTTCTCAACTCGCTACTTTACTTTTTGATGCAAGGGAACGTTTGGCAGTCTAAATATGGACTGGGGGTAGGATTCCATCTGTTTTATATGTCGTAATTGTTTGTATTGTAATAAAGTATGTAAACTGTAGTAATCTTCATCATTTCGTTTCATCTGTTTTGTCGTCACGTGGCTGGAGAAGTAGAAATCCTACGAACCTGAAGACAGGCGCTCAGAGTCAAGCTGAGTCCTGTTACACGTACATCAATCAATTCGTTTAAGTTGTCCATTGTGAGAAAAAAAACACCTATTGATTTTCAAGTTCAGAGGTCAAGGTCGCTATTTTCAATAATAGAAAAACCTTGTAGACTCTCTAGATGTCAGTTTACTTCCAATCTTCATCAAACTGCATCTCACTGTCTATAGGGGGAAGATGACATCTATTGATTTTCAGGGTCAGGGGACCAATGTAAAGGTTACGCTTGGCGATAAAAGAAAAACTATTGGGACACTCATGAGGTCACAGTTTACTTCCAATCTTACGGCATCTTCTATGTTCATCAAAAGTTTCAATTCTGAAAAATAGGAAAATAAGCTAAACATTGCCGTTGGGTAGACACACATGCTGTACATCAATGGATGGAGCATATATTCAATCCATTAAATAATACTTTTAGTCTTGTTTTTAAAGACTAGTTAAATACATAATCAGGTACTTACACATGATATGCATTTGAATACATCAACATGTGATCTTTCTTTTTTTTTGTAACTCTGAAGAAATTTTTTGACTTGGATAGGAGTTGCAATGGCAAGGTCTCCCAGTGAACCAATCTGTCTAATGAATGTAATTAGTTATTCAATCAGATTGCATCCTTGCAGATCTAGAGAGTCGACAGACTAGATGATAGATCTCTCAACTAGGTACATAATGTTAATCATTTGGAAAATTAAATTTGCATTAATTTATGCACCCTACTATTGGTCACTGGTTATTGTCTATAGGACACCATCTCTGTCCATGCTGTGGTAGTCACACTTCGACTTCAGTCAGACAAACCCTTTGTATGAAATACATTAACTTTACTTTTAAGGGATTACTCATTATAATGAGAGCCATTATCCAGAAAGAGGTCAAGGTCAACTTCCAAGGTTAAGGTCACACATTAAGGCAGGGAACATTGTCTTGTGGAATACTTTTGTTGTAATACATTACAGGTACGGTACTACCTTAAGAATTTCTATGTATCTCGATGAAATATAAAGAAAAAAGAAATTCTGAAATGTATAGCCCGCATGCTCTCCTCTGAGCAGTACATTTGCATCATATATTTGAATGAAAATCATTAAGCAAAGCAGGTCAAGGTCATTATACAAATGTTACATATTGCAAGCTCCCATGCTACACCAATTATCAAATTAGTTAAAACTGTATTTAATTCAGACATTTTAGACATATACATTATATAATTTGCATGAATTCAAATATATATCATATTGAATAGGATCTGGAAACAAGTAGAACTTACAATAATCCATCTCCTAAATTAGTTTGTCATACCCATCATCTGTACCAGGGATTCAGTTTTGCATTTCAAGATACATGTATATTTCGGCATGCATAGACACTTTTAGCATCTGCATGAAGCCAGACGAAGTGAATCTTTTTTTCCTCAATGATATAACGTAAAAGAGAAATGAACACCTACGATAAAGACAATACTTTATTTACAAAACATTATACAAATTTTCAATTCACAAACACTGACGTAAAGGTGAAAATAGAATCTCATTATGGTACATTGTATATAAAAAAAGATTAGGCAAGAGTTTATAAAAATGGTATCCTCCAAAATATATACTGTAAAAAGAGATAAAAACAGAAAATAGTCTCTGTTGATATGTACAAAAACAACAAATAGAAAAGTTTGGAATGTTTGGATGGAGCAATAATAACACTTTTGATTTACGTTAGTATTTATACAATAAACGTTTAAAGTTTTGATTGGATTATGTCATCAGATTTAACTTAACAATTTGAAAATCTACATGTACAGTGTAGAATAAAGTTTCATTCCTTACCATATCTTGAATTCCTTATCAAATAGGTGGTTTGTTAATAACAAGTGTTGGGTCAAATACATGATAACAATGTCTTCATAATAGCAAAAACAAAGGAAATGAATTCCTCAAGAAACAATTTTTTTTATACTTCACAACAAGAATACTTGCAACAATACAAATCATTGTTATGACTGATAATATTCATAATTTTGGTTCGATGATGGACATTGGTTCGTTTATTTGGATAACTCCCATGATAGTTTTGATTGGATATCAACAGTTTTGATTTGATTATTTCAATAGTTTTGATTGGATATTATCAGCAGTTTTGATTTTATGTCAATAGTTTTGATTGGATGGCGTGAATACTTTTGAATGGATGATTTTTTCCTGTCCATATTTTTGGTTTTCATTGGACAATAATACATGTATAACATGTAATATAGTTTGAACAATGACAACAGTTTTATATGACAATTTCTACACATTCAGTTGTATCATGTCAACAGTTAAAATTGGACAATGTTATTAGCTTTTGTTGGACAATTTCAGTAGTTTTGGTTAAGATGTGTCAAATATAAGTTGTTGAATATACATGTAAGAATCTTAAGATGGTATTTATAAAGCATCATTTCACATCAAACATGTATTTTAAGTAATAAAATACTTTGTAAATTTCTTACTTTAGCTTTATTATAAATTTCAAAAGCAACTTTAAAGTGAACGTGACGCTGAATGTTAAAAAAATGTTGCAAGGAAAATAATGTATACATTAAGAAGCCTGATAAATACACTGAAAAGCTCTCGTTTTCCGCTAAACTTTTTGTGATCTACAACAACCACTTGATGCATTTATAAGTACTTCTTAATGATGAAACAATAGTTGAATGCTTGGGATAGAATATTCAACAGAGAATGAGATATATTTTGCAATTTGCCTAACTGGCGGCAAACAACATAAAACAATGTTTATCAAAGAACTTTCCTATTCGATGTGAAAATCTTACATGAACATGTAAAATCACGAATTTAGTCTATTAAACATCAGTGTAATCATAGTGTTAGTAATACAATAGATGTTCAATTGTTTTTCTATGAAAATATTTGTTCAATATCTGTCTTCCCAGATTTATAGTTTATAGTAATACAAAATTTTGACAGTCATGGTACTGGTAGCAGGAATAATATGTAGCACTATATAATACAAAGCTAAATGTGAACGACACATGAGATTCAGTCAACACAGTTGAAAGACAAAAGTTTATCGTAAAAGAAGTAAGCATTACTCTTCAATCAATTAAAAAAAAACCAAGTCAGTGCAAAGCATAACATCCCCTCAAACAGCAACAAAAATAATATCCCATCAACTTCTCATGAATATTTCTATAACATGCTGTGTGACCTTGACTTTTGATCCCTGACCATGACATCTACAATGACCATCCTTGACCCTGCCAACTTTGTAGTATAACGACTCCATAGTAATTTGTAACTCCTTGAGTGTTCAGAAGGTTTTCTAACACACACAGTGGCATTACTATATAAATATCCCATAGGCAACAAAGTTAATAAGGGGCGATAACAATTACAAAGAAAAAAATCTCCCATCACAGGTTTCTCTGTCACAAACCTTTGCATTTCATATCTTACATTTTTTTTAAGCTTAGACTCTGGACATAATACATGACAATATCACATATTGTTGTTAAGAAATGAGCAAGAATACACAAAGCATATAAGTGAATTAGTCTTGTGCCAGCACAAATCATGTAATGATACACGTAACTATAATATATATACATCTGGATTTAATGGTTTGTCGTGGATTTCTGTAGACATTGCACATGGTAGTAAAGTAGTTTGGTGGTTGGTTACTTCTTCTCACATGCAGCGTTGTGAAAATACATGTCATTCGACATCCTCGGAGATTCCTTTCCTTCCTAAAAATAAGAAAAATATGCGAAATTAAGAGACAGAATTGCTGGGGCTATTATTATCCTCTTTTAATAACATACATGTATGATTTTCACTGGAAAATATAGACTAAGTGGTCAGCTTTGGAAAAAGATTTCATACATGTATATAAGAAACATCCAATGAATTTATCTTTTGCATAAGAGTTCCATATTTCCTTTAATAAAGTTTCAATTAAGCCACAGCTTCTAGTCTTATTCAAGCAAAGTGGCAAGGAACTACATAAATTTTAATGTTCTCATTTTTCTCAAAAAAGTTATTTTTTGTCAGTGTCCATTATACATGTACATACATTAATCAGACAGAATGACTTCTACTCATAGAATGCATCAATAGTGAAAAATATAGACTTGATATAGGATTATAATAAATAGCTCCTTATCATACTCGTCCTTTCAAGATTATTTCATGAGATCAATGGCAATTAATTCGTGCTACATGTACAGTCAAACCTGTCTTATGTGACTTTGCAAGGGCCAACAGAAAATAGGTCACATAAGACAGGTGGTCACTGAAGACAGGTTCAAGCTTATCTTACTTTAACCAACAAAATTTTCGTAGTATAAAAGCAATTCCATAAAATGAATCACTGCATATATCAATTTGTGTATTTATTGATAAATCGTATTGCACATGTAAAATCACATAGATTTTATTTATCACAGAAGATTTAATTATGAAAGACACTGATCAAGAGATTTAATGTAAAATATTATGTAGTTTGGGTCCTCTACAACACTAAAAGTCGTAATATACAGGTTCGGAATTGGGTACAGGACAGAAAAATCACTGTCGTTGTCGCGTTAGACAGGTTGTCACTATATACAGGTTTATATGATAGGAAAATTGCTCAGGAGGAATAAAAAAGGTCGCATAAAGCAGGAAGTCGCTAAAAAGAGGGTCACTTTAAGACAGGTTGTACATTTACAGTATGTATAATTAATAGATAATAGACAAACCTCTAAGCTGCTGAATTTACCCCCTCTTCTCTTTACAAGCTGAAAATAAAGAATTTTATGTAAAAGAGGTTGAAATGGAGATATACTACTGTCCGTGCAGCTCACTTCAGAAATCGGAAAAAGTTTCTCTACTTAGTCAGCAAATTTTGCGACTAAATTAATATAGGGGGATAGATCTCGAACTCTCATAACTAACGGTGCAAGTTATATGTTCCTACGACTAATACTACCCTCACAGTGAAAGAGAATAGTTTTATAGATAGGGAGTTTTCTATGTTAATTTTAGCGTGACATTGCTGATGTATAACACCGAGTCTATGGAGAATATCGTCGGACGATATATGGAGACGACGTCGCACTAAATTTAACATAGAAATCTCCCCATCTAAAACTATTTTCTTTCACTGTAAGCATAGTATTGGTCGTACAGACATATATCACACTCCGTTAGTCATGAGAGTTCAAGACTTATCCCCCATACGAATTTTAATAGGAAAATATGCCGACAATGTAGAGAAAACTTCAATTTTCCTGATTGCTGAAGTGAGCTGCGCAGACAGTAAGATGGTTCTCAATGAATTTCAACAATTTACACTCAGAAAACAATCATTTCCTTTTTTTCCTAGGATGGGTCTCTTGTAATCTAAATAACATTATCAATAAGTAGAAGTCAAAATAATATTTACAACTCATACATGTGCAAGTACATGTACATAAACTTGCACATTCGCTTGTAGTCTATTTCCATTGATAAAAATCATTTGTCCATAGGAATTTCCCTTCCTTTTTGCTTTACTTTACTTCCCATTAGTGTAATCATATAAAATTTCTATAATAAAAATGAAAAACAAAATAAGCTTAAAATGTTAAATTTCACAAATGTTATAGTCAGATGCAGTATAATGATAACTTACACAGATTACAATGACAGCTGTAATGAGTACCGCTGACAGTACCACAGTGAGTACCACAATAAGCACCAGTATAATGATAACTTACACAGATTACAATGACAGCTGTAACGAGTACCGCTGATAGTACCACAGTGAGTACCACAATAAGCACCGGTATAAGGATAACTTACACAGATTACAATGACAGCTGTAACGAGTACCGCTGACAGTACCACAGTGAGTACCACAATAAGCACCGGTATAATGATAACTTAAACAGATTACAATGAAGGCTGTAATGATTACCGCTGACAGTACCACAGTGAGCACCACAGTAAGCACTGGTATAATGATAACTTACACAGATTACAATGACGGCTGTAATGAGTACCGCTGACAGTACCACAGTGAGTACCACAATAAGCACCGGTATAAGGATAACTTACACAGATGACAATGACAGCTGTAATGAGTACCGCTGACAGTACCACAGTGAGCACCACAATAAGCACTGGTATAATGATAACTTACACAGATTACAATGACAGCTGTAATGAGTACCGCTGACAGTACCACAGTGAGCACCACAATAAGCACCAGTATAATGATAACTTACACAGATTACAATGACAGCTGTAACGAGTACCGCTGACAGTACCACAGTGAGCACCACAATAAGCACCGGTATAATGATAACTTACACAGATTACAATGAAGGCTGTAATGATTACCGCTGACAGTACCACAGTGAGCACCACAGTAAGCACTGGTATAATGATAACTTACACAGATTACAATGACAGCTGTAATGAGTACTGCTGACAGTACCACAGTGAGCACCACAATAAGCACTGGTATAATGATAACTTACTCAGATTACAATGAAGGCTGTAATGATTACCGCTGACAGTACCACAGTGAGCACCACAGTAAGCACTGGTATAATGATAACTTACACAGATTACAATGACAGCTGTAACGAGTACCGCTGACAGTACCACAGTGAGCACCACAATAAGCACCGGTATAAGGATAATTTACACAGATTACAATGATGGCTGTAACGAGTACCGCTGACAGTACCACAGTGAGAACCACAATAAGCACTGGTATAATGATAACTTACACAGATTACAATGACAGCTGTAACGAGTACCGCTGACAGTACCACAGTGAGAACCACAATAAGCACTGGTATAATGATAACTTACACAGATTACAATGACGGCTGTAATGAGTACCGCTGACAGTACCACAGTGAGCACCACAATAAGCACTGGTATAATGATAACTTACACAGATTACAATGACAGCTGTAATGAGTACCGCTGACAGTACCACAGTGAGAACCACAATAAGCACTGGTATAATGATAACTTACACAGATTACAATGACGGCTGTAATGAGTACCGCTGACAGTACCACAGTGAGCACCATAATAAGCACCGGTATAAGGATAACTTACACAGATTACAATGACAGCTATAATGAGTACTGCTGACAGTACCACAGTGAGCACCACAATAAGCACTGGTATAATGATAACTTACACAGATTACAATGACAGCTGTAATGAGTACCGCTGACAGTACCACAGTGAGCACCACAATAAGCACTGTTTTTCTATCCTCGGTGTCAGTAACTGGTGCCTTTAGTGACTCAGGTTCTTGCTCAAAGGACAGTCTCGAGTTCACTGCCGTCTCCGAGACCAGTAATTTACCATCAAACGTCACAGCCAGTCCCTTACTTATCTGTAAAACCATTGTATGTCTAATATATGTACAACATTTAACACTGTGAATGGACTTGATAAAATGAGGCAATATCATATTGTATATTTATTATACAAAGTAAAAATGTAAAGTGAGCAGGGAAGGGACATAATTTTTCATAATTTAATCTATTACATCATCATGGAAATTCACAGTGATAGAAACTGTCAAATATTTTGAAAGTTCTACATGTATATAAGGATCATGAAAATTTCTTATATTTTAAAGTATATGTAGAATAATTTTCCCATTTCGAATCTCTTTGTTCCAACGATCAACAATAAAAAGGCTGAAGATACAACCATCAAGTAACACATCCATACCTCACTACTGAGTAGGTTGACAAATGCCCCAACGTCCTTGACCTCTGCATCAGAGTCAGGGGTTATCAGGACCACATCTACAATGACACTTCCTCTTCTCAACTGTAAACATATTGTGTATTATAAAATAGGTTTAAACTTTAAAAGTAATAAATAAGCAGAAATACTCAATTTCCACAAATTTTCTGAGCTACTTTCATGGCCCTTAAAAAGTAAAGCATCAGATAATATTTTACTGGTATATTATGCTTCCACTTAACAAAGGTTAAGAGGACAAACATTTGTTGAAATTGACAGTTTCTTATTATAAACTACCCTACTGATAACATTCTTTAAATTTTAAATATGTCTTATTTAAAAAAAATGTATGTACAGTGTACATTCATATAGCTTGAGTTTATGCAAAGATCTTGCATTTAATCTTTGATAAAGTTGGCATTCGTATTCTCTTGAATAGTAGAACATTTGCATAACTTTTAAAAATGAAACTATTTACGCATTTAAAAGTATTTCAACGTAAATCAACGTTTATTATACTTACCATTATTTTCTGGACGTACTGTCGTATTTCAGGTGTTATCTCCTGTAATCTCTGCATAAACGCTCTGATAAAAGATAGTTCCGAATCATTAATACTTTTAATGAGCTCAATTAAAGTTTGACACAGAATATTCAATGTTCTTTGATAAATAGAAAAAAAATAAAATAAAGAAATTAGATGTATCAGAATAAAATTAATTCATTTCATTTAAAAATTTTTACAAAACTTCAGTTAGGCATATGCAAAAGCTTCCTAAAATAATTTATGCCCCTTTCAATCATATATGGGGACTTTAAAAACTATCAAAGGTACAAATGTACATGCATGTGTATAAAACTTAGGAATAAATATAGCATATCTCAATGTACATGTACCTTTTAAATGAATTTTCCTTTCCCTTTATAACACTGTCATAGTCTACATTATATGTCACAGACAAAACTGCTGATTTTGTCTTATTTTCCTCTGAAATTATAAAATAAATGCTCAAAATATTAAAATAATATTGCAATCTTATAATACATGTACAAGTTTTAAGGATGAATAGAATAATTAAAAACCTGAGAAACTTGACCTCTCAGAGAAAAAAACTTAACTCCCTTACAACTGTTTAACAAATCTTTAATTTTTTCAAGGAACATTATTAAGCAAACTTACTGCATCCAATACTCTGAGCGATATTCCTGACAGTTACTTTCTTCTGTGATGTCATTTTGCCAAGTCCGTCCACACACCAGCAATGCTTGGCTCGGTCACATTGCTGCGGTAAGAACTCCCCTCTAACGTTACATACGTACTCCGTCACGTCCTGCTTGAGCTTGGACGGAGTGACTGATAACATCATCTGGGCTCGCTGTATCTGACATATCGGTGTTACTAAAAATAGCACAAAGTCTTATCAGTATGAATCATGTGGATTATTAGAAGACTTTTTCGTGTTCTTCTATGAAAGATACACAGGCTTCACCTGAGGGGTCTAAAAATCATGTAAAACCCAAGGCTTGCCAAGGGTTTTGCAAAATATTGAGACCCCGTGGGTGAATACAACATATCTTTCATGAAGGAGTATTGTTCTCTAATACCTAAGGGTCAAAGTCAAAACTGAAGGAGAAGAGATGAAATTTGAAAAATATCAAGTTGATCTAATGGTAAAAAATAGTGATATTCAAATTCAGCGCTCCAAAAAATTGGTTTATTCTTTAAGAATAAAGTATTACTATTAGGCTTTTTCAAAATATCACGCAAGAAAACATAGAAAAACAGTATTAAAATCAAAAGTAAACAATTGAAAAAATAGCATCACGTGATATGTGATACACATATACATTTAGTTTAAAAATTGCTCAGACTTTTTCATTGATATGTCACTATGGAATCATGACTTTTTACAGTGGGTTCATAATGAAAACAAATCGAAAAGATGTTGACTCAGACATTTTGAGCTCAATAACAAGACAGGAATATAGTCCATTACAACATTGCAAACAAAATGAAATTCAAGGAATTGTGGTCCCCCTCTATGGCTGTTTGTCTTTAAAGAAATACTTTAAGATCCTCAACCCTTCATTTTTCATAATATATCTCATGTATCACCCCAATACAAAATCTAAAGATAGGTTAAACTCCAAGGTCAAGGTCAAAAGGTTAAAACTTTTAATATCCATGGAAATGTCTTGTCACAGGGAATGCACATATGAAATGTGAAGTCCTATCACTTATCATTCGAAAGTTATATCCAAGGTTAAAGTTTGTTTCAAGTTGGTCAAACTTCAAGGTTAACGTTAAGGTCATATGGTAAAAAATGTTGGCATCCACCAAAAGGTCTTGTCAAAAGGAATACACATGTGACATATGAAAGCCTTATCACTTACCAATCAAAAGTTTTGCCCAAGGTTACAATTTTTCAAAAGTAGGTCTAATGCAAATGTCAAGGTCACAAGGTCAAAAATGTTGATATCCACAAAAAGGTTTTGTCACAAGGAATACACTTGTGAAATATGAAAGCCTTATCACTTACCAATCAAAAGTTTTGCCCAAGGTTACAATTTTTCAAAAGTAGGTCTAATGCAAATGTCAAGGTCACAAGGTCAAAAATGTTGATATCCACAAAAAGGTTTTGTCACAAGGAATACACTTGTGAAATATGAAAGCACTATCACTTACCATTCAAAAGTTATGCCCAAGGTTAAAGTTTTTTAAAAGTAGGTCAAATGCCAAGGTCAAGGTAACATGGTAAAAAATGTTGGTATCCACGGAAAGGTCTTGTCACAAGGAATACACATGTGAAATATGAAAGCACTATCACTTACCATTTAAAACTTATTCCCAAGGTTAAAGGTTATGCGACTGACTGACAGACAGACAGATGGACAGACAGACGGACAAACCCGTTTTAATGTCCCCGCACTTTCGTGAAAGCGGGGGACGAAAATAGACACAGTACATATTTTTCAACAAGTTATTGAGTCCACTTTTACCTTTTATCTGTCACTGAGCACGTCATATTACAAAACAAAATCTCAATGGTGTTTCTTTAACATATATGTACAATGTTCATGAAAATAGTCATACCTTTTTTTAAATGTTCCTCAAAAAGAACACCTTATCTCATACATATGAAATAGAAGATCAGTTGAGAATCTCCTGTATCACAATGTTGATTTCCTTGAACAAGATTATTTTTTTGTAAAGTCTAAGAATATACATACCCACATCACAGTTGACCTGGAGGTTTGTAACGGGGTCGTAGAACTCTGTGTTACATGTACACGGATTTACCCGACACACAGCTGACGGGAAACGTTTACAAGACAGGTTGTTACAGGTGGTCGTACAGGTCATAGGTCCCGAACCTCCACAAACAGAAGCTGGAAACGACCAATAAAGATTTATCAATATCTCTTCCATTAACTAAATATACATGTATGTACATGTAAAAAGAAAAGCTGAAGAACTGAAGTGAGTTAACAGAATTTTTAACAAAATTTGTAATATTTCTTCGATGAAATCTTTAAAAAGCTTTCATCCAGAACAATTGCTTGAAGCTTTATACTCAAGCAAGGTATATGATGAAGAGAAATTGAAAACTGCATAGTCAGCTAAATGAGCCTATGAACACAATAATTTGGTCCAGTCAAAATAGCAAACACTGGTACTAGCTAGGGGGTGAGATGTGTTCACACAAAGATATTACATACGGTAACAGTGTATTACCAAATACATACCAGTACATTCCGACTGACACTCCAGTTTACTGGCGTATACACTGGGACTAGAAGCATGATGCGTACACACGAATGTCTCCTGGCAGGTTTGAGTTATTTTGTTGTAGTACCAGACTTTCTTCCTGTTACCACACTCCAGATCAGAAATACCCTGTATGACAGCTGGCTTTACTCCATTACATTTATCTCCTAAAAAGTAAAATGTCTTTATAATATTTTATGAATGAGAACTCCTTAACAAGTTTTTTTTTTCTATTATACCATTTCCATAAATAAAAAAGCAAATCATAGAAAATGTGCACATCACCAACTAACAGATAGATCATTGATAACAGATAATTGTCAAATGAACATATGTCTTAGATCTGTTGGCAAACTGATTGCATGTACATACATGTATAAATATTGACAGAAAAATCAAATGGCTGATTTGTCAAAGCATTGTAACATGTCCCTGACAGACTACCTATTACTGTAAGTCGCCATATGTTCTTTTAGTTTGACTATTCAATGACTTTTGACAACAATTTGTTATCTGATGGGGCATCGATCACCAAAACATTGTTAAAAGGGGTCAAAAAGTTAAACTAATGGGGTTTTTTTTGTGCTGTAGTCTTGCAAATAAACGATTATACACCCATAACCATTAATTGTACTTAATTGCATTGATAAATACAGTCTCTGCATAAGTCTGAATGTCACAACATCAAAATTAGCATAACATACCGTATATCGGGTAATTTTCGCGTCGGGTAAATTTCGCGAACATGACCCTAAAATGGTGTGTCGTTTTTTCGCTGAGTCTAATTTTCGCTAATCTATAAATACCAAAAAAATAAAATTTATACAAAGATTTATTTAATGTGAAACGAAATATGATCATGCAACTGTGAAAGTTTTTCTGCTGGATTTACGTACAATAATACAAATGTACAAGAACGTACATCATACAGTTCACTTGTTTAAAGCATTAACGATGCCGGCTTCTTTAAAGACATTCCTTACCATTTCTGGTTTCCCATACAAGTAGTTATATAGTTTTGACAATTGTGGTCCGAATTGGCCTTTAATCCCAAAATCATTGTTTAGATACGTTTTTTGATAGAAATACACGGATAACCAAAACGGTAAATGTCATAATTACAGAACGACAGCAGGTGGTTTAAAAGAAAAGTCGACATGCATTCATATCTGTGATTGTTTGATTTACCATGTTTGCACCAGGTAATTAAATTAATTAATACTACCTGTTATCTGTAAACATCAATTATAATAATCATAATTATCTTAATCAGATGAGTACTCACTAATACATGTCCTTCGGGACCATTACATATAACTGAACCTCTTTAGAAGCGTTAGTTTGTGTCTTTTTTCGCTATGTCCATTCTTCGCGATTTGATGATGCTCGCGAACTTAGCGAAAATTAGACACACGCGAAAAATTCCCGATATACGGTAATTAATTTTCTCTTGATGTAAAAAATTATAAAATTTGCATGTAATGCATGATGACATCACAACAGTAACCACAATTCATAAGGATCCTTTGCCTAGAGGAATTCTCCTGTATTACTGTAAATGTGGAAATTTTTGCATGGGGGTAATTATTTTCGTGTTTTTTCACGAATAGAGGGAATTCGCGAAAATTTCCCCCAGGCGAAAATATCTCTGTTGTATTCTTACAATGGGAAACCCATTTTTACTGCGAATATTTCCCCCACGCAAAAAAGTCTTGACATTAATATCCCAAAATTTTCACCCCGCGAAAATAACGTTTACAGTATACTGTTTCATAGTCCCGGCTGGCATAGCCATTAGGGATTCATCAGGTGACAACAAAATAAGTTTACATAAACAGTGTTAATACTGTACATACCACAGTTCACAGCTGATCCTGATCTATCCACAAACTTGACAGCACAGTTATTACAAGGATCCGCCAGGCACTTAACGGCCGGACGTCCACCACACCTGGCCGTCAGACACGTATCACAGATCTGTGGTAACGATCCATCAGGACACGCTACAAATGTATTCAAGATGTAAATCAGATAATTACATTGTCAAAACACAACAATAAAATAAAGGATAATCAACAAAATCTGTCTATACATAATACACTTTTCAAACAATTCTTTGCTCAAGAAATTTAAAAAAAATGCATTTAACCAAAAGGCAGACATTTAAAGCCCGGTACACACGGTAAGACTAGTCTTATAAGACTTGTATTATAAGATTTTATGTCCCATAAGACTCTACCGTACACACGGTAATACAAATCTTTTAAGACTGTAAACATATAGAGTCCACTCCACGTGGTTTTCTCCCGCTAAAATATCTCATTAATTGAAGACAAGTTAATTGCAACAACATGTATTACAAGCGTGAAAGAAATTGACTTAAAAGAAAAAGATTAAAAGTAGATACTGGACAAAGCCATGCAAGAAGTGGAGAGAAGCATTTAGTGTCCATCATGGACTCCTAACGAAAGCACCCCTACAAGTAACAGAAAATCTAACCACTTGAATCTTTTTGGTGAAACACTTCCCGCAAAGGATTCCATAATTCCCCTTCCACTTCCAAAAATGTAAAATCAATTAAAATTTATTTTTCCATGTCTAATTTGGGAATTTGAACACCAAGAAAGTACATCTATTTCGGGGTTTTCCATGTATAAATATTTTTAGTTAAAGATGTTGATAAATAATGAGGTCAGAGCAATTTCATTGGCCAGAGATAAAAAAAATCTTATAAGACTTGTATTAAGGATAGAGCAGTGCTCTATCGCTAATACAGTAAATATATGTTTTTGAAAATCTTATAATACAGTGTATTAAGGGTGTACATACGGTAAGATTCTGTATTATAAAACAAGTCTTATACGACAAATCTTAACGTGTGTACTGGGCTTAAAGCATCATATTTGAGGAGTAAAAAGCCATCTCTTGACTGAAGCGCAAAGCACCATCTCAATGGCAGTATCAGAAATTCAATTAAGCTGATTACACTGCATAAGCTCAGACCTAATACAACCCTCACAATCAATACATGAAACTTTTTGTGTGTGTTTCTCTTGACATACATTGTAATAAAGCATATGACTTCAGCAGAACGCATAATTTAGACCAGGCATTTAGCCCCTTACTCATAATAGTATAACTTACATGTACTTTGAAGACCTAAAGAAAATTGTCAAAATCTTCGAAAAAGACATATTGGAAACAATTATACCAATGCATCTTTGTCACTGTATCTAGTAACAGAAAGCTTATTTGATATCCATTTTGATGTTATATTGATTTCTTAATTTTAGCCTTTTTCAAAAACCCTCGCAAAATGTATCAATTTTGTCATATTTTTCATCCATGGCAGGTACATGTACATTGATATACATGATACACTGGCCATATCTCATATTTCTTTAAAAATCTTTTCCCTTTGCGAAAATCAATATATCTTGTTCAGTTAGAGTTGCTAGAGCTTCTAATCAGTTTTCTTTCCTGTATACAGAACTGATAGGAGAGACGAAATTAAAGACCTTTCTTTTATGATATCTTTAGTGAGCAACAAATAATATGTGATTTTGGGTAATACTAACCTACTGTGGTGGATGGTTGAGTGGGACCGACAAGGGGACCTCCTACTGAAAGCATTACACAAAGCAAATAGAGCAAAATATAATCATAATGATATGTCTGCTACATATCTATTGTTCCCTTCAGATTTGGAATCCATGGGGACTGAAAATGTAATTTTATATGTATATGAATGACATAAAGCAAAATACTGAAGGACCACTGCAAAACAGCTCGGGTGGAAGCAAAGGAACACAAAAATAATCTCTAATACATCATGTTCTAGCTTTTATTTGACATTCTCCAAAAGGAAAATACAATTAAAATTTATTTCTTTACTATTGTCAATAGATTTGAAAATAACCCAAATTCCTGCAAAAAATAGCAATCCAAGGAATGCTTGTGTCGCCTGCGAAGCGGTTTGATTATTATTCTAGAAAGTGGATCAAAATTCTTGAAAAGTAGGTCTAGGTCAAATATCTAGATCAAGGTCAAAAGGTCAAATTTTATGGTCTGTGTAGAAAGGTCTTGTCACAAGGAATACACATGTGAAATACCAAGGCCCTATCACTTACCAATCAAAAAATATATCCATTCTTAATTTTATTGAAAAGTAGGTCAAATATGTAGGTCAAGGTCAAAAGGTAAAAAAATAATGGTATGTGTAGAATGGCATTGTAGAATGGCATTGTTACAAGGAAAATACATGTGAAATATCAAAGCCCTATCACCTACCAATCAAAAGATATAGCCAATATTACTTTTCTTGAAAAGTAGGTCAAATATCTAGATCAAGGTCAAAAGGTCAAATGTAATGGTCTGTGTAGAAAGGTCTTGTCAGAAGGAATACACATGTGAAATATCGAAGCCCTTTCACTAACCAATCAAAAGATATAGCGAATCTTATCTTTTTTTCAAAAGTAGGTCAAATATGTAGGTCAAGGTCACTAGGTCAAAAATTATTGTATGTGTAGAAAGGTCTTGTCACAAGGAATACAGATGTGAAATATCAAAGCCCTTTCACTTACCAATCAAAAGACATAGCGAATCTTATCTTTTTTTCAAAAGTAGGTCAATTATCTAGGTCAAGGTCACAAGGTCAAAAATTATGGTATGCGTAGAAAGATCTTGCCACAAGGATTACCCATGTGAAATATCAAAGCCCTTTCACCTACCAATCAAAAGATATATCCATTCTTAATTTTTTTGAAAAGTAAGTCAAATATGTAGGTCAAGGTCACTAGGTCAAAAATTATTATATGTGTAGGAAGGTCTTGTCACAAAGAATACACATGTGAAATATCAAAGCCCTATCACTTACCAATCAAAAGTTATAGGCTGTGACACCCAAAGTGTGACAGACAGACAGACGGACGGACGGACGGACGGACGGACGGACGGACGGACGGACAGACAGACGGACAATGGACAAAGTGATCCCTAAGTGTCGCTATGCTTCGCAGGCGACACAAAAAGCTAATCAAATAGATGTACTTGTAATTTACAGTACAGAATAAGTATACAACAATTAAGGCAGACACAGTTTCACATTTCTAATTTTACATCCCTGATTAAGCACAAATTTAGCAAATGGAAGTAAGCACACAAATTGAATTAAGATAAATACATGTAATTGATGAACTCACTATTACACTGAGGTCTTCCTAACGTCATACTGCCGGGTATCATCTTTCCACTATTATGGACACACCAACACAGCGCCCCCTGGCATTGTACAGGGGCGTATCTACCATCAGCCATACAGTCAGGCATGTGGACACCCGCACCATTAGGTAATGTCCCTTTAGCTGTAATAAAATGCATAAAAACAATCGCGATATTTTGTTTTAATCTAATCTACATGTAACTTTTCAAAATATTAAAAGTTATGTCATTATACATGTATAATAAGTTGCAAGCATATAGCTAGGATATTGTTAGAAAATTAGAGGGGAGGGTGACTGAGAGTAGATATATGTAGTATTGACTTACGAACACACTCGGCTTGCTTGTCGTCCTTTGCCACACATTTTGTATTTCCAGGGCACCTTGTTCTCTACAATACAAAGAATGAACATCAACTGTGCATAAACAAGCTTAGGGAAGAATTGTCTTTAATATTACAATATTTCAGACTTAAATATATCTTCATCTGTTCATATAATCCACAAAAATAGTTAGTACTTACTGCACAAGGATGAGATGGGTTCCAGGAAGATACTGCAAAGTAATATAAAATTGTTTTTACTGTCACATAACATAAAGTAAACATTATTTTTCTTGTATTTCAATCTCTACTTAGGTTAAGTCTAAGTTCAGCAAGTAAGGATGGTAAACACCTGCTCTTCAGGTCATTGTCTGATAACTTTTGATATTTTTCATCTCATTATTGGCAAACCGTTCAAAGTAGATGTGATTTTGCAATTGAATAATGTTACTTTCATCATAGCATTACAAATTATTCATTAAATCCCAATGGTTTGATGTACCATTATCAATTTTACACTTTCAAAAGTATAAAATTCTCATCAATTTATTAACAGCAAAATGAAAACTGCACTATAAAAAAGTGATCCCTAAGTGTTGCTATGCTTTGCAGGCGAAACAAAGAGAATTTATGAACTGCAATACATGATTCACAACTCGTCTAGTATGTACGTACCACAGTTCTGACTTGTTGTTTTTTCACTATAACAAATGTCTGTGATTTCTTGAACAAATTTTGTTTTTTCTTGAACACTTATTTCATTTTCCAATACTCATTGTAATATATATAAATAAACAATCACTCAGAATATCAATAGTAACTTACTACATGTGGCGTAACACTGCTGAAGGGTGGTAAACTTGTTACTGTTGCCTTGACAACCACCGTAAATAAACTTCTCACACTTGCCGGAGTTCACGTTGTAGAAGAACATCGGGATGTAAGCTTTACACTGACCACGATCTGGTGACTCTAAACATTCTTGTGGAGTTCCTACAGAAAATAAAATTAGTAATCAAGAAAAAATTGGAAACTTAAAACTGGTTCTTATAGTTGATTTGCTCAATATAAATGTACATGTATCTATTGCTTAAAGCATGTTTTGACCAATCATTGACTCTTAGGCAAAAAGAAATTGTGATTCCTAAATCCGAAACCATAATAGATTTTTTTTTGCATATTTAACTAACTTAAATGACTTTCTAAAAGATCATTAAAAATAAAAATATATATATATATATACATGTATATTTTGGCATGTGATATGAAAATATATGATGAAATAATGAGTTTCTTATCATATTATCAAAGTACAGATAAATGTCTCAAAAAGCAATGTGTACAGAAAGTAACATACCTTCAATACAGCCCCTCTGACAGGCCTCTAAAGTCTGGAAATTGTTTTCGTTTCCATGGCAACCTCCATAAACAAATTGTTCACATTTTCTTGAAGTTGAGTTGAAGAAGTACCTGATGAAGTAACCTTCACATAGTCCCACCACAGGCGGCTTCTCACAGTGACCTTTGGTCATAGGTACTGGAAAATATAAATCAAGTGTAGGAATGTACATGTATATTATTAATTCAAGTTATCAATCAATATTTATAACCATACACTCATATTTTTTTTCAACTTTTATACGATGTTTATATAAAATATGAAGGATTTTGAGAAAAAATTGTTTCTCTTCATAAAGTGCTATATAATATTGCATGCACAGACCTATCAAGCGTTGAGGCTGTGTGGTTCAGGTGGGAGAATTATAAACATAACAGGCTGGATCCCCCTGGCCTAGCTGGACCTTCCCCTCCAATGCCCTTGGGTCAGATTTTGTAGATCCCCACACAGATTGCTTACCTATAACCGGAAGTCGACAATATGTATTATTTCCATTATAACAGCATTTCTTATCTCCGGCACATTCTGAGTCCGTGGTACATGGTGATGTACTGGTGACGCCTGTGTCGTGTAGATCTCCCCCTGGGCACTGCCCGGGCTTGCTATCCAATGGTTTGGGCACCACTGTGGTATCCTGGTCATCTAATCCCTCGTTACTTATCTGTTGTACCAGACCGTCCGTCTCTACAGACGTGTATCCTGTGGTATCCACCCACATCATGGACACCTCTACCGTCTTTTGTTGTTTCTCCTGACATTTTGTAAGTCCTGTACATACAATGACAGATGTCTGATATCGACAATACAAATTAATTCAAATTCAAAAACACCTTTATAAACGCTATATATTTTTTACTGGTTATTACATGTATGTACATGCTTCTATATATATGAAGAAAACCTGATACAATTGTACATGACTTCAATAAGGGAGAGAACAGTGAAGAATCAAGAGGAAGAAGAAGAAGGACTAGACTGATAATAATCTTTAATATTTACATTCCTACTGCGTTTCCCTTATATAAAGGTACCAAACCAACTGTTGCTTTATTTCTCAATAATCGCAAGAGCCTATCACGTGACTTAAGAACTTACGCGGATTAATTTCTGATAAAATGCCCATTTTATTTATTGCTTTAATACAGATTCAAAACATGTATCCATTATCAAACGACGCCGTCTACCCCAAGTGATTAAATGTGTCAAAATCTAGGTCACCCACATGTACACTTCCAAGAAGTGTGACGTAGTAAGTCGATCACGCGTCAGTAGACGAAGTTCAAGGACGAACTGCATTGTTGTCTGCAGAAAGATGCCGTGTTTGGATGAGCGAATATTCAGGCATAAGTGGATCAAATATTCAGTATTTAGGATGAGGATTTGATTCACTTGTGTCATTATCAACAGTGAATTTATCTTTGCTTCTTATGGATTCATAATATCAGAAATACTTCGAGTATCAGCGAATCTTTAGCCATGATGTTGAGGTAAGTCATGAAAATACCGAAAGTTTTCGCGTTTTCGACGGCTGTACTCGACATTTGCATTATTCCAATAACTTCCAGATGAAATAGGGTATTTACAGAAGTTTGTATACAATGATACCGATTGATTTCATATGTCTAGTAAGCAGTTTAAGTTATAACAGTGTGTTAAAAAGAGTTTTCAAAAGTTTTGCCTTCAGTTCTGTGAAATTTCTCCAGTTTAACTCTCCGCCATGTCTGAATTATGTTGGACAAAAGTCACGAATTTTCACGATTCAATTTTCTTCAGTTTTAATTGAAATGTTCAAAATATAGCAAGAGGACAAAATTCAGTTTCTCATTTGTCAACAACGTTTCCGTACAGAAGGTACTACTTCGAATCAAGCGAAAACGTCGAACGTTCGTTTGCTCTTACGTCAAATGGCGTTCTCCCTCCGCAATGATATTTCAAATGTAAAGAAACTGTCTGAAAAATTGGCAGAAATAACTTAGTTAACACGTAAAATGTAAATATAAGGATTGTTTTTCAGCTTTTGCGCTTTATCGGTGTGTATTGGCAGTAGGGAATGGAAACAAAATTCATGAAAAGCACTTCGTGCTTTACATATTTTGTTTCCATTCCCTACTGCCAATACACACCGATAAAGCGCAAAAGCTGAAAAACAATCCTTAAATATTCGTAATGCTCATATACATAATTTTTTTAAAAATCTAATCAATATATTCAGTCTGCTTTCACATAAAAATTTAGATTTAAATACATGTATTGAAAATAATTTAGATTTTGCTATTACAAACCTGCAGTACAGTTGACAATGTTGTTGAATCTGTCATAGAACTCTACTTTACATCCGCCACAAGGATTTATACGGCAAGCAGCACGTGGAGCTAGGGGACAGGCGTGATATAAACACAGCTTGATGTCACAACACTTGGGCTCCTTTCCGTCAGGACATACTGGTAGAAAAAATATTGTGTTTTAAACAAATTTCGAGAATCTTATTTGTTTATCTAGCTTTTTGCAGAATGAGATTTAAATGTAGCTACAATTATAGTTTGAAATTTTCTGACTTAAAAAGCTAAAGTAATTACTGTATGTATACTTTAAGCATAACTACGTATATGTTATATGAGGCTTCATTCATGAACTTGGCTTCTTATTTATTCATTACAATTGATTTCTGGATTCAAAGTAGGTTAGCAATACTCATTGCTTACAAATTTGTGTTGACTGATTAAGCTTAACCTTTATTTCCATTATCTACTTCAGGTATCACAATTTAAAAAAGCTCAAGTTTATGTCCTCTTTCTTGGTGCTTAAGGTAGTTGTCAAGCAACATTTAATTCATACATACAAGTATCTCAATACTTCTTAAATGATGCTATTCAATATGAAGACGTTTACACTTCTTACCTGTTGCTACTAGTACAGTAGTAGCTATGTTGCCATGAGAACGACCCATGCCTTGACCCCTGACATTATATGTTTACTACACTAAAGCTACCTTTACTTACTATTGCTACGAGAACAGCAGTATCCCCGTTGGCATGAGAATGACCCCTGCCTTGACCCCTGACATTCTGTGTCTACTATACTAAAGCTACCTTTACTTACTATTGCCTAGGGGTAGGCAGTATCCCCGTTGGCATGAGAATGACCCCAGCCTTGACTCCTGACATTTTATGTCCTCTACACTAAAGCTACCTTTACTTACTATTGCTACGAGGACAGCAGTATCCCTGTTGCCATGAGAACGACCCCTGCCTTGATCCCTGACATTCTATGTCTTCTACACTAAAGCTACCTTTACTTACTATTGCTACGAGGACAGCAGTATCCCCGTTGGCATGAGAATGACCCCTGCCTTGACCCCTGACATTCTATGTCTACTATACTAAAGCTACCTTTACTTACTGTTGCTACGAGGACAGCAGTATACCTGTTGGCATGAGAATGACCCTTGCCTTGGTCCCTGACATTCTATATCTACTATACTAAAGCTACCTTTACTTACTGTTGCTACGAGGACAGCAGTATCCCTGTTGGCATGAGAACGACCCCTGCCTTGACCCCTGACATTCTATATCAGCTGTACAGGTTCTTGGCTGTCCATTTATTTTAAGCACCCTGCCGTTGTGTGGACACATATCTGTATATGGATAGTAAGATACATCAAAGCTCTGAAGGAACTGATGGCGAGTTTCGTTTATTCATTTTAGAATGATATCAAACTATTTTATGGGATTTTTAAATATTGTATTAGCAGATAGAACAAATCCATTTTCCAATGTTCGGAAATAAAACATTTATGAACCCAGGGACGGAAATTGGCGGTCGCCCATGGCAACCAAATTTTTAGCTGGGCCCCCAAAACATCATGTCCTACTCGCCCATTTGGCGAATGAAAATAAAAATACATAGTCCATATTTAATTATAAAAAAAGGAATTTCTTTCGCTTCTATGTTAGGCCCCATACTTCGTCAATGAAGCTCTTTTAAAATCAGGGGCTTATATTAATACATGTACGTATCTGTTTACATACGCGAAATTTACGTTTTCTCATGTGTCACTGTGCGAATTAAGCCCTCGTTCAAAGTTGCTATTAAGATAATTGGAATTTGGATTACCGCATGTTGTTCGCATGACACAGCCTTACTGCATGTACATGTTTTCAAAAGCATTTGTGTACACGTTTACCGATTCATTGAAAGGTAGTGGTACTTTGCACGGCCGAAATCAAAACTAATTTTCTTAATTCATTTATCGAAAATCTTTTAAAGTCGTTCGCCAAATTTACGCCCAAAATCTCATTTCAACTGATTCAATCCATGCCATAGGGGATGGTATAACGGCGCGAATATATGTAAAGAATGTGCCGACCAGAAACTCACTTTTTACATCTCTCTCTCTGTTGAAGTTTTAAAAATACCTATACGAACCATGTATTGTTCTAGCCCCCCCCTCTCTCTCTCTCTCATTTTGTTTTGATAACGTACATCAATAAGCGTGAAACGTGAGACTGTACAATACTAAAGTGACGTTTTATTCAGTAGAAACCTGTCGGATTAAAAAGACCCCCCCCCCCCCCAAAAAAAAAAAAAACAAACAAAAACAATAGGCAAGCGCTTGGAAGGGGTGTCACGACCCACAGAAAGAAAAAAAAAAACGATCGTAAGAACTACAGCAGAGGTTTTTATTGTTCTATTAGAGGCTATTAAAACGTGTAGAACTCGACATTGTACAAGAGTACGGTATCTGTACCTGGAAGAAATAAATTTATCTTCTTTACAAGTTTAAGATTAGATGTGTATTTTTTCTGGGCCCCCAAATTTTAGCCTGGGCTCCTAAATTTTAGAGTTTAGGGGCCCAGTTGGCTCCTAGGATATTTTGGTAAAGGTTTGTCCCTGTGAACCTATGTCAGCATGACTGCTAGTGAGTGACAGATTCAAGGGGGGCATAGGGTCCCCTTTAATTTTCCAATCATGAGTAAAACAATCATTTTAAATCAAGAAAGAGTGAATATTAGTGAATATTACTTACCTTTTAGTAAATATAATTGTTAAATGCATCAAATCCCATTCTTTAATTAATTACAGTCACGAAAATGGTCCTAAAAAGGCTGAAATTCAAGAGATTCCAGGAGGCTTCAACCCCCCTAACAGGGCTCTGCTCTGGACCCGCTGGGGATCTTGGAGGTCCCAGACCCCTTGCCAATTATTTACGTCCCCCCCCCCCCTAAATAATAAGGTGGATCCGCACTGATAGTACAGACGTTTATTTTTTCTTCATGTATAGCACAGGGGTGAGGTATTATCGCTTGGTCACAAACCCTTTCCTCTATACGTACCCTTTCTTCTATATATGTCTATATTAAAAAAGTTTTATATATATAGACAGAAGGGTTTGTATTGAGGAAAGGGTTTGTGACCAAGCGATGATACCTCACCCCTGTGGTGTATAGATCTGCATATCTGTTCCACAGGCCGTAAAAGTGCCTGGTATGTGTACGACCTGTGTATATATTATTTAAGGCTAGTATTTCGCAGATACACAGTCATGTCAAATTTCTAACTTCAACCATTGCAAAATTCGCTATAGAGGTTCCAATAAGATCATACTTTCTACGATTGTACCTATATATTTTATCTACTATGTCACCAAATTTCATTTAAAAAATTCCCCGTACTTCCAGAGATATCGTAGGTACCATTTCTTTGGTGACCTAGTTTTTGTTTACTCGAATTTAGCTGTTCAGCGTGTCCGTTCCAGCCCTGGCTCGGTGTTCAGTGAGTCAGGGCATTCTATTTGCGAGATGCGACAGACCAATGCGCTATGAACGCTTGATTGTCTGTGAATTCTAAATTGATTTCTATACCTAGAAGTGTAATGTATAACCGTAATTCCTCGTTAATCGCTTAAACACTCGAACTGCTACGACTTGGACATCAGCGCCTTCCATTTTATTTACATAGTGTCACTTGGTACAGTATACTAGAGGGTACTAGGAATTACCGAAAAGACAGCATTTACCGAAAAGACAGTGGTATATACCGAAAAGACCCCAAATTGCACCGAAAAGACACTTAAATTTCAAAACTAAACACATTTTATGATTGGAAATGTGTTTATACAATTAAATGTATCACCAAAACCAAAAATAAATATATCTGTCTATTCGGTTAATATCACTGTCGTTTCTGTAAATGCTGTCTTTTCGGTAATTCCTAGTACCGCGCAGTATAGCCGATAAACTTATAAGCAATTTCAACACACGTGCACACGAGACAGTTGATGTTTACTGCATCCTAAGTATCCTTTTTAACATAATCTCTAACTTTTTTTTAAACATTATGAAACAGCTGTTAAAGCGCGGAATGCAATGTACGCTATCTTAAATAAATATAGTGAATAATGAGGCCAGGGTCATCGGGCCACACGATCGGAGTTTAGAAAAACTGTGAATCTTCACTCAATTTATACATTTTACGGGCGTGGGGATGTCACGGAAGTGGTGTGACGTCATGAAAATCCTGCGATCACTATAGCCGAGATCGCTACGCGAAACTCGCCTAATAAAATCATGACCTAAAACACTAAAGTCAATTAGAACTCAGTAATTACCAAATAAATACATGTAGGTTCTATATCCCCTTCCAGAAAGCATTGTTCAGATATAATGGAATAGAATGTTTCACTGCATTTTTGGAAAACAACGTTTGACTGCATATTCCATTGTTACATTTTAAAAAATTATAAATTCTGGGCAATAATTCTGCTGAATCTTTTCAATTAATAACAAAGGTTGAAGTTATATTATGACCAAGATAATATCTGGAAACATTCTTTTCACTGTGATCTTGACCATCCACATATGACCTTGTTCAAAGTCATATCACATATTGAGTCCTGGGCAACAGTTCTATCAAATTTTAATAAAAATCAATGAGGTTAAAAAGCTATGGCAAGAACCAGATAAGGTCTTTGTTCAAGCTCATGAAATTTAGCCTTTGGTCCTCAACCACAATTCTCTTTTATACTATTCTGATCCATGCAGGAGTTATTTACCTATTAATGCCCGTTTGTGTGGGTACTATTCTCTCATAGTGTTGCTTTTGGAAGGAATAGTGCCCGAGCGTCAGCAAGGGCACTATTTACTTTCCGAAAGCAACACTATGAGAGAATAGTACCTCCACAAACAGGCATTAATTGGTTTAGTGTGTCTCATGACCTCGATAACATTTTAAAAGGATAGACTTAGCAATTCAGATTATTTACAAGGAAGTGGCGACACCTATTTATAGCGCATTACTCTCAAAGCAACGTAACTCTGTTACGCAAAAAGCAATAGTGCTCGGTCGCCGAGCACTATTCTCTCATAGTCCCCGCGTGCTTAACCAATGGAATTCCAAGGATTTATCATGTGATGCAATAATAGTTATTCAGATCCATGCAGGAGTTATTTATAGTTATAGCCTAGAGAAGACTGTGAGCTCAATTTTAATCACAATGGAAATTAAGCTTGGAACTTTTTTTTTAAATGTCTTTAATATTCAGTACTATGAAATGATGACACACAAAATTGCTTGAACTTACTTTGATTGACTTTCTGTGGACAACAGTAGTTATCTACACATGTATAAACTCCTATACCACCCAGACAGTCGGCATTCACTGTACATCTCTTAGGACGTCCGTCAGATATAAACACCATACCGTTATTAGGACAAACATCTGAAAATATAACATAACAAGATGACATAATGTACTAGTGCACGGTCAATGAGACTATAACACTCGACATTATAACTCTTTTTTTTCCTCCAACCTATAGCTAACATATGTGTATATTGAAAACCCTAGCTATTGTCAGATATACAATGTATAATAGATTACCTAGTTTGTAAAGCTTTGTAGGACAGCAGTGCTTGCTCCCTGGACTTCCTTTACATGTGTAGGAAAGCCCACATTGTGTATCGGACGTGCAGGATTTAGGCAAATTGTTCACTTTCTGTGGAATTCCACCATTTGGACAAACAACTAAAAAAAAGTTTTTATTTACAATTATTTTCAACATCTAAATCTACATGCATGTCATTTGCAATAAAAGATGAAATTGACAACATCATTTCCTAAAATAATTCATGAAAGTGAACACATCTTTCAGTCTTTCAATACTTGAATTGTAATTTCATTTATGAATGATTAATGTTAAAATGGTACAGTGTATATCCAATTAAAAGATCCTTAATCAGAGAAAAAGGAGTTTTTTTTAATTCTGTATTCTTAATAATTTTAAAAATAACCAATAGATAAATGTGTAAATAAACAATTACCATATATACAAACAATGTATCATACATATAAACTTTACAATGTAATATTGCATCTTATAATGTACAATGTATCGTACATATAAGCAATCTATCATAATGAACTTATGATTTATCTCACCTTGAGCAGACGGGCCTGGACAGCAGTACTTTGACCCTAGTTGACCTTGACATTTGTACCCTACGACCCCACACTCCTGATCTGTCATACACGTTTTAGGGGAACCATCCTCCATCAACACCTCTCTATTCTCGGGACACAAACCTACGTACACATTTCTACAATTAGGGATTGGCTCCAAGGGAGATACAATGTAGTCCTTTTATTTTTCCAATAGAATTATTTTATTTCGTAGCCCAAGGTAAATAGCTTTCCTAGATGGATCAATAAAAAGAACAATATCACAAGGGAACAGTCTACAACTAATTCAGTACAAATGTTATAGTGCCGTCATTTCGTGCTTCAAACCGAGTCATCATTAGTGTCACACCATCATAATCTTTATCATCATAATTACATCATACCCAATCATTCTGCCACTTTACCTTCACTTAATATCCTTATGCCCTAGTCTCAACCTGCCATGCAAGTTTTTAGGAGGCTATGGAGGCTACTTTTTTCAGAAAAGGTAGGAAGTACTGTAAACGTGGAAATGTTGGCGTGGGGGTAATTTTCGCATATTTCACGAGTCAATAGATGTCGCAAAAATATCCCACACACAAAAATTACCCTGGTGCATTCTTACAATGGCAGAGATTCATTTTTACTGTATGTAATTATTGCCAATTTTCCCCCCAACCTTTAAGTTTTGATCTTATAATCAATAAAGCCTACGCTCACGCAGCAAGATACGCCCGTTGGGATTTTTTTCACAACACCAAAATATCTAAGTTCCTTAACTCCATAATGACAAATTTGATGAACCTGAAAATTGAAGGGCGGCTTCCTCTTCAAAGTCTGATCACAATGTACAAATACCATGAAAATCTGTTGACGCATATTCAAGTTCCATGCGCCTAAATTTTGCCCTTAGCTTAGCATGTATGTGCATATAACCCACCCACCCCTTCCCATTACACACAATATCTCGCTTATGCGACAAAAAAATTAAAAACCCGTTACATATGTCAAAGAACATCCTTTTTACTTGAAGTATACAAAATTTCAAAACATTTCGACCAGAAATAGATTTTTAAATAATTTTTAACTATTCTAGTATATTTTCACTGTATTTTAAAAATCTAAGTCCCATAAGTCTGTAAGGACAAATCGGATGAACCTGAAAATCGAAAGGCAGCTTCCTCTCCACAGTCCAATCATAATGTGTGAATTTCGTGAAAATCCGGTGACGTACATGTATATACAAGTTATTGCGTTCCATGCGCCTATATTTTGCCCTTAGCTTAACATGTACGTGCATATAAACCACCCCCCTTCCCATTACACACAATATCTCGGTTATGCGACAAAAAAACCTATATTTTGCCCTCAGCTTAACATGTATGTGCATATAAACCACCCCCCTTCCCATTATACACAATATCTCGGTTATGCGACAAAAAAATTAAAAGCCCGTTACATATGTCAAAGAACATCCTTTTTACTTGAAGTATACAAAATTTCAAAACATTTCGACCAGAAATAGATTTTTAAATAATTTTTAACTATTCTAGTATATTTTCACTGTATTTTAAAAATCCAAGTCCCATAACTCTCTAACGACAAATCCGATGAACCTGAAAATCGAAAGGCGGCTTCCTCTCCACAGTCAAATCATAATGTATGAATTTCGTGAAAATCCGTTGACGTATATTCAAGTTATTGCGTTCCATGCGCCTATATTTTGCCCTTAGCTAAACATGTATGTGCATATAACCCCCCCCCTCCCCCCTTCCCATTACACACAATATCTCGATTATGCGACAAAAAAATTAATAAAACACCGCTAAAGACGGTATGGCCGGATTGCAAAGTAAGTTTTTGTCACCATCTGGGTCAAGGTCACTGGGTCAAATATTACAGCATACATTGAGAGGTCTTGTCAGAGGCAACCTACATGTATAATATAAAGTTTCTACTGCATACAGTTCCTTAGATTTTGCTTAAACCAGAAACTTTAACCAAAATCTTTAACTAGGTCAAAGTCCAAGGTCAAGGTCACTAGGTCCAATGTTACGACATAAATTGAAAGGTCTCATCATGGGCAACCTAAATGTATAATATAAGGTTTCTACTGCATACAGTTCCTTAGATTTTGCTTAAACCAGAAACTTTAACCAAAATCTTTAACTAGGTCAAAGTCCAAGGTCAAGGTCACTAGGTCCAATGTTATGGCATAAATTGAAAAGTCTCATCATGGGCAACCTAAATGTATAATATAAAGTTTCTACTGCATACAGTTCCATAGATTTTGCTTAAACCAGGAACTTTAACCAAAATCTTTAACTAGGTCAAAGTCCAAGGTCAAGGTCACTAGGTCCAATGTTATGGCATAAATTGAAAGGTCTTGTCATGGGCAACCTATATGTAAAATATAAAGTTTCTACTGCATACAGTTCCATAGATTTTGCTTAAACCAGGAACTTTAACCAAAATCTTTAACTAGGTCAAAGTCCAAGGTCAAGGTCACTAGGTCAAATGTTATGGCATAAATTGAAAGGTCTTGTCATGGGCAACCTTCATGTATAATATAAAGTTTCTACTGCATACAGTTCCTTAGATTTTGCTTAAACCAGAAACTTTAACCAAAATCTTTAACTAGGTCAAAGTCCAAGGTCAAGGTCACTAGGTCATATGTTATGGCATAAATTGAAAGGTCTTGTCATGGGCAACCTATATGTATAATATAAAGTTTCTACTGCATACAGTTCCATAGATTTTGCTTAAACCAGGAACTTTAACCAAAATCTTTAACTAGGTCAAAGTCCAAGGTCAAGGTCACTAGGTCAAATGTTACGGCATAAATTGAAAGGTCTTGTCATGGGCAACCTTCATGTATAATATAAAGTTTCTACTGCATACAGTTCCTTAGATTTTGCTTAAACCAGAAACTTTAACCAAAATCTTTAACTAGGTCAAAGTCCAAGGTCAAGGTCACTGGGTCCAATGTTATGGCATAAATTGAAAGGTCTTGTCATGGGCAACCTATATGTATAATATAAAGTTTCTACTGCATACAGTTCCATAGATTTTGCTTAAACCAGGAACTTTAACCAAAATCTTTAACTAGGTCAAAGTCCAAGGTCAAGGTCACTAGGTCAAATGTTACGGCATAAATTGAAAGGTCTTGTCATGGGCAACCTTCATGTATAATATAAAGTTTCTACTGCATATAGTTCCTTAGATTTTGCCTCAACCAGAAACTTTAACCAAAATGTTGACGGCAGACGGACAGACGGACAGACGGACAGACGGACATCGTCAATCTATAGACCGGAATTGCTTTGCAATCCGGCCAAAAACCCGTTACATATGTCAAAGAACATCCTTTTTACTTGAAGTATACAAAATTTCAAAACATTTCGACCAGAAATAGATTTTTAAATAATTTTTAACCATTCTAGTATATTTTCACTGTATTTTAAAAATCTAAGTCCCATAAGTCTGTAAGGACAAATCGGATGAACCTGAAAATCGAAAGGCAGCTTCCTCTCCACAGTCCAATCATAATGTGTGAATTTCGTGAAAATCCGGTGACGTACATGTATATACAAGTTATTGCGTTCCATGCGCCTATATTTTGCCCTTAGCTTAACATGTACGTGCATATAAACCACCCCCCTTCCCATTACACACAATATCTCGGTTATGCGACAAAAAAACCTATATTTTGCCCTCAGCTTAACATGTATGTGCATATAAACCACCCCCCTTCCCATTATACACAATATCTCGGTTATGTGACAAAAAAATTAAAAACCCGTTACATATGTCAAAGAACATCCTTTTTACTTGAAGTATACAAAATTTCAAAACATTTCGACCAGAAATAGATTTTTAAATAATTTTTAACTATTCTAGTATATTTTCACTGTATTTTAAAAATCCAAGTCCCATAACTCTCTAACGACAAATCCGATGAACCTGAAAATCGAAAGGCGGCTTCCTCTCCACAGTCAAATCATAATGTATGAATTTCGCGAAAATCCGTTGACGTATATTCAAGTTATTGCGTTCCATGCGCCTATATTTTGCCCTTAGCTAAACATGTATGTGCATATAACCCCCCCCCCCCCCTTCCCATTACACACAATATCTCGATTATGCGACAAAAAAATTAAAAACCCGTTACATAT
Source organism: Pinctada imbricata (assembly GCA_033119305.1). Lineage (NCBI taxonomy): Eukaryota > Metazoa > Mollusca > Bivalvia > Pterioida > Pteriidae > Pinctada > Pinctada imbricata. Next base: position 12,809,961 of record VSWD01000011.1, on the reverse strand, counting down.
GTCAAAGAACATCCTTTTTACTTGAAGTATACAAAATTTCAAAACATTTCGACCAGAAATAGATTTTTAAATAATTTTTAACTATTTTAGTATATTTTCACTGTATTTCAAAAAATCTAAGTCCCATAACTCTGTAACAACAAATCAGATGAACCTGAAAATCGAAAGGCAGCTTCCTCTCCACAGTCCAATTAAACAAAATGTTTTTCATAAAAAAACAGATGTCTCCCCCCTCCCTCTAACTTACTATGACCTTAGGCCAAAATGCAAAATGATGTGAAACCTTTGAGTCATGGGCAACATCATACTAAAACATGAAAGTGATTCATTACATTGTTTGAGGTAAAGGCCAAACATGATTGGCATATACAATTTCATTATAAGCATATTTAAAGAAATTGACCTTGGATATAGGTGATCTGAAACCTACACTCACTGACAAGGGTTAAGTACCCGAAACATGCATGTCTGGTCCATACCGCAAACTTATCTGCTTTTAAATGATGCTATTGAATTTGAAGACGTTTAACATTGTATGGATCATGAGCAACAAAAAACTGAATTAGTGATTGGATACACGGTTCAAAATATAAAGCCTAAACATTATTAGAATAGACAATTTCAGCCTGGACATGCTTAGCATATACAATTTCATTACCAAAGTAAGAAGCTACCTTAACCATGTGACGTTGGGACAATGTGATAAGAAACATTTAGTCCTTAAAAACAACATACTAACATATGAAAACAATTGTAAGAAGGGTTCAGGAGATATAGCCCAGACAATATTAGTATGTACAATTTCATTAAAAAGAACTAAATGATATTGACCTTGACCTTGGGTCAATGTGATAAGAAACCCTCCAATCCTGAGCAACAGCATACTATAGTATAAGAGTGATCCAGTATACGATTCCACAGATATAGCACAGACTCAATAGCATTTACAATTTCATTAAAAAATGTAATAGTTGACCTTAGTCATATGACCTTTGATCAAGAAGGTGTGAAACCTTTGGGTCATCAGCACCATCATACTAAAATATGACGTGATCCGATCACGGTTCAAAAGATTAAGCCTGGACATAATACATGTAACAAATACAATTTCATTTAAAATATACTAATTGACCTTGACTTTGGTCACATGACCTTGAGTCAACGTGATGTAAAACCTTTACGTGATAAGCAACAACATACTAAAATATGAAAGTGATCCGGCAAACGGATCAAGAGATATAGCCCGGACAAGAATGTATGCACAATATCATTAAAAATGCACTAAGTCAGTGATTTTTTTCAGTAATTTGGGAATGGGGTCGGGGTCCTTGCAATTGGGAAAATTAACGACATTTGGGAATATTTGGGAAGTACTAAATATAAAAGTAAAATGACAGTTTATACAATCAAAAGTTCAGAATTGAATGTTTAATCATATAATTTCCTTTTAAACATGATTTAATTTCTTAAGCTTACAACAATATGGCAAATAATTAGTAAATTTGCTACTTTTGAACCCGTTAATTTCACTATTTTCGCTGATAATTCCATCTGAATGAAATTGGGAAATTTTAGAGTCACAATTGGGAAAAAAAGATACTATTTTTCATTGGGAATGGGGCCGAATAACAGCCCCAAAAAGGGGCAAAAAAAATCCCTGCAAGTGACCTTGACCTTGGTCACATGACCTTGGATCAAGGTGATGTGAAACCTACGGGTCATAAGCAATAACATACTTAGATATGAAAGTGATCCAGCAAATGGTTCAAGAGGTATAGCTCGTACAGGAATGTATGCATAATTTCATTAAAAATGCACTAAGTGACCTTGGTCACATGACCTTGGGTCATGGTGATGTGAAACCTTTGGGTCATAAGCAACAACATACTAAAATATGTAAGTCTTCCGGCAAACGGTTCAAGGGATATAGCACGGGCTGGAATGTATGTACAGTTTCATTAAAAATGCACTAAGTGACCTTGACCTTGGTCACATGACCTTGGGTCAAGGTGATGTGAAACCTACGGGTCATAAGCAACAACATACTAAAATATGAAAGTGATCCGGCAAAGAGTTCAAGAGATATAGCCCGGACAGGAATGTATGCATAATTTCATTAAAAATGCACTAAGTGACCTTGACCTTGGTCACATGACCTTGGGTCAAAGTGATGTGAAACCTTCGGGTCATAAGCAACAACATACTAAAATATGAAAGTGATCTGACAAACGGTTCAAGAGATATAGCCCGGACTGGAATGTATGCATAATTTCATTAAAAATGCACTAAGTGACCTTGACCTTGGTCACATGACCTTGGGTCAAGGTGATGTGAAACCTTCGGGTCATAAGCAACAACATACTAAAATATGAAAGTGATCCGGCAAATGGTTCAAGAGATATAGCCCGGACAGGAATGTATGCATAATTTCATTAAAAATGTACTAAGTGACCTTGACCTTGGTCACATGACCTTGGGTCAAGGTGATGTGAAACCTTCGGGTCATAAGCAACAACATACTAAAATATGAAAGTGATCCGACAAACGGTTCAGAAGATATAGCCCAGACAGGAATGTATGCATAATTTCATTAAAAATGCACTAAGTGACCTTGACCTTGGTCACATGACCTTGGGTCAAGGTGATGTGAAACCTTCGGGTCATAAGCAACAACATACTAAAATATGAAAGTGATCCGGCAAACGGTTCAAGAGATATAGCCCGGACAGGAATGTATGCATAAATTCATTAAAAATGCACTAAGTGACCTTGACCTTGGTCACATGACCTTGGGTCAAGGTGATGTGAAACCTTCGGGTCATAAGCAACAACATACTAAAATATGAAAGTGATCCGACAAACGGTTCAAAAGATATAGCCCGGACAGGAATGTATGCATAATTTCATTAAAAATGCACTAAGTGACCTTGACCTTGGTCACATGACCTTGGGTCAAGGTGATGTGAAACCTTCGGGTCATAAGCAACAACATACTAAAATATGAAAGTGATCGGGCAAACGGTTCAGGAGATATAGCCCGGACAAGATGTGTGACAGACGGACAGACAGACAGACGGACAGACAGACGGACGACGAAGGCAAAACCAATATGTCTCCTCCCCGTTGGGGGGGAGACATAATCATAATGTATGAATTCCATGAAAATCCGTTGAAGCATATTCAAGTTATTGCGTTCCATAGGCGGACGGACAGACGGACGGACAGACGGACGGACAGACGGATGGACTTTGCCATACCATAATACGACCTGTCAAATGACGGGCGTATAAAAAGTTCTCCACCAGTGAAAATAACCACGTTTATAGTAGCAAAAACATGGAAGGGGAGTGTAAACACATGTTACCCTCATGGTTATATAGGTAGTTGGATGCATTATACATGTACATGTGTATGACTTAAACATTTTTGTAAGGATGTTGTACCTACACATGCTGTTGACACAGGAGGCCCTCACTCCTTTATGTGGTAAGTGAGTTGTATGTGCTTGCAACAAGCATACCATACTTCCTGATGAATCCTTACACCGTATGTAGCAAAAGTTCTGCATACACTTAAATTGCTACAGCATGCCTATATGCATGCTCAGAAATTTATTCAGAGTCCAGATTCATCATATTTGAAGCATATGTTTTTCTTGAATTTTACGCTAGCATAGCATTTGATGATGTCACAGTACCTTTACATCATCAGATACCGTCCTTAAAATGGGAAATAACTCTGTACATCCAAAAAAAAACAATATATACCTTGAAGAATTGCCTTAGGGCAGCACACACTGTCCTCACACTCCTCTCCCGCCCCACATGGTGTGGACAGGCTACATGACTTGACCAGGCCATTAGTATCCTTTATTACGATTCCTCCACTCTTACACAGAACTGAAAGAAATAAGGAATTCACTTAGAATGAATAAGGACCTTTTCAAAAGGGATAACAAATATATATTCCAAGTCAAAGAAATTTATGGTTCAGAATAAAATTAAGGAGAGACAGATAGGATTCAACAATATACATGTATCAATCTCCAAACAAGAGATGAAAATTTATATAGCACTGCTGAGACTCTTAAATTGAACTTATTAAGGTGGCTCAATAATCCAAGAATCCTTTGTCAGAGCAAAAAAAATTATTCTGTTTATTTGACATTGATATCTGATGATTTATATTTGTAATTAAGATTATATATCATCGTTCATTTGATTGACTACTGGTCCTTTGAATATCATGTTTAAACCAATTCCGAGATCTGTTGCAAACAAGGAATTTTGATAGATAAATACATGATATAGGGATAATAATTCCACATTGAAACCATTCTTGTGATTATTTTCACCATGATATAATCAAATATGTCTATTTCCTTATAGATAATGCTTTCAAAGAGTGAAATAGCTAAATTTGTTCCCGAAAAGTACATTTTGTGCACCCCCACCCAAAATGAAAATCTAAAAAAAAACTACCCAGTACCCTTATTTGTCATCAAAGTGACAAGAAGCCTTTGTCAGAAGTTATTTTCTTTTACATATTTCTCAACGACAAACTCTGTTCTTCAAAAAAAATTATAAAAAAGTACATATTTTCGTTCATCCTGATTCAAAATACTTGGTTGTCATAGTAACGATTAAAAAAAAAGGGGGGGGGGGTTCTCAATAATGTTTAAAGAAGGGGGCGATTCTGAAATAAGTAACACAGACAATGAAATTTCTACATATAGTCATTAATGTAAAATATGCTGTTTTGTCATAGTACAACGATGGTGTAACAAATGGCCGGGGGCCGGAGATACGGAAGTATGGATAAGAGAAATAGAAAAAAGTAAACGGAAGCGTTTTAAAACATTTTGACGTTCAAGGTCAATAAGTGGACGTCATTCACCTCCCTCGTTCTCGATAATGCATGCACTTATTTGTAAAATGGATATATCTTTGAACAAAGCAGGGTTAAAACTAAAATTCACTCGCTCAAAGATTTTAAATAGAGAAACTTTATTGGATAACATCTCGCTGCAAAGTACGAAAGTGACAAAATTGAAGAAAAAATCTTCTAACAATTTTTTTTAGAGAAACTAAACTTAAAATATCGTATCTATGATATCAATAAAATCTCCGAAAAATATCCTGTTTGATCATCGACTTAAATTTACCAACCTCATTTTGTTCCCAAGCAACAAGCGGTTGAATTTCCGATGATGACGTTATAAAATACAATACGTATACCGCGGTAGCCAGGATGTCTCTTTTACGGGATATTTTTGTATATATAGATTTAACGATACATTTGACTATATTTTAATTACAATCAGATTGTAGATGATAATTTTCTGGTTCCATCGATACCAAATTTGTCGAAATCCGCCAGGAAACAAGAGAATTAGAGGAGTTTGAAGACCGAAACCGAACTCGGTACTATTCGAACCAGTATTGACGCCGGGAATATGATGACGTCAAACGATTATTGAGCCTCCTTAAGTATGGAGTCTTTTCCGAGAATAGAATTATTTCACTTTTGAGACAGTATCTGACATAAGACTATCATGATGCCATGAAGTTGGTATAGTAACATCGATTTCATACAATCATTTTGCAGATATTTTTAAAAGACTGTTTCCATAGAATTTTATGACACCACAATTAGTTTATTAGATACCATACCAAAGGGGAAGTAACTATGGTTATTAAAAATGCCAAATACACGTATGTTTGTGAATGTACTGACCCATTGGCGGTATCGTAGGTGGTCGATTTAGCCTGGGGCAACAATGACCACCCTCACATCCAAAACTCTGAACCCCGCAGTCGTTGTCATGGTTACACGTCTTAGGTACACCATCAGACATCAGGACAGAAGACTGATTACGACATAATCCTACAAATTGATACAATTTTTTGTAATATAACAAAATTAAAGAATAAATACATAAAGATTTGTGTAAATAATAAATTCTTAAAATGCATTGATCATAGCCAAATCTGAAATCCAAGTGACATCTAACTTTTAACTATTTACTTTTTAAACTTTTGTTACTTCAGTACGTAACACAAATTAAAACGTCTTAATACACATAGCCCTATGATTATTTGAGTGTCAAATGTTTTTTTAGCATTCATACCACATTTCTAAAATACTCCACAATTAATTGATTAATGAAATTTGAAATCAAGAATCTTTATAATACATGTACGAATTTGAAATCATGATGGTCAATTAAAAATCATCTTATAAGATACATATATATATATGTAATAACTATGCTTAATTTAGAAGCATTTGTTAAACTGGAAAAAGCCAACAATGATTGGACTATAATTGTTCAAGTAAATGCTGAATTTACATGCATAGATTTATGTTATACTCATGTTTAAAGTCAAGATTGAAGACAAACTTAGTCATGTGTTAGTACAAAAATTATGAAAATTATGAACATTTATCTGATAATATCATGAATATGCATGCAAGAAATACAAATCGCACATGGATAGTTTGATATCAAGTTGAGAAATTCGCAGACGTAAAGTTTTACTATCTATCATGAATTTGCATATTTAAGTATAATTGACATCAAAAGTACGAGCTAAGAAGGAAAAGACAGGATACCATAGTAGAAACCAATGATCTATATATTTTTAGATGTAGTTACTCTCACTTGTATTACATGGATACTGATTGATTATAAAATATACCTACAAACAATAGGGACAGATACATATGTGTAATATATGCGACATGTAAGTAAATCTGAAGAGATATTGAAGTGCACATCTACATACAAACTTGTACGTATCATATATCTTATACCTGCAGAGAACTGGCAGAGCCGTTCATAATACACGGAGCCTTTCAGTGGTGTTTTAGTTATATGTGTCTGATCTGTGTACTTTGCACATCGACCACCGTTGTCTTTCTGATACACGACACCTATACAGTCTGCCAGCGTGTCTTTATCACACGCTGCCTTGCACGCTTCCGCTGACGCCATTTTAATGCTAGCCACGACTCCGACATACGTTACCGTGGTATCAATGTACGGCTTATAAATACAAAACGCTCCTGAAATTTATAATCTTAAATACATGCATCTCAAGAAAGTTGTTAATCATGATTAAGAAACCTAAATTTCATAATAAAAACCAAACAAAGCATGCAACAGAAATAAGGCATTTAAAATGAATTAAAATTCACCAACTCATCCATTAATTCAAATTAAAATAAATAAAAGTGAAGTGAAGCATGCATGTAAAACTGTTTATTTGTTCAAATTTGTTACTGTTAAAAAAAAAGCATAAGCAGGCATCATAATAATTGAGCAAAAAATTAGGGACTCTTTATTATTCTTTAAAGTGTCTTCAAATTATCATAAGTTTTATGAAAATTAAACTGTTCCTTACAATGCATACAGTACAACACAAGGTTACCACTTTGTCAGTGTACCTGTAATTTTGTCCGTTTTACCTGTAATTTTGCGAGTTCTACCTGTAATTTTGTCATTTTACCTGTAGTTTTTGTAAGAATTACCTGTAATTTTGTTATATTTACCCGTAGTTTTGGGCGGGCAGCAGAACTTATCCTCACATGTTGTGTCAGAGGGACATCCCCCCTCACTGTCACATGACGTCATTGTTGACGTACCATCTGAACAAGTATGGACTGAAACATAACAACATAACTAGATCATAAAATGAAGCTCCAACGTACCTAGTATATCATATTTCAAAGCACTTAAAAGGAGATTAATTACCATAGTAGTAGGCTTCATCAGAGTTGTGACCTCAACCTTGAACTTTGACCCTTACAATAAAGAAGGGTTCATTATTTTGGATTTGGCACATTTGCCTTAAGGGGTCTGCGCCCTTTACACAAGACTTTTCCTAAATGTCCCATTGCATGTGACTTTGAACTTTTAAAAATGACATACTCGGCATCATTCTTCCAAGATGAGCAATCAGACATTTCTAGAAATGTCAGGTCACAGTAATTTTCGAATATACACTCTAATTCTGAATAAATGAGTTGTACAATAGAATAATAAAGGATATATCTATATTCTGATTATTGATCTTTTCCGTATTAGTTAGTAGTACATACCAACATTGATCTGTATAGGACAACAGAGGTTTTTGTGACTATCACACATATAGGGACCGTTACAAGCACCCTCGCCATCACAGGGTCCGGCTGCCGTCATACCGTTAGCACATACATCATCTGAAATTACAATAATAGTCATACCGTTAGTACATAAATCATCTGAAGTATTACAAAAATATAAAAATCTCAAATTCACTTGACGTAATATTCTTAATGCTGAAAACTTTGGAAACATACTTTTGAAAATAACACTTATGAAAATCAGGTGAATCAAATCATTCACTCAAAATTCTCATAAATTTAGGTACTGAGATATTTATAGACAAAGTACACATCTATCATAATTATTTCCTCACCACCAACATGTCTCTTCTTTCTTGTACCAGATAGCCCATCTAAAAGAACAAATACAATATTATAAGATCATACTTGTAAAACCTCATCTTTCCAATAGTTTTGGAACTTGTTGGATTATGCTTATAAATTCTGCTTAAAGCAATTAATTCACATGACAAACTGTTCATGTCGTCCGTACTGACTTTTAATTTATAACAATGAGTAAAGGTTTCATCCACTATTAATGTTCTACTTTTGTGATTATTATTGTTCATCCACTCCAAATGTTCTACTTTTGTGATTATTATTGCTCAAAAGGTTACATACACTTATACAACATTTGTCACTGCCTAATCTATAACTAACTTACCGTCTTTGAATACAGCAGGTGAGCAGTGATAAGCGCATCCATTCGTACAACATTTGTCACTGCCGATACAGTCATCATCAGACTGACAGGTGCTTGAACAAATCAGGTCCGACTTGGAGACGGACACTATGGCCGGACATGTACCGGGTTTGGTTGCTACAGAAAAAATAACACATGACGTTAAAGTCATAGGTCATCTAAATGCAAGTCACATTTTTGGTCTTTTCATAACACAGAATTATTTTTCTTAGTGATGGTACCTCATAATGATCAATACGCAAGATCGCAAATGTAGTGCGTGCAGCATGTCCGTTCTGATTTTTCATTTAGTCACCTACCTTAACCATTGTTCAAAACTTGGGCACCTTTTCTGCCCAAGTAAATTCATGACATCATAACAATGCAGAACAATCGAAGAGTGCGCGAGAACATTTGTATAGTCTTGGTTAGAAGTATTTGCAATCTGCCGTATTGTAACATCAACAAATTTCAATAGAATATCATTTTGAAGTATCATTTCACTATAATTTACATAATTTTTTTTTAATTTATACATCATAAAGAATACATGGACATGTACATTGTATATATGTATGTCAGATACTGTCCTGAATCATGAATGGAAAGTTAATACTCCGTATCACATGCAATAAAAAGAAAACGATCTGAGAAAAATACTAATTCAGCAATATTTATCTTTCCAACATGACATACCTTTAGAGCAGTCTGGATTTCCTCTGACTTCGGTTCCAGCGATCTTTGTACCATTAGGATTAACACAGAAACACACACCGTTATTGTCATAGCACTGGGTCCTGTGATAATTTCCCTTCCGATCACATCTGTAGAAGAAAAAAATACAGTCCTTTGTTGCTTATTTCTCTAAATACATTATTTTAAACCTTAGATACATGTACATTGATAATCTTTTTTATCTTTTACATCTGTTTTATCTCTACTGAATTGTCTAACAAATGCTGTCATTTGGATTGATGAGCGCTTTTTCAGAACCAAAGTTTTCTTAATTCATCATCAAAATTCTACATTACTTCCATAGCCTTAGCATCTACCAGATTGATGTAACTAAAAACAACTGTACCTAAGGAGAAATTCATTACCTGCAAGTACGGCTACCTTGGAATAATATAGGTAAGAGTACTTAGAAAAGATAATTAACCTAAGCTTACCTGGGAATAAATATAGGAGAGCAGGAATCTAGACTGGTCCTCATCTGTATCATAGCCATAGCAAGCTCTCTCTGACAGGGTGTTTTGGTATCTGAAATGAATGTTATGTATATACAGAAGGTTTTTTTATATACTGTATGATGTATGAATTTTTTAATTTCTGAAAAACAAATTCTATCAATTTGAATTATTATGGAAAATAGGGCACTCAAACTCCAGGACTTATGATAGTACAGCATACATGTATAGGGAACACATGATATCATTAATTCATTCATAAGATAACTACCTGCTGGAGTACATACAGGTCCACACCCGTTATTACAGCACAGATCTCCGTTCTTACAGTCCATATCACCGCTACATTTCTTCCCTCCTGCCCCATTACCCACACATATACCAACCGTGTCCTTGTTGTAAGATGGGCACTTTCCCCTCATCCTTGACACTGAATAAAACATAGGAATTTACTCCAGCTTTTACTAATCAGTGGTTATAACAGGGAAAAAATGAAAACTTATACATTTTATCCTATTCAATATCTGAACTTATCAATGAGCAAGCCAATACAATAGGATTCATTCGTACATTAAAGAGATGTACTCATATTGACCATTTAAAGCGGTGGCAAAAAAAACCTGCTTCAGTTCGTAAAAAAGAGATTGCAAAGCTTAATCTTTTCAGCAAAATCAAAAGTTGAAATGTGGGTCAAGGTCACAAATGAAAGCTCTGGTAAAAGGGCATCTACAGGTGACATATCAAAGCCATATTCTATGAGGAAAAAACACAATTTCGACCCAAATATAAGCAATATTGTTATAATATAGATTCAAATTCTCAAGTTCATAAAAGAACTATCTCAGAATTAACATTGTCAAAATTTGACTTATTGGGGGCAGATTTTACTTTTATCTATCAGCTTCATTTATTTGTTGGTGTATATGGCTTGAAAAGTGTCACATTTTTTTTCGGCTGACTAACCTGGTACTTGGCAGGTATGACCACAGCCATTAGAACAGCACATTGTTCCTTTAGGACATTGTGAGTTTGTGCTGCATTCCTCTACACATGTACCCATCATACCTGGGGTTACAGGAGGGCACATCATATCTGTAAATGTTTGGAAATAGCATAGATATCATCGAAACAATGCATTAAATGTACTAGAAAATGCTTTAGAACAAAGTGCAGTTAGAACAGTACATATTTCTCTTTACACAGCCAATTGTGCCTCATATGAAATTCATGTAAAATTTACACGAACTTTACATGACAGTTCACATGAAATTTATGTGAAACGAGCACGAACATGAAATTTACATGAAATTTTTCACATGAAATTCATGTGAAGATTTTTACATGGATGTTATGTGAATTCAGTTTCCTGTGAAGATCACTTAGAAAATTTATGTGAAATTCATGTGAAGGAATTTATGTGTAAGTCATGTGAAATATTTTTCACATAAATCTAAGTGAAATTTATATGAATTTTATATGAACTTTCATGTGAAATGTACATGGTGCTCATTTCATATGAATTTCATGTGAGGCACAATTGGCTGTGTAGCATACATCTGCATGATCTGTACCATTAAATCGTTTTGAGATTTAATTGATTTTTACATGTATGACTTAACTCTTTTTAAAATTCTTGATTTATCAGACTAAACATATCAACTTATGACTTTGAACCTTACATGTCATAAGGAAGTCATATTGTACCTTTGTTAACTTTAACAGGACAGCATTTGTTAGACGAATGAGCAGTAGTACGGTCCAGAGCACCTGCCCTCGCTGTCACACTGTCCTCTTGACATGCCGGGTCCACAGTCACCTGTATATAACATACATCATAATGGTATTTAAGGAGGAGGTAGTTACTTCATATTTTCTCATTCTTTTTATACACGTTTTCAAACTTTCTCATGGCTTAACTTTCTCAGTTTGAGTCTTTGAATTCTGATTAAGTGTTAACTGATTATTTTCCATAGGTTTAATTGCTTTGAATGTTGAAATTGAGTAAATAAAGTAGATTTTTTAATACCTGTATTCAGTTTAACCGGACAACACTTATTTTTGCCATTACAATAATACGGCCCCGAGCATCTCTGTTCACTGTCACATGATCCTGATGATGGCATACTGTCATCACAGTCTCCTACAAATAAATAGTTCTATTAGTTTTTCAATCTACCAACGCCACAGTATACAGCATCAAAACATGACAATCTTGTTAATTTTGAAATAACTCACATAGTACTCAATGTAACTCTACAGGCTTATGAAATATTCACAATCATAGTAAACATGTGACTTCACTAGTACCAAACTCATATTGGATGTTTGAATTCTTATCACCTAATCAAAAGAGGATAGCTTTAAACCATGACTAAAACCTATGGAAACAAAATCATTGGTAAAAAGTTGCCACGTGCAATGACTGACGTTCTACATCAATTCATAATAATCACTCAGCAGCACTCAGAAAACAAGGTGACTATGTAAAAATCTGAACAGCCACTATAAATTTTATCAAATATTAATGTATTGTCATCTATATGTATTTATTTGTTACCTGTGTTGACTTTGATTGGACAGCATTTATTCCTGGCATTACAGATGTACGGACCTGAACATTTTCCCTCAGTATCACACGGACCGACAGATGGCATCTGGTCATCACAATCATCTGTATGAATAAAGAATTCGTCATTCATTATAATATGTAATTATACAATGATTGATAAAGCATTCTGTTGTATTGCAAGCAAAGTCCCCTATTTGTAGCAAAGCTTTCCACGGTCATTTAGGGGTATAAATCCTCCAAAATAGTCATCCAAATTTAAATTTGCTCTGTTACTATAGCCATTTACGCATCAAATTGCATCTAAATATCTCTATCCATTGCAGATAAAAGCCTGGCAAACTAAATTCTGCTGTCACCAAGGAGCATAACTCCTTCAAAAATACATGTGGGTCACCAATGAACGAAGGTTAAGTCGCTATGTAACTTTTTTATCAATCGAAAAACATGTATATGTATCATTTGTATCTAATCTTACACATCTTTTGTGAGAGACAACTACTTTTATTCTGATATGACAGGACATGTTTTGTGAATTCAAATTATTCTAAATGGACTGTACGTTTTTAGAGTTTTAATATTACATGTACCTATATTGAACCTAAAAGGACAGCACAATTGTTTTGTGAGTTTTAAAATATCTACCTGTATTGAGTGTAAAAGGACAGTACATGTTTAGTGAGTTTAATATTTACCTGTATTGAGTGTAAAAGGACAGTACATGTTTAGTGAGTTTAATATTTACCTGTATTGAGTGTAAAAGGACAGTACATGTTTAGTGAGTTTAATATTCACCTGTATTGAGTGTAAAAGGACAGTACATGTTTAGTGAGTTTAATATTTACCTGTATTGAGTGTAAAAGGACAGCACAATTGTTTTGTGAGTTTAATATTCACCTGTATTGAACCTAAAAGGACAGCACATGTTTTGTGAGTTACATGTATAAGGTCCCTGACATTTCCCTTCAACGTCACATGGACCACTCGACATAGCACCATTCTGACAACTTCCTATAAATAAATATTCAGATTCTCGTATTCTACAAATGCTAACATGAATCATTTTGAAAGAAAAACAGATTTTTTTAAACATCACAGACATGTAAACACAATACAGACAAGGATGTTTTTCATATATAACATTTACACTTTAAAAGTGTAAAATGTTGACAGATCCGTGTAGCTCATGCGGCTCGAACCAGCAACCTTTTGGTCACTGGCCGGACACTACTTATCCACTATACAACAGCGCTGAAAAACATAACTTTTGTGAGTTACAGGATATTCAATGGATGCTCTGTGAGCTGAAGAGCTCAGGCAGCATTATGTCTTTAAAGGACTTAGAAATAGTTCTAACAGATCCGTTTGTAAAATATACATGTACATGTATATGCCCTTGCTGAAGCAGCTTGACACTTGAAACAATAATCATCAATGAAAGAAATAGTTACCTTGACCTTTGACTTACCTCATTAGCAAAAGATGTCTCTCCTTTCTTTTCAATATCCAGATCTCAAAATTTGTTTTGAATAGTTGAGGGGTTTGAATAGTTGAGAGGTTTGCCAAATTATCATCTAAAATCAGTATCTTAAATCTATTTTCTTAACACTAGCCTTGACCTTTTACCTATTGTTCCAAAAATCGATATGCTGCTTATCATTTTGATATTAAGTAATCTAAAAATTTGGTCTCTTGAAATGTGTGTAAAGGTTCATGAGCTAACATTAGAAAACCGTTGTTGCAAGTGTACTTTACTAAAACTGACCTTGATCTTTGACCTTTAAAAGATCCCAACAAAATAAATACATTTCTTGACCTTCTGATAAATATTTATCCATATTTGGTTAGGATGAGACATGGAACAACAAAATGATTGAATTTACATGGCAGGGGCGTGAAAATGTTTTTGGACTACGATACCAACCTGTGAGAATTCTAACAGGACAGCACATGTTTTGTGAGTTACAACTAAATGGTCCTTTACAATTTCCTTCACTGTCACATGGACCACTCGAAATACCACCATCATCACAACTTCCTGTGAAAATACATACATAACTTCATGAGAGTGCATTTATTGTGTTGGGAATTATAGTTTTAACTTATAGAGCAAGTGACCATATTTTGCCGCATTTTTTCATATATTTCCAAGAATTTTTTCATACTTGGAGGCGAATTCAATGATCATGATGATTGATATTGCTAAAATATAATTTAACTCCATTCTCGATCAAAATACTACAAAAATAATTGATTTTATCCAGTTTACTGTTTCCTTATAAAATGTCAAAATATTTCATTTCCATGTTTTTGGAGGTGACCATATTTCGCCGTTTTTGTTCATAAGTACCCTATTTGCACACAAAACGGACAAAATTATGATTTTGTTTTTTGGAAATCTTTTGTCACTAATACTTCTAAGAAATTATCCCATAAAATGATTTCTTTGTTTTGTTTTTGGAAAAATTTCATTTTAATTTTGATTTTATCAATTTTTCTTCATTTTATGGTATTTTTCATCACAGTTGAGTGCAGGAGATGTCGCAATATATCAAAACATGACTGCTACGGTCATATTTGATAGGATATAGAAAAAATAAACTTTACAAACAATGCCAGTAACAAAGGAGAAGCAATTATCTATGAAACGGCGAAATATGGTCACCGGCGAAATATGGTTCCTTGCTCTATCTATTTTGACAATAAAACAAATGTTTTGTGAGTTACAATATTTACCTGTATTTATTCTAACAGGACAGCACATGTTTTGTGAGTTACAACTAAACGGTCCTTTACAACTTCCCTCACTGTCACATGGACCACTGGATATACCACCATCATCACAACTTCCTGTGAAAATAAAAACATAACTTTATGGGAGTGCATTTATTGTGTTGGGAATTATGATTTTAACTTGTAACTATTTTGACAATAAAACACTTGTTTTGTCAGTGACAATATATACCTGTATTTATTCTAACAGGACAGCACATGTTTTGTGAGTTACAATATTTACCTGTATTTACTCTAACAGGACAGCACATGTTTTGTGAGTTACAAGTAAACGGTCCTTTACAACTTCCCTCGCTGTCACATGGACCACTGGAAATTCCACCATCATCACAACTTCCTGTGAAAATAAAAACATAACTTTATGAAAGTGCATTTATTGTGTTGGGAATTATGATTTTAACTTGTAACTATTTTGACAATAAAACACTTGTTTTGTCAGTGACAATATATACCTGTATTTATTCTAACAGGACAGCACATGTTTTGTGAGTTACAATATTTACCTGTATTTACTCTAACAGGACAGCACATGTTTTGTGAGTTACAAGTAAATGGTCCTTTACAACTTCCCTCGCTGTCACATGGACCACTCGAAATTCCACCATCATCACAACTTCCTGTGAAAAGAGAAATAACAGGTTATTTTAAAGTACTCCCTTGAGGAAGCCTGGGAAAACAGACATCACAAATTTGGCAATATTTGGAATACCTATTCTCTGTAAAGTGTGGTGAAATTCTATGTGAAGTTTGCAGAGAAGCAAAAAAAATGCTAGCATATCAGAGCCCTTGGCTGCCATTACACATTAGTTTGTAAATGGTAGAAAAGGACAAACTTGGCATAGGACCTTCAGTTTTGTAAGTGTCAGCAGTTGTATGGCTAAAGTTAAATCATCATGAAATCAACATCTATGACATTAATTCACAAACTTGATCAATAACTTTGAATACTTGTATGCTTAATTTGATGCAAATCTATGCATCACTTGCTGAGGTATGATCCCAAATATGAAAAGCTTATAAACAAACATGAGATGATGAAAATACTGTCAGGAATACTGGACAAAGTACCTTCACATTCATTCTCAGGTGAGCTAAATCTTATCTTTTGTAGAAATAACGCTATAACAAAAGATGTATTTGTGAAAAACTAGTGTCTCGGAATATAGCTAAAGGTCTTGCAAGACATACACATGTGAAATATGATAGCCTATATCACTTACTATTGAAAAGTTATGGTCATTGTTAAAAAGAATTTCCATAAATTAGGTCTAGGTCAAGGTCACAGGGCCGAAAATTTGGGAACGTATATTTAATACATTTTGCTAAAAGGAATACACATGCCCAATCACTCATCTATAGAAAGTCAAATTTAATTTACAGGTAAAGTCATGAGATAAAAAAAAATGGGATACTATTATGGAAGTGAAACTTAAAGCCTCATATTACTGGTTAAAAGGACAATAAAAATGTTGTTCTCTTATATAATTAGACTGAAACAGGCCAACTTGACCCAGAAAAAAAATCAAGTTGGCCTGTTTCGGTTTATTATATAATCTGACAAGTCACTGTGATTGTTCCTGTTAGAAAACAGAGAGAGCAGGTCAAAAACTTAGGGCATTTTTGTGCAGTGGATGGCCAGGAGGGGACATGTCTCTCTCTCTCTTCCTTTTGTTTTTTTGCAAAATGCAGATTCACATTGAAGTCAGCATCACTCCCCCATCACGGCGGCATCAAGGGCAATAGATAGGGAATGCATGAAAACACAGAAACCTTGTAATTAATTTTTTTGGCTAGTAGGATCAACACTTAGTCAGTAAATTACATCAACATTCATCCTAAAATGCATATATACATCTTTTTTTTTAATATCTTTTCTCACCAGAATTAAATCTCGCAGGACAGCAGAGATTCTGACCATTACATTGATATGGTCCCTTACAATTCCCTTCACTGTCACACTGTCCATTGGACGGCATCCCATCTTCACAAAGTACCGCTGGAATGAAATATTGGTTTTATAAAGTTCTCATGGCTAGAACTCCATCTCTGGGCCTTTATTAACTTGAGTTACTAAGAGTAAACACTTTATTCTATATAAAGACAAAGTTTGACCTTGGCAATGACTTTTGACCCCAATAGGGTCTTGGTCATAGGAAATCCAAATTTTCAGTTTTACCTCTGTAAGTCAGGAATTTCTTGAGTAAGAGAGTGACTAAGTTTTGGAGTAAGAGGTAAAGAGGGAGGGCAGTGAGTTAAGCAAATTAATACCAAATACGATGTACCACTTATTAGCAACTACCGTATAACCAGAAATTTTCAAGAGATACAAATTTTCATTATATTTGCGACTGATTTGGTATCGCGAAAATATATTCCCGCAAAAAATTGTATTCGATAAATGTTTATATTGGTTTCATTTTGTCCTCATTGTACATGTGATATTCTTTACTTTTTTTAGTATATTCTCATAATAGAACTAGCTAAAAATTTGTAATTTGTAATTAAGGAATCGCAAAAAATCGTACTTGCGATAATAAAGACACCCTATTTTACCATACAATCCTGAAATTTGATACTCGCGAAAATTTCTGGTTATACCCTATATTTGTTTACAGATAGGGTTAAAAGTACAACTTGAGAAATGACCTTGAGTATTTACCATAATTTAATTTGTTTACTACATGTCAGGTTTGATGACAAGTACAGACAGATATATGACATTAACAGACAGAGGGACAAAAAAAGAAATGAGATTTATACCACAGCTCTATTTGAACATTAATGAATCCAGTTAGCATAAAAAGTATGTAGCGTGAAACCAATAGCAAAAATATGACATATTCAAATCATTTCTTTGAAAAACTGTAAGGTCAATGAAGAGTAGACTACAAACTAAAATCTGTGCATATTGATAAATATTTACTAATATACTACTTTTTAAAGAATACATTATCTACTTACCAGTGTCCAATCTAATAGGACAGCACAGGTTTTGACCATTACATTGATACGGTCCCTGACAGTTCCCTTCACTGTTACACTGTCCATTAGCTGGCCGCCCATCCTCACAAATGGCAACTGGAATGAAACATTCATTTAATCAGACTGAATTAACTAAAGATTCTATGCATTATGTTTTATATATTTTATATTTGACTCAGTGTATATAACATTACTTCATGTAAATTGCCAGAAAATTAATCTTGTAACAAATTTTGAGAATTAATCAAAAATATGTGTCTCTAATTTTGTGGAAACAAAATTTTTTTTTTTTTTTTTTTTGCAATTTAAAAAATAAATGATTAAGCTTTAAGAATAACAATAATAAAATAAATGACAGGTCTATAGTTTTGTATCCTTGTTTACGAGGGTTAACTAGTTTTTTAACCCTGGAATGATCTTATACAGTAATGGACTGGTCCTGAGGGACACTTCTTTTTTACGCTAAAATAAAGTGACACAGCTTTGCATATTTTGTGAGGGTGCAGCTCAGTGGTACATGTAGTGGCATCATAACGAGCAAACAATGAAAAAAATCCACGAGGGAACAGCCTATACCTTTTTCTACCATACTGTCATGATGAGCTGAGACTTTACAAGTGTTACAGAATAAAATTCTCAAATGTATAATAATACAAGTATACAAATTAAATACAAATGCATACAAGTTTGCAGTATAGAATGAAATATTTCTTTCAGAGGGAAGGGATGATACAAATGAATTTACAAACACTCCAATACACAAAATTTTCAACCCCCATTTTTTACACTTCATAAAGGCCAAGGGGCCTAAAATTTGTGTATTCGAATGTTTGTGTTTTTATTTATACGAGTTTGATTTGAAAAATTTTGAAGCTAAAATAGCATGAATAAAACATTATTCAAAAAAAGGTCTGAAAACACTAAAATTTTACATGTTATACAATGATAACTGTTCAGTACATTGTAATCTTACCATTTAGTCTCATAGGGCAGCACAGGTTTTGGTCATTACACGTGTAAGGTCCCGTACAGCTACCTTCACTGTCACATGGTCCCTTTGATGGAGCTCCCCCGCTACAGGTAGGTCCTGCTAGTAAAATAATATAATACAATTATTGACTGGGAATGAGAGCAATATATGATTTGTTGGACCTGAAGATAAAATATTGCCCGAGGCCGAAGGCTGAGGGCTATATTTTGTCTGAAGGTCCAACAAATCATATATTGCCCGAATTCCCAGTCAATAATTGTTTTGTTATACCTTACATCAATACTGCAGCAACGAACCGATAAGCCCGGCATGTTTACGTTCATTTTCTTATATACGAGAAAGAGCGCGGAAAAACAGGTAGAGCTAATAGCGTCATCAATGACGTGACGTCACAAACGATGTACTGTTTATCGGTCAATATTTTTTGAAATATTGCCCTAGGGCCAATATTGATATAAATATTGACCGCTTGGTCAAATATTCGAATTTATAGGCAGTTTTCCTATGGGGATTTTATATAGAGATACTGACAAGGGTATAACAAAATGTATTGTATTTATAAATGGATTCCTGCTAGTAAAATAATACAATGTATTGTATTTATAAATGGAAACAAAAGTAGTATGATGTTTTAATGAAGACTGTTTTCTATGAGTAACACTTGATAAAAATATCTGTTTCAAGTCATAAAGGTTTGTGACAATATATACCTGTTTTAAATCTTACTTATAAGACAGCATATATTCTGTGAGCTATATTATTTTACACTCCTGTGAGATGCAATATTTACCTATGTTGAATCTGGCAGGACAGAGCATCTTTTGGGAAAGTCAATACCAACCTATTTTGTGAGTGACAATATTTACCTGTGTTGAATCTGGCAGGAAAGCACATGTTTGGCGAGTTACAATATTCATGTGAAGTAAATCTGGTAGGACGGCACATGTTTTGTGAGGGGCAATATCTACCTTCCTTGAATCTGGCAGGACAGGACATGTTTTGTGAGTTACAATTCTTGTGCGTGACAATAATTATTTACCTGAGTTGAATCTGGTCCCAGCACTAGGACAGCACATGTTTTGTGGGTGTCAATATTTACCTGAAGTGAATCTGGCAGGACAGCACATGTTTTTTGAGTTATAATTCTAACCTATTTTGTGAGTTTCAATATTTACCTGTGTTGAATCTGGCAGGACTTAGCACACGTTTTTTTTGCGTGACAAAATTTATCTGAAGTGAATCTGGCAGGACAGCACAATCATGTTTTGTGAGTTACAATTCCTACCTGTGTTGAGTCTGACAGGACAGCACACATTTTGTGAGTTACATCTATAAGGTCCGTTACATCTCCCCTCACTGTTACATGGACCACTGGACACAGCACCATTCTCACAATCGGCAGCTGTAGGATTCCAATAACCATCAGTTATTATATATTCTAATATGACTTGAGAATTTCTCCCTACATGTGCTATAGAAACCGCCCGTGGTCTATTGGTCTATGGTCAGATAAGCCACGCCTATTCACGCGCATACTCTGAAATTGATTTTTCTGAAGACCTGTCATTATCTGAAAACTTTTGGAAAACACTACTTAACCATAAATTTTAGAGGTCGCCACAAATTTGGATATGAAAGAAGTGCCAATATTTATTCTTATAAAAATAATCATCTATTTTTTATACACCAGGATAAAAGTATAATACATTTTTGTATCTTATTATGTTTAAATACTCGTTCATTCATGAATATAATGTGCAATAATTAATTTCACACACACATTCCTAATTCTGAACCGAAGATGTTTTGGTAAAATTAAAAAAAAAAAATAGTTGCCAGAGTCATCTAATGCTCGACTGCATAGCATAAAGTCTTTAATGACAGCCAATTTCTTTAGTTCACTTTTTTCCTATTTGTATCATTATACACAATTGTATACTCATGTAGCACCTATACTTTGCTCAATATTGGCTTCTACAGGCAAAATCACTCAAGCAGAAAAAGTAGGTCAATGTCATTTTATGAAAGTTTGATCAAAGATACATCAACCATGTAAGTTTTGAACATGTAGCACTTATATACTTTGCTCAATATTGGCTTTTAAAGGCAAAATCACTCAGGCGGAAAAAGTAGGTCACGGTAATTTTATGAAAGTTTGATCAAAGATACATCCACCATGTAAGTTTGGAACATGTAGCACTTATACTTTGCTTAATATTGGCCATTAAAGGCAATCTTGCTATCTCAACATTTACCTTATCATCTCAACATTTGCCTTATCATTTGAAATAATTTTAAAAATCCCCACCCCAGGGGCTACATTCCTATCTGGTAATATTAAACAAAGTATAATCAAACATTAACAACAAAAAGAACAAACAGAATATGAATATAGGAAATGAAATTGTGTGATCTTAACATTTACCTTATCATCTGGTTCGGACGACGCCGACGCCGGGGGTATTGCACTAAAGTGCAATCGAGCTAACAAGACCGTGCAAGCGCAGATAAAACCCCTTTTCCCTCCCCATGGTATTGCCAAAATTACTAGCCTTTTACGGTTTTCACGAGGTTTTTTTTAATTCCTAGGCTGGACCCTTCATGATGGGCTTGAAGCAATCCTCCCCCTTCCCACCGTTGAATAAATCCCCTTCCCACCGTTGAATAAATCCCCTTTCCCACCCTGGAATAAATCCCCCTTCCCACCGTTTAATAAATCCCCTTTCCCACCGTTGAATAAATCCCCTTTCCCACCCTGGAATAAATCCATTCGATGAATATAAATGAACATACGGATACCGAGCGGATGTTGGACAGACATTCCTATATGATTAAAGATTAAATCATAACTTTCTGATGCTTTCTATTGAACTTTGTGATGTAAGAATAAATAAACAGTCAAGTAATGTTTTAGTATTAGGATTAGGTGCATATATATTGATTGTTAAAGGCAATATAAGTGTTCAGTTCAATAAAATATATTTGTGCCAAATGGCATTGTACCAAAATAACCTTCCGTACCAGTAAATTCTACATCAGTATCATGGTATCAAGTGAACTTCTTTAAAATGAACATCACTATAAATTACCAAAAAAATAAACTGAACGGTTATGTCAGACATTCAGGTACAAGTCCATCATGCAAATTTAACAGACATTATGTAGTATTATTACACATGTAGCAACTAGCAACCCATCATGCGCGATGAATCAGTGAACTTTTAGGTTTCCCTATACAACCAAGGGGCAGACATTTATTACTAATAATGTTATTGTTCTTTCTCTCAATCCCTTAACCCTACATTTATCTTCAATTCATTCAACACTGACTCTGATGGAAAGAAGGAGAGAAACTGAATCCCCTTCCTTCAATAAAAAATATACCAAAAATAAAATAGTTCCGCTCATCCTACTATACTAAGCTGCCGACCCTAACCCTTTTTCCATTTCAGAGGATTTTTTAATAATTATTTTTATACCATGACTGCATCACATAGTAACCTCAATCATTTAAAGTGGTTCTATTCCTTATTAAAGTGTCGATTCATGGCTTCCTAACTTGATTATTACATAAAGCCACTGAAACGAAGCAGAATCTATACAATCCTCGTCGAAAAAAAAAAATGTTGAAAAAAAATATTCCTGCCTACCTATACCTATCTACCTACCAATTCTAATCTGGTGAGCGGAAACTGACTCTTTTTTTTTTAATATGTAATCTTTTTTTTTCAGGACCTTACGTACGACATCAGTTTTCAACGAAATTCTTCTCAGACTCGATAATCATTTAATATTCAGTTGCAATGACTCTCTTGTGATTTTTCATTACACCTTATTTACGTGTTTAAAATTCCAACTAAATTCAACGAACCAAAAAATAGACATTTTCAAGGTCATAAATCGTGACTTTTTGAACTCTCACGACACGGGTAATCCAAGTCCGACATGGATATCATATTGTCAAAACTCAAGTACAATCTTTTCTAATCCCCCGGTAATTAGTATGCAAACCTGGAGGAATGAGGTGTTTTATTATCAATTTAAAACTCCGTATCTCAAATTGCAAAACCAAATGGGGAATGAACTTCACGTCCTCTGCAGACAAAGCCTAAAACATCCAAAATCAGTGTACGATAATTTGACCTTGATAGACCAATGGGACGAATACGTAACGCAGGCAAGAATAGACAGAGTTTTTCTCATGGGGAAGGTCATGCATTTTGGCGGTATGTGTATCCATCAAGAAAGTAGCTAAAACCCAAAAACCGCCTACCTCATCAAGTAAGACGTGATCTATAGAGGGTCCATGTGATGTCAACGACAATTTAAAGTCGATTGGAACAAATCAATTAGAAATCGATTACCATGTATTTACTTTTTGTTAAAACAGAAAATT
The DNA here is from genome assembly GCA_033119305.1 of Pinctada imbricata. Taxonomy (NCBI): domain Eukaryota; kingdom Metazoa; phylum Mollusca; class Bivalvia; order Pterioida; family Pteriidae; genus Pinctada; species Pinctada imbricata. Next base: position 12,786,216 of record VSWD01000011.1, on the reverse strand, counting down.
CCTTTCGAATTTGAAAATCTATACAACTTGCCCCGTCACGACTGTACCACTGTCATGCAACAAGAAGATAAGCTAACACCAAGATTGTAACTTATGTTTGAATTATAACGTTGAAGTTGTGACCTTGACACTTTTCTGCTCATGGTGACTCTACATGTATCTTGAAAAATCTAGTATGGTGTATGGTACAATATACATTCTACCCAAAACATTTCACGTGTTCTACATTTGTCTGTGCCATCAGGACGTCTATACTTGTAGGGTGACCATATATGACGTGGCATCACCTGTCATTCTTTTAGACCGAATGACCATTGTGGCAGGAAGAACGTTAATGTTGATCAGTGTCATAGGTCAAAGGCCAAGGTCACAAAACTACAGTATCCCATTCCTTACTTTTATGTTACCGCCATGGTACCGCTACAGCTTATAGACAATTAAATATGACACACACAGGCATGAACCCTCTATGAATCCATCCATGAAATAATAAGATCTATATCAGAGACTAATGCTAATGGTGATTTGATGATCTATATGTTTGTATTGGCCATGAAAGACTTAAATAATTCATAGTCCCTGGTGACTCTAAATGGTCAGTGCTAGATTGATTACTAATTAGTAATATATAAATCCAAAGTTAGAAAGGAATGGAATGAATGGCTGAGCGATACACATAATCCTGATAGTGGTATGGTGGCATACTTGGAAAGAAAATAATCGGACAGAGGTAAAGACAGATAGACGGACATTGCCGTTACATAATACGTTCCGTAGAATGACGGGCGCATAAAAATTTCAGGGTTCTATCTTGTACGTGGTACAAAATGTAGGACGGACAGCATTGGGACACTACTGGTTCAGTGGGAAATCTGTACGAGGTGTTAAGTTAAAGTCATACATTTTGGACCACTGTTAGAATAAGATGTTACCTTAAAAGGTCATTTAATTTTTCATTCCATTTACATCAACATACTAAGCTTTGCCCAGGGTACTTATTTTACGACAACACGACGAAATGCGTTACATACAAAATTCAAAATTATGGAGATACACTTTGAAAATGACCATTATAACATTTGCATATAAAGTCTGTAAAAGTATACAATAACAAAATGATAGATAATAATAATACTATAATAAATAGTAAGATGCACGGAGTTCCATACCTTGAGATGCCGTCAGTAAGCTATATAACACTATGGTCCCCACCACACACCATCTTCTTATCACACCATACATCGCTGGTATGATCAGTACTACTGGCCTGAAATAGAAATACATAGAAATTAATTTCTAGTGAGGAGTCTTTAAAGGAATCATATTACCAAAGAAAACGTTTCTTTCTTTGGGTTGCTTAGTTACGACACCTATACAGGTATAGTGTATTAAACTAGGATATATGTATAGGATTTCGTATTGATTTGGAGGTACAAGAAAATGAATCGAGAGAAAAATAATTAGATCCTGATATGAAACTTAGTAATACTGAATTGTCTTTATGTTAAAGCATGAGATAGTAACAAGTAAAGTAATGATATAATTAGTATTTTCAATCAGTGAAAGTCAAACACAAAACACAAAATCAGAAAAAAATCATAAAAGTTGAACATTCAAAATCAGGAAAAATTGAAAACCAAACAAAACAACTTAGATTTTCTGCAAATCCCCAATGGAGATGAGATCATGTGCCCGGGGAGAGTAAGCATCTCCTGTTTGCTAGTAACACATTAGTCGTGCAGAATAGATCAAATTCAATCATGATTAAGGAGTTTTGGTCCGGGCGATATTAGCTAACTAAATTCACGATCCTTCATAATCCTCATCGAAAAAAGAAGTTGATCACGTTACATTATAACGTATACAGATTGTAATATTCAGGTATGTCGGCTACTAGCTGCAAAATTGAGCCTAAGTAATAAGACCTTGACCATGTTGACCATGAATATAAACGATATAATCATTGTCGTTTTACACTTGATAAAGAACAAGGAACCAAAAATGTGTCTACAAAAAAAAACTGCGTCTCTGGTTTACATGAAATAGAGTCTGTATAAAAGAAGGTCGAACGTCTAATCCGTAAAATACGAGAAACCGTCTACAAGTTAGTAATAGAGTATTTTTTTTTTTTATTCTAATATGACTTGATTTTTTTTCCCTATTAAGACAACAGACGCGAGCCGGGCTCTATTCTCCAATATAGGCCCTATAGCGATAAGCCACGCCTACCCATTTTCTGAAAGCAGATAAACCGGCAGGAACTGGTTTTTACCAAGAATCGATTTTGTCGTCTGTGTTTCATTGTTCATCAAAAGGTCTAAGTTTGGTCATCATTAGAATAGAAATAAAAAATGACAAGCCGGGCTCTATTGTCTCATATGATGCCCTCGCGTCCTCAGCCAATATACAATTAATTACCTTGTGTGAGGTAGATATAGCAGTATAGCAACCCGAAGGATATGTTATTCACCGAGGCCGCAAAAAAATGTGATGCGCTTAGGACGCTCGGGCATTATGAGACAATAGAGCCCGGCTTGTCATTTTTTATTTCTTAATTCATTTATGTCCTTTTTCACATTAAAAGGTCAACTGGAGTTCTAATAATTTTTATAAACATATATTTATAATGATTATCTATGTATGAAAACATCATACAAAAGTGTAAAATTCATATATCTACACAAGTTTCTGATCACGCTAAATGATTCTGTTTTTCAATACTATGACTTTGTAGAATTTGTTATTCTCCTTACGTACAGAGTTAATTATATGTTGTCCGCGGTGCTGAAACAGTATCGTGTCATGAAATTCAAGAACCATCATAGTTTGGAACGGAAAGGTATTCATCACAGGAGCTCGACGTCACGAATCTACAATCGCATCCTCCTATTTTTACCTCTATTTTAGTAAAAGTAGAGAAGGGACGTACATCACTGAGAGTTGTTGGCGCCGAGCTCCTGTGGTATTCATCAATATTTTTGTCACTAAACATGCAAGGATGCCCGTGACCTGGTAAACAAGTACATAATTCAGTGTTTAAGTCCCTAAATTATTCTTGCTAACCAAAATATTACATAAATAACCAGAAGTCTCTATCGAGACTTGAGCTCTATTGATTCACTAGTCTTCTAATTATTCCCAAGCAATTACCAATAACAAATTTTGATACCAAAAGATAGGTTCTATCACGAGGAATACTTCTACACACACCAAATATAGGGACGGTATTAAAAGAAGTTACGAGAAATAATACTCAAATATAGAAAATGCGACCTTAGTTTTATTCAAATGTATGTAAAAATCGAAGGTCAAGGTCATAAAAGGTATCTACATGTATACAGAAAGATCTTGTCCCAAGGAAACACACACCAAATATGATTCCTCTCTCTTACAGTGTTACAATGACCAATAAGTTGTGACTAATTAGTAGCTTAAAGTTTTGTTAACTAAATTACAGACAGACGAATGGACGCTTGGCGACGGACGATAACACAGGCTTGATGTGCCTTTGATTGAAAATGCAGACAACAATACGGTTGGGTAGGGCTGGGACGATACTGCACCCAGCCGATCCGATACGTATCACGATACCTAATATCCGATACGATACGTATCGCGATACTAAGTTTATTAATAAAACCTTCTCAAAAAAGCTATTTGATGGTATTTATGTACGTCATATAAGCAGCTTTTTTCATTCAACATGATTAATTTATTCAACACTAGCTTTACGTCTAGAATAAAGATGTAAAAGTAAATAAACGGATTTTTTTAGTTGACTAGAAGAATTGAAAAACAAAATCATTTGAAATTACAGTAAGAAATCATTGGAAAAATCATATCAAAAATCAATGGTCCTAATAATTTTGTCATGTTTACAGTGATCGGGAAGGCAAACTTTCTCAATGGGACTATGGCCCCTTCCACTTGGACTTCAATGGACCATCTCAAAATCAATGGGCCATCTTTTTTAACGAAAGGGCCATTCCAAAAATGATCAATTTTCGAAAAGCTTGTCGGTGCCGTGGTCTAGTGGTAAAGGCCCCGGGCCAGTGACCATAAGGTTGCTGGTTCAAGTCTCACCAGGACCACGGGTCGGCCGACATATACTTTTGTTTTGCCTCGGACTAGTTTGACCCAATGGGAATGCTTGAATTTGGTCATGTGACTGCCCGACAAATTCTTGTGGAAAGTCAGTTTCAAAAATTTGTAAGGCAATGGCCGACAATTAGCAAAACTGGGTAAAACTTTACAGCACTATTGCTTGGTAAAGCAGGAGGACAGTAGGAATCACCATGTCAAAATGGTCCTCGACAAAACAAATCAGTTATTAGGTTTGTTACTGACCTTACACGGAAATCTGTCGGGTTGATAAAGCCCATAGAAGGCTCGGCGCAAGCGCCTCGCCTTCTATGGGCTTTATCAACCCGACAGATTTCCGTGTAAGGTCAGTAACAAACCTAATAACTAATAATGTATGTTCTGTGTTGATACAAAAACATGTCATTGTCTGTGTTGTTTACATGTCTGTTGTGTTGTTTAAACAAATATAGAAAAGCTTTGATACAATGTATGTATAATAAATACATCAGATCTTAGCACATTTCTTAGTCCTGAAATTCCCAATTTTACCATTTCCAATGAATAATTTACAGTGAAAGTATCACGGACCAGCCAAGGTCAAGCTTTTAGCCACCTATCCTGCATTTTTCGTGTCCACGTATGGGCAGCATGTTGAAATTAGGGGGGGGGGGTGACTGCAATTGACTTTTCTGTACAAATTTTATTACTTCAGTCTGAACCCATTGACTGACCTCTTAAAATGACACGATAATTTTACCGACGAACGCATACACAAGTACTTTTACGTCGATAAGATACGTAAGTGGACGTTGGGGTCCGTCGATGTTAAATTTTGTGCTCTATTGTGAGTGCTGATGAGATAATCGTCGGGATCTTCTTTAACTCATTGGAGATTTAAATCTCAGGCGCAGAACGAGGATAAAAAAGATTGTCAGAGAAAAATCAGTATTGTATCGTTATAGCAAAAAACCTTTCGGATGAGTGGAGCAATTTTAAGTGAACAGAAGAATTTTGTGCTTCTGACTGGCCATGTACAGTAATCTGTGATCCACACATTACTGCTACTGGTGTAGATCTACGTTACAACGTAAAAACGAGTACAGAACTTTCAGATAGATTTGAAAACATGGACAACGTAGAATAATGCGCACCAAGGCGCAGCGAGTTGCCGATTTTATGGGCCTTTTTTTGATCGGAATGGGACTATGTCGCAGGGTGCGTGGCCTTCCCAATCACCGTACAGTTTATATCTATAAGTAAACAGAAAAGAAGTTGGATTTAAACTTGAGTACTTTAACTGTTGAACACGTATTTTTTATGTAAATTTTTAACTTAGGTATCGTCGGGGTGTATCGATACTTGGATCGCGAAATAAAATATCGCGATGCATCGATGAATCGGAGTATCGTCCCAGCCCTACGGTTGGGGAAGATATAAAGGCGAATAGTAATGTCGAAGCCAATGGTTACTCGTGCTGACCCAGAGATATTCCCTTGGCATTGAGAATATTAACCTACCTGTTCCACGTCATTGGTTTAAAAATTATACATGTAGTATTAGGTTTTTTCTCTCTACTATTACTGGATTTTACCATTCTTTCTTTTTCTTTTTGTCATTTTTTTTTTTTTTTTTTTTTTGCCACTGGGTGAAGCCAGTTTTTATCAGGTACAGAATGTGTAGACATTACCAAATATAAAACATGTCGTCGACTGTGGTCAATCTATAAGCTGTATTTTCTCCCGACACCTTTCTTTTCATTTACAAATAAAGACGTCTACAGTGACATCACACGACAGACTGACAACTCTGCTGTACAAGATCACGGACATCAAGGTCAATACACAAAAAGGACACATGTAGTGAGTTACGTAAGACTAAGGTATTTTAACGTCTATATACATGAATTTCTGTACCATGTAAACAGCGTAGCCCCGGGGCATACCCACTAATGGTTGATGGTCTCAATTGGTTGTCAGTCGCGTAGCTGTCGTGATGCGCAGAGATGTCCGTGCATTTCTTTTAACGATAGTTTTTGAATACTATTTATAAAGTTTCATGAAAATGTGACTGTTTGTAAATGAATTTATTTTAATTGTAAATCTATTTACATTGTTTTACTTTGATCCTTTATTCCGCGATCATTTTATTGACTTGTTTGCCTATGTACCTACATTTTAAATTTTGACATCACCTTTCAGTATGATTACCATCATGTTTGTGGTGTGCGGTCATTTTGCTTCCAGTGTTCGTTTACGGTCGTTATTGATGACGAAGATTCGTGCGACAAAGTTTGAAAATAATATTTTTCATGAGTCCACCATGTGCCCGTCGGCATGGGATTATGAAGGTACTTTGATTTTCCTTGAAAAAATGCTATTGATTTTAAACAACCTTACCCTTTATCAAATTAATCATTGCTTCAATATCGGATTCTACGATTACCCGGTCATAAGTAGAAGTTCATGGACATTTTATATATATAACCATTATGATGGTCAAATACTGAATCAAGTATAGAAATATTTTGATACAATGACCAATCCAAATCAACAATGATCAATAGTAGGTATGCCGACCAAGCCTGTAAATACCACGGTAACGTCAGATAGATTGGGGAGATAACTCGTCTCACGGTTAAAATCTGTACCCCTCGGCCAACACACAAACACCGGGGCCATCTGGTCTATACACTGTTATATATCATAGCTTATACATTGTATAATTTTTTTATATGAAAATAACTGACAATGAAAAAAGTTCGATTTTTTTTTCAATTGTTTCTGACAAAAATTTCAATTATTAAAAAATAGTATTATCACTACAACCCTAACGCTGAGTAGAATAACACAAACTTACTTGACAATCGCCTCTACGGAAATCCCCATTCCCTCTAATTCTGTCTGATAACGATTTTCTAGAACTTCATAAGAAAAGACTAAAAAAAAAATACAGTTTCTGTATATAATGAAAAAAAAAACCTCTATAGCGCTTACCTGCTTGATGACAAAGCTCAAGTCGAAAGAGAGTGCTTATTTATAGTTACTATATGTAGTATATCATGTCCACCTTCAAAAAAATATCTTATGATATTATAAAATTTGTCCGATTTTTTTCTACAAATAGTCTTAAAATGAAATTAAATACGAAACTCATACACTTACCTTCCCAGTAAAACGTTAAGTCCACTTTTACAAATTTGTTATTTTCTGTAATATAATAAAAACGTTCATCAATTTCTTCTTCTCTCGGTCAATGAGTTATGTCAAAAATCAAAGTAATTAAAAGTGTTACTAAGCATTCTCGTCAACTTAATCATTACTTCAAATTGGTCTGACCGACAGTGATGGAACGCCGATGTATTATAATTTCCAGTGATTTATAAATATGTATATCTTGTAATAGCAAATGTTCATATATCTTTTGATTTGAAATAAGTAATAAAATGGACGATACATCAAAACTTAAATCAAGAATTATTTTCAATACTCATTACAGGAGACCGACGCCTCGGCGTGATACTTGTACTTTAGGATATAAAATAGAACTGTTATGTCACAGTACCGTAAGCTCTTTAACCCTTTACTTCTAAATATATTGTTGAAACGTTCGTAAATATATCAATAAGTAAAATACCTGATATATCGTGTATTCCGGTAGATAATTTCCTTTATTATATGCAAGTCCCTTTTTAAAGACAGTAAAACTGTCTGACCATTTCCCGTCCGTCACTTGATGATCCAATGATTTAGTAAACAACAATTCAGGTGGGCTGCTGGTTACCTGTACTCTACCTGGATAGTCGGCGCGCTGGTCAGCGTCAATAGAGCATGAAGAGATAACCAGCTTAACGCATGACTGCGTGTGAAAGGTACATTCGTTAATCTCCATCTGTCCGGTTTTGACCAGTACAATCATGACAATGTTTTTAAGCTGAATAGAGAAAAGAACAAATATTATTCAACTTCAAATACCTAAAATGTAATGTTTGTGTACGGTCTTGCGTTAAATCTATAAGTGTAAAAACTTGTACAGGCAATTATTAAGACAAGTACTTTTTACTTGTAATCGTTTGGTATTAAAAAGGGCTTTTTTTTTATTGGACTTGGTTTTTAACCTTGACTGAACCAAGGTCAGAAAAAACAATAGTCGTTTATAAGTCCTAGTGAACAAGACAAGAAAATTTCAAAACAAGGACGAGGGGAGTTGTTTCATTCATATTCATTCGTATGAAATAGAGCTTATCAAGTCTGTGCAATATCTGACATTCATCATTTTGAATAAATCAAACTTTCAAACAAAAGTGTCAAAACAGTAACCACATAGGCCTGGCATGATTTTTTGTTTGACCTTGACATTAACTGACTTTGTTCATGTCATTCATCAAGTTTGAAAATCATACCTATAAGTTTTCCAAATGCCCAAAGCCTTTGGCCATGATCTTTGACCATGATCGTTGACCACAAAAACCGATAGGATTGATCATGGTCTCAAGTCTGTATCATGCATTAAGTACCGAATGACTTTGATTTTTGACATATGATATGAAATTTCTTCATGTTATAGCGATGCTTGATGAAGCAGACCCAATAGGCCCACATGCTCGTCCAAGATGAAGCAGACCCAATAGGCCCACATGCTCGTCCAAGATGAAGCAGACCCAATAGGCCCACATGCTCGTCCAAGAGGGAAGGGAGGGGTGGCAATTTTATGGAAGGAGTGGCTGAATGCACATATTAAAGTAGAACAGGATAGAACAGAAAGAATCCTTGTTGTTAGTATTGATGATCAAGTACAAGTATTAAATGTCTACCTACCTGTGAGAGGCACAAGTGGAGCAGAGCCTGATTTTGACAATTGTCTCAGTGAGATTGAGGAAATTACAGTTAAATATGGTGGAGAGGGATATGTCATACTAGCAGGTGATATGAATGCGTCGATACAAAGAGATAAGAAAATCAAGAGGGACGGGTCTTTCCGGGATCTAGTAAGGAGATGTGGCTATAGTCTGAGCGAAAAATATCCAGAATCACCTACGTTCAGGCACTATAATGGGGCAGTAGCACAGATAGACTAAATACTGTGCACGGACAAAAGTAAGGTCAATAAAGTACAGATTTGTGAACATGACCCATTAAATACGTCAACACACAGTGCCGTATTCGCAGAGATAAATATGGACCTTAATACTCAGACAAAAAATAGAACAGAGAAGGATGAGATAAGGGGACGCACAAAATGGGAAAAGATTGATAAGGCAACATATGCAGAAAAGGTATCTACAAAATTACAGTCCCTGAAAGCTGAAAACATTGAAGTAGTTTTAGTTCTTTTAACACTTTTAACACATTTTTACTATTAATATTGAGCATTCTTTTTACAAAAATTTTATCAGTCTTAACTATAAAGGTTGGAGAACCAGTGAGGTCTATAAGTTTTAAGCACTGTATGAAATTTTACTAGGGGGGGGTAACTATTTGTTTTAAGTGATAGGAAAATTTTACCGTTGCTAAGCCTGTTTTACACTCAATCTGAGTGGTACTCCAGTCAAGTGGAGGGAATTATATCCAAGAAGAAGAAGAAGCTTCGTTGCTGGATTCCCTTGAAAATCAATAGGGCTCTTCATCTTGTTTTGGTGTAATCCTTTGTGACATGTATGAATACCTCATATCTAGAGATCTAGTCAGTTAGGATATTGAGAATCTAAGATCATGGGTCAAAGGCTTAGATCTAACCAAACCCAAGCCTTTAATGGTTATTTGAATGGATAGTGGCTGGGTTTAGTAGGCCATTTCTTTTTTTTTTTTTATTATTATTTTTAAATGCATCAATTTAGTAGGCCATTTCTTAAGTGACAGAGCAAAGACTTCTATGTGCCATCTAGCTTTCATACATGTATTAATAGGACCGAGTGCAGCGCCTACCTAGCCCTTTTCCTTTAATTTCCCAAACTACATGCTACATGACACAAGATGCCCATTTCTTGTATTCATGAATTATGAATGATATAAATAAATGACACATTAAAGTGTTGTTTCTGATAAGAGAGTTAAAATCTACCATGCATATATTTTTATTTATCAAAACAGTGACAGATGGACCTCCACAAATCCCTTTCAGAATTGTGTTTTAATACCAATGCAAGCAATTGATACCATTACACACGATCAATACCATAGTGAGCTATAGCTCTAGAACTGTCAGCTAATAACAATTAATATTGCCATAAAAAAAATTAACATCACAGAAAAACTGTGAGTGTTATCAAAGAGGACAAACTTCAATTCAACTGTACCAGTGGCGGATCCAGACGTGCCCCCTTTGCCAGGGGGTCAAGGGGCAAATTTTGCCGATTTTTACTGAAAATGGGCCAAAATATACCTGTTTCTGGAAAATTTCGGGTAAGTGCGGGGGGGGGGGGGGGGGGGGGGGCAGATGCCCCCCTCCGCATCCCCTGAATCCACCACTAGGCCACTGTGTACCATGATGTATTTCAAAATGCATCTACACAAGTTTTGAAGTTTTGGCTGTATGATGGAGGACTTATTGTTATCTGGAAATGTGCGAAGTATGGGTCAGATGCAGCATTCAGTATATAATGAGTAATTTCTTGGATGCATCACAAATCGTCAAATGAGGCATGTCGAATCATTTGCAAATTTTTATACATTATTGTTCAACCATATGTTCGACCATACATTACCAACAGACTGCATTAAAATCTAGGATTTCTTTTGGAGAAAAGAGAAAGATTCTTACAAGTCAAGTCACAAGTGCTAAAACTAGAGAGCACGTATGTTCATGCAATGTCAATGGAAAGTGAAAGTACATATCATTAACATGGTTGCCCGTCTCATTTCAAGCTAGTTAGACAGGTTTGATTTGTCATTGGGATCATTTAAGGTTCTTTTCACAGCAGAGAAATTACACAACAAAATCAAGAGGCTGAAAGGTGTATACTTCCAAAGCTCAGCATCGTACAGCATCGCAGCGCGAATGTTCTATTTCGATATGCCTCTGTTTAGCACGGTCACACGTGCGTTTTACAGGGGGGTTGGAACAATTTGAAAGAAAAAGCGCCTACTTGACCCCAAGTCGTAGCTAGGGAAGCTACCGAGAGCTTATATACTGTGAGAATGGCTGGAGCAAAGATTTTTGTTGACAAGAAGTTAGCACAAAAGAAGGTTCTTCTGTTTTCGAAAACATACTCTCCGGAATGTAAATCAATCAAGGCAATTTTAGATACGTACAAATTAACTCCAAACACGTTACAAATTGTGGAGATAGAAACACGTCAAGACTGTACACAAATTGAGAATTATTTCCAGATTTTATGTTCCACGGATGCTAGAGCTGTACGTATACTGTTAAATTCTTTGATTTACACACGAATCAGACTTAAATTTATTTTAGATAAGATAGATAAGATAAGATATGCTTCATTACCCAAAGAAGGACCCGTAAGTGCATGATATGAACATTACAAGATACCAGTAACAATTAGGAAATGAGTATTAAATAAATAATATTGCAAGCATTTCAGATTTTATGTAAATTCATATACATAAAAAAATAACATCAACAAGGATTCAATATATACACACACACACAATGTGTATAATATTATATACTTACAGGAGCATGAATTTTCATTCATTAATAAACACTCTGTGCTATTTACGTACTCGTCACTATATATAAAACAATGGAGGGGATCTCCAACAACACCAGGTTGCAGCACCCACAGCAAAACACCAAAACACCCGCTTCAAAAATTCAGAGCAGACGCACAGAAAGTGATGCAAAAGGAACAAGGAACACCAACGCACAACATAGAAACATCAAACACAAAGGACCACACATAAACCAATGAGACCCATGGGCAACTGGTATACTTTCTTATACATTTGTAGGACATATTAAGGGACGAGTACCTAAATAGCATGGACAACATTTGTTAAATTCAGGCTCCTAACTGGGGTATATATACATATTGGAAACAAGCTCGACTCCCACAAATATTCACCAAAAATCTATTTTTAGCCTAAAATGATGTTAACCTTTAACCTGTGACCTTTAAAATCAAAGATTTTTTTTTTTATTATTGTTAGGGTCAATCTACATGGAAAATCTGAAGTTCCTACATCAAATAATTTGGTCTTGTTATTACATTGTAAATGTTTATGTAACAAAACAAATAGCATTAACAGATGTGGACATGTTAACCCCCTTTCCCTTTATTAATACGATTCATTTCTGAAATTTATATGAGAACAGAGATATATGTGAAAAATCATGCATACCTTCTTCTATAAGTATACATAATTTCAAAATACTTTGACCATTTAAAATTTTAAATGAATTTTAAACATATTTTCATCAAATTATCTATTTTTAGCCTGAGATTGACTTGACCTTTGAATCCTGACCTTGAAAATTGAAAGAATTTTTTTTTCTTTTTTCGCTATTAAAATAAAAATCTTCATGGCAAATTTTAAGTTCCTAGCTAGCCCAAACAGTTTGCTCTATATTTCATTTAGAAGACCTACAACATTAACAGATGTAATGCACTCCTTCCCTTTCCCTTACAGTACCTATAATTTCTCACATATGATACCTTACATATGTGAAAGATCATGCCTTCTCCTGTAAGCATTCGAGGTTTCAAAATATTTTGACAAAAAATAAATTGTTAATGAATCATAAGAATATTTTCACCAAAAAATCTATTAAATTAAGCCCCAAAATTACCTTGACCTTTGACCACATAACCTTAAATCTATAGAGTTTTTATCTATTAAAGTCAGTCTACATGGCAAATTTTAAGTTCCCAAAGCTCAAACGGTTTGGTCTCTATCTTGTTAAAGAGACCTACACCATTAATAGAGGCATGTAATCCATCCCCCCTTCTCCTTGTGTATAATTCCTCAAATATGAAATAAAAGATACGATAACGTACATATGAAAGATCATGCCCTCTCCTATAAGTATACAAAATTTCAAAACATTTTGACCAAAAAAGGATTTTAAATGAATTGTAAAATATTTTCACCAGAAAATCTGTTTTCAGTCCTAAAATGACCTTGACCATTGACCCCTGACATTGATAATCATTAGAAATATTTTGTGCGCTAAACATTCTCTACATGGAAAATTTGAAGTTCCTAGCTCAAAATCGTCTGGCCTCTATCTTGTTTACAAGGGGACGAACGGACGGCCTGACATCACCATATCATAATACGTCCCGTCTAAAGTCAAGCGTATAAAACGATTTTCCGTCGGGGGAGAGTTTTTTTTCCTAAAACACAACACCACCACAATCAAGACTCCGCCCTAGATCGGTCGTAGGCGGCCCTATACCCCTTTAGGGTATTGATCACACGTACGTTACTAGACCGAGATCAGGCCAAAATTTTATTCTTGAGTTAATAAATACCAACTCAAGAATAAAATTTTGGCCTGTTCTCGGTCTAGTACGTTACTAAACTAACCTTCTACAACTCTCTGATACACAAAGTTTTTGTCCCTGAGTATTTATCAAGATAGTAACGTTGTTTCACGAAATAAAGGAGGGGGGGTCACAGTATAAAATTGCTTGTATTTTTATTGGACTCATCCTCATATATTTACTGTATATTTCTTCCAAACCTTTATTCGACAGGTTGTTTCAAGAGGTGGGGGGGGGGGGCACAATATGACATTTCTTGATTTTTATTGAACTAATCATGTACTATTTATTGAATATTAAATATTTCAACCCTTTATTGACAGGTACCACAACTGTTTATTGGAGGGAGGTACGTGGGAGGAGAGAAGGAGATACCCCGGCTTCACGAGGCGGGCAAACTGGGGAGGATGATATATGACAGCATACAGGAAAATAAAGCACTATAGCAACATGACAACCGTTTTATTACGGCCTTAGAGATTATAAATATGTATAAATCACATGGATATTTCCCGTTTGCCTCGTTGCATGATGGTACACCTCCCCACCCTTTTGTGTCATCATGCAATGAGGAAAGGGGATAAATTCCTGTGTTGTAGAGTTTATATTCACGGCTCCTGAATATTATATTGAAAATGTGTATATATATTATATTGTCAATAATTTCTCCTTTCTATCGAGATTTGACTGCTTAGTCACAAACCCTAAATATCTCTCTATGTCCGTATTATTGGTAAAAAAATCCTTTAGTACAAAGGAGAGATACCTAGATCTAGACCCTGTGTTGGTTTACAACTCCAATACCCTAATAAAATATAATAATATAAAAAAAGTCAGCACTATAACATTCTGCTTGAAATCACGTCCTTACATGTATACTCATTGACTTTGCATATATTTTACAAATTGTTTTAAGTCCAAGTTGTGAGATTAGAAAAGATCATGTTTGCCAGTTATGAACAAAATGTTTTTTGTTGTTATATTCTTATTTTGTAGATCTTTTATATTTTATCCCCTTCGTCATGATTGTATATCTTTCTTACGCTGTTTACTCTTTGTTATATTATTGTTAGTTTTTGAATGTTTACTTCAATTCTACCCATTATTTTCATACTTTCGTCTACAATGATCATGTCTTGTCAAAGATGTTTCATGTTATAGTATACAAGATTCGCAATGTACTTTTGTGCCAATAAAAAGAGTTTGTTAAAGTGAAAAGTGTAACGAATTTGTATGATGGATGCTACATGAGGAAGTTTGGTATAGAAGGCTTTATGTTGAAACATCCTTCCTTGTATTCCTTCTGTTGTTAAAATCTCGAACTTTGATGTTTGGTCACATTGTTGGCGATGGTCAGAACATGATTATAACTCTAAAAAAACAACTTGTTCTACGTATACCCCCGCCAACGAAGTTTACAGTGGCATATATAGGAACCATGCAACGGTACACTAAATCACGATGCGATACGTAAAGTTCTATCATGATACACGGCTCACAAGTTTCTATCCAATCCAACACTCACATATTCCTCGAATCCAAAGAAAAACTGAACATACTCGCAAGCATCAATTTAGTCTTAACAGCATAAAGAGGGTTCTCACAAGTTACATGGTGATGGGGGTATACTATTGGATTCATACAATGTAATAATAGTAATTATAAGTAAATGATACAGAAAAATGTTGTCTCTATTTGTTACACTGCATGTGCTTGATTTTGTTTAAGAAAATACTCTATCGTTGCATGTGTATCATTTGAATGGAAGATGTATCGTGATATACATATCGTCAAGCTACTGTATCGCGATACGTATATATAATTATATCGTTACACCACTAATCATGTCTATCTGTCCGTCCGCCTGTCTGTCTGTCTATTCGTCCGCCCATTTAAGTTTCGAAAGCAGATAGCTTTCATACTATCAATGGTAGGGCTTTCATATTTTATGCATACATTCACCATAATGAATACATTTTATTTTCAATACTCTCTTGACCTTGATCGTATACAGCATTTTAGATTACGAAGATTTGAAAGCAGATTTCTTTCATACTGTCAATAGTAGACGTTTCATATTTCATACACACATTCAGCACAATGGATATATTTTTATATACTAACAGACAGACAGACATGATTCATATATACATGAACCGTAAATAAAAAATGGATCACATCGCTTTTCTGGATGCAGCGGTGATGCTTGGAGAAGTAAAAAAAAAAATGTGTCCATCAATCAGAGTTCATTGTGGCCATCTTGGATTTCAGATCAAGTCCAAACTTGGTAAAGGACGTCAAATATATACTCAAGGTGAAAGACAATTCTTGCGTTCAGATTCTCTCTTCATACTCTGTGCCAAGTTTGAATATTATACCCGTAATAGTTCTTTCTTAACGAACTTAAAAGCAAAATTACATTTTTCCAAGTCAAGGTCAAATCTCAAGGTCAAAGACAATAGCTGTGTTCAGATCCTCTCACCATGCTTTATCTTTGTACTAAGTTTGAAGATTGTTCCCCTGATCGTTCTTTCACAAGTTACCTAACCACAAAATTACACCATTCAATGCCAAGGTCAAATGTCAATGATCGAACGTTGCACGGTTATGTCTTGATACCAAACATGAATGAATAGTTTGTATTTCTAAGAAAAATGAAATATAAGTTATATAATCTCAAACAATATCCATAAAATGTAGTTTTTCTCCAATAGTACAGTAGTGATAATGCATGTTTAAATGTTTTAACATTTCAAATATGTCATAGGACACGTTCAGATCCTCTAACAATGCTTTATCTTTGTATCAAGTTTGAAGGTTGTACTCCTTACCGGTATGGTTCTTTCACGACTCACCTAAACGCGAAATTACATTTTTCATGGTCAAAGTCAAACCTTAAGTCAAGGTAAAAAAAAAACAATATCTGCGTTCAGATTCTCTCACCATGCTTTATCTTTGTACCAAGTTTGGACATTGTACCTTTTATAGTTTTTTCACAACCAAATTGTTGACACAGACGGACGGACATCACCATTTCATAAACTCCGCAATCCGGCCAAAAAGGCAAAAAAGGTCTCTCGACTTTCACAGTGGCGGATTCAAAGGGGGGGGGGGGATTACGCCCCCTAAAATTTGCAAAACATAGGTAAAACGATCAATTTCAATCCAAAAAAAATAATAATAAACATTAGTAAACATTTACTACCTCTTAGTTCATATACTTGTCAAATGCATCAATTTTCATTCTTTAATCAATTACAGTCGCGGAGGCTGAAATATACAAGAGCTTCAGGGGAAGGGGAGCGGGGCGCTCCCCCCTGGTCACCCTACGGCGGTCCCCATACCCCTCGCCAATTTTACGGCCCCCTCCAACTCAAAAGCTGGATCTGCCACTGCTTTAAAGTATTATTTTGGTGCAGCATTCTTCGATTTCTTATACAAGAGACATAAAGATTTCAAGAGTGAGACAATAACTTTCAATATTTATATCACGAAGTATGAAGATGTAGTCAAACGTCAAAGTAAGGATGGAGCGAAATTTTATCTAGCTGTGTAGAATGAAATAGACTTGCTCAAGTCGTTATATCAAATAAAGTTATATGAAGAGAATTGCAATTACATTGTATTAATTAAATTTTTCAAGTAGAAAAAAATTGCCCCTTTAAAAACTATAAGCAGTGAGCAATTGGTTGCAGAGATCACAATACATAGAAGACAACTTTTGCTTGCCAGCTTATTTTAAAATTATTTAATATAGGGACTTGAGAGCTAGTCCAAGAATGAAGTAAAGTCCTCCGTAGAGAAGTTTATATTATAATATAATAATAAAACCCCCAATATCCACAAATTTTCAGCCACTCGGCCTTTATCAAGTGGAAACACTACTTTAGGCCTGTTCAGATATTACGTCGCCATTTTTGAACTTGAAAATCAACAATGCTTGGCCTTTATCAAGTTGGAAACACTTGGCGAGGGATATGGACTTTGTTTACCAGCTGCGAGCAGTTATGGATATAACGTAGAGATCTTTTCCACTTGACGAAGGCCGAGCGGCCGAGCGGCCGAAAATTTGTGGATATTGAGTGTTTATGGTAATTTTTTATAAGCAATGTTGCCTATTATGACTTCACTAACATCGAGCGCTGCTACTTTAGGCCTGTTCAAACATTACGTTGTCAGTTTTTAACTTGAAAGTCACCAATGCTAAAATGACGTCAATTGTCCATTTTCAACCTTTGAACTATGACGTCATATTTGATCGCACTGACTTTATGTGTTGTCATGTTTTCTATTATGACGTCACAATGAACATATTGCCAAATTTTGTGATGTCTGGTGTCTGTCCACCCAATGAAACTACTGGAAATTCAGCTATTGCAAATTCTAATGCAATGTCGCTATAACGTCGAATTTCATTGGTTGTTTGCTCCTTAGTTACGGCTGTGACGTTGCTAATGTCACATTTCGCTTTATATTCAGAAAAAAATATAGATTGCATTAGAATGGGAATAACAAGATACTGATGCTATGTTTGCGGACGGCAAATGCTGATTTTACGGTGCAAACATCCGTTTTTCTGGCTCCGATAATGCGTCGCCGGGAAAAAACTCAGTTTGCGACCGTAAAATCAGCATTTACCGTCCATTGCAAGAAAATGCTCTTCTTCATTAATTTTCCCCAAAAATATTGAAGGTAACACAAATGACTAAGCAGTAACACGACGGACAAAATGGTAACACAAATGACAAATACAGATTTGTATAAGAAAAATGAAGTTCATTTTAAGATGAAAGGGAAATTAAATGCTAGTTATTTTAATATGACTTGATTCTAAGACGTTTAATCTGTTTGGAATTGTTGATCAGCGATTTATGCGTAGTAGTGATGATTTATGGTAACACAATGGACAGACTGTAACACAAATGACATTTATGATGATATGCATCATAGTGTTCACAACTTCACTTGATTTTCTTTTAGATTTTCCCCATAAAATGATGTTAAATACAAAACAGAAGTAATTAAGAATGTACTTATCATCTCAACAGAACATAGACAAAAGTAATAGGAAAATAATACAATAAGGCGACAAGAAGTTGAAGAAATCTTGAGCAATTTTCAACTGAATCAAATCACAATATAATTATATTTTTTATAGTTTAAATATCACTTTAAATATGTAATCAGAATCACATCTATTTTAAGACTTCTTTTTTAAATCAGATAAGAATATTTTAGAATAATAAGGCAACAAAATTGTTAATCAGACTGCTCTAACTTTTGGAAACAGTACCAAACGCCTGTAACACAGGCAATGCAGACTTGAATTATTTCAAAATAAGCAATCTTATGGATCCATATCAATCATGATCTTGATTTTGTAATTCTAATCAATATTCCGTTGTTTTTTTTTTTGTTTTTTTTTTTGTTGTTGTTGTTTAGCCCAGCTTAACAATCATTTTCTGACTTTTTTTCTACTTATAGATGTTTTGAGTAATACATTCATGGAATTAGCATGCTCTGTCATATAGCTTTATGCTTGCTTTGGATATTTCATCAAAAAGTGATTGTTTCAAGTGTATTTATGCATGCAAATCAGAAAATAATGAAAAAGAATATTCTGTGATTCCGAAATGCTAGTTTCATAGACTCTATTAGAGTGTAAGCACGATATAGACTCCATTTCACTTTACTGTTCATGATGTGAGCATTTGTCGATATTGGTGCATATGATAGTCAACCGAAATGAATATTCTCTAGTATCAATGTAACTGATTTTATCACAAAAACAACGAAAATAGTGTATTTACAAATTTTGGAAGCTAATTTGTCTTCATTTTTTTCTTATGTTATACCATAAGGCTAACATAGTCTGAATTCAAAATATTGTGAATCATCATACCATGTCAGTTGTGTTACCAATCATTAACTAGTGATAATCAATCAATAAATTGAAAATGAAAAGCACAAATTGAGAAAAGAATAAGACACTTTTGAGAAGATCAGTTGTACACCATTCAATCATGTCACTTCCTTATATTTCATAAAAAAAGTTTTCTATTGTGTCTTCATCAAATGTCCATTATGTTACGATTAACTCTTTGTCATTGCCCGTAAATCTGTGTTTTATACAGTCTAATTGTAGGTTACTATTATATTTTTGAAAGGGGGCCCTATACTGAAGTGTTATGTCACCTTAAGCGTACTGTTAACAAAATTAATCCTTTCTAGCACACTAGTATCAGAAGTTGGCATAAAGTGATGTCATTGGTGTTACCCCTTAATGTCAGTTGTGTTATCATTTCATGAAATGATATGATTATTATTCTATTATGCTTCTCCAATAGGTACTCTTCGAAATGAATCACACAAAAATATTGTCAAGTTGATGCACAATCACTTAGTTGAACTTATTTTACCATATAAAACATGAAATGTACATTGTGTTACCATAAAATGTCAGTTGTGTTATCAGGTGAAGAAACACTTAATTGAAACTCATTCATTTTCTTCTCACAGAGAAAATTGAAACATTAATAGATTTGTAAGAAGTAATTTGAGCAAAAGATCAATAAAACTTTGGAATCGTAATATTCCTTTGATTAGGGTTTCAATTTAGATAGTCAAATGTCCATTGTGTTTCCAATTAAGTGTCAGTTATGTTACTAATTATATCAGTCGTATTACTTTTTAAAAAGTAACACAAATGACGGTAACACAACTGAATTTTTCGTACAAATAGACACATTGTAGAATCTGAGACGCAAAACTGTTCAAAATTCTTGCCTTCGTAAACATGGTTCATCACTATCATTTCAAAAGCAAAAGGAAAAGACAGAAAATGCCACCATTTATCATACAATAACGGTAACATAATGGACATGTGCAAAAGTTAGCCTCACAGTGCTAACCAAAGTCTTTTAAACATCTAAGTTGAAGCTGGCGGAATATTAAAATTTATTTTATATGTGAATTGATAAATCATTATAAAACGTTTTAACATGTGAATCTAATTAATATATTTGAATTAATTGTGTGATTTCTTTCCTCTATGTAAAGGTAACACAACTGACAAAATAATCAGTGACAGTGATATAAATCATAACAAAAATTGCTCATCCTAAATAAACCTAGGGTATATAAGATATTTACAGAATCTCTTTCATATAATAAACAAACCCCATGAAAAAAATCAAGTTTAAATTTCAGTGGAATAAAAGTTATACCAATGTAAACCTAAAGTACCCATAGTTAGGGACATCAGATTTTGACAGATGCCTCTCATACTTGCATATTTGTGTCGGATTTCATACATTTTCATCATGGATAGGTAAAATAGGATGAGACAAAACATTACCAGTACTTATTTCTGTATTTTTTCATTTATATATGAAACAGACTCAAAATATGCACTTTTTTTTATATCGTGCCGTATAATAATTTGTATGTCTATCTTAAATGCTTCTCAATGGTTATCGGAAATAGTTTATTTTTCTATATCCTATCAGGTATGACCGTAGCAGTATTGTAACATCTCCTGCACTAAATTTTGAAAAAAAATACCACAATTGGGGAAATACCAAATGTTAGACATCCGAAATTTGATAAAAACCGAAAAAAAAAGAAAACATTTTATTTGGCATAATTTCTATTCCTAGAAGTAATGACCGATGAAGAAAACTTCTTGAACAGAAAATCACAATTTAATTTTTGTCCGTTTTGTGTGCAAGTAGGATAATATCAACAAAAAACGGCGAAATTTGGTCACCTTCGAAAACATGGAAACGAAATATTTTGACGTTTTATTAATATAAGGAAACAATGAACTGTCTAAAATCAATTCTTAGTATTCCAATCGAGAATGGAATTAAATTCAATTTCAGCCAGAACAATTATTGAATTGGCCTCCAACTATTGATTTCACAAGAAATGTACGATAAATACGGCGAAATATGGTCATGTCTTGCTCAGACAAAAAGCGATGCACAAACAAAAAAGTAGGGTTTGAACACCAAGATGGCGGCGGCATTATTTGTTTTCTCGCTTCATAGGAAAAGTACAGTCTTAACTCCCTTAAAACATTTGATACTCTGATTGATATACGCATTTGAGTATCCTGATGAAGTTTGAATAATTTCCGGCGTCATTTGAAGAAATTATGGCGATTTTCCAAATTTAGGACTTTGGAAGTTTTATCCATGAGCAAACCACGACGTCATTTCGACATTATCGGGGGAAAATGGCGTCACAAACCTTCACATTCAAAATGCAATAAAAACATTATTACTAAGCATATTGCATTGAAACTTATCATGTATAAAATAGAAAATTAAATCTTCATCACAGTGTATTCGTTGACAAATTTACGTTTCAGGAAAGCGGATGTCACTTAATTGAAAATGGACGATTTTGGAAGAAAAACATGGAAAATATAAAGCCTTGTAATATTTTAATCCTAAATTCAATTTTCCCATTTAATCATGAAATCATCTCTGGACATTCTTGATAATTTTGATAGATTTTGACAAAGATTCATCCACCGGATTCCTAATAATTAACTAGCAACTACAGTAAATTGGCTCGAAATTGCAATTTTTTTAGCGACAGTGTCACCTTTTATTCAAGTATCCTGCCTGTGTTTAAAACACAATTCATTTTATCTTTTCAATATGTAAGTGCAATATATTATGGATATTTTGGAAGTTAAATCAAAATTAATTTCCAATAGCTTTACGAGAACTGGAATGACACTTTCAATATTATGACGTCATCAAGAAAGTCACGAAAACGTCGATTAATGCATATTTCAAAGTCTCGTGGAAAATTTTCCTGTGGATAGAATCAGATGTAAGTTTGTATAGTCAAGGACAGACAAGAATAATATAATTTCAGAAATTTTCAGAAAAATTGAATTTGGCGTCCAAGTGTTCAATACCTCCTTAAATTATAAGAAATGGCTGTAATAGTTTTTCTGTCTATAGACAGAACCGATGCACAAACAAAATATAATCCGCGGATTATACAGTTTATGCTTCGTTTCTTGTCACAGTCATTTCTTTAAAATTATCATGTTATGGTCGCTAGAGCTGCTGTAATCAGCAGTCCTCGTGGAAAATATTATAAGTTCGGTATCTGACACGAAACGACATTATGACGTCATTAATGCAAAGAGTTGCACGCCTTTTCTTTACAGAGTGAACATATGACGTCATAATGAAAATGACGTAGTCTACGTTAAAAGTGATTGACGGATGTATTTTCATCGCCATGAATGTAGAGGCAATCTCATGAACTTATCCAAGTTTGACTTCATCATTTCGTGCATTTTGGCCAGTATATGTATTGGTGGTATATCGTCGACGGATCAAAGTAAGTGTTTGAATAATATGATGCCCCCGCCTTCACACTCCTGGGCGGGTAAATATTATCGCCGAGCACATATTATCGCCACTTCATTTATATATCTGCATATTGTTGATGTAGGAATTTAATTTTTTCACCATATTTACATCTTTGAAATTTGAATGTGGAAAAAGTTTAAGACTTTCAGTAAGAACAGATGGAGGTGGCGATAATATGTACCCTCCCTTCTTTAAAACTTGGCTAAACCCTTAACTTCTCGAATCATCGATAAAGAAGAACCCATCGTCAGATTTTCATGAAAATTGGAAGAAATATGTATCGATGGTTCTTCCTCCTTCGGTGCAAATTTCATTAAATATCGTGAAGAATTAAAGATTTTAGAGCAAATAATGTTGAAAAAAGTGGCGATAATATGTGCCCGACCAGTACAGTATCCATACCCCACCAGAGTGGGAGGGGGCACCGGGCTACAGTGACCAGCTACTACTACAGTATTTATACAAGAGCACCTGTCTTGCAGGGTGGCCACCAGAGTGGGAGGGGGCACCGGGCTACAGTGACCAGCTAATAGTAGTACAGTATTTATGCAAGAGCACCTGTCTTGCAGGGTGGCCGCGGTCTTCAGACAGCAGGGAAAATGCCAGATATAAATATTCCCTGCTGGGAAAAGTAAGGGAATTTGAAAATTTCATGAAAATCAGGGAATTTTATAATTAATGTCTTAAATTATAACAAGTAGATCTACCTGGTGGAATTTACAATATACATTTCAACAAAGAATCAAATTTGGTATCCATGGAAAGGTATTGCTCCAAGAAAGTCATATGTGAAATATGAAAGCCCTATCACTTACCATTCAAAAGTCATGGCTAAAGTTTAGATTTTCAAAAGTAGGTCAAATTCCAAGGGAAAGGTCATAAGGTCAACAATATTGGTATCAACGAAAGGTCTTGTCACAAGGAATACACATGTGAAATATGAAAGACCTAACACTTACCATTCAAAAGTTTTGGCCAAGATGAAAGTTTTTCAAAAGTAGGTCAAACTCCAAGATCAAGGTCACAAGGTAAAAAATTTTGGTATCCATGGAAAGGTCTTGTCACAAGGAATATAACATGTGAAATATGAACGCCATATCACCTACCATTCAAACGTTATGGCCAAGGTTAAAGTTTTTGCGGACAAACAGACAGACGGACGGATAGACCAAAAACTATATGCACCCGAATCTTCGATCACGGGGGCATAATAAAAAGGGGCCGACATTCGGCCCCAAAGTCAACAAGGGGAAAAAGATTAGTAAGTTCTAGGGCTTGCTTATATATTTCATACGTATATTCCATATGGCAATTATAAGGCCTTTCCCTTGATTTAAGTATCCTACGCCATTGTGACCTTGACCCAAGAGTTTGATGTCAGTCAAAATTTAGCTGTATTTTTATGCTATCCGAGGGTATCATATTAATTTTGAGGAACAAATATTACATATAAAAATCTAGAAATTAATGTTATGCGCGAAACTAGGAAAATCTGGGGTTATCTTAGTCTCCCAGCAAAAGAGAAGGGGATTCTCACATATTTTATCTTCTTGACACTACTCGTCTAATGACTCTTTTTTTTCCTAGTACACATCAACTCGGCATGTAAATTCCCGAAGTTTCGCCCTGACATGAGAGATCACTACATCTTGAACTGGAATGGTTCTGACCCCGGACCCAATGGCTGTAAGATTACCTTTGAACATCACGGATTCACTGTATGCTTTAAGAAAAGGACATTCTACATACAAAGTAGTGGCATATATCTACGTTACCATGCCAACGATAGCGAAGGTGTTGATCATTCAAGGGTAACATGAGATGATTTTTTATATTACATTTGTATATTTCAACTTATAAGTCAACTCAGGGGGGGGGGGGGGGGGTATTCCACGTGTAACTGTAGGTGATGGACATGTGCCGTGCTTGTGACACAGACAAGACTTTTGACCTTGACCTTGAAGTTACACCCACTTTTGAAAAGTTTTTTTTTTTATTTGGCATAACCTTGAATGGTAATTGATAGAGCTTTCATGTTTCACATATCACTCATTGTGCATTTCTCATGACAAAAATATTCGTACGACACCAATTTTTTTTTTCAGCTCATGGCTTTGATCTACAATATATGACCTTGACCTTTATTTTTTCCTTCACGTCTGACATAAGTGAAAGGGCTTTAAACTTCACTTTTAATATATTTTTTTCCTTGACTTTGACTTTTAAGTTTGACAATAACTTGGAAAAAATCAGCCGTATCTCATTTGTCATTCGGTGGCAAATACATATCCTGTGTTTTTTTTTTTTTTAATAATTTCTACAAATTTGTCTTTCAGACCTACACAGTTGGTGACAATCATGCAGACGAGTTCTGTGGAAGGGACGATAACCAAGTAATTGTAGAGCTTTATGCCATAGAGGATCCTGGTAATCCGGGTCACAGGATAGACACCTCATCTTCTTACTTCAGTCTTAGTGTGTCTGGACAACCTGTAGGTAAGTAATCTTATTTTTATAAAAAAAATACACATGTGGGGGCTAGCTCACTTAACATCAAATTATTTTCAATGTTAAAACGCTAAAAGGAAGTGGGTTCAAAGCCAGATTGGATATGTTAAAAGCAACACCAAAGTAAATTTCTACACACCCTTCAGCAAAAATCTGTTTCCTTGCTCAGGTTTTAAGCTTGTTTCAACCCAATACCATAAATAATTCATGGTATGATGGCTCTATCTCATCTGAATCTTTCTGTAAGTAACAGACATGATGCAGTGTTGTATATATAGCTGTAGATGAGTGATTAGATACCTTGGAGCATCTTATCTCTGTTCAATAATCGTTTTGTCCGAGTTGTGGTACAAAAATGTCCAAGTACCATTTTTTGGCATCTGGGATTTGATCACTTTCTGTTTAAAGGGAATCAGACTTACCTTTACCTTTGACCTTGGATAATTCAAGGCTCAAATCAAATACTTTGGTTCTGACAATAACACAAATGGATAATACAGAGCAGCGTTTGTGTTATATGGAAATAAGGGATTAATGCCTCAATATATATACATATATAATATGAATCTTCGCAATTGAACGTATAGAATGAGGTTCCTTTTTTAATTACAGTAATTCCTTTTCTTCCCAAAAGTTAATTTGGAATCATTTTTACTCTTACTTTTCTTTTAGACACAGTTCAGTATAATACCGATTTTTGTCAGTAGAGACCTAGACTTCTTTCTTTCATTCTTTCAGATTTCGAATTAATCATAGCTTTGGTTGCCATCGTTCCCTTGCTTTTGCTTCTACCTGTTGCTATAGTATGGATGTACCGGAATAAGGAAAGGATCTGCGAGAGACTAGGGCTAGCTCCCAGAACCAGCTTAACAGATCAACAGACAGAACTCACAGACATACGCCCACGACCCGTAGTCACACAGCCTGACCCCATTACATACGATACACCTAGACGAGCAAATAGGATACGGCGATTGTTAGATCTACCAGACGCAAGAATGGCCATGCCACGAGTCCCAAGACCTGATATAGAACAAGATCCAACAATTGACATGCCATCTGTATCAAGACCAACGGAATGGTCAACCAGCCCAAGGACAGGGGCATGGTTTACAAGCCCAAGGTCAGGGGCATTGTCAACTAGCCCAAGGACAGGGGGATGGGCACCTAGTCCAAGGTCAGGGGCCTGGATGCCTAGTCCAAGGTCAGGGGCATGGATAAGTAGTCCAAGGTCAGGAGAAGGGCCACCTAGTCCAAGGTCAGGGACGTGGACATCAAATCAGACTGGCAGCTCATTTCATGATTATTAAGATACATGTACCTAAATGTAATGCATTTCTATAAGGCAACATGTACTGAGTATCTGCACAATTATATAAAAAAAATCAAATTCAAGGAATTGTGGTCCCCCGCTTTTGGGTGTTTGTCTTTAAAGAAATGCTTACAGACATCCCCCCATTCTTAAGTTTTAATAATATATCTCATATATTATCAACATTCTAAATATGAAAGATTAACTCCAAGAAAAGGTCAAAAGGTCCAAACTTGTGTTTTGTTTCCAAGGGACAGGGCTTATGAAAAGGTATGCACATGTGAAATATTTAAGACCTATGATTTAAATTACCATCATAAACTTATAGTCGAGGTTGAACTTTTTAAATGTGGGTCAACCTCGATGGACAAGGTCACAAGGTCAGAATGTTATTACCAACAGAAAGGTCTCATCACAAGGAATACACATGTGAAATGTGAAAGCCCTATCATTTTCCATTAAAAAGTTATGGACAAGGTTATAGTTTTTTGAAAAGTAGGTCGAACTCAAAGGTCAAGGTAAAAAATTTTGGTATCCATGCAAAGGTCTTGTCACAAGGAATTAACATGTGAAATATCAAAGCCTTATCACTTTCCATTCAAAAGTTATGGTCAAGGTTAAAGTTTTTAATAAGTAGGTCGAACTCAAAGGTCAAGGTCACAAGGTCAAAAATTTTGGTATCCATGGAAAGGTCTTGTCACAAGGAATACACATATGAAATATCAAAGCCCTATCACTTTCCATTCAAAAGTAATGGTCAATGTTAAAGTTTTTAATAAGTAGGTCAAAGTCCAAGGTCAAGGTCACAAGGTCAAAAATTTTGGTATCCATGGAAAGGTCTTGTCACAAGGAATACACATGTGAAATATCAAAGCCCTATCACTTTCCATTCAAAAGTTATGGTCAAGGTTAAAGTTTTTAATAAGTAGGTCAAAGTCCAAGGTCAAGGTCACAAGGTCAAAAATGTTGGTATCCATGGAAAGGTCTCGTCACAAGGAATACACATGTGAAATATCAAAGCCCTATCACTTACCATTCAAAAGTTATGCACAAGGTTAAAGTTTTTGTGACTGACGGACAGACGGACGGACAGACGGACGGACGAGCCGGTTTTAATGTCCCCGCGCTTTCGCGAAAGCGGGGGACAAAGACATTTAAGTATAAGATGTGTACAACTGCATGTTCAAAATGGTAAAAGATCCTGTCTGATGTAGGCAATATGCAAAGTGTTTTTATCGTTTTACAATGTTCATAGATTTTCAAAATAATATGCAATACTGTTGTTAACTTTTTTTTGCAATTTCAAAGGTAAAAAAACCTAATGCTTCGCGGAATACAGAGTTATTTCCCCTTCAAGACGGCATCTGACGTAAAACCATTGTGACTTCATGAAAATGGTATGGTAACGTCGATTTTATACCGTCATTTCCGAGACTTTTAGGACTGTTTCCATAGATTTGATGATGTCATAATCAGTCTACGTCAGATACCGTCTCAAATGGGAAGTAACTCTGGTTTTCGAAAATGGCGAATCCCCCCCCCCCCCCCCCCCCAATACTTATTACAATATGATGCTTGACTAACTTTCATTGTTAAAATGGATACCTTTAATTTTTTTCTCCTGGTAAATTATTAAAAGACTGGACACTAAGCAAAGAAGCAGGTTATTCCGACTAATAACATAAGATTACAGTATCAATCAAACATGTTAAAAGTATTCGGTTGAACTTATTTTTTTATCTGAGGTCTGGCACCACAACTAAATGTTTGCAAAAAAAAAATACGGATCAGGATGGACAGACATACAGAAAAAAATTCAATATATAGATTGTTTAATGCAGGACGTTACTGATTGTGGGATAATCAAACCAAATACAGGAAGTTACTGATTGTGGGATAATCAAACCTGATACAGGAAGTTACTGATTGTGGGATAATCAAACCTGGTACAGGACGTTACTGATTGTGGGATAATCAAACCTGATACAGGATGTTACTGATTGTGGGATAATCAAACCTGGTACAGGACATTACTAATGTGGGATAATCAAACCTGGTACAGGACGTTACTGATTGTGCCACAGTGGGATAATCAAACCTGGTACAGGATGTTACTGATTGTGGGATAATCAAACCAAATACAGGACGTTACTGATTGTGGGATAATCAAACCTGGTACAGGACGTTACTGATTGTGGGATAATCAAACCTGGTACAGGACGTTACTGATTGCGGGATAATCAAACCTGGTACAGGACGTTACTGATTGTGCCACAGTGGGATAATCAAACCTGGTACAGGACGTTACTGATTGTGGGATAATCAAACCTGATACAGGATGTTACTGATTGTGGGATAATCAAACCTGATACAGGAAGTTACTGATTGTGGGATAATCAAACCTGATACAGGAAGTTACTGATTGTGGGATAATCAAACCTGGTACAGGAAGTTACTGATTGTGGGATAATCAAACCTGGTACAGGACGTTATTGATTGTGGGATAATCAAACCTGGTACAGGACGTTACTGATTGTGGGATAATCAAACCTGATACATGATGTTACTGATTGTGGGATAATCAAACCTGATACAGGATGTTACTGATTGTGGGATAATCAAACCTGATACAGGATGTTACTGATTGTGGGATAATCAAACCTGATACAGGACGTTACTGATTGTGGGATAATCAAACCTGATACAGGACGTTACTGATTGTGGAATAATCAAACCTGATACAGGACGTTACTGATTGTGGGATAATCAAACCTGGTACAGGAAGTTACTGATTGTGGGATAATCAAACCTGGTACAGGACGTTACTGATTGTGGGATAATCAAACCTGGTACAGGACGTTACTGATTGTGGAATAATCAAACCTGATACAGGACGTTACTGATTGTGGGATAATCAAACCTGATACAGGATGTTACTGATTGTGGGATAATCAGACCTGATACAGGACGTTACTGATTGTGGGATAATCAAACCTGGTACAGGACGTTACTGATTGTGCCACAGTGGGATAATCAAACCTGGTACAGGATGTTACTGATTGTGGAATAATCAAACCTGATACAGGATGTTACTGATTGTTGGATAATCAATCCAAATACAGGGCGTTACTGATTGTGGGATAATCAAACCTGGTACTATTAGTTACACGGTTAGTTGGTAACCTGATACGGAAAAATACATGGTGTGAAAAGAAAACCCGTATCGGGCGAGGCGAAAGCTGAGCCCGATACGGGTTTTCTTTTCACACCATGTATTTTTCCGTATCAGGTCACTAACTAACCGTGTAACGAATTTATCACGTCGAAGACCTCTTACTGCATGTGTGGGGGTCTCTGTATCATATAATTCACGACGTCATAATAAACTACTCGCCCGATACGGATTTACAAGCCTGATACGGCTTTTTTCACTGCGTCATGTGACCATGATCTGACCAATCAGATTCCAACATTTTTGTCCGAGGCGTGATAAAGGACGTTACTGATTGTAGGATAATCGAACCTGGTACAGGACGTTACTGATTGTGGGATAATCAAACCTGGTACAGGACGTTACTGATTGTGGGATAATCAAACATGATACAGGACGTTACTGATTGTGCCACAGTGGGATAATCAAACCTGGTACAGGACGTTACTGATTGTGGGATAATCAAACCTGGTACAGGACGTTACTGATTGTGGGATAATCAAACCTGATACAGGACGTTACTGATTGTGAAATAATCAAACATGATACAGGACGTTACTAATTGTGGGATAATCAAACCTGATACAGGATGTTACTGATTGTGCCACAGTGGGATAATCAAACCTGATACAGGACGTTACTGATTGTGGGATAATCAAACCTGATAAAGAGTGAGAGATCCAAATCCTACATTATAACATGTTACCAAATAAAAAACCACTCTATCCATATCCTAATTTTGTTAAGAATGGCAAGTAATAGAAGTGACCTAAAACAAAACAACACTGGATGCAATAAGATTACTTTTCTGTAGACCTGAATTGTATAAGCATTACAAACTTGGCTTCCTTACAAGTCCTTCCCAGAGTATAAAAAAAAATGTGTATTATAGAAAACTTCAGTGAAAATCTCCACTTTAATTATTTTATAAATTCAAAATAATGTGTATACATATCAGATCATTTCACAACATTAAATAAAATCATGCACTAAAAATATAACAAATTAACAAAATCTTAAAGTTCAAATACTAACTATCATATACACTATTCCTGAGAATATAAATAAAGATGGTAAACAATTTCATAGCTACATAATAAAGAATTGAAAAATCTTACTTGGGCCTTCTTCATTTCTATGTAATCAATTACACATGTATTGACAATATTCATTCTTCATGCATTGACAATATTCATCATTAATGCATTGACAATATTCATGCTAGACAATTAAGTTGGGGTCAATGTACATATGATACATGTATACTGATCCCACACATATATTTACCTTAAATGTTAGTTTCACTTATTTCTCATACATGTATCAAAATATATAGTATTTTAATCAAATAAAAAAAAATGAGTAAGATATGAGAAATATTTTGCACTGTCACTTTGTGTAGCTTCCCCACATCAAAATTTGAATTAGAAGTCAATTTAATTCTTCCCCTTACCAACCTCCCTTTTAAACTTTCAAGCCATTCTGTGTATTGGACACAGAATTTTCAATTTCCTTTTATATATAAAATGACAAATACAATACAACAATGGACAAAAATGGCATAAAAAAGCAATATTCTATAGTGGGTTACACCTAAAAGAATATCTAGGCACTGATAATCTTTGAATTTAGATTGGAACTCATTTGTGAAACTAAGTTATTACTTATTGATCCCAAACTGAATGCTAACCTGAGTAGACTCTACAAAATATTATTAAATGATCAGGAATTATTGCCGATTTTGCTTATTTCTGATTGGTGGAGATGCTGTTTGATAGAGTTGTACCTCAGAGTGAGTTGACCGCTAACGCTCCAAAGCGGTCTATTCGGGATTAGCACGTGCGTGACCAGTGCGTGCATTGATTTTTGTCATGTTAGATCTTTGACTTCGTGTATCATTACAATGCAAATGTTAATTAAATCCTGATAATTAATAAAGCAGTTATTGACTTTTGATTTCGGTCTACTTATGACTATACAGACCTGGTCAGGCATTGGTTAACCTCGGCCTTTGGCCTCGGTCAACCAATACCTGACCAGGTCTGTATAGTCACGAGTAGACCTCATCAAAAGTCAATAATTGTATAATATATCTAATACTTGGCTTCACTTAGACCAATATTGGCATATAAACAAGTACTTGTAAAGATACCCTGAGAAGCTTGCTGTTTTTAATTGTAGAGACATTTTCATATGAGCACACTTATTGCACATTGAGTATAGGTATTCAGTATATATCATTGCACTATTCACTGACTACTAGATCATTACAGAGACACATTGCAAGTCATTCTGGTGAATAACACACAATTAAGAGGTAATCAATCAGCAGATTTTCTATAAATTGCATTCTTTTTTTCCAAAACCTGCAGCACATAATCTAAGACTTATATTCATACATTTCACATGTATCTGCTTTATATAAAGATCATTTCTGCAAATGCACGTTATTCAAATCTTTTTTTAGTATACTTCATGTTCTGACTTATGAGCAAGTTTTCATTTGAAGAATCGATAGGAAAGCAATAAATTTGTTCAAATAAGTGTCAATTTGCAGATACAGACATACAATTTTACAGTTACGGTTTGTGCACTAATTTTAGCTCTTTAAATTTCTTAAATTTCAGCAGAGACAGGGCAAAAATGGAAAAAATTGACATATTAGCGTAATGATGAATTAGTACAGTTGACATTTTTTCTTAAAAGGGTTGAATGAATAAGTGTAGTTTTGAATAAAAAACTATAAGTCCCCTCCGGCGGGCCGGTAGGGGACTAATAAACAGCACTAAGTCAGCTAATATATCCTGCTAAAATAAGTACACATACGGTATATTTTCGTACTTTAGTACCATTACTGTTGAAAAATATATAAATAAATGTCAACTTGTAATTATAATGACACTAAGGATGTAATGATGTACATGTAAAGCATCATATACTGTATAAGTAAAATCATACACTGGTTCATTCTTTCGGGTATGTTCCTGATGCTATTGAATTATGCACTTGGTATTTTTATTTACTGAGACAAATAGTAGGCAGACCATGATGGTAACAAAGGTTAATACACAGTGAATGATTCAACATTCATGTATACAGTAGATCAATGATATGCATCGTATGTGAATCTCTATTGTTTTAGAAGGTCAAGGTTGGTTGTCTTTCAGGAAAAATAATTATCCACATCAATTTGTGTCATAACACTGTGTCATAACAAGAAATTCTTTTTCACAGCAATGATATTTTGTTTTATCTTGTTCTATCTCAAAGTATAGTTAGAAAATAGCAATTTGTGACATTCTATTCTATAACAACACCTATGGCACATTGTGTACAGCCTTTATCATTATGTCAGTTTGTCACCACAATAAATCCTCTGTCAGAGTGTGGGACTTCTGTTTTTCCTTTGTGGAGAGCTGGTTGTACTAGTGATGTGTGATGCACCATGTGTATCTATAACTATGTTAATGGCACATTCTACAGCCTCTATAATATTGTCAAATATCGGTACACCCTCCCTACTGGCCAGGTCAGTCAAGTACGACCTCCCACGACTGTAGTCCCTCTGGGCAAACTCTGATATCTGTATCAATGGTGAAAATAAAGTATAATCATGTATTACAAGGAGTAAGTTTTAAAGGAATATAATGTAAATTTTGTTTCTAAGCGTTCATCCATCCAACGCTGCTTTGATGGCGCAACAAAAACTAAACACTCTGAACAAAATTCAAACAACACATAACAATGCATCTCATTGCATGACGATTAATAATAAATTAGCAGTTTATAATATCAATATGTATGATACCCCTCAATCTTGAAACAGGTTTTGTTTACAGTAACCAGTGACCTTGACCTTTGATAACTCACATTAGGGTTTTGGTAAAAAAGCTACAAATACCTATGACATACCTGTACAGAGTATTTGAACGGTCTTTAAAGTATTGTCTGCTGTGACCTTTTTTTGACCTTGAAAGTCAATTGACATTTTCCTTGTAACATTATCATGTGCAAGTCTACCATGTATGCTTGTTTACTTTCTAAAGTAACCTGAGATTAAGAATGTCTACATGATTTTTCTATTCGATAAGTTTCATCTCTAGCTTGACTTGTTCTGTTGTCTGTAAAGTTTTCCATGCATGTTAAGTGACACCTTGACCTTTTGAAAACATAGTGTAATCAAAGATTACAAAGCTCACCTCATGGCAGCATTTTATCATGGCAGCAAACAAGGAGTAGTCAAAGATTACACAGTAACATGTGCACTCAAGCGGAAAATATAGGTCATGACCTACATTTGAACGTAGATTTGTTATCTACTCAAAAAGACGCATCATCTGTGCAAGTTTGGTCCTCCTAGCACTTAAAATAAAGAAATAAAACTTCTTAAAATATTAATGCAGACGCGGACGCCAATGCAGACGACAGAGTGATAGCATAAGCTCTCTCGCACTTCGTGAGGTGAGCTAAGAAATATCTTATGTCCTAAGCAATCTATGGGTCAGATACAGCATCCTTACCATGCATTGCATCGATCTCACCTTGACCTAAAGAGATAGTTTTGTTGATTTGTAAAAAGTAAAAGAATTTTTGAAGTAAAGTATAATCAAAATTACTAAATAACTAGTTACATGTACTATGTTAAAAAATAACTTACAATTTCTCCTCCTATTTCGGCTTTCTGAGGTAATTCTTTCACACACAGTACAACCCTGCATCCCTTTCCAATGTAATAACCTGCCTGTAGAAGGAAATATACATGAATAATATTAAATATATCTTCAAACATACAGAGCACAAACGTACAATTCTTTATCTGCTCTCTTTCAGGTTCAAATACAAAATACGAAAGTATAAAGTCTCAGTTCTTATTGTCAGTTTCAATTTCATTATTTATATGGAAAACAAGAAACAAAAGGGGGGGGGGGGGCATTGCTCAATATACATCAAACTTTGTACGTTAATGAAATTCCATTCAAAGAACAAAGGTTCATTATTGAGTATAGGACCTATAGCTGTACAGTGACTGTTGAGGAAAATCTAATTCATGTAACAATTATGTACATGTTTTGTACATGTTGCGGACAAAGGGCTGATAGTGGCCAATTTGGCGCAGAGTACTTCTGTGAGAATGTACTTCCTGTAAGATTTTGTGAAGTTCTGAGCAGCAGTTACTAAGGAGAAGTCGAAAATGCCTCAGTCAATCAGAGGTCTCCTTGGCCATGTTTATTGACCAATTGTCTAGAAAAACACAAACTTGGTACAGGACCTTGAGTACTTGCTTCCTGTAAGGTTTCGTGAAATTCTGTGCAGTCGTTTGCAGAGGAGATGTCAAAAATGAGTAAGCCAATCAGAGCTATTGGAGGCCATATTTGTTGACTGATCAACTCAAAATACACAAACTTAGAAGAGGGCGTTAAGTACTTGTTTCCCGAAGGTTGCCTGAAATCCTGTGCAGCAGTTGCCAATATGGTGTTGAAATGCGTTAGCAAATCTGAGCCCTTGATGGCCATATTTGTTGATCCATTGGCTCGAAAAACACAAAATTGGTAAATGACCTTGGGTACTTGCTTCCTGTAAGGTTTCGTGAAATTCTGTGCAGTGATTGCAGAGATGCAGAAAATGTTAAAAGTTCATGCTTCGCCAGACAATATGGATGGATGAAGGATGGTGCACTATCACAATGTATCCCTTGAGCCTAAAAATAGGAAACTTTTAGAAAAATACATTCATTTACACTTGAAAGAAAGTAATAATTATGATGAAGAACAGAAATTTCTATGGTCTTCATAAACCTTTAACCTACCCACACAAGGGCACAAAAAAGATTTTTAAAAATAAAAGAATGAGCTGTTAGTGATACACACCTCTATCATAGACGATATAGACCGTGTTCTATCCGTGATAATGTATAGTAATAATTTACACTTCTCCCTGGCAGACACCTGTATAGGTATCAGTCTCTGTTCCCATCCCGCTGTAGACACCATGGGGTTAGCATATGATAAACCAGACTTCCTGTATATAGAATTGTGTCAAAGAAAGAGTACTCGGATAATTATTAGCAGATTTATAAATGCCTAACTTTAGTATTACATACATGTAGATTAATTGATTTACTTATTCTAGAAGAAGAAGAGGACAATATTTACAGATTTCAAGGGATTTGAGAATTGCTTTCTGAGTGAAAAGCCTACCTAGTCGAGATAAAGATTAATGACTTCTGAGGACTTTGATTGACGGAGAGACACTTCTTTATGTGAGGAAGGTATTTAGAGATACTTGAAAGACATATAACATGTAAGTACAAAATTCTACAAGCATTGTGTCTTTGTGTTCTTATGTTCCTTATAAAGTACCTTTATAAAAATTGTGCCCAGAGTAAAAGAAGAGTGTGCCCAGAGTAAAAGAAGAGCTATAGTTATACCTGAGTAGAGGTATAGCAATATTCTGTCTCCAGTGAGAATCACCACAGCTTCCTCCTAGGTATACATCTCGTACTGTCACACTATGATGTTCTCCCTCATGGGAACAAATGGAATGTTCAGAAAAACCTATATCAAATAAAATATGGCACCCTGAATACTGAAAAAATCAAAGACATCAATTAGTCTGAATCATCCAGATGATTTATTCCGCTTACTCTGTCATAGATGATTCAGACTAAGGCATCAATATACAATTAATATACATTTTGTACATGTATTTTCCACAGCAATATAGAAAATACTATAGATAAAAAATTTTTGCCTTAAAATGATTTGGAGATATATATTTGCATTCTTAACTTTACATACTATACATAAGTTAGCTTCGGCCTAGACATAATTACATCATCTCTTTTACTGTGACCTTGCAGAAAGGTAATTATCACCCTCATGTTTGATTATTTCAAATCCATTAAAAGCTAAAAGCTAACTATCCACACAAATATTATTGACAGGTGGACAGACAAACTTTGTTTGATAGGGTTTAATAAAATGTTTTAAAAATCTAATCTCCCAGATTTATACAGATACTTACGTGATAAGAAATCTCTAAATACAGCTCCTATTCTTTGATAAAATGGTTTCACCTACAAAATCAAATAATAAACATATTTCTAATCTTCAATGATCAACAAAGTTTCTAAGTTTGCTACAACAAGAGCCCCAGGGGGCACAAGACTCACCTGATACCCATGCACACTCTAATTGACATACTGACATTGAATACTGATAGTGCCACTACCAGGATTTTAGCCCACAACCTTTCTAACAAGATTTTTGCCGGATGCAGACAAGTTTTTTTTTCAGACAACCTTTAAACAAGAGAAAATAGTCACATTTCAAAACAACAACTTTTTTACTGATTTGAAAAGATGGATTATGCGATCCAAAGTCATATGCCCAGCTAGTATAGTTTGCAACATCAAAAATAAAATCATTTGTAAAATTCCACATTAATGTGCAACAGAAACAGAATAAAACAATGAAATGATTTCATTAATTAAGTTTATTTAAAATTGAACACCAAACCTTTCATTATTAATAGCTAGTATGCCAGAAAATAATAAAGCCTGTGTTTGTGAAACACGAATGCCCCGCGGTGGCATCTTTGTTGGTATAAACACCATTTTCTGTTAAGTATGTGAGAGGTCAGGGTCAGAGTAATGTTGGTATCAATGGAAAGATCTTGTCACAAAGAATACACATGTACAATATGAAAGCCCTATCACTAACCATTCAAAAGTTATGCCCAATGTTAAAGTTTTTGAAAAGTAGGTCAAAGGTCAAGGTCACGAGGTCAAAAAATTTGGTATCAATGGAAAGGTATTGTCACAAGGAATACACATGTGAAATATGAAAGCTCTATCACCTTCCATTCAAAAGTTATGCCCAATGTAAAGTTTTTCGGACAAACAGACAGACAGAGAGGCCAAAAACTATATGCCCCCGTATCTTTGATTCCGGAAGCATAAAAAACAAAGACTTTTCAGTTTTGCCTTTATTCATATTAAATTATACAGAAATCTATGAATGAGAGCTTTTGAATAGTATTGATTTCATCTTAATACATGTAACGTACAGTCAAAATCGTGTTAATCCAATTAACACAGACAAGTTGTTAGCGGACAGTATTAATTCAAGTGAGTTGTGCAGAAATTGAGCCAATTTATTTTCCAAACAGCAGTGTACGGTGTATCAAACCTCATGACCCAGTGAAGCCACTTGGACAAATTATTTTCGGTAAATATGCTGAAATGCGGCGCTTGGAAATGTATTTTTAGCATATTGAATCAATAGTCGTGATAAATTTAACTTCAAACTTGATCTTGTCTTTTATGCAATCTACAGATAGGTTTGAAAATATGCAAAATTCGGAACATTTTCGATGAGGTCGCAGAGTTCCTGTAAAAAAAGTGAAATTTGCGAAAAAAGGACATGCATGATCCCCCCCTTTTTCTTTACATTTTTATGCGTGCCAAAGATTCGCAATCAAAAAAGACCAATTTTACAGACTTCCGGGCATTTCAAGTCAGTCAAAATTTTTAGTGTACACCTTTTTATTTCCTGTAGTTACCCCTACTAAAGGGTCAAGGAGGTATTGAACCAATCAAATCTGTAACACAAGATATATGGCGACTATGTTTACCATAGATACAGAAATAAGACAGAGAAAATAATCAAGTACATGTATATTGGCTTTTAAAGGCAAAACCACTCAAGCAGAAAAAGTAGGTCAAGGTCATTTTATGAAAACTTGATCAAAGATACATCCAATATGCAAGTGTGGTACATGTAGCAGTTATACTTTGCTCAATATTGGCTTTTAAAGGCAAAATCACTCAAGCGGAAAAAGTAGGTCAAGGTCATTTTATGAAAGTTTGATCAAAGATACATCTAATATGCAAGTTTGGAACATCTAGCACTTATACTTTGCTCAATATTGGCTTTTAAAGGCAAAATCACTCAAGCGGAAAAAGTAAGTCAAGGTCATTTTATGAAAGTTTGATCAAAGATACATCTAATATGCAAGTTTGGAACATCTAGCACTTATACTTTGCTCAATATTGGCTTTTAAAGGCAAAATCACTCAAGCGGAAAAAGTAAGTCAAGGTCATTTTATGAAAGTTTGATCAAAGATACATCCAATATGCAAGTTTGGTACATGTAGCACTTATACTCTGCTCAATATTGGCTTTTAAAAGCGAAATCACTCAAATGGAAAAAGTAGGTCAGATGCTGCATCCGATGCATGGGTCCATCTCGGCATCCAAAGATGAATCACTTGTGCAAGTTTGGTTACTGTAGCATTAGTACTTTGTCAGATACTGAGCTACCCAAAACTTCTTATCCAAATCACTCAAGCGGAAAATGTAGGTCAGATGCTGCATCCGATGCATGGGTTCACCTCAGCATCCAAAGATGAATCACTTGTGCAAGTTTGGTTACTGTAGCATCAGTACTTTGTCAGATACTGAGCTACCCCAAACTTCTTAACCAAGTCACTCAAGCGGAAAATGTAGGTCAGATGCTGCATACGATGCATGGGTTCACCTCAGCATCCAAAGATGAATCACTTGTGCCAGTTTGGTTACTGTAGCATTAGTACTTTGTCAGATACTGAGCTACCCCAAACTTCTTAACCGGACGCGGACGCGTGGGGTTATAGCATAAGCTCACTCAACTTCGTCGAGGTGAGCTAAAAATGATGGTATGTGAAGAAAGGTCTTGTCACATGGAATGCACATGTGAAATATCAAAGCCTATCACTCAGCAATAAAAAGAAATAGCCGATCTAAGAAAAGTAGGTCAAATATCTAGGTCTTGGTCATGAGGTCAAAAGTTATGATATGTGCAGAAAGGCCTTGTCACAAGAAGGAATACACATATGAAATATCAAAGCTCTATCACTTACCAATCAAAAGATATAGCAAATCTTAATTTTTTTGAAAAGTAGGTCAAATATCTAGGTCAAGGTCATGAGGTCAAAATTATGGTATGTGTAGAAAGGTATTGTCAAAAGGAATACACAAGAGAAATATCAAAGCCCTATCACTTGCCAATCAATAGATATAGCCAATCTTGGTTTTTTTTAAAAAGTAGGTCAAATATCTAGGTCAAGGTCATAAGGTTAAAAAATATAGTATGTGAAAAAAGGGCTTGTCACAAGAAATACACATGTGAAATATCAAAGCCCTATCAATTACCATTCAAAAGATATAGCCAATCTTAGATTTTTTGAAAAGTAGGTCAAATATCTAGGTCAAGGTCACGAGGTCAAAAAATATGGTTTGCGAAGAAAGGTCTTGTCACAAAGATTACACATGTGAAATATCAAAGCCCTATCACTTGCCAATCAAGAGATATAGCCAATATTAGATTTTTAGAAAAGTAGGTCAAATATCTAGATCAAGGTCACAAGGTCAAACATTTTATGAGTAGAAAGGTCTAATCACAAGGAATACACATGTGAAATATCAAAGTCCTATCACTAATCAATCAAGAGATATAGCCAATATTAGATTTTTAGAAAAGTAGGTCAAATATCTAGGTCAAGGTCACAAGGTCAAAAATTATGATATGTGTATAAAGGTCTTGTCACAAGGAATACACATGTGAAATATCAAAGCCCTATCACTTACCAATCAAAAGTTATGGGGTGTGACACCCAAGTGTGACAGACAGACGGAGGGACGGATGGACGGACAGACGAACAACGGACAAAGTGATCCCTAAGTGTCGCTGTGCTTCGCAGGCGACACAAAAAGTCAACATCTTAAAAATAAATTCAGAGTATATTTGATAGCGTATGTGGCCAAGTTAATTCGAAGTATGAAAATAAGTACACAAAGCCAAACTAGCTATAGCTTGTCTCATTTAAAACATAGTGTAATCAAAGATTACGAAGCTCACCTCGCAGCAGCAAAGTTCAATTTAAACATATCTCTAAGTACATGTATATTAAGAAAATCACTCAAGTGAAAAAAAGTAGGTCAAGGTCATTTCATGAAATTATGATCAAAGATACATCCAATATGCAAGTTTGGTACATGTAGCACTTATACTTTGCTCAATATTGGCCTTTAAAGGCAAAATCACTCAAGCAGAAAAAGTAGGTCAAGGTCATTTTATGAAAGTTTGATCAAAGATACATCCAATATGCAAGTTTGGTACATATAGCACTTATACTTTGCTCAATATTGGCCTTTAAAGG
Organism: Pinctada imbricata; assembly: GCA_033119305.1. Classification (NCBI taxonomy): domain Eukaryota; kingdom Metazoa; phylum Mollusca; class Bivalvia; order Pterioida; family Pteriidae; genus Pinctada; species Pinctada imbricata. Next base: position 12,745,057 of record VSWD01000011.1, on the reverse strand, counting down.
CAAAATCACTCAAGTGGAAAAAGTAGGTCAAGGTCATTTTATGAAAATTTGATCAAAGACACATCCAATATGCAAGTTTGGTACATGTAGCACTTATACTTTGCTCAATATTGGCCTTTAAAGGCAAAATCACTCAAGTGGAAAAAGTAGGTCAAGGTCATTTTATGAAAGTTTGATCAAAGATACATCCAATATGCAAGTTTGGTACATGTAGCACTTATACTTTGCTCAATATTAGCCTTTAAAGGCAAAATCACTCAAGCGAAAAAAAGTAGGTCAAGGTCATTTTATGAAAGTTTGATCAAAGAAACATCCAATATGCAAGTTTGGTACATGTAGCACTTATACTTTGCTCAATATTAGCCTTTAAAGGCAAAATCACTCAAGTGGAAAAAGTAGGTCAAGGTCATATTATGAAAGTTTGATCAAAGATACATCCAATATGCAAGTGTGGTACATGTAGCACTTATACTTTGCTCAATATTGGCCTTATAAGGCAAAATCACTCAAGCGGAAAAATTAGGTCAGATGCTGCATCCAATGCATGGGTTCACCTCAGCATCCGAAGATGAATCACTTGTGCAAGTTTGGTTACTGTAGCATCAGTACTTTGTCAGATACTGAACTACCCCAAAAACTTTAACCAGACATTGACAAAGTCATTCAACTGGAAAATGTAGGTCAGATGCTGCATCCAATGCATGGATTCATCTCAGCATCCCAAGATGAATCACTTGTGCAAGTTTGGTTACTGTAGCATCAGTACTTTGTCAGATACTGAACTACCCAAAAACTTTAACAAAACATTGACAAAGTCATTCAACCGGAAAATGAAGGTCAGATGCTGCATCCAATGCATGGGTTCACCTCAGCATCCCAAGATGGATCACTTGTGCAAGTTTGGTTACTGTAACATCAGTACTTTTTCAGATACTGAGTTACCCCAAAAACTTTAACCAGACATTGACAAAGTCATTCAACCGGAAAATGTAGGGCAGATGCTGCATCCGATGCATGGGTTCACCTCAGCATCCCAAGATGAATCACTTGTGCAAGTTTGGTTACTGTAACATCAGTACTTTGTCAGATACTGAGTTACCCCAAAAACTTTAACCGGACGCGGACGCGGACGGGGACGCGGATGTCAGGGTTATAGCATAAGCTCATCTCAACTTCGTCGAGGTGAGCTAAAAATCATTAAAAATCTGTTAAAAAAGTTGATATTTTGACAAAATTCTTTCACAGTTTCATTTCTAGCGATAAATATAAAAATAAAAAGAGAAAAAAAACTGAAAAAGGGAAAAAAAAATTGTTGGGGTCCCGCCGGGGTTTGAAGCTACTCCCCATGGGTCCATTGGGCATGGAAAACATACATTATACCAATGTACAATCTTAAAAAATATTCCTTAAAAATCCAAAAGTGGATATCTTGACAAAATTCTTTCACTTGTAGGGTACCACGCATGAGTACCTCATACCTACAAATTGTCATGACAATCTGAAGAGTGGTTATAGAAAAGAAGCAGAAAATGTATGAAAATCAACCCCCCCCCCCCCCTTCCTTTTTACATAAGAAAAAAATTCATAAAAAATCAAAAAAATAAATTTTAAGCATAAAATACATATCAAAGCATTAAGTAAGTTAAATATGATAAATATGTAGTAAATGAGTGTGTAAAATCATACACTTATTGAGTTATTTAAAGAAATAGTGCAAAAATGTGCATTTCTGACAAAGTCCGAAAAGACGTCAAAAACGCGTCAAAAATTTGACTTCGGAGTGGAACCAAAAATAACAACACTTCTTAAGACATCTCTCTAGATCATCCTGATGCTTTCGGTTTGTCGATACATGCTTCGGTTCTGAAGAAGAAGTTTGTCAAAGGAGGGTACCCTCTGGGACCTACTTTTGCCTCTGGTGGCGCCACCTGTTGAGGGATCTGGACGAAAAACAACAACACTTGTAGGGGACCATTAGTACTTCATACCTACCAAGTTTCATCAAAATCCCTTCAGCCGTTCTGAAGAAGAAGTTGAAAATGTGAAAAGTTTACGACGGACGATGGACGCCGGACGCCACGCTATGACAATAGCTCACTTTGAGCCTATGGCTCAGGTGAGCTAAAAAAGCTTCTGTACAAAATATACTCAGGTAACAGGCAGTGGAATTTGTAGAAATAAAACACAAATACTCCTATATCAAGCTGCCTTGGAGACCATACAATATGCAATAGTTCTAAATATAACTATTAAGAGAAGTTAAATAATATAGTTTTCATCCTTGTTTAAACCAATAAACTTGCTCACCATATTTTGGTGTTCAGTAATGATACAACAGAAATCCTCAAATGAGAACAGTTCTGCCCCATTACTGTGCTTGGTTAGCCAATCAGGGCTCAGGTCCTGACCCGAACAGCTCTTATACGCCAGTATAACCTATACAGTAAAGAAATTTAAGCATGTTAATTCTGTTCACTTTATCTTTTCATATGACAATTTTGCTCATCATCCCAATAGAATTACATCACCAATAGCAGTTCAATGCTACAAATTGGAGCAGAACAGTATCATTTATTGTGCTTGTGGGTAAAAAGACATAAATGATCCAAAATAACATAAACTTGAAAGGGCTTATATAGCATTGGAAAACAGTATATAAGTTCAAAATTAAAAATGTGGAGCACTTACATGTACAAAACTGACCTTGAAAAAGTTATTAATAGTATTATACAGTCATGTAGATCTTGCTTCATGTATTTAGGTGTGAATAGGCCTAAAATATGTTAAATCCATTATGATTTTCCTGCTTTTATTGAGAAATTCTTGATAAAGATAATTACAATAAACAATTGGCACTTTTTCCTAATCTGTGTAACAAATAAGAGGAGGTCATGCCGTATTGAAGACAATTTTGACTATTTTATGAATTTTGTAATATAATTTTTTTTCTTATCTACAAATTATATACATCTTACTTACATCAGATGCGGTCAGCTTTCCCGTCTTTGATGTGTCTACAGAATTAAACGCCTCCCTAACCTGTCTGAAAAATATATCTGTCACTTTGTACTGAAACTTACAGTGCTTGATCTAACAAAGCATAATATCAATATCATCAATGGTGCTTGATCTAACAAAGTATCATATCAATATCATCAAAATTATACCATGTTGTATTCTTGAAAGACTGAAATGTTATTAGGACTAGTACTGAACAAATTCAAACTGAGGAAAACATTTCTTGAATAAGTGCTCAGAAGATAAAAAAAAAAATGTTATTGACATTTCAACTTAATGGCAAATTCCTTTATACATGTATATACATAGTGAAACGCTAAAAACTTACAGGATCATTTCTCCAACTTTGAGGTGACCATACATGGTTGGCTGAGCTCCATGTTTTACCCCTAACTGCCTCACTGTTATACCCTATATAAAACACTACATCTAATCACAAGGTTTTACACAATTTGTGATGCAAAAAAACAAAGGTCCTACTCCAATATACTGAAAAATGAATACTGTATTCCTATATGAACATACATAAAGTGGTGGTCACAACCTGCCGCATGTGCATGTACGTGCTGTCTACGTGCAAAAACATAGGCAAACCTTGGGTATCCGTACGGTGTCTGTGCGTTGTCAGTACATGTCCCATTCGTGTCCCGTACGGCCTTCGTACGGATTTGGGAACTACGAATTCAACAAGAAGTATGACATGCACGTTGTAAGTATGTTGAAAGTACGTGCAATGCACCTTTGACGCAAGGAATTGAGGACTCTGTGCATTAGCAGTATGTGTTAATTCGACATCCTTACAATAATGTAGAAGACATACGGAGAAAGTACGTTGTAAGCAAGTTGCACAAAGTCGCAAGTACTTGCAACGCACTTACTTTTTTTAGCAGTATACTATGTATATAACCACCCATATAACCGTGCGTGCAACGTGCGTTGACGCACTCTTTCCGTACTCTTGCAACTTCCTTTCTTGCATCCTCTGAAAAACGTAGTGCACATAACCTTCACAAACACACACGTCTAAAAAAGCACGCACATGGGTTGTGACCATGGCTTAAAAGGACGTATAAAGTCAAGATAAGGCCTATTTCAAAACTTCTCATCAACAAACAGTAAAAAATATGTGAATGAACTAAGCCCATACCTGTGTGAGAACAACAGAAGCACATTGTAGAGCTGTATTTATGTTTAAGAACACTGGTACAGAGTTCCTCTCTAACAAGTCTATCAAGATCTTTCTACCTCTGTATATATCATCAAGTTCTCTGAAATTACAGAACACATTCATGAGTAAACATTACTGGGATGTACACTGTTTTGACATTTCTATTCATTTATGTTGATCATGACTTCATAATTGCTCCTATACAAAGAGAGGATTTGGTGTGATAACCCCTCATATTGGCCCTACAATTTTGACAAAAATTGCTTGTAATAAACAAATTATTAATCATCATATTTTGTAATGTTGATGTTTTAGAAAATACAGCGTCACAATTTTGAGCCCTCGATATGTCACGCGCGTGAAGTATGACGTCATATTCTGACATCATTTGTCCTGAATGACACAAACCAAAGGAAAATCATCCTATTTTACAAACAAATCTTCAAAATTCATCTACACGCCAGGCCTCTCCCACGATATTTTTTCTGCTAATTAAAAGGCCTATCAGAAATCCATCGATTGGTACAAAAATATTATGGGCAAGGCCTGGCACGCTACTTGATTTCATGATGTTGTATCGAAATTTCACTCATTTATCAATATTTTTAATGATTTCAATGTTTTTTTTTATGATTTGAGCATCAAGTATTCAGTATACATTGTAGATCTGTCAAATCAAAACAGGCTTTCCTGATTTGGATTCACCATACATTTGACATTTTATAAACTAGAATATCATGGATATATGAACAACTATGAAAATGAACTATGAAAATAAGGCCAAAATGACAGGTTACTTCACCTAGACTGCTTTTCAAAATCTTCCATTTGCTGACAACTTAATCTTAACTTAGACCGAATTCAGACCTTAGGAGTTATCCCATCTTTTTTTGTTATTCTTTATTCCCTATAAACAAATGAGATAATGAAGATCCTGATGACAATCTCAACAGCACTCACAATAGAGCTCCAAATTGAGCATCGACAGACCCCAAGCAAGCTAGAGGTGGGACCAGGTGCACGGCAGGAGTAAGTATCCCCTCACGCATGAAAATGAAAACAATATCTACAAAACATGCACTGTCTGAGCATGCTGAGGTTATGTCTTTATAGAAAGGAAAACAAAAACATGAAAAAAATTCTATGGTCTGAATTCAGTCTTTTCTTCACTGTTTTGTGCATATTTTTATTTTTTAATCAATAATCATGATTCAATAAATCAATCAGAGCATTTTTGTACATATATGGAATACACATTTCAAACCATTCTGAACTCTGTTATGCAATTATCTTGAAATATTCAAGCCATATTCCTCCGTGTAACTACTCAGTAAGTAAACCATAAATACAATTCCTGTTCCTATTTCGGACAAGTAAGATAAACACTGATAAGAGATATACTGACTGAGTTGAGACTTTCTCTCCGTGGAACAAAGTGTCATCCACACTGGAGTAGTTATCTAGCACCACTATCACTTGTTTACCACCCGCTGAAAATCAACCATGTCATATTGTCATTTACATAGAAAGAAGCTGAACCATAATTAACGCTTAAATTTCAAGGTGACAAAATTTCATTTTTTCTAAATGTGATCATGATGATGTAGATTTTATAGAAAATGATGTTGAGATAATATTGAATTTTATTTTTTTATACTCCATCCTTATAAAGGGAAGAGTTGCTATGAATATTTTATACCCTTTTTTTCACAAAAAAAGATATTAATGTAACTATTCTGTTTATTTCTGTTAAGTTTATTTCACACTTTAAATCAAACTTAGCTTAAGTAATGCTATGCCTTAAAGTTTACTTTTCACCTTTAAACTGAAATTTTTCTTACCAACGAGGTAGGCTGTTTCTAACATGGAGACTATTGCTCTTGTCTGATTATCTATCACAAAGAACATCAGCTCTGCTGTCTGAAAAATAACAGTTATCATAGAACGTTCTTACTGTATTACAAGTAGTTAGAAGTATGGAATACTAGAAATTAAATATCAGTGAAAATCATTGAAAGCAATAAACATTTTTATGTAACTTGTACTCATTTAGCGAAACCAAATAGTAGTGGAAACGTGTCAAAAGTGGACAAATTGCCACATTAGCATAATAGTGAGTTAGCACACTTGACTTGTTTTCTGTTATAGTCTATATGAGATACATGTTTAGCATAGTCTTGAATTGGCGCACTCTTAACAGAGCTTACTCTGCTAAAATATGAATTAGATGGCAACATTTGAGCTAAGACAATCACAGGCTCTCAAATGGCTCGTCTTATTTGTGAAGAATCTGTGAAGAAACCGTCTTCATGGTAGTCATGGATTCAGCATCCTACAAAAGCTGAACAGAAAAATATCTCGCATGGGCACGGCTCAAACCCAGACTTTCATCATGCCATCTAGCTAACCACTAGTTGCTACCGGGGTAGTTGCCATCTAAGCCCGTTAGAAGGTAATTTGAAGTTTCTACATGAATAAGAAGAGGCTTCGCTGACGCTCTGCCCACTTCTTATTCATGTAAAAACTTAAAATTACCTTCTAACATATACGTACATGACAGTAGTATCTAATGCAGAAATTCTGAAAACATTAGGCCCATTGAATTTTTCAGTATGTGTACAAGAACATGTTCCTAAAAGAGGGAAATATATGCAAGTGATAGAATATTTAGAGTTATAACCTGACTCTGACCATGATTACTTTTACAATACAGATATTGGTTGACTTTGCATGTAATACTGTCTTAGAGCTACATTATTTGAACTTAATAGGTATTTTAAGGACCAGGGTTCCGTATGAACCCAACAAAATTCTTTCTCTTTTTTTTCTTGCAGATAATTTTCTGAAATCACAGAATTGACTGGCTAGAGAACAAGGGTTTGATACTCAGTCAGTACAATATTGCTTACCTGCCTGGATAGACTGGCTAGAGAAGGTGGGTTGGATACCCAGTCAGTACAATATTGCTTACCTGCCTAGGTAGACTGGCTAGAGAATCAAAGTTGGATACCCAGTCAGTACAATATTGCTTACCTGCCTGGATAGACTGGCTAGAGAATCAGGGTTGGATACCTAGTCAGTACAATATTGCTTACCTGCCTGGATAGACTGGCTAGAGAATGAGGGTTGGATACCAAATCAGTACAATATTGCTTACCTGCCTGGATAGACTGGCTAGAGAAGGTGGGTTGGATACCCAGTCAGTACAATATTGCTTACCAGCCTCGATAGACTGGCTAGAGAATCAGGGTTGGATACCCAGTCAGTACAATATTGCTTACCTGCCTGGATAGACTGGCTAGAGAATCAGGGTTGGATACCCAGTCAGTACAATATTGCTTACCAGCCTGGATAGACTGGCTAGAGAATCAGGGTTTGATACCTAGTCAGTACAATATTGCTTACCTGCCTGGATAGACTGGCTAGAGAACCAGGGTTTGATACCCAGTCAGTACAATATTGCTGACCTGCCTGGATAGACTGGCTAGAGAAGGTGGGTTGGATACCCAGTCAGTACAATATTGCTTACCAGCCTCGATAGACTGGCTAGAGAATCAGGGTTGGATACCCAGTCAGTACAATATTGCTTACCTGCCTGGATAGACTGGCTAGAGAATCAGGGTTGGATACCCAGTCAGTACAATATTGCTTACCTGCCTGGATAGACTGGCTAGAGAATCAGGGTTTGATTCCCAGTCAGTACAATATTGCTTACCTGCCTGGATAGACTGGCTAGAGAACCAGGGTTTGTTACCCAGTCAGTACAATATTGCTTACCTGCCTTGATAGACTGGCTAGAGAAGGTGGGTTTGATACCCAGTCAGTACAATATTGATAACCTGCCTGGATAGACTGGCTAGAGAACCAGGGTTGGATACCTAGTCAGTACAATATTGCTTACCTGCCTGGATAGACTGGCTAGAGAATCAGGGTTTGATACCCAGTCAGTACAATATTGCTTACCTGCCTGGATAGACTGGCTAGAGAAGGTGGGTTGGATACCGAGTCAGTACAATATCACTTACCTGCCTGGATAGACTGGCTAGAGAAGGTGGGTTGGATACCCAGTCAGTACAATATTGCTTACCTGCCTGGATAGACTGGCTAGAGAATCAGGGTTTGATACCCAGTCAGTACCATATTACTTACCTGCCTGGATAGACTGGCTAGAGAATCAGGGTTGGATACCCAGTCGGTAAAATATTGCTTACCTGCCTGGATAGACTGGCTAGAGAAGGTGGGCTTGATACCCAGCCAGTACAATATTGCTTACCTGCTTGGATAGACTGGCTAGAGAATGAGGGTTGGATACCCAGTCAGTACAATATTGCTTACCTGCCTGGATAGACTGGCTAGAGAATCAGGGTTTGATACCTAGTCAGTACAATATTGCTTACCTGCCTGGATAGACTGGCTAGAGAATCAGGGTTTGATACCCAGTCAGTGCAATATTGCTTACCTGCCTGGATAGACTGGCTAGAGAACCAGGGTTTGATACCCAGTCAGTACAATATTGCTTACGTGCCTGGATAGACTGGCTAGAATAGGTGGGTTGGATACCGAGTCAGTACAATATCGCTTACCTGCATGGATAGACTGGCTAGAGAAGGTGGGTTTGATACCCAGTCAGTACAATATTGCTTACCTGCCTGGATAGACTGGCTAGAGAATCAGGGTTTGATACCCAGTCAGTACCATATTACTTACCTGCCTGGATAGACTGGCTAGAGAATCAGGGTTGGATACTCAGTCAGTACAATATTGCTTACCTGCCTGGATAGACTGGCTAGAGAAGTTGGGCTTGATACCCAGTCAGTACAATATTGCTTTCCTGCCTGGATAGACTGGCTAGAGAATGAGGGTTGGATACCCAGTCAGTACAATATTGCTTACCTGCCTGGATAGACTGGCTAGAGAATCAGGGTTGGATACCCAGTCAGTACAATATTGCTTACCTGCCTGGATAGAATGGCTAGAGAAGGTGGGTTGGATACCCAGTTGGTACAATATTGCTTACCTGCCTGGATAGAATGGCTAAGGAATCAGGGTTTGATACCCATTCAGTACAATATTGCTTACCTGCCTGGATAGACTGGCTAGAGAATCAGGGTTGGATACCCAGTCAGTACAATATTGCTTACCTGCCTGGATAGACTGGCTAGAGAATCAGGGTTGGATACCCAGTCGGTACAATATTGCTTACCTGCCTGGATAGACTGGCTAGAGAATCAGGGTTGGATACCCAATCAGTACAATATTGCTTACCTGCCTGGATAGACTGGCTAGAGAAGGTGGGTTGGATACCCAGTGAGTACAATATTGCTAACCTGCCTGGATAGTCTGGCTAGAGAAGGTGGGTTGGATACCCAGTCAGTACAATATTGCTTACCTGCCTGGATGGACTGGCTAGAGAATCAGGGTTGGATACCCAGTCAGTACAATATTGCTCACTTGCCTGGATAGACTGGCTTGAGAAAATGGGTTTGATACCCAGTCAGTACAATATTACTTACCTGCCTGGATAGACTGGCTAGAGAAGGTGGGTTTGATACCCAGTCAGTACAATATTGCTTACCTGCCTGGCCTCTGCTTCTAGCTCCATCAGCTCTGGTCTCCATGTCTGAACTTGCTGAAACAAAACAGGTAAACGTGGTTATTTTCGCTGGGGGAAAATTTTGCAATTATAACATCAAGATGTTATGGGTGGGGGAAATGTTCGCGACAAAGTGTCTTTTCCATTGTAAGAATGCAATGGGGATATTTTCGCAAAGTCCATTGATTCGTGAAAAACGTGAAAATTAACTCCACACGAAACTTTCAACGTTTACAATAATATAACAGCATGTTTCCACTATCAACTGTTTTGTTAGTATCCACTTTCTTCAAAAACAGAAGAAATGACGAAAGATACACATTTACAATTTAACTTTAACAACAACAGCAAGTTTTTGAAACAGTCTATGTTCAATCAGTGCTATCTATTGGGTATATTTTAAGATTAAGGTCAGGTCAGGTCATAAGGTCATAACTTTAGGTGAGAAGAAAAGCCCTATATGTGATACATGAAGTCCTGTTTGACTTTACTGTTAAAATGTTGGAATTATCAAGGTCATCAGGTCAAAACTTATGGTTTTATAAGAAAAGTTACTAGTATTCAAAAGGAAAAGTACAATACTATTGATTATAAGTTATAGTCTGGCCTGAACATATTGTTTGTTTAAATTTTGTATATCATAAAAAAGTAATGTCTGATATAATTGAAACAATTATGTCATGACTAAACCTGTAAGATATTGGCCAAAAATGCAATGACAACCAACATTACCAAGTAATCTCATATTTCAATAAACAAGAGGCCCAGGGGCCACAACGCTCACCTGAAAACTATGTAAACTAAGCATATCAAACAAAAAGAAGTTTGTAAGAGGAAAATAACCAGACTTCAGAGTGGAACAAAAATTAACAACACTTCTTAAGACATCTCTCTAGATAATCCTGATGCTTTCGGTATGTTGATACGTGCTTCCGTTCTGAAGAAGAAGTTTGTCAAATGAGGGTACTTCCCATGACCTATTTTTGCCCGTGGTGGTGCCACCTGTTGACAGATCCGGACAAAAAACAACAACACTTGTAGGGGACCATGATTACTTCATACCCACCAAGTTTCATGAAAATCTGTTCAGCGGTTCTGGGAAAGAAGTTGAATATGTATGAAAATCATCTCTCCCCTTCTTCTTGAGTAATCTAAGTAACCCGAGATAGTTATAAAGAAGCTAAAGCAAAATCCTGCTAATAAATTACAGTCCTCTCCCCCTCCTTTCACTACGTTATGTAAATGTGAAGTTCTGTTTTTACATTAATATTTTGAGCTGCTCTCAATATTTTAATTTCAAAGTTATATATCTAAGTCTTCACAAGATAAATTTGAAAATACTTATTCATCTTTTTTGAATTATTTAATTTCCTTTTGCATACTCATTTAATAATTTAAAATATATAACATTCAAATGAATCGATAATCCAAGAATACATATATCTATATTAAAGAAAGACAACTCTTGCATACATGAGTTCTGCTGCCTCTTATACGAAACTAAAGTTACCAGGGTTTAAAATTCCTGATACAGATAAAAGAAGCCTTGGGTCCATGTGCACAGTAAACATATCTATTCATGATTGAAAAAATACTGATAAAAATATGTTCAGCAGTTCTGGAGAAGAAGTTGAATATGTATGAAAATCACCCCCCCCCCCCCTTTCCTTTTCACATAAGAAAAAAAAAATCATAAAAAATCAAAAAATTAAAATTTTAGTATAAAATACATATCAAAGTAATGCTCAGGTGAGCTAAAAATTGTTGGGGTCCCGCCGGGGTTTGAAGCCACTCCCCATGGGTCCATTGGGCATGGAAAACATACATTATACCTATGTACAATCTTAAAAAATATTTCTTAAAAATGCAAAAGTTGATATCTTGACAAAATTCTTTCACTTGTAGGGTACCATGCATGAGTACCTCATACCTACAAATTGTCATGACAATCTGAAGGGTGGTTATAGAAAAGAAGCAGAAAATGCATGAAAACCAACATCCCCCCCCCCCCTTCCTTTTTACATAAGAAAAAAATTCATAAAAAATCAAAAAAATAAAATTTAACCATAAAATACATATCAAAGCATTAAGTAACTTAAATATGATAAAAATGCAGTAAATGAGTGTGTAAAATCATACACTTATTGAGTTATTTAAAGAAATAGTGCAAAAATGTGCATTTCTGACTAAGTCCAAAAAGACGTCAAAAACGCATCAAAAATTTGACTTTGAAGTGGAACCAAAAGTAACAACACTTCTTAAGACATCTCTCTAGATCATTCTGATGCATTCGGTTTGTCGATACATGCTTCGGTTCTGAAGAAGAAGTTTGTCAAAGGAGGGTACCCCCCTGACCTACTTTTGGCTGTGGTGGCGCCACCTATTGACGGATCCGGACGAAAAACAACAACACTTGTAGGGAATCATTAGTACTTCATACCCACCAAGTTTCATCAAAATCCCTTCAGCTGTTCTGGAGAATAAGTCGAAAATGTGAAAAGTTTACGACGGATGACGGACGGACGGACGACGGACGGATGCCAGACGGCAAGCTATGACAATAGCTCACTTGAGCTTTGCTCAGGTGAGCTAAAAAGGGAAAAAAATTTTTGTTGGGGTCCCGCCGGGGTTTGAAGCCACTCCCCATGGGTTCATTGGGCATGGAAAACATACATAATACCTATGTACAATCTTAAAAAATATTCCTTAAACATCCAAAAGTTGATATCTCGACAAAATTCTTTCACTTGTAGGGTACCATGCATGAGTACCTCATACCTACAAATTGTCATGACAATCTGAAGAGTGGTTATAGAAAAGAAGCAGAAAATGTATGAAAATCACCCCCCCCCCCCTTCCTTTTTACATGAGAAAAAAATTCATAAAAAATCAAGAAAATAAAATTTAAGCATAAAATACATATCAAAGCATTAAGTAAGTTAAATATGATAAATATGTAGTAAATGAGTGTGTAAAAGCATACACTTATTGAGTTATTTAAAGAAATAGTGCAAAAATGTGCATTTCTGACTAAGTCCGTAAAGACGTCAAAAACGCGTCAAAAATTTGACTTCGAAGTGGAACCAAAAATAACAACACTTCTTAAGACATCTCTCTAGATCATCCTGATGCTTTCGGTTTGTCCATACATGCTTCGGTTCTGAAGAAGAAGTTTGTCAAAGGAGGGTACCCCCCTGACCTACTTTTGGCTGTGGCGGCGCCACCTTTTGCAGATTCGGACGAAAAACAACAACACTTGTAGGGGACCATGAGTACTTCATACCTACCAAGTTTCATCAAAATCCCTTCAGCCGTTCTGGAGAAGAAGTTTAAAATGTGAAAAGTTTACAACGACGGACGACGACGGACGACAGACGCAACACTATGACAATAGCTCACTTGAGCCTATGGCTCAGGTGAGCTAAAAAATTAGATATGACCTACTGGATTATAGAAAGTAATGCCTCTCTTCTTAAAGAATGGAATAGCAGAATCTTCTCTCCAAGTAGTTGGGTTACATGATCCACCCAGAAACACTGCCAGTAAATACGAAAACATAAAAATAAGACCATTAAGGATACACATTTACATTGTTTTGTACGATCTCAATAGAAATGAAAGTTGAAGATTTTAAATACCAATACATTGTAGTCTCTATCTGGCTGAGAAATCTTATTTTTCTATACTTGAATAATAGAATGATATTGAAAAAAATGGCCTTAAATTAGTGTTAAAACAACATAGTCAATATGTTAGTATTCAAAATGCAATTTTGTACAAATAATCATGCTAAGGGCATCAAATCATTCCAACAGATCAAAGTTGTTCAAAAGTTCATGAAAAATCAAAAATAACCTTGTTCTAAACATTCAAGATAACATTTCATTTGTGTTACAAACAATACAATGTAGTACTTTCACATGTTTCAGTATACATGTACTGACACTATATAAAGTGTTGAAAATCTTCCAGAATGGACCTAATTATTTGTTGATCTTGATTCTACCATAATCAATAAGAGCAATGTTTGGGAGTCTATATCAGAATGACACTTATGAAGAATGTTCAAGCTGTATGAAAGTGGCATTCTTTAAAGATCAAATCAAACAAACTATCAACTATCTTCTCACCCAGTGGAATCTTAACTAGAACAAAATTAAAGAAAAGTTTGTAAGTTTTCTGAGAAACGAAAATCCAACTCTATGTACTTATATTCAAACCTATCATGGTGAAGTCAAACAAGTAAGGGTCTTTACATGCAAATTCAACAAAAGAATAGGATACCTACCCTCTTTCATCCCCTTCTAACCTCCATAACATTATAACTTATGATCTACCCATCCATATTCACTTGCACTACTTTACAACATCCAGTTACAGTGCACCATTAGTTTGTGCTAAATTAGAATTGATATTAGAATGCATACTATTTAGATTAAAATTTAGATGATTACAGATCGGTTACCTCTTCTTTTCCATCGTGAACAAGGAGGAGGAACGTTTGAGTTTTCTTTGTATAAAGACGTCGGCTTGGGGGATGTAGGTCTGAAAAAAAAGAAACAAGAATAGTACACACTGAAGTCAATGACTATTACCACTAAAAATCAACCTTATACACCAAGACCAATCTTAAGTGAAATTATCACAGACAAAATCAGGACGACATCCATAGTACGTGTATGTCACTGTACTTGGTATGGACATTAATCTGTATTGGGAATAGATTGTAGACATGCAGAATAATTTATGCCCTCATATTTTTTAAAACATGTTTAGGAAACATTCAGAAATAACGGAAAACGAATCCGATCCAGTTTTGTTGTCAATACATCATACGATCGAAAAGCATATTAATGAGCGTTAAACCGCCAAGCTGAAATTACATCGAGTTTCTTTGGTTTGTACTCGGTTTCTGACGTATTATTAGCAGCCTTTTCATGTTTTTTTTTTCACAGAAGCCTACAGTTTGTTTGTTTGTTGTTTTGGCTTTCCAATTGATCTTTCACTTTCTATTGTCAAAACAGCATGAATTGTTCGGAAAAATCACGTCAGAGACTATGTAATCCCTATCTATAATTGATAATGAGAAATACACATTTTAAAATTAGAAGATTATGAATGATACATGTAGCTGTCGATATACATGTATATAGGTATCTTCGATTCTTACCTATTACATATTTCTGTTGATTCATTCTTATTGGAACTCCACGACAACCCCATCGTATGTAAGAACCACAGTGTATATCTAAGGTCAAACAAAACAAATGTGTGTTTCTCTATTATCATGCATTAAACTCTTGAGTTCCTCTTTCAAGTCCCCTTCCCATCTAAGACTACCCACCGTCCTCGTACTTTGACACCCGAACAGTCAAAGGGTGTGAAAAGTTTGGTAGGAGACGCCCGAACAGTCAAAGGGTGTGAAAAGTTTGGTAGGAGAAGTTAAGAAAAACATGTAGATACTCGGCGCTTTGTTGCCTATGGAAACAAACACGAGGCTTATAGGCCTTACAGAATTATCCGGAGTAAAGGTGCTCCGCTTTTATTTCATCGTCATCTGTTTGATACGGACTTAGTAATTCATTCGTTTACAACATGCACAATACCCTTTTCCTTGATAACTGAATTAGAAATTGGTTTTCTTTCTAAGCAAGTTTTCTGTTTCTTTATTTTCCTTTTTTTTCAACTTTTGTAACGCAACATACAAATTTTAAATATACAACACAGAAAATGACACTTTTGTACAAAATAATAAGATAAGGATGGGTATGTCGACCGATCTGTGAAACTAGGAAGATTCTAACCAATCATGTATTATACATGCATTATAGAAACTAACACTACATAATAACAGCTTAACATAAAATGTTGAATAGGGTGAAAGTCAAGGTCAAAAGGTTACAGGGTCAAAAGTCATGGTACTAAAATGATGTACTCTTTTTGGTGAATGTGTGTATGGAATATGAAAGGTTTTATAGGGTGAAGGTCAAGGTCACAAGGCCACAGGGTCAAAATTCATGATACTAAAATGTAGTACTCTTAATGGTGAATAAGCGTATGAAATATGAACGGCCTACCATTAATAGTATAAAAGAAATCTGCTTTCAACTTCTTAATCGGACGGACGGACGGACGGACGGACGGACGGACGGACGGACGGACAGACAGACAGACAAGGCGATTCCGATATAACTTCGTTGGCGGGGGGTATAAAAACTTCCGATTTTTTTTGGGGGGGGGGGGAGGGGGGATTTTCCGTAACTTTTTGATCGCTTAAGTACTTGTCATAATCCAAAAATCGCGAGGTTTTGTTTGTGAATTTATATTTAGTATGTAGAAATGATACATGAAAGCACAATATAATCTTAATTGAATAGCATTTTGTGCAATTAATTGAGACTGAAAGTTACGAAAATTCCTGAAATGCGAAACTGGATACAGATATATAATGTGTACAATGACTCTGAGACACAGACAACTATGTATGAACCATGTCGTGTTTGATCTCAGTGGACGTATAGCTCAGATACAAAGAGTCTAAGACACAGAAAATTTGTTGTCTTGGCCTAACACGACTGATGGTGGTAACGTCCTATTTACTATGGCTTAGTGTAACTATGTATGAACCATGTCGTGTTTGATCTCAGTGGTCCTGACATAACACTATGTTCGTCATTATTAGTATATATACAAACAATACACTGGGTCACCGTTATAGCTATCCACCCTGGTCTCGCCACTGATATTATCTCATTTCATTTTATACGCTCCTCGAAAAAAAAGCATGTCGTGTCTGTCTGTACTATTTTTGCAATAAATAGTTTTAAAATTCATTAAAATCAGTATTTTGTTCAAATGGTCTGAAATTTTGAAAAAAATGATAGAAAAACATATTAATCTTTTACATATTAAGTAACGGGTTTGAGATATTTTTATTGCGTTCATGGGAAATTATGTGCCAAAGGGGGGGGGGGGGGGGGGGTTACACCTTACTTCAGGTGGACGTATATATACAATGTACATGTATATATGTATGTACTATATGCCCGCATGCAAGGGCCCATTTTGGTCAATAAAGTATCTATCTGTCCATATAAAGGATTTCATCATATATGCCATAATTTCTTCTTATAATAGGATAGCCCCTTAAGGAAAAAAGGTCACTTAAGGTCATTCGAGAAGGTCGAGGTCATTTTCAGGCTTAAAATATCTATCCCAATAAAAACGATTTTAAAAATTCATTTAAAATCAGCCTTTTGTCGAAATGGTCTGCAATTTAAGAAGTGATAGAAAAATGCATAATCTTTATGTATGTCACAGGTTTTGAATTGTTAATAATTGCGTTGACGAGAAATCTAGTGCCGAAACGGCTTGGGGGGGAGGGGTTTGTTACGCATAACTTCAGGCGAATGCATATAATACATACACTGTACATTGACTTCTCATCTCTTGACATCACGATGTGGGTAGAGATGGCTCTGGTAGGGACAGGAAAAAGGGCTCAATCAATGATACTATAAAATCTAACCAATGCGATTTCATCGATTTAAAACCATTTTTCAGTTGTTCTTCACTTAGATAGAAACTTAAATGTAAAATTTTACTATTTTGAATCACTCATAGAAGCGAGACGGAACAAGATTTAATGTGCACTGTACCTTTATTTCTGTGCGCGAAATGCATTGATAAATGCTGGTGAAATGAGCTAATATGACAAAAATCTAATTTTATTACTTCAAACATTTCAGCACTTTGTAATCTCTCTTGCTTATTATAAAACCTTTAAAGTCGGTATTCGGTATAAGTGGTGAAAGTAGCAAATGAACGAGGTTTTTTACTTCCTGAGTCTGAAATAACAATTTGAAATACATTTTTTTTTCAGTTTAAAATAATTTTCATTACGACCGATCCCAATGCCTTATAATAAAATACTTAGCATGAAGCTTAGCATACATGTGAATTATTATGAATAATTAATATAGAAAATACAATTATCAGGATTATATAGCGTCTAACAGAATCATAGAAATTACTTTACACCAGTTATTCAATTATTACTGTAATATTGATTTGATTTGGAATCCAGCTTACAGAAGACGCTTGCCAGGTGTACACAGAAGGACCCACGGGTAACTATATATTTTACAGTGTTTTTTACACGTTCACAGTAAATAATTATATTAACGATGGATATGTTAAAAAAACCTTAATCCAATATTCTGTAAGTGATTTTATATGTATTCTGCGTATCTAAATATTGCGTTATCAGGTCTTTACATAATGAAAATTTGCCCCTAACGGGACGAAAATACCCCCGCAGCAATATTCTTTGTAAAGTTATCTTGGATCGAGGTAAAGCGTCTTTTGTGACCTTGACCTTAGTTCAAGGTCATGTCACACCCATAGGCCCTGATAAACATTTCTGTGAAATATTATTGAAATCCATCCACAGGGGGAGGAGTTATGAAGGTTTTACTAATGATGTCTATTGTGACAGTGACCTTTTACCTATGACGTTGGTACAAGGTCATGACACATCCTTTGGTCCTGAAAAAGGTTTCTGGGAAATATTAATGTTATCCATCAATATCAAGAGTTTTGCCTCGGACAATGTTTTGATAATCGTGTCTATTGTGTTTTTGACCTTTGAACTTTTATCCTGGATCAGGGTCAAGCATCTATTGTGACCTATGACCTTGGTTCAAAGTCATGTTGCACCCCTACGTCAAAACATTTCTGTGAAATATTATTGAAATCCATCCACAGGGGGAGGAGTTATGCTATAGACAAGGTTTTACTAATGATATCTATTGTTACCTTGACTTTTGACCTTGGTTAAAGGTCATGCCACACCCTTATATCCTAAGGAGCATTTCTGTGAAATATTATTAAAATCCATCCACATGGAAAGGAATTATGCTCTGGACAATGTTTTACTAATGATGTCTATTGTGACCTTGACCTTTGACCTTTAATTTCAAGTTCATTACTTAGACCCTAAGAAACATTTGTGCGAAATATTATTGAAATCCATCCACAGGGGGAGGAGTTATACTCTAGACAAGGATTTACTAATGGTGTCTATTGTGACATTGACCTTTGACCTTGTTTCAAGGTCATGACACACCCTTACGTCATAAGGAACATTTCAGTGAAATATTATTGAAATCCATCCAAAGGGGGAGGAGTTATGCTCTGGACAAGGTGTGATGGACAGACATATGGACATACAGGGTGATTCCTATACCCCCCCCCCCCCAAAAAAAAAAATTCATTTATTGATGAGGGGTGTTGTTTTATAAAAATGATCAAGGGAATCCCTCATTATATAGTAACTAAATATAAGGTAATCAAAGATTACAACTCTCACCATTATGAAAGGAATTAAAAAGATCATTATTTTGAAGTAATATGCTATATTAGGTTTAATTGTTGTAGGTTTGGTACTTGTGAAATATTTAAAGTACATCCAGAATTGTTTTAATTCAAAACAGTTAAAAGAGCAGCATCCAAAATACTCTATAGGTGACATACTGTTGTAACCTGCAATACTTGCAGTAAGTCTAGAACAATAAAGCCTGTGTTTGTGAAACACGAATGCCCATGGTGGCATCTTTGTTAGTATAAAAACCATTTTCTGTTAAGAACATGTATGTGAAAGGTCAAGGTCAGGGTCAATTGGTTAAGATTTTTTGGTATCGATGGAAAAATCTTGTGACAAGGAATACACATGCGAAATATTAAATCCCTATCACTTACCATTCAAAATTTATTCCCAATGTTAAAGTTTTTGTAAAGTAGGTCAAAGGTCAAAGTCAAGGTCAAAATCTTTGGTATCAATAGAAAGATCTTAAAATAACAAATTCACATTTGAAATATGAAAGCCCTATCACTTTCAATTCAAAAGTTATGCCAAATGTTTAAGTTTTTGAGAAGTAGGTCAAAGGTCAAGGTCAAGGTCACAAGGTCAAAAATTTAGTTTCAAAGGAAAGGTCTTGTCATAAGGAATACACATGTTAAATATGAAAGCCCTATCACTTGCCATTTAAAAAAGTTATGTCCAATTTCAAAGTTTTTCAAAAGAAGGTCAAAGGTCAAGGTCAAGGTCACCAGGTCAAAAATTTTGGTATCAATGGAAAGTTCTTGTCACAAGGAATACACATGTGAAATGTGGAAGCTTTATCACCACCCATTCAAAAGTTATGTCCAATGTTAAAGTTTTTTGGACAAACAGACAGACAAACAGACGGACAGGCCAAAAACTATATGCCCCCGAATCTTTGATTCCGGGGCATATATCTTGTGACAAGGAATACACATGCGAAATATCAAATCCCTATCACTTACCATTCAAAATTTATTCCCAATGTTAAAGTTTTTGTAAAGTAGGTCAAAGGTCAAAGTCAAGGTCAAAATCTTTGGTATCATTAGAAAGATCTTAAAATAACGAATTCACATTTGAAATATGAAAGCCCTATCACTTTCCATTCAAGAGTTATGCCAAATGTTTAAGTTTTTGTGAAGTAGGTCAAAGGTCAAGGTCAAGAGGTCAAAAATTTTGGTTTCAATGGAAAGGTCTTGTCATAAGGAATACACATGTGAAATATGAAAGCCCTATCACTTGCCATTTAAAAAAGTTATGTCCAATGTTAAAGTTTTTGAGAAGTAGGTTAAAGGTCAAGGTCACGAGGTCAAAAATGTTGGTATCAATGGAAAGGTCTTGTCACAAGGAATACACATGTGAAATATGAAAGCCCTATCACTTACCATTCAAAAGTTATGCCCAATGTTAAAGTTTTTCAAAAGAAGGTCAAAGGTCAAGGTCAAGGTCAAGGTCACCAGGTCAAAAATTTTGGTATCAATGGAAAGTTCTTGTCACAAGGAATGCACATGTGAAATATGAAAGCTATATCACATTCCATTCAAAAGTTATGTCCAATGTTAAAGTTTTTCGGACAAACAGACAGACAAACAGACTAACAGACAAACAGACGGACAGGCCAAAAACTATATGCCCCCGAATCTTTTATTCCAGGGGCATGAAAATGTCAATCAGATTTGGGCAAAGATGTTGACAAAGATGTCAGGGAGAAACTCATCTTATAAAAGTTAAATATGTCAAGTTGACCTACTGCAGATATTTCAAATTTTATTTACATAATTTGCTTAAAATCAAATGTTAGATTTCTCCCATTCATTATGGGATTATGGGACTGGGGCTCGAGCTCCTCATCCCAACCATTTTGCCTTTATCTTGATGAATTTGTAATACAATTGTATGATAACATTGGAAATCTTTTTTCCTCAGTTGAATGCTGTACAAGGTCAGAGATGGAGACAGTTTTTGCTGACATATTTGGACTAAAGTGAGTACAAGATAAAGGTGTACAACGATAAAATAATAGTCATCTTAGGTGTGCTCATGGCTTATACTCTTGACTAATCCACACATGTATGGCATCTAGCATGTCTAGTGTTGAAACATATACTTTTTGAGCAATATTTTTAAAAGTGATTCAATCTTAGGACATATAGAATTGTAGTCAAAACTGCTGGATCACAAAATGTCAGACAATTTGCTCCTACTGGCAGACTTCATAATCAATGATCTGTCACACAAAGCTCTGATTGGCCATTTGACCATGACGTCATAATGTACATGTATCAGGTTGTCATAATGTACATGTATCAGGTTGTCATAATGTACATGTATCAGGTTGTCATAATGTACATGTACCAGGTTGTCATAATGTACATGTATCAGGTTGTCATAATGTACATGTATCAGGTTGTCATAATGTACATGTATCAGGTTGTCATAATGTACATGTACAAGGTTGTCATAATGTACATGTACCAGGTTGTCATAATGTACATGTACCAGGTTGTCATAATGTACATGTATCAGGTTGTCATAATGTACATGTACCAGGTTGTCATAATGTACATGTATCAGGTTGTCATAATGTACATGTACCAGGTTGTCATAATGTACATGTATCAGGTTTTCATAATGTACATGTACCAGGTTGTCATAATGTACATGTACCAGGTTGTCATAATTAACATGTACCAGGTTGTCATAATGTACATGTACCAGGTTGTCATAATGTACATGTATCAGGTTGTCATAATGTACATGTATCAGGTTGTCATAATGTACATGTATCAGGTTGTCATAATGTACATGTACCAGGTTGTCATAATGTACATGTACCAGGTTGTCATAATGTACATGTATCAGGTTGTCATAATGTACATGTATCAGGTTGTCATAATGTACATGTATCAGGTTGTCATAATGTACATGTATCAGGTTGCTTACAAGTGTGAGTCCCACAACATGCAACAAATAGCAAATTGATCTGTATAAAATCCCCCATTTAAATGAATCAAAAGCTAAATCCTACAGGAACTTGTTTTTAAGGCAAAGTTTATCATGTGATGTGAAGAATTCATTTGCTGTGAACTATACTTGACTTCGGCATCTGATGCATGGGTCCATCTGAGCCAAGCATAAAAAGCATATCAAAGATACATCCAATACATGTATATGCACTTATACTTTGCTCAATATTGGTTTTTAAAAGCAAAATCACTCAAGCGGACTAAAGTAGGTCAGATGCAGCACCCAATGCATAGGCCTATGTTCTAAGATGATACTCTGGTATGAGTTTGATGATTTTAGCATAAGAACTATGCCCAATACTGAACTAACCTAAACTTTTTAAATTAAGTCACTCAAGTGGAAAATCTAGGTCAGATGCAGCATTTGATTCACCTCAGCATTCCAAGATGAGTCACTTGTACAAGTTTGATAACTGTAGCATCAGCTGTAGCTAGTGTTCCTCGTGTAAAGAGCACAATGTTTGGCAAAAGATAATTTAGATATTCAGCAGGCCAACACTTTGGAATGACATACCATAAGATTTTAGGCAATGTACAAATTTCGCACAATTTAAAAATCTTATTTCATCATGGAATGGTAAAGAATGTAAGTGTGGCATCTGCAAAAATCATCCAGCTGTAAAATACTTATAAACAATTTTTTCAGATTGGAACAAACTACTCGCAGACAAAGGTTGACACAGTCAAACAAAATATAATCTTCAAAAAGATCTTGCCTTTATATGTTCATAATCATATTTAATTAAGATTTATGGCTTTTTTAACCAGAAGTCTTTGACGAGACTGTAGCTCTCCTGGTTGTTTTTTTTTTTTCACTCATGGACAAGAGAATAAGATACATACACATAATTTAAAATATCAATTTTCATTTTATTTCAACTAATGACCACAGGGAGCAGGCACTCTTACAAATTATAAGTAGCACAACAAAAAAACATATCCATTAATAGACTGCAACTAGAATATCACTCATATCATTCATAATATCAGAGATATAGTATTTCAAAAAAGAATGCCACACCCTTTTCCTAGACCCTAGGGCCAGGGGCTGCTAGCTCAAATGAGCTTTCAATGACACAACAAGACTACATATCCATCATATTGCATGAAGAATTAACTCTCCATCATGAAAAGCTTAAAAAGAGTTGAGAGCACAATTATACATGTATACAAGATTACACAGATGACTTTTAAAGGGATGTACTGTCCCTTCCGCTGGGTTTAAACATGTTTAGTGTCGTAGCCGCTTGTACCCTTTTTGCGATATCTGTATCTTTTTTTATCCAAGTGACATGCATTCGCCCTTTATTGGATAGATCCAACGTTGTCTGAATAGTGACTGTGGTTGTTTTCACCTCTTTTGTGCTTTCAAAATTACATAGAGTTATATAGAAGAAAATGACCACACCCATTTTGTAAGGCTCTGGGGTCAGAGGCTAAAACAAAATTTAAGGTACACAACTAGATTACAGACCCATCATTTTGCAAAAAGAATTTAGTCTCCATCATTTATAGTGTCAGAGGAGTTGAGAGCACAAGATTGCATAGTGTTATGTAGGAGAAAATGACCACACCCTTTTTCTAAGGCTCTTGGAGTCAAAGGCTAAAAAAAAATATCCGGTGCACAACTAGACCACAGACCCATCAATTTCCAAACCAGACTTGTCAGAATGACAACATAGCTCGCCGGTGGCAACCATATGTAAATTGCAACAACAACAATAAATAACTCCTCTGATTAACAAGTTAAAGTTTTTGAAAAGTAGGTAAAATTTCAAGGTCAAGGTCACTAGGTCAAAATTTATGGTACGGCATGAAAGGTCTTATCACAAGGAATGCACATGTGAAATATCAAAGCCCTATCACTTACCATTCAAAAAAATATGGCCCAAGTTAAAGTTTTTGAAAAGTAGGTAAAATTTCAAGGTCAAGGTCACTAGGTCAAAATTTATGGTACGGCATGAAAGGTCTTATCACAAGGAATGCACATGTGAAATATCAAAGCCCTATCACTTACCAATCAAAAAATATGGCCAAGGTTAAAGTTTTTCAAAAGTAGGTCAATCATCTCCAAGGTCAAGGTCACAAGGTCAAAAATTTTGGTATCCATGGAAACGTCTTGTCACAAGGAATACACATATAAAATATCAAAGCCCTATCACTTACCATTCAAAAAATATGGCCAAGGTTAAAGTTTTTCAAAAGTAGGTCAAAAATATGGCCAAGGTTAAAGTTTTTCAAAAGTAGGTCAATCTCCAAGGTCAAGGTCACAAGGTCAAAAATTTTGGTATCCATGGAAAGGTCTTGTCACAAGGAATACACATGTGAAATATCAAAGCCCTATCACTTACCATTCAAAAAATATGGCCAAGGTTAAAGTTTTTCAAAAGAAGGTCAATCTCCAAGGTCAAGGTCACAAGGTCAAAAATTTTGGTATCCATGGAACGGTCTTGTCACAAGGAATACACATGTGAAATATCAAAGCCCTATCACTTACCATTCAAAAAATATGGCCAAGGTTAAAGTTTTTCAAAAGTAGGTCAATCTCCAAGGTCAAGGTCACAAGGTCAAAAATTTTGGTATCCATGGAAAGGTCTTGTCACAAGGAATACACATGTGAAATATCAAAGCCCTATCACTTACCATTCAAAAAATATGGCCAAGGTTAAAGTTTTTCAAAAGTAGGTCAATCTCCAAGGTCAAGGTCACAAGGTCAAAAATTTTGGTATCCATGGAAAGGTCTTGTCACAAGGAATGCACATGTGAAATATGAAAGCCCAATCTGTATTGGTTTAAAAGTTATAAGCAAGGTTAAAGTTTTTGTGCACGCGCACGCCAACGCCAACGCCAACGCAGATGCCGACACCGGGGGTATGACAATAGCTCTCCGGACATTCGTCCCGGCGAGCTAAAAAGAAGTAAGACTCCATCATTTATAGTGTCAGAGGAGTTGCTAACACAAGATTACATAGTGTTTTATAAGAGAAAATGACCACACCCATTTTCTAAGACCCTGGGAGTCAGGGGCTCAAACAAAATATCAGGTACACAACTAGACCACAGACCCATCATATTGCAAAAAGAATAGTCTCCATCATTTATAGTGTCAGAGGAGTTGCGAGCACAAGATTACATAGAATTTTATGGGACAAAATGACCACACCCATTTCCTAAGACCCTGGGGTCAGGGGCTCAAACAAAACATCAGGTGCACAATTAGACCACACATCCATCATATTGCAAAAAGAATTAAGTCTCCATCATTTATAGTGTCAGAGGAGTTGCGAGCACAAGATGACATAGAATTATATAGGATAGAATGACCACACCCATTTCCTAAGACCTTGGGGGTCAGGGGCGCAAACTAAATATCAAGTGCACAGCTAGACCATATACTAAGTAGAATGCAAAAAGAATTAACTTTCTTTCTCCTATGATTTCACAGGAGTTGAGAGCACAAGAATTGTTTTCGGGCGGACGCCGGACAAAGGGTGATGACATAAGCTTGACTGGTCAGAGACCAGTAGAGCTAAATATTACAAAGCATACATACTTTTTATTGTAATGAGTCTTTAGTTCCGTCAAGAAGACACCAAATTCTCCGAATGTGACATGGTCTGGCTCACATGGGCTTCCATACTCTACAGCACACTGAACCATCTCAAATACTGTCACACAATGATAAAGTAATTGTTCTTATATAGTGGTAATATTGTTCTCTTAAAAAATAATTAGTAAATCATGTTAAAGAAATAAATCATTCTAACTACATTATTACTTTGAACATATTGCTGACCTGCCTACCCTAACATGTTTTCAGCATATTTTTGACATTTTGAATCCCTAGCATTTGCCTTTTATGCAAAATAATGGAAAACTAATGTAAAAAAGACTGAGATTCCATGATTGCCTGAACTTATGACTAGATTATATATAATATGTGCTACTACTCCTCTGAAATAGTGAATCCCCTAAAACAAGTACACATAAAGTATCATGATCATTGACTTTCTATAAAGATTATGATTATGATCATTTATGATACACATTATAATGTATGTTCAGTTTGTATGTGAAGCACTTCAGAGAGCATTATATACTAATACAGATTTATATAGGCTGCAATATAAACACTGTCAACATGGTCATATTGTGTTGTAATCAAATCAGTGTGTTTATTCATATATAAATATCTGATGAGACTGAAGCTCTACTGGTTGTTTCATAAAATTCTCCAAAGTGACAAATCGGTGTTGGCATCACCCTTTGGGCAAGGGGCTCAAACAAAATATCAGCTGCATAATTATAACACAGGCAAAAAGAATGAACTCTTCATCAATAATACTTTCAGAAAATTCACAGGTGTTCACAAGATTACATAGTTATATAGGAAAAAATGACCATAATCCATTTCCTATGAAATGGGGTCAGGGACTCAAACAAAATATCAGGTGCACATCTAGACCACAGACACATTATAATACAAAAAGAAGTAACTCTCCAGTTTCAGAGGATTTGCACTCACAAGAAAAGATTAACGGACAGACTGATAAAAAGACA
Source organism: Pinctada imbricata (assembly GCA_033119305.1). Taxonomy (NCBI): domain Eukaryota; kingdom Metazoa; phylum Mollusca; class Bivalvia; order Pterioida; family Pteriidae; genus Pinctada; species Pinctada imbricata. The sequence continues at coordinate 12,718,310 of VSWD01000011.1, read as the reverse complement.
CAGATGCCAGACACAGGGTGATCGCATAAGCTCAAATGGTCTTTGACCAGTAAAGCTAAAAATAATGATCATATTTTTCAAAATATGGTCAAACAATTAGGTTAATTGTTCAGATTTTTTGTGGCTTCAAAAAAGACCTTGCCAGAGGAAATTTTAACATCTGCATACAATATAATATATTGGGCATTTTATCTTGACTGTTAAAGGTGAAATGGTAACTGTAATTAATACATTTAAGTATACCTTGGGAATTTGATGGATAGAGACCCATGCTGTTAAAGGCCTCTCTGATCTTACACATAGGTAGGTGCTCCTGGTCTCCGCTGTATCTGTTGAAAACTTTCAGTAATTCCCTGTGTAAAAAAGTTTTTATAAAATGAAGTCAAAGTCTAAGAATGAAGTATGAAAATTCTGAACATAACTGGTTCTCAGCAGTATTGTTTATGAAGTATACTGGATAAACTAGTATTATTAATCAAAAATACTAGTTTTCCAGTATTCCAACAATAACACTTGTACAGAAATTTAACCAGTATCTGTGCTGGAAAGTACAATTTTTCCAACTTACCTTTTATACAATTGTATATAATTAAGATGAAAGAGGAGGCCAAAACTTGGCAAAAGACCTATCGCATGTATGAGCACAAATACTTTTTAAAAAAGTTTCATCAAAATTCCCTCTTAATCATTTGTTTTGCAGAGTACATGTTGTACTTAGAAAATGTGAAAAGTTAATGATATATGGGGTGACATTTTGGGGTGCCCTGTGGCTCAGTTGGTAGAACGCTCAGTCTGCTGATTTGTGGACAATGATGCATGACATTGTCTTGGTTCAAATCTGGGCTGGACGTGCAGCTTCTGAGATTGTGAGAGACTGATCGACAGGTGTTGTAGGCTGACACCTTGTAAATATAGCTAAGTAACCCTAGACAAGTCCTTCCAAAGGGCACATAAAAGATCCCTCACTACTTTGTGTGGGTAAAATTGCAAAGGTCAAAGTTTACAGCTAACGTATAGTCTTTGGGCGGTATGCCTGATAAAAGGTGAAAGATAATCAATTGGATATGACAGATGACTTATTACAACTGTATTTCTTTGTGTAAATGCTACATAAATACAAGAAATAATTGATTCTGACTGTAAGTTTAACACTTTTACTTTAAATGTCTGAAAACAGCATGCAGGATAGCAGCTGCTTGGACCACAGGAAATGGGAAGATACAATCTATAAACAAGTAATCGAGAGTCAAAGAGCAGTCGAACAAAAAACGCAAGACAAAAAAGACTCTTGCATTTGTCGATCAACTGCTCTTTGACTCTCGATTACTTGTTTTTTGGATTGTATTTCCCCATTCCTGTGATTGGTCGACTGATGAATACAAGGTCAGACAATCAGACATAGGCATTGATATTTGATATTTATATTGATATAGAGAATAAGTGTCTTGTGTTTTGTTACGGGGAACAACACACAACAAGTGCATTTATCGTACATGACGTAATGCGCTTTAGTGCACATTTCATGCAATAAATGCACTTGCTGTGTGTTGCATACCCGTAACAAAACACAAATTATGACATTTATTCTATATATATGCACCACAGCTGTTTGTTTCATTCTTGTTTTCTGAAATCGCGTTTTTCTAGGTAATAACGTGACGTTAATATTCATGTCACCACGGCCCGGGTACAGTTTGCAGGTTGGAGCAGCCATCGCGGCACGTTTCTTTAGATCTTATGCATTGTGATGTCACTATTGTGTTTTCATGCGAAATACAAGCACGTTCCTTTCAATTGCTTCATCTCAGGGAATTACAATGGTTGTGCATATATATCAATATAAAAGCCATGGAGGATGTACATTACCATAACTTAAGGATCACCAAGATAACGCACCCGTTTGCAGATATATAGATTATCAAGTCGTAATCAAATGTCCCTTTGCTTGATGGGCTTTGATTATGACGTCATAATGTTCAGTTCACAAGCAGGTGTGAAGTGGAACATTGGCGGTCCCTATAGATCATTTAGCATTTAGCATTTGAAGTAATGTCAGAGTAAATCTAAGCTAAACCGTTCATAATTTATACCTGGTGGTTTTACCCCATGTCTTGGGCTTATTATCAGCCCCCTGGGAATTTCTCTGACCTATGATTAAGTCTAACACAAATGCAACTAGGCTAGACATTGTTTCACTTCATTTCAAGCAAAGTGTTTCTAGGTGCAGACAGATTTCTGATATGTCGGGTTCGAGATTTCCCTGCAGGTGCGCTGTGCAAATCCCGACTTCACTGGTGCCCGTGCTGGGAGAAAAAATTGTTGTCACATAGTAACCTGCATTATACATGTTGAAATCGATGGGAAAACTCTTCAGTAAACGCAAAAGTAGCAGGCATAGGTATTTTCCACAATAAGTTAAAATGACTTCAGCTCGTCCGACCCCCCTCCCTTGAATATCTGACGTGCAAATAATAATATCATAAATTGATAAACGGGTATTGTGCACAATTGTGTCTGTTACACTTAACAAGTGCAATGTGAACTGACGACTAACGGCTAACAAAATTTTCTATTCTTCCGTCTCTGTTTACGACTGTAAATGTATATAAGTTTGTGCTGCGGACGGTAAATCAAATTCTTTGGAACAGCATTATATATATACTTTTTAGATTTTGGAATAAAAAAATTTGAACGGACAATTTTAAAAGAATGTTTTGTAGGAAAATTTGTGCTCATGAAGTATGCAAATTTGTAAAAGTGTTTGTCCAACTTGATCTGCTGATGTACATTAATTGGTGTATGTTAGTTGAGTCTGTTCTGTCTGGTGGTAATTAGTTTATAAGCATGCATGTTCAAATTTTCCACCGGATTAAATGTACTAACTTAACTAAGGCATCCTTTACATGTACATTACAATGCATATCAATTTGTATTCGTTCAATCTGGTACATGTCATGTGTCTAGTTATATCTCCGGTAGTTTGGTCGGTGGTCAAGGACCGTTGATGTCTGTTAGACGCGAGTCACAAATTGGAAAGTGAAATGTATCTAACAGAGAATTGCAATGACCCTTGTCAGTCTCATTAAGAATCAAAATACAAAGGTCATGGTCATGTTCATGGTCATATATTTTTGGTCAAACTTGTCAACTAATTCTTTACGCTCTAGCAAGGAGTATAAATTATATATTTGAAATATGCACATCTGATGGATTAAATTTGACTAACATTTTGTTTCTGGACTATGAAGGAGTTAGACATTTTTCTTTGAAGTTAATATTTTCTCTACAAATCATTTATAATTTTTTATACATTTTACAGTCATGATTCTGATCATCATCACAAACACAGACATGATACAAGAGAGGACAGACATCATGCAGCTACGTACGCTCAGGGATCGGGGGCTGTAAATGGCCCCATACAACACAGCCCCATACATACTGATGCTGTAGTCAGTCTGAGTAAGGTACAACCTGGAATCTGTCTGTCTGGGAGTAAAGACAAGGTATGCGTCAGTGTGTATAGTTATTAAGTCTTTTTGTTCCCTTCCCATTTGGGACGGTATCTGACATCAAGTAATTTTGACGTCATCAAATTCTATGGGAACAAGTATAAAATTCATGTAAAACATATGCTTCAAATACGATGTTACAATAGGAATTTGATTATGTCATAATGTTTTTACGTCAGATAACATCCCAAGAGGAAAGTAACTCTGAAAGTCTGACAGTCAAAAAGATGGAATAATGTTGTGTGGATTACATCATGTATTCTCTCTAGACCATGCTCAGGGATTCACTCTAGGCCGAGATTTTGCGATATTCTTGCATTTTTGACTCAAATATCGCATTTTTGCTGCTCTATCGCGCTAAAAAATTGCGTACCTCCTTTGCATAAATCGCACTAAGGTTGATACAATGCGACAGAACAATTGTTTCGTCTTTAATTTTCAAAATTGTAAGCCGATTATTCGAATTCCGCATGGGACATCACGTATGTATTTATGAAAACTCGGCAGGTATTGCCGACTCTGTATACATACCCAATCTTTTCTCCGAAATTCCCGTTTCTTGTATTGACGTTTGTATGCGGGCATTTTTTTTTCCGTAGATGCGAGCATTTAGTTTTACATTTTTCTAGCGGTTGTCAGCGGTACAGTGCTCTTTTGTCATTATAATACCAAAGACTCTATAGAGTATGAAATATTACAATGCAGTCTCGGTATTGACTTTTGTTCGCACAGAAAATGACCGGAAAAGAAAATTACTATGTATAGTAAATGCGCACGCGAGTAGACCGGCTATGTACTCGAAACGTGTTGGCTTGTGGCCAGTACTCAGCAATAACTACGGGTTAGTATCTACAATGACTTGTAAACAGTTTATAAGTCCTTGAAATCGTCAATGTGAACAATAGCTATACAAATTCCTTTGAAAATATTTACATTGCGTGAATTTTAAGTCTTGACGTACACCCGAATGACCCCATACTCGCAGATTAGACGTTTACGTAAAATGACTTGTCACGACGCGCTGAAATCTGTTGGAACATTAAAACAAACATTCACAAGACAATGTAATTTCCTTTGAATGAATAGATACTTCATATTTAACCAGCGATTGTTAATGAGGCAAGGCCGATATTTTTCTCTGAAGTTGTGGAAAAAAAGTCTCGTTGGCGACAAATTATAGCGGTGTATAAGAAACAAAGAATTAATCTTATTTGACCTCAATTGTCATTTAAAATGGCATTCAAACAATGGAAAAAATTCCATGGCGATTCTCACATTCAAATAATGTGTTGCTAGATGTGGACTCCACGGAAATAAAGGGAAACAGAAGTTTGATTTCTATTTCACTTTTTTTTTCATTCAAAATCTCATTGAAATCAAAAAAGTCTCATTGCTTTTTAGCAAATGAGACTTTAATCTCATTACTCTGCAGGACTAGGGTGATCCCTGCATGCTTATCATGAGAAATGAGCAATTGTCAATTCACAACTGAATATTACTGTAGTTTACCTTAACAAAGTAAGTACATGTAAAGAGCATATTAATTGGAGTGGATTTTTATCCTAAATTATTAATGATATATTTTCTTATACCTGTATACCATAGATGTTCTTGTTTTGGGATTGTTTGATGGGTACGCATTATACATGTAACTTTTTTTACAGAATGTTGTATTATATGACTACCAGAGTAAGAAAATAGAGGACAAGGTGGACAGGTCATGAGAGAGAAATTACTAAAGTAAGTTATAAAAAAACCCAGATAAGTGCATGTATTCATCTTTATTTTTGCTGATTGACCCATAGTAAAAAAAACAACATTTATCGGGGTTCTAGTTGTGCGTTTTCCTGTTATGCCTCAAGGTTGAGATGTATCATTGTCTTTATTGACCTTTTATCTAAATTGTTTGTTAAATTGTTGAATCTATTAGTATCTCTGTTCATGTGGTTTTTTTTTAAAAACTGATACTCCGCTCTATTGTATTTATAACATTGACCTCTGAATTAAAACCACTTTTGTAAAACTTTAACCTTAATCATAAACTTTTGAACTGTATCAGTTTGAATAGAATAGGGCGTCCATGTTTCAAATGTACCAGGTATCCTTGTATCATTACTCTTACACTGCTACAAAAGTTTCAAACTTGTATTTATGACCTTGACCTTATATTTTTGACCTTGTTTTTAGATAACATCATTATACTTGGAAGAAGGTGCTGATTGGGCTTTTCACAAACATATCTTGTTTTCTGGTCGGAGAAATCTATCGCAATCATATTTAAATTGTTACCATAGTAATTTATATTTACAGGTCAAATATGGTGCTATATGTCAAGGTATATTCAGTGCTTCACGAGACAAGTCAGTCAAACTTTGGAGACAAGGAAATGCTGATGCCATAAGGGAATATCTAGGACATGACCTTGTGGTGTCTGCCCTTGACCTTAACCAAGGTGATTTTTACCTTAAAGTCTATACATGTTTGTAAATATTAAGTTTGCTATTCCATCTGATCATTAGGCCTTTTGTAGTGTTATCATATATAAACTTATTTTAATGTCATCAGTTCCTTGGAAACTGGCATACAATCCAGAAAAACAATGTTATTGACATTTATTCAGGAATTTTATGACCTTGTTATAATGGTACAGGTTTGACATACACCCTGCCAAATTTGAAATAACTCTCAGTAATGTTCATTGAATGCAACTTTCACATCTAGTTTTAGGCTTTGTAACTTTTACAAGTTTAGGCATTCAAATATTGTAACATGTCGAATAAAAATCTAATCATTTCTAATGAAAGTTTGTGCACATAGGAAAATCATATTAAAATCCTATCAGAATTTTTTTTAAAATCATACTACTTACACAAAATAGATTTTCTAAAAAATATTCTTTAAATTGTTTAAGAAGGTTTAGAATGAGATTAAGTTCTTCCAAATTGTATACTGTATTGGACATGTTGGATAATAAGCAATAATTTACAACTTCATCTCTGATTTCAGATAACAGTAGATTATGTACAGGATCCAGGGATAATACCGTAAGGTTGTGGGATGTAGAAACCGGACAGTGCCTCCTACAGAATAATATACACAGAAATCTGGTCAGAACATGTTTGTTAATCACTCAGAATAAGATATTATAGTATTAGTTAAAATATGTTGACGTAACATACACAAACCAAAAGCCATCGGTGGGATAAATTCGTTATACAGTGTTTTACAGGGGGGATACAAAAATATATTGGGTCGATGAAACACTGTATAACTAATAATATTAATCTGTAACTATCCATACTCCATTCCTGTCAACCCATAGTAATCTGTAGCTATTTGTACCAGAGTCGTAGTTTCTGGTTCATCGAATATTGGCCTTTGTTCAGTTTAGGGGACCGGGACTATATAGGTAAAAAGAGACAATTTTAAAAGGTGAAAATAATACTACCTTAGTCCCGTTTCTATATCCAAGTGTCTTGCGTTGCAGACCCTCCGAGAAGAGGGAGGGTTTTGATATGATAGGGTTGTACACTGTAACTCAACGTAAAAATGTTGCCATTTTGGTTTGAATCAGACCGTCACGTCATGCTGAATTCTGACATCACAATGTGATTTTCTTATGGGAAACAATGATACTGAATTTTAACAATTATTTTACGTCATGCAACCGTAATTTTTACGAGAAATCTAGTGAATAAACTACAAAAGATGAGTTTGAAAGGAGAAAACGTACGAAGCCAAGCGGCGTTTGAGCATATTTAACGGAGATTTGGGGGCAGTAGCCTCCGATAAAAGTGAGTTAAGATAGTGATATATTGTTCGTGTAGTTACAGAAAAGAAATAGATCTGAAAAATGTTCAGATATTTCATCTTTTTTGTCCTTAATGGTCATGGTATATCCTTAGATTACTAAAGGGCAATTTTAAAGAGTAAAAATAATTGTTATAATCAACATTACAAACGAAAAATGCAACACTATTAAAACTGTAGAAAAGACTTTATTCTCTGAAAAATTTCTGCTTTAAAAATTTGTCTTAAAATCATCTTTTTTTGGCGTATATAGTCCCGGTCCCCTAAACTGAACAAACGCCCAAACATTTTGCATCCTGACTCGCCACAGATAGATCTATTTTGAAGTTATAGCAAAGTTGATGCTTGATCTGTGAAAGTGTGAAGGGGGCTTACACTTATTTTATGTGCAGGTATATATATGCTTTGAAAATACTGATTGACTGTATTGACAATTCTATATTTGGTACAGGTGACTGATGTAAAGTTTGTACTGGAGTCCAATATGATTGTACAGACAGGCGAGGATAAGGAAGTCAGGTAACAGTTTTAATCTTGTGGAATCTATGTCTCATATACTTATGTCATAAGTACATGTATATGAGACATATTTCATTGTAGAAAGATTAGTATTGATCAAGAGCTCTGCATAATATTGATTGGAAATAATTAATATTAATGATGCATACGGTAGTTTCCATTTATAATATTAGCTTATCTTAGAGTGATAAAGCATCACTTTCTATTTTTATTTAAGGTTTTAATAGATTTTAATTTCGTCACATGTACGTTTAGGTGGAAGGAGGGAAAAAAATATAAAACCAAATCAAGAAATTTCAACTTTTTAATGCATGTTAGCTTTTGAATTTTTTTAAAGATTAAAACAAGGAATTACACAAAAATTGATATTTATGACAGAGCCCAAAAAGATACCCTTGTTTTGATAAGAGGATATTGGTTGAGCCACTTCTTATGATAGTTTTGTTAATATTTTACAGGATATATGACACCCGCACATTACAGGTGACACATAACTTTATACGTAAGCAGTACATACAGATGTGTTGTGACATTAGTCGTGATGGTGTACATTGTTTGACGTGTAGTAATGGGTTCGGGGGAAATGGATGTGAAGCTACGGTAAGGACATTTTCCATATGAAATTCTTCTCAAGAAATTTATAAGTTTAGTACAATGCACTAGAAAGTTTTATAGTTGCATAATTTTCGTCATGTCATAATACAAATGGGTATGAAATGATCATCAGATGATGGTTTCATGATTCATACAAAAAGTCATCAAGATTTATACCTTGTTTTACGAGTTATTATAAATATGCCCCTACCATAACTATAGAGGTGTTCAGTGGGGCTCTCATATTTTAATTTTTTTTTGTTTTTACGTAATGTGGAATTAACTTTTATGTCATTATAAAAGAACTATTTCTTATGCTCATATGATATTTATATATATGTACACAAAATTTGCATACAGTCATGTACACAAAATCTTCCAGCTGTGGGACTTGAGACAGAAGTGTATAGTACAGGAGTACCGAGGTCACAGTGAGGCGGTAGAATCCTGTATGTTTTTACCATTTACAAGTCCAGACCTAATCGCTACTTCCTCTAGAGACTGTAGTGTCAGGATCTGGGATAAAAATACTAAAGGTACATCTAAAAGCTCCTATTCTATTTTGGAATAAAGCCCTATATAAATGTTTGAACTCTCTCCTTTTGGGAATGTTTACTGGTACTGATAAGATACTGATAAAGAGCAAGGTATGCTATTGTAATGTCAGATTGAAAAAAAACATTATAGTATATTGTAAGCTTGAATATTTAGATGGTGATTTTCAAAACCAGAATATGTTCTATTTCAAAGCTTTATTTGTGATATCCATTCTTTTAAAATTGAAAAGGTATCAGTTCAAAGCTGTACGATTCAATCAAGATTTTTTTGCAACTCAAATGTATGAATTTTACTATTCAAAATTTGTCTTAAGGTATCCGTTGCACAAATAAATATCAAGTGTATAATATAGTAAGAATCATGGCATATTTTTTTTACCTAAATATACCCAATACAACAAAAAGAATGGTTTCTATCATCAAAGGCCAGCATGCCGACCGTCGCTCAAGCCACGGAAACTATCGAGACACTGCCGAAGATTACCGAGATAATTTTAACACGAGACGTCCGCGAGATCTTCATTTGTACATTGGATACGTTAATACTTTTTTCCACCTTTGATGTAATGCTTTCTCCTACCTTGTCGGATGAAATGATAAACAGTAAATTTTAAAAATAAAATATTAAGGTTAACTATTTTTTTAATCTGTAGAATGTATAGCATCGTGTGTGGTCAGTGGTTCAGGGCCTTTGTCTTCTACCATATGTTATGAGGATGGCACGTAAGTAAAATGTTCAATTCAATGGACTCCTTATTACTCCCCTACTAATATAACATACAAAGACAGACAAGTGTCAGTCAATGTTACTTTTAACTTTATGTACCAATGCATGTGAATTTTGCAACCTCAGTATGATTAATTAACATTGTTGAAGTTTATTAAAAGGCCCTTTGTAATGAAGTTCTGAGAGAAGAGTCATCTTAAATACCAATCTCCTACGCATGCGTCCGATTTCAGTTCCGCTTTTCTTCACTTTGAAATCTACCTCTGCCGTCATCGCCTATTGTTTGTCTGCAAGATTCTTGCAGACTAGAACTGGGGCTTCATTTTTGTAAATTAAGTATTTCAAGTATATACCATCAGGTTTGGCTATATTTCTGAGGTATACAGTGTACATGCAATGCTTTTCTTTTTATGCAATACGATGCAGTATCGGGGATTCTTTCTTCATTCGTACGTTGCCAACACGATCAGCTGAGCGAGAAGTCTCCTGAAAAAATACAAATTCTAGCTTTAAATCGAAACCTACCGTCTTTAGACATGAGTCTTGTATACATCTTCCTACACCAAGAAAAGAATCGTTTCCTTCATTGCCCATTTACTCGTTCCTAAACACTCAAATATGTGTCTCTGCCTTTGAATCTTTCGCATGGTTTACGTCAGAAGTCCGAATGACGTCACTGTGACGACATGCCGTACCTGCGATGCCTCTCGGGTTTTATCATTGCGTGAAATGGCGTAGGAAAAAAGCGGTGACGGCAAGGTTATATTGCAAGCCTGTGCCGCCTATGACCTTGCTGCAAGTTGCTTAAATACATGATGTAGATACAATATTGTCCAGCTTAAAAACTCTAATCCATGAATAATATCATATTTACAAACTTAGATTCCTTTGACTCAAAATTTATGCATTTGTCTTTTAAATAAATCCATGTAGTGATATTTTTTATCTGAGCATATTATAATCCTCCTATTACAGCATGTGTGTCGGCAGTTTCAATCTGGGTATACTACAAATGAAGTTTTCCCTATCCAATCAGACGCTTCAACACATAGCCTCATTTTGATGCCAAATACAAACTTGAGTATTGGAATCCATCCATCTTTCATCCGTCCAATCAGACGCTTCAACACATTGCCTTGTTTTGATGCCAAATAAAAATTTGAGTACCAGAACCTGTCCATCTCTCATCCGTCCAATCAGACACTTCAACACATAGCCTCATTTGGATGTCAAATGTCACTTGGGTATCAGATTCCGCCAGTCTTTCTTCCATCATAATAAAATGACAAACTTTCCAACATTACTGGTCGAGCTGATATTTCCGAACTGAAGATATTTCCGAAGGGTTTGCTACTTCGGTCAATAGGAGGTACTTTTATACAATTTTGGTGATACAGACGTTTAGGTATTCAGAAAAATAACCTACATGCAAAAGGAAATCTCAAAAGTATCTTCATTTGGTATGTTTTTAGCATTTGTTTCTCCTGCATTTCGTAACTTTCGTCTGTTTAAGAGCTGGGTAAAGCTACGTCATTGAGCTCCGAACAGATCTTGACCTAGTTTTGGAGAAACACATTTTCCAAAATTCTATACTTGTCAACAAATTGTTATGAACATGCATTAAAAGGGGCCCAGGGCAGGATAATTATGACAACGAAAAGAAATTACATGTGACAGAATACAAAAAACATTGGAAATATATCGGAAATAACGGTATCTCATCATGGTACAGAAAGGTGCTTTAAAACTAGCTGTGGTAATTTTTTTACGTTTTATTGTGACATGGAATTCTTCATTAAGGTCATAAGGTAAATATCACAAAGTTTTGAAACATTTGATCCATATTTGACCCTAAGAGAGGCGAAAATGCAATTCGTTCGGGAATACCTTTAGTAACTTGCATAAAATGGCCTTTTCAAGGGGGGTATTAAAATATCAAATCAGCATTTGTAGATCAATTTTCAAAATTATTTTTACAAAGGCATCTGTATAAAGGGTTATACGGTATAAACGTTATTTCTACCAAGTTTCACAGTAATGGACATAAAGAAGCTGAGTTATTGACGAAAAACCACGAAAATCGTTTGGAAATGTCTGCTCGACCAGTACACCTTCTTGCAGAAGTGGATATCATGACATAATCAGCTGGCCTTTCAACACACCATTTTAGGTGTTAGATGCATAGAATTGATTACTCAATTTTTAACGATATTTATTATTTCTTGAATAATAAAGCAATGACAATGCTCAATTACATAAGAACAGCCAAAAAGCAGATGTAAAACATACAATATAACATTTAGAGGACAGTATGTGAGTATGGTGTATATGTGCTTTACAGACAGTCTACTCAGACAACTTAAAAGGACTAGGTGTGCTAACCCCTCATATCGGCCCTATAATTTCGACGAAAAATATTTTTGATAAACGAATTATTAATTATCACTTTTTGCAAAGTTGAATGTTTGAGAAAATACCCTGTCATAATTTTGAGCCTTGGTAACGTCACACGCGTGATGTATGACGTCATGTTTTGACGTCATTTACCCTGAATGACGCAAAACTCGGGAAAATCATCATATTTTACACACATTAATCTTCAAAATTCATCTATGCTCCAGGCCTCGACCACAAATTTTTTTATGCAAATTAAAAGGCCAATCAGAAATCCATCGATTGAAACAAAAGTATTTATGGGCAAGGTCTGGATTACCACTTGATTTCATAGTTTTGTATTCAAATATCGCTCATTTATTGTTATTTTTAATGATTTCAGCGTTTTTAGACGTTTTGAGCGACGTATTATTCAGTATAGGACTGTGAAATAAAAAGAAATCTTTCATGATTTGGACTCGCCATACATTTGACATTTCATAAACCAGAATATTATGGATATATAAACAACTTGGAAAATAGGGCCAAAAATGACAGGTTACCGCACCCACTCCTTTAAACTTGAAATCCTACAGACATACTGGATATAGACAAATTTGTTTGCATTTATTCCAGCAAAATATTGCAGACTTTTTCCATTTATAATTCTGGGAGTTTGCAGAGGAAAATTGCATGTACACAGTATTTTGTTTATTTCATCATCATTATAAATGGAGTGGACTGTTTATTGATTCTGTCTCATGTTAAAGCACTCTGTCTTTAAAGGTTTAGCCGTTTGTCTAAGTCATTGCCATATTAGTTTGCCATAATGTTTTTTTGCTTTTGCATATAGATAAAATCCATCTTACAAATATAATACGATATATTCAGTTTCTGGGTAAGTGTCAACTGTTTTGTCTAGTCAAGAATTATTTATGAATAAGTTAAAAAAGAATTATTGCAATTTATTTGTTCAACAGTAACTGTTTTTAATGTTGAAATTATCGGAATGATTTTGGAATGTTATTTGTGATACAAACATGTACTGGCCTTTCTTAAATCAAGACCAGAATAGACACAAAATCTACATGCTGTAAAAGCTTAAAAACTTTCAACATATCCAAGTTTGATCTTGGCATCAAATTAAGGAAGATTGTCTTTTTTAGAAACCTTAATCACTATCCGACTTAAAGTAAAAACAAAGATTTTTTTTCGCTATATGACAAAGATATGAACCTTATTTGTTGTTCAATTCTATCGAAACTTTATCAGGATAAGTTAAAAAAGATTTTTTGTAAAGAATAGAATTAGATAATCATAGAAAGGCCTCTTTACATTCTTATAAATGTTAAGGTATTCAACCCCTAATGCATTTTCAATAATAAATACCATATACATGTATAAGAATTTTTGTTCTCTTCAAAATGTATGATATGTAATCATCGGCATTTGTCAGAAAGTATAAAAATGTGCATAAATTTTGACCATAAGTACTCTATCAGGGTGTGGGATCCTTAAATAGCAATAATACATTACATGAAGACATGCAGTGTGTTTATGTACATATGATGAATTTTATAGAATTTTTATGAGTAAACCATACCTTTTATGAAGGTAATTATATATTTTTGTGGTTTTACTAATTACACTCTGTACTATTGTATAGCAGTGGATAATGTTGTTGTTTGTAGACTTGAGTTGTGATATTTTATGGATGATTTTCAGTTTGTTGTAATAAATTGTGGTGGAAATTCATATAGAATTTAAGAGTTCTCATTAAAATTGTTAGTTTCAAGTTAATTGTTGACATAATATTTAAGATGTGTTTATCTAAAAACCAAGACTATATAAAACAAATTACTGTTAAAAGATATAGATTTGTCAATTGTTAATTTTATGTTTGGAACTTTGAAAGAATCTAGAAGTTATTGTTTCATCAGCATATAAGCATACACTTGAAAGTAAACAAGTTATAATTTATGATCATTGTCAAGTTGAAGATTGCTGGTTATTGTTTCATGCCGTATCCATAGATTCCTCGTGACAAGTGATCATTTGGTGGCCTGGCTCTTAAACTAAGAACAGTAATAGGAGATTCGGGGGCAAATTGTTTTTGTCCTGTCTATCTGTTTGTCAGCAAAACTTTAACCATGGCAATAACTTATCAATGGTAAGTGATAGGGCTTTCATACTTCATGTGAATTCCTTGTGACAAGACCTTTTCATGGATATCAAATGTTTGACCTTTTGACCTACTTTTGTAAAACCTAGCCTTGGCCATAACTATTGAATGGTAAGTGACAGGGCTTACATGTTTCACATGTGTATTCATTGTCAAAAGAAATACCAATAAATACCAGAATGTTTGTCCTTGTGACCTTGACCTTGGAATTTTACCTAACTTTGAAAAACTTAAACTTTGGCCATAACTTTTGAATGGTAAGTGATAGGGCTTTAATATTTCACATATGTATTACTTGTGACAAGATCTTATCATTGTTACCAACATTTTTACTTTGAGACCTTGGCCTTGGAGTTTGACCTTTTGAACAAGCTTAACCCTTGACTGTAACTTTAGATTGACATCTGAGCCAACGTGAGACATTAATATAAGTTGTATAACTTGTTTGTTAAACGTTGTAAAATAAATAAAGTTTAATTTTAATTTTAACTTTAGATTGGTAAATGATAAGGCTCCCATATATTTTACATGTGTATTTCTTGTGGCATAACCTATCCTGTGGTACCAAAAAATTATCTTGAACCTAGAATACACGTATGGACCTACATAACAGGTGTTTTACTGACAAAGAGGCTGACAGTGGCATTCATATTTCACAACAGCTTTATTTATTTCAATATGTATAACTTCATGATCCCCTTGCAAAATAGATATGATGTTGTTCATGTGTAAGTGAGTATGTCTGTGCGTCACACTTGAGGGCACATGTTCTGTAGGATCTTGGCCAAACTTTATACGCTTAGTGCTGATGACAAAGGAAGGAACCCTATTGATTTTCAAAATCAAATGTCAAGGTCACTTATTGGAAGTGTTTAGAATCCTAGTACTGGTACACAGTCTTGAAGGCACAACTTTATTTGATCTTGAACAAACTATATTTACTAATTGCTTATGACAAGAGGAAGAACTCTATTGGTTTTCAAAGTCAGAGGTCGAGGTCAGATTGGTAATGTTATGAATCTTTGTATACAGCCTTGAGAGCAAAGTTTTGATTGGATCTTTACCAAACTTCATACACTCATTGCTTATGACAAGAGGAAGAATCCTATAGGTTTTGGTTGTAGGCCAGTGTCATGTTTAAAATTCTTGTATACAACCTAAAGGGGACAATTTTTGATTGGATCTTTGCCAAACTTCATACACTAATTTTCTCTGACAAGAGAAAGAACCTTTTCCGATTTTCAGTGTTATAGAACAAAGGTCAAGGTCATTGACTGAATACAGACTGACTCTAAAGGTGTCATTAATCAACGGATCTCGGTCAAACTTTATACAGTCAATGCAAGCGATATTAGAAAGAACCCTTTTATTATGAAGGTCATAGGTTCAAGATCAGAAATATTGAGGGTCACTTTTAAACGGAATCTCATCAATGTTAGTACATGTTTTGCACATGTTGTGACATAAGAATTTTAAGTGTTTAGACATTGGTATTGGTTGAAGACAACTGCCTACTTGTATGCGATTACATTGATATTTATTCATTCCGGGGGGTGATAGGTTTTCCGTTGCTTAGTTTTTATTAAAACTAAGCAACGGAAAGCCTATCATCCCCCCGTACGGCATGAATATCAATGAAAACTTTTGTATATTCATGTAGTGCGAGGGGATACGTTTTGCGTTGTTTGGTGTTTGTTTACATTGATTTAATAGTTAAGGTGCGTCCCAATCAAAATAAAAATAGAATCTTCAGCAACGCGAGTGTCAAAACGTTCACAACCTTTAAAAGCTGTAGAAATAACTTGAATTGATAAGGAATCAATGAGGTGTCAAAACCTAAACTTAGAGGAAATCTTCCGCAACTTCGTCGCTACGCGCATATCGCATCCCGATAGGTAAGTGGGCGATGTTTGCCGATATTAAATTTGCCGAAAAGATAGCGTTATAATATTTCCAATCTAATTAAAATTTAGTTCACTACTTGTCGATCTCTCCTAACGGGATTCCGGAAATTTTCTCTCATCAGTCTGGAAAAAACTACAATCTAATTGAAATTCAGCTCTCTTTATTTCGTAAACATTGATGCTGAAGAGAGCTGAAATACGCAGTTTACGAAATAAGGAGAGCTGAATTTTAATTTTAATTAGATTTATTAACTGTAATTTCCGACTGATTAGAGACAATCTCGAATCCCATTTGAAAAGATCGGAGAGTTAGGTACGTACTTATATATTCACGAATCATCTATATTTTTCATCTTTCAAAAAGAAAAGATCGACTTATTTTTTCTGTTTTGTATCTATGAATCTAAAAGACTTAAATTATTAATTAATCAACATCCTTGATTGTCAACCAGCGATTCAAACAATCCGTACTCAAGCACCTGTTACAAAGCCATGTGGTTAATGTAAACACAACCTTTGACCTCATTTGTCCTAGATAATTCCTTGTAATCCGATTGGTTGATCAGCCGGTATCTTTTCCCACGTGGTATTGATAACGATAACAATAGCTGAAAGTGAGAGAAGGAGGTGACGGGGTTCCGAGGCACGTTGTGCTATCTTCTCTCTATCCTAGAAGACTACCAGCACTTAGTATCGACAAATGGTAGATTGAATGGCGGGATTTAAGCTGGGAATCGTGTCCCTAGGAAAAGCTGCGGGAAAAGTAAGTAAATTTGTCACAGAAGAGAGAAAAGTAAACAAATATCGATTGGGAACATGGCGCAGGATCAGGATAACGTTCATGAACGTGAAACCGATATTTGTCCTGACTTGTCCTTTTCTAATATCTAATTTGTTCTGCCTTTATACTTGATATTGTGATAATGATGTGATACCTTAAATGAAGTCGAGAAGATTAAATAAATCAGAGTTTCCTCTGATGTGGATGTGCATTTAAAATAAGCCCATAAATTACTTACAAGCTAATTACAATGACTTTATCTACATGGATATGTTATGTAGGGAACAGTGGGGGGGGGGGGGTTAGTCCGGGCGTGGACTTACGTTTTGAGCATAACGGAGAGCAAGGGGGATGTCCGAACCCCCCCCCCCCCCTTATGATCAACGTTAGTGCTTGCACGCTGAACTTGGCTCTTTCAATACTAGATTTACATACATGGTTTACCAAAAAACATGCTAGATCTCAAAAATTATATCTAAGATCTTGATATGCATATAGGGGGGCAAGTGGACAGGGTGAAAGCAGGGGGAGGGGAGGAAGAAGGGGCAGTTGGGACAGGTAAGGGGATGGGTGGGGAGAGAGGTAACCCCCTGTCTGCCCCCCTCCCTTTCCCATATATATACAAATTGTTCAAGGAAAATGGAAGAACACCTTTCAAATATGTAGCAAAAATGCCAGCCAGAAAGATGGGTTCGGTTTTTTTTTTCAATTCGATAAAATAATTCATGAAACTTTTAATGTGAACTCAATGATAACTTTGGTAAATAGCAATAAACACTCAATATCCAAAACTAACTTTGGTGTTACATACATACATATACATATTTGTAGAAATATTAAAAAGTGATAAATCTATTTCATATCAGTTATATTTGTAACAATTCATATACCGATGATATGGTTTGTCACAGTTCATCGCCGCTGACATCAACTGAGGTACATTAACGTCACAACTTTAAGAAAAATAAATAAAACTTCTATTTTAGGTAAAAGTACATTTTTAATAATCAAAAGAACGCAGGAAATGCATTCAATGACGAAGTGTTATCTTTAATTTGCCGATATTTGAACTAAACCATTTATACGTGTAACCATAAAGAACTTTTAATTTCACGAACAGGATTTTAAACAGTATCTATATTATACACTGCATATATAGCAGTCATAGGACAGAGATACTGTAAAGCTCAAACTGAGTGTCCTTACATAAGAAAAGGAAGCCAGCGTACCAGGATCCTCTGACAAAGATTTCCTTTCAAAACAAAATAGGCCTTGTACGTATATCAGTGACCGTACGTTTCCTTATGTACTAGAACACGTACTACTACTAGTACAATAGATAAATCTGATTAATATGTAATCCAGTTTATCCAGATTCTGTCCATGTCGATCGTTACCGGGCAACATAAAAAGTCGCGTTTTACTTTATATCATAGGCGGATCCAGATTTTTTCAAAAAAAAAGGGGGGGGGGGTCCAACCAGTCAGGAGCGCTCCGGTATATGGTTTTGAGTCAAGAATATATGTAAAAACAGGGAAATCTTAATTTTCGGTCAGTTTAAGGGGAGGGATCTTGACCCCGACCCCTGCATATGGTGACCGTATCAGTAATTTTTTCAACTACCTCCTTACCGGGTTACCCCGACTGCAGTAGGGCCTATATCATCTGTTACCATGGTTACTGGCTGAGTTTTAGATTTCTTCTATATTTGAATCTAATTTTCCTTAAAGAATGCTTAATCAAGAAGCACAATGTACTGTACCGGCGACTCGCACGCCATGCATGGGATAGAGTCAGATGTTTTCATATAATATCGATAATCAATTTTCCGCTCACTTATTATAAATTCGCACTGTTGTATTTATCCATTATATTATTACGAACGAGCAAGCGATTTCCCCCATGCCTCCTAGTTTTAAAACTACCATGTAACAGATTAATCATTGTATGTAATGTTGCCTCTCTCGTTTGTTTATCCAAGATAACTAGTTTATAGACCCGATAATCAACATGCTCAAACCGTGATTGATTTGAAACCGTGAACTGCCGTCCTATAATAGAAGTTTATTCTCCAAAGAAAGTATGCGTTACTTGGTTATCGACCCATATATGTGTGTCGTGCTGTGCTCCCATATTGTCATTTAACGATAATTTAAGGCACAAAATAAACACTTTTCTAGAAAATCGGTATCATTATATCTTTAATTAAAAAAAAATAACAACAAAGAAACCAATCAAAATTTTGGTTCTTGAATGCCATTTCAGTTTTTTAAAATAGAGTACAAAAAAGGGAGACAAAATTACAAACATGTATAGACAGACAGACAGATAGACCAAGAGGATAACTGCAACCTACCAACTGTACTCTTTTAGTACAGATGGCCCAAGGATGTTTTTACAAAGAGGAAATCTGACATATTTCAGTTATCTCTTCACCAAATCCTCTTACCCGTTTCTGCTTGAATTACGTAATATACTTTGCTGCAAGTCACAGTGTTGGACCCTTTGACAATTATAAGCTCTATGTTTCACCCCCCCCCCCTAAAATTTGCAAATCCCTACTATATAGTCCGCTGTACCAGTCGACATTAAAATATTGGTAGTTGACATTAAGCTGTAAAGATAGACAGCTGGGTATGAACATGTGTTGTACATAATACTGTACGGAGACACGGTGACAGCTGGTATATTACAGTTCTACCATTATAACGGAGTGACAATTGGATATAATTATTCAATATTCACCAGTTTGATAAAAGCTAGACTATACCAGCTACTTCACACAAACCATGGCCTCATTTTGTTATGTTACTAGTTCTTGGCTTAGTAGCGCATATCCATTTTTTTTTTCCAAATTTCTGAATCAGCGCTGAAATGTTCTAGTTCAGTATTTGGTCGTCATAACAATCTCAATTTCTTTGTCAAACTTCAGGGGACATAACCTCCAATCAGGACACTGTCCCGGGACTGCTTTTGTCGGAGTTCCCAGATTCCCTGTATCACAAAAAGCCTCCGCTTAGTTTTGCCCCAGCTACGCCACTGGTAGTCTAGCTATTCCATTAAAACTTACTTTGCACCAACATGTTTTGAATTCTCCTTTAATTTTATTGATACCATACATTTATCGGATCACCCGTTACAACCTTTTTGTCTTTCATGATCCGATGATTGATTCTGTTGATATAGATTAAAAGAAAGTTTATAGAAAACGCGTGCACAATCAAGAAAAGGAACAAAGAGTGTCTAGCATTGCTAAGTCGAACAATGGCATTTGGAACATTTAATAGAAGAAAAAAGGAAGAGCTATTATAGAAAAGAAGGTTGGAAAAAATGGACTGAATTTTGAAATCTTGGTTACTTTGAAATTCATTATCCTTTATCATTTCTTCTACGAAACATTGATGTTTTCTTATCTGCCGATTGGCCTTGCGGACGCCCCAGATATTTATTTTCGAGGTTTTGCAAATGTCGTTACAGTATATCACCTTCATAAAAGAATGAAAAAAAGCGTAGTAATGTGGTAATAAATGGTGCAAAATGACCGGACTATACTTTATAATGATTTAAAAAAAAAGATGAAGAAAAAGGGAGAGGAGTTCGGGAAAAGGATTGGGTTTGACGCGAATTTGTAAATTTTAAATATTGTTCTTATTAAATTTCGCACAAATTGCTTCAAAAAGCTTTTCATGGCATAATTTGTGAAAATTCAATGTAAGGTACATTGTGATAAGTGGTGATTGTGACTGTATATCTACTGGTACCAGTGTCAAGAGCGATGAACGCCTATATTACAACGTTGAGAAAAAGTCTATTTTGTTAGATCTGTAAGTTTTTCCTCTCCGTCACACAGAAATCAATACAGTCCAAATCCCTTGGGTATTTGTAGTAATCACTGATGTTGCTATGGAAACAGATTAATGTTTTATGGTAGAGCTTCCTGATTGCAGTATCTGACTCGCCAAATTCGGAAGAATGCGATCAGGATTAAGGTTGTACAGACGTTTATCTGTTATACGTGGTATTCCTTCACGGATCTCTTTGTTATAAGGCTTCGTGTTTTGATCTTCTATAAATCTGATTACTTTCTCTATACAAACAGTTTGTATATATTTTATGGCTAAGTCCCTAATTTATAGGTTTAAATGGCCTTTGTGTTCAATTGGACCAAATAGCCATGTAAACATCGGCATATGCTCAGATCTATGTTTGTCCGAGGAGGTGGAGGGAGAGTGTGGTCACCAAACGAGGGGCGTTCTAGCAGCTAAATTGCGGCAAATGAAATGGAAAGAAATCAAAAATATTTGCTATTCCAAATAATCAGAGGTGGTCATGACCATCCGACTTATAACAAGAACCGCCCGTGTTGACGTCAAAATAAGATGATGTAATATTTCATATTTTAGCATATTAATAAACTCGTGAGCTAGTATAGGTTGCCCAGACTAACTCAGCATTTCTCTCAAAATATTCGTAAAAGAAGTTATCTAGAGAAAATATCTGATTATCAATGCTTTTAATTTTTTCATTGTAGATCAAGTATGCCTTGCTGGACGAGAGAGATATTTCACTCGTGGAACGTTATATATTTGAGGTAAACGATTCCTACAGCTATATATAAACTTCCTTTACACTTTTTTCTTTGCGGGTAGTCCGGTACTGTCCATGTCACAACTTACTCATGGTTACTTATTATGTGTTTCTGACTCATCTCATTGTGGACAAAATTCACATTATTATTCCTGAAACTTCAACCAAAAGAAATGTGTACCAGAGTATGAGAAATGTGCGGTGACATTTTAAAACTCAAAGTCATATGCACTTGTCCCAGGTGTATGGTGACATTTTAAAACTCAAAAGTCATATGCACTTGTCCCAGGTGTTTGGTGACATTTTAAAACTCAAAGTCATATGCACTTGTCCCAGGTGTATGATGACATTTTAAAACTCAAAGTGATATGCACTTGTCCCAGATGTGTGGTGACATTTTAAAACTCAAAAGTCGGATATGCACTTGTCCTAGATGTGTGGTGACATTGACTCAAGGTCATCTGAACTTGTGCCAAATGTGTGGTGACATTGACTCAAGGTAATATTGGTACAAATTTGTGATGACTTTGACTCAAGGCCATCTGAACTTGTGCCAAACATGTGGTGTCATTAACTCAAGGTCATCTGAACTTGTCCCTAATGTGTGGTAACATTGACTGAAGGTCATCTTGTTCCAAATTTGTGGTGACCTTGACTGAAGGTTTTATGAACTTGTCCCAATGTGCTGTGACATTAACTCAAGGTCATCTGAACTTATGCCAAATGGGTGGTGACTTTGACTCATGGTAATCTTGTTCCAAATTTGTAATGTCATCTGCACTTTTGCCAAACATGACGTGGCCTTGACTCAAAGTCATCTGAACTTGTTCTACATGTCTCATGACATTTACTCAAGGTCATCTGAACATGGCCCAAATGTGTTATGACATTGACTCAAAGTCATCTTAACTTGTCCCAAATGTGTCATATGGTTTTGACTCGATGTCATCTGAACAGGCCCAGATTAACTCAAGATCATCTTAACGCATCCAACGTACAAATGGAGATCTCGCTGACGTCTCGTCCATCTAAACAGTTCATTAGTGTTAAAATGATCTCGGCAATCTTGAACAGCAGTGTCTCAATAGTTTCCGTGGCTTGAGTGACTGTTGGCATGTTGACCTTTGATGATATAACCATTTTTTATCTTGTATAATTAGGTATATGTAGGTAAAGATATGCCATGATTCTAACTATATAATACACTAGATACTCATGGTCATCATCACTTGTCCTAAATGTGTCTTGACATTGACTCAAGGTCATCTTAAGTTGCATTTATCTTCATGATAATACATGTAATAAAGCTGAGACTTGCATAGATTCTTGTCAAGGTCATATCAAGGTTACATTTTGACAAATATATGTACATGTACTGATCTTCACTCATTGTCACATGACTATTTATAAGGTCATGAGGTCACCAATGATTTTGAAGACCAATATGATTCGGAGAATTGTGTTTCAAGATTATGATGATATAATTGAATGTCCATTCTAAGAAATCTTGTATAAGTTATAACTTGTTTTAATCAAAGTTCACTGACTCTTGATCCAACTTTTGATATGATGCTGTTGGAAATTCCCCCATCAATCCAATATAAAATGTGGGATAAGAGATTTGTGGACTCAGGTTAACTTTGGTTTCAATTTTATTTGAAAGTCAAAATACAAGCATGAAATATACAGTTTTATTGCAAGTTCACAAGGAAAAAAGTCACAAAAGTTATTTTAGGTAGGTCAGAAATTTACAGATTAAATTTTAGAATTGATATTTTCTATCAAGAATCCATCAATTAAGATGATTTGAGACAGAGACTTATATATTTGACAAGGATTGTATGTATATTTCAGGCCAAGGTAGAGGTAGACAGGGACGGTAATGGAGCTAATATCTTCGCCTGTATATATGATGTACATAGAGGAAAAGACACAGGAAACTCCTACACCAGTTCTTGTGGTAAATATAGTTCCTTTTTACGATTCACTAGCTGCATAAACACTTAACTCACTAAAATCACATGTACCTGCTAACTATCAAGATAATTTTATGCACAAAATAGTTTACCTTTTAACCCTATTATGTTAATTAAAGTGTTTATAGCATGATTGATATTTTACCTTTTAGGGAAAAGCATTGTGGTGGCATAGCAGCTGGATGGAAAGTGATTCACAGAAATGGTATAACCTGTGGACAATCGTATCGAAAATCTCACTCTAGTCCCAGAAAATACAGTCCTGAAGGCTACAGAGGATGTGCCGACCAAGAGCCGCGAGCAGAGCGTTTACTGGATGGCAGTCAAGCAGCTACAGACAGTACCATTACAATGTGTATGTACCTCATCAGTCTAGATTCAGGATGTATTATGTCACAACATACAGTGTAACCAAGTCCAAGACCTTTCCATTGATACCAAAACTTTGACGTTGTGACCTTTAGACCTTGACCTCTTCTTAAACACTTTAATCACTGAGTATCTTTGAATGGACTTTATGTAAATTCACGTGTCACGACCTTTTTACAGATAGTAAATTTTTGATCTCAAGACCTTAGCCTTTGAAAGGAATATCCTGGTAAAATTCAGCTGTTTCTTTCACTATTCCCATTATTATTTCATAACAACATCATGTTTCCTTAGATATAGAACCTACTAGCATTCTAATTTGGGCAATATTGGGGATGACAAGAAATTATCATTTTTTTATTTTCATTAAAGTTTGAAATTGACATGCTGATGTGTCTGAATTTCAGAGAAGAGGCCACTGTATTCTCTGTAATTGGACAAAAATGACTGATCAAGTTATTTATGTAATTCCATTGCATCATACTTTGAATCAGTGTATGATTTGAAGTGCCCAAGGAATATTGTTTAAAGCTGCTCAATGTTGAGATTTCATTCAAATATTCGGGAATTCCTTGGTCCCCTCACAAGGGCTCCACACTGGACCTGCTGGGGACCTAGACAGTCCCCAGACCCCTCACCAATTTTACCCCCCCCCCTCCAAAAAAAAAAAGAATTTTTTTAATACCCTCAAAAGCTGGATCCACCACTGTTAGCTTTGACATCGAATTTATAGGGAGGAATGAGATTGAGGAAAACCTCAACTTTGAGAATTAAGCTTTATATATATACAAATGAGGCCTGTTTGAGAGATGTCAACAAAATGTCTATTTTCTGGCTTCTAATTTTGTTTAACTAGAATTTTTACTTACATACCATCTCTTTGATATGCTAGCTCATATTTTATGATTTATTCATCATTTCAGCATTATCCCTCACCCTATCCTATTTACAACAAGTTCTACAGTCCTAATGGAGAAGATGTATTCTTAGAAGACAGTAAGTTGTTTATAAAGCGATACAAACAATGGCTGAATTCAAACTTATGCAATTTCAATAAGTAACAAAGTTTTCAATCAGTTTAAAATGTACACAATTTTGACAATATGTACAAAGAACCGTTGGTGATGTCACAGCAACAGGATCTAAGAAGCTGTAAACAAATTTTGAAATATAAAAAATTGATTTATTAGTTATAAGTGTAAAATGAATTTGTGTAGAAGGCCTTGCATCAATTATTTTCATGTTTCCATCAACTAAAATCAAAACAGACAAATCAAATACAGTTATATTGCTAAAAATACCAAATTTCCTGCTCAAATTTTTATGCCTTAATTTTATACATTATTTTATTACAGGCGATGTATGTATGTACTATGAATGTCATTATCCCCCTTGTACAAATATGGAAAAACAAGTTCGGGAATTCAGTATATGTGGAAGGTGTCAAGAAGTCAGGTATGTGGAAATTATTGATAGAGTTAACTTAATTTATACCTCTACAATGATTTTTTTTTATATGGTTTGAAATTCTGAAGAGTTTGTTGAAAGCTAGCCAATATTTTTGAAGATTGCATTCATATCAAAGCATGGGAAGCACTGTGTAACAGTATACCTATGTCTGTCACTCTGTGAAATCCTCTTTCCATACTTTAAAGACCATTAAAATACTTGCACCTGTCCAGTTTGTTTTGAAATCAAAGTTAACTGAGTTAATTATCATGAAAATTCAGTACATGAATTACCAGATGAATAAGCATTATCTCTGAAACTGTCCTATCTTTTAATTAATAATGAAATGACATGAATTTGATGCTTTTTATAGTGATCATTATTTTTCCATGTTTGAGTTTTCAAAATTAGAGACATTAGAAATTTCATTTACATCAGTTTATATACATAAGAAATATTTAAAAAAAGAAAAAACAGAAAAAAAATTGTACAAATGTGCAGATTTAATGACACAATAAAATATGATTATAATAAGCATTAAGGGACTATTATAACTGCGTTTGCTATATATGTTATTGACAGGACTATTATAACTGTGTTTGCTATATATGTTATTGACAGGACTATTATAACTGTGTTTGCTATTGACAGGTACTGTGGCACATTCTGCCAACAAAAGGACTGGGAAGTTCATAAGAAGTACTGTAGAGAAAAATGGAAAAATCCAAATATTGTTACAGAATCCCTCCCTGAAAGATAGAATGAAAAGGAGTGAAAGAAGTGAAAGAAGAATGAATGAGTGCGCAAAAAATGAGTATAACATGGCTATAAGTTTTCAAGAAATTTAAAACACATGACAATTTTTTGTTGTAAAATTTAAGTCTAGATAAAAATTTTGAAAAACTGATATAAGAAATGCAGTTTCCAATCAAACATTGTGTTGAAATTTATCCATGCAAGGATGAATTGTTTATGTATCTTAAGAAATTATTTTTAGAGTATTCTGAATATACAGAATTAAGGGTTCATTTTTCACTTTTGTTCAGTTTTATTATATTTGAATACTTCCCTGTTTCCTTAGATAATGAATGAAATTATAAATATAGATATATCTACAGGAAATACATGAATACATGGAGATCAATTTTTATGTTTTGACTTGTTAAACAGGAAAATAATTCTGTGTTACCAAAATACCCAAAAGTTACTCATAAGAGAGCAACACTTAACCTCTCTAGAAATAGTATATTGTACTGGAATATCATTTAAAGGCCTCAATTTTATTTTGATAGATCTATATGGTTTGTTTTTCAATAGGTTTTTTCTTAAAAGAAAAGAAAAGCTCAGATCACCGTTTTATCTTCAGAATTAAAGGTTTACAGAATCCCCCATGTGTATACTTACACTTATACATAGTTTAGGATGTTATTCAAATTTACTTATAATGTAGAGAACTAATGTATATGTATGTGTACATGTATTATGTGTGGGAAGTTGGGAATATATTTGCTGGTTTTGTGTGTGAATTCGATGCTAATATTTTCCATATCCTAGCACTGAGTGCAAATAACCTAGTCATTTTATATATTATAGAAGCTGCATGCTTTACTTACATATATTAACTTACTTATATGTATATGTTTTTTTTTTTTTCTTATCTACGCAAAAGAGGACTACTCATACCTGTGATTTTGTAACATGAGAGACGTCAAAATGATTATTTAATTAATTCCAGTCTACCTGACATCACATTTAGTGTACTGAGGAAGCAAATTGTTTATTTTGCTTGTTTTCTTGACAGTTAATTCAACACACTTGTATGGTGTGAAGTCCTAGTCAAGTCTGATTAATTCTAGTATTTGAATGGTTTTTCACAGTCAGCATGTTGGTCCATTTTATATCTATTTAGTTCTCCAAGGCTAAATCTACAACCTTTTAAAGATGATGACAAGATTTAATAAAGACAATGGTTAGATTAAACTTTGTCATTTTGGGATATTCTGTTTTAGTGCCTCATTTAAGAAGAACTTTTAATGTTGGACTAATTGTATGGATGAAACTTGATCCCTCCTTTAATAACAATACTTACATAGATGATTTGTTACTTTTTAGATCTCTGTTTCCTTAATTTATTTATTTATATCCATTCTCAGCTCATTCCATTTCTAATACAAAGCAACTCACATAATCATAATCTACAAATTCCTTTGATTTGTGCCATTTAATGTCGTATTTATTATTGTGTTAACAAGTGTGCCACTAATCTTGCGCGTTGTCTCACGATATTTATTATTTTTCATTTTACAATAGATGTCTTCTGAACCGACTATTTACATACAGCTTTCCATATGTCTAATATAGATATGATAGGAGCATATCCTGATCCGTGGCTTTATGTTCTAAAAAATATATGTAAATGTAAAGTATAATACGTACATGTATGTTTAGAAACAAAATCCGAAACAAATAGAATCTTCCATGAGATCTCTTGATTCCTGTACGTGATTTACATATAAAAAAGAATTTTGTCTTATTGACTAAAATTATTACATGATACAGACTCTGAATATCATGACAAAATTGCGTTAAACGTGTAGGAATCGTCTTGTCACGTGTAGAAATCGTCTTGTCACCAATCTATCTTCCTTTTGATAGCTTTACATAACAGTGCATAGAGCAATGTCGCTTTACGATGATTACGAATTTCATTCCATTGATTGATAGCATTCCAAAAGATTATTATACACTCATCATATTGATTTTGTGTGATTAACAACTTAAAATATATATTTATACATTTTAATTAACAGTGCAATAAATAGTTTAATATTTGTGTGTACATTACGTTTGCTGTTTATATACTAACATTTAGCCCATATTTTTTTTTTAGTTGCATTATTAACTTATCAATATGAAGGCATTCCACATAATATTGTTTGTTGTTGTGTTATTTCAATAACATCAGATGACTTATGAAATAATTAGAATATCATATATATACATGTATATGGTTGAACTGAAGAAAGAGTTACCTGCCCTTGAAAAGCTAGTCATAATGATGAATTCATCAAAATTCAGACTTAAATGTATTTATTGACATTGTTTGAGCAAAGAATACATTTTGGTATTTGAATAATACATGTAAATTACAAGTACTGTACATGTTCAACTTATATAGCATACCTGCATGTACACAGGCATTGTCCTATAACTTCTATACGTTTGTCAAATGAAATCTTCGTTTTAGACCTTGGTTTTTGAGCTAATATTTACAAGTTGTGAGCCGCAGAGATTGCTAACTTTCACCTTGGTTTTAGTGACATATAGTGTGATGTGTTATTTACACCGTCTAACACTTAGTGGTGCTAGTGATTGAATGTTGCAATATACTGACTTTTTTCCTATAATCTGATTTTTTTCTGTTGAATGTCACTATACACTTTATTATCATTGAAAGTTCTGCAAATAAAAATTTGAATGAGAAAGTTCATTCATAAAGAAAAATTATAAATCCTTCAGGAATTGATCATGACATCCCATATTTGAGACATGTGAATTGTGTAAAAGTCAAGATTTGGGCAATTTAAACCAAAAATTGACATTGAGAGTTATACTGCCTGATGTTAAGATGAGTAAATATTCTTTGTTACGTCAATTTGTTAGATCATAACTCTTTGTTCTGTGAAGACAAACAAAAGAATATGTTTTGTTCTTTAACCTTTGTTGTGTAATAAAAATTAATTATAAAACAACAATACTGTATTGATGGTTTTCATTTATGTCTATCCTTGTCGCCAGTGAGGTGGAAGTTACAGAATTTCTTGAGAACATAGACATTATGTTTGACCAACTTGTGACCTTGACCTTAAACTTCAGATCAAAGTTCTTACTAATATTTGGAGGCAACATTTAACATGTATCAAGCTTAGTTGTGTACACCTTTCAATTCCGAGTCTGGGTCAGAGGTCAAGGTAACCAAGTCAAATTTGTTTCAAACAGTTTTAGTAGTTGTTTACACTGCGAAAGATGCCGGTATTAGCGATGCCTAAGGTCAAGGTCATTAAGCTAAATGTTTTGACCAACATTGCTATGTAAATATTTGTCCTTCACAACCTGAACTACAGAAGATGTGAAAAGGGATAATTCTTATATAACCCTTTGTATTCTTGAATATAGGATATCATTGTAATTTTCAAATGTATCAATTCCCAACCTCCTATAGTTCAACATTGACCAAACTTATATGGATGATGCATCTATGGAGCTTACTACATTGCATAGTACGGATGCATCTGATCTATATTTCACGCTTGAGTGACCATGTAGGTTAATTTAAATGGGACAGATCCACTTCCAGCCTATCATTAGTTGTGTGTGTTATTCATTTGAGGATGCTTACTACAATTCATAGTAAGGGGGGGGGGGGGGCAGACAGGGGGTACCTCTCTCCCCCTCCCACCCCCTTACCTCCCTCATCCCTCCCTTTCACCTTTCCATTCCCTCCCCCTCCCACCCCCTTTCTCCCTCCTCCCAATCCCCTTCCCTTTTCTCCCCCTTCCCTCCCTCCCTTCCCCTCTCTCCCTCCTCCCGCCCCTCCCTCCCCCTCCCTTTCACCCTGTCCACCCCCTCATAGTACAATTATGCTGCATCTGACTAATACTTCATGCTTGAGCAACCCGGTTAAGAAAATGGGACAGGTCCATTTCCATCTTATATTAAGTCCTTAGATCAACAAAAATTGTGCGGGTGATGCCTCTGAAAATGCTTACTGAAATGTATTTTACAGATCCATCTGACATCTCAAACTTGATTGACTAGTAGGACATGTCCATTACCAGCCGCAATTATAAGTGGGGGGGGGGGGGGGCAGACAGGGGGCACCTCTCCCTATTCCCGTCCCCTTCCTCCCTTCTCTATCTCCCCCTCCCTCCCCTCTCTCTCTCTTCTCCTGCCCCCTCCCCCCCCCCCTTTCCAACCTTTTCACCCCCTCATAAGTCCTTGATGATCAACCAAACTTGTGTGTGTGTGATGCAGAGGATGCTTATCGTAATGTATTGTTCAAATGCTACATTTTACACTTGAGCAACCAGGTTAAGTAAAATGGGACAGGTCCATTTCAAGCCTATTATTAGTCCTAAATCCTTGTGATTTATCTTAGGATGCTCATTGTAATACATGATAGTGCAGGTGCTAAGTTTGACCCATATTTCACGCATAAGCAACCATGTTAAGTAAAATTGGACAGGTCCATTTCCAGTCTATATTTATTACAATATGCAAGTCCAAGATCAACCAAATTTGTGTGGGTGATGCCTCTGAGAATGCTTACTGCAATGCATGGTACAGATGCTGCAACTGTCTTGTGTCTCATGAGTGGCCATGTTATGTCGAATTGAACCAAACTTCAACAGTGGCTAAAATGCATGCAATGGTTGTATGGATGCTGTGTCTGACCCATTCTTTTATGTTTGAGTGATCAGGTAAGGAAAAATTGACGTCTTTTTCCAGCCTTCATTAAGTACTTTAATTATCAACCAAACTAATGTGTTGTATGATGTATCTGGAGATACGTGAGGTAATCTGTATGTCAGATGCTGCAGGTCAGGAGGTAATGCTGCCATCCTGGTGGGCTCTGTAATCTCAGATGACACTAAGTTGATAAATCCAATATATGTCTATTCTGCTTTCGTCTCCCCCCCTTTAACTTCTTAATTATATATATTTTTATCATTTTTTGTCATTTAAATTATTTATATTTTTTTATTCTTCTTTTTTTTGTTTTGGTTATTATTTGTTTTGTTTGTTCGTTAAATCCGAAGTATCCCCAACTCTTCCTTACCTCTACCACCTCAGTAGCGATACCGTCCTAACCCATTTACCATCCCACTCTACAGAATGAGCCCTTCCTAGCCCCACTCGACCAAACACTACCACTCCAAACCATATCCAATTTCATCCTATCTTACTATCCACTCAGTCCCGTACCCCACCCATTCCATCCCACCACTCAGTCCTGTACGTACCCCATCCATTCCATCCCACCACTCAGTCCCGTGCCCCACCCATTCCATCCCACCACTCAGTCTCGTACCCCACCCATTCCATCCCATCACTCAGTCCCGTACCCCACCTATTCCATCCCACCACTCAGTCCCGTACACCACCCCTTCCGTCCCACCACTCAGTCCCGTACCCCACCCCTTCCATCCCACCACTCAGTCTCGTACCCCAACCATTCCATCCCACCACTCAGTCCCGTACCCCAACCATTCCATTCCACCACACAATCCCACGTCCATCACATCCTATACATAAAACCTTCATCCTATTCAGTGTTACACTCCTAACAATATATCGATATACATATTGCGATATTTAAATGTGTATCGTATCGCGATACGAAATGCGTATCGCAATATATCGCGCCCTTATGAATAATATGAAGAAATGATTGAATCACTTTGATTTTAATCAATTTAATTGAAATCAAGCGACCCATAGTGAATATTACAACAGCAATCAAAAGGACTTGTATTTCTTTCTAGCAAATCACATTGACAATGTGAAATTCAGTCAGAAAATATGAATTTTATGGACAAACATACAAAGAGGAATCTGATTTTACATGAAAAATGATAGAAATGAAAAGAAACAATATATCGCAATACATCGCAATACAGCTGATAAAATATCGCAATATATGGCGATTCACTTTCGGCGTATCGTTTCACCCCTAGTATCCCCCAGCACTCGACCCAATCCCACAAACCTAATAAACACGCGCTCTCACCCGCCACACTCATCCCACACCAGCATATAGAATTTTAATCCATTCATACATTTCAGTCGATATACATATCATATAATTTTTACAACCGGGGCAAGCGCGGATCCAGGAGGGGGGGGGGGTAAGAATTTTCGAAGCACTAAGTTAAAAAAAAATAATAAAGATACATATTTCATATTCCTCTTTTGTTGTCATAATATTTGAAAACTATCACATGAATTTGTGTTTGAAATCTTTCATTTAGCTAATATTTTGCTGTCAGCATTTCAAAAATGTTCTCCAATTCGCTTCCGCTTGCCAGAATTTATTGCATGCGTTATTTTCAAAAGAGGCAGCCAGCTCATATATATGCACAAAGTCATTACCCCTTTGTCAATAAACAAGTTCAATAAGAGCAATGGAACTGAAAATCAAAGGACACGAATAGAGGATATAAATTGGTGCGTTTGGCCTTCCACCATCGGACACCGATGGTACCGACGGTAACCTATGGTATCCATCGGTAGCCATCGGCGCCTTCGGTAACCTATGGTAGCCAGAGATTTTGACTGATTTTGACTGATCGGCTGCCAAACCTGCCGCAAGTCTACACCCTTGGAAGCTTCGGTAGGATTAAAATTACAGATGACAGGTTCCAGTAAAACATATCAAGGTTTATTACAGCATAGGCGGAAAGATCGTCTGGGTATGCGTATGCGCTACTAAAAATATTTTTAGAGGCACATACGAATATGATTACCTGGCGATCTTTCGGCCTGTGGTTCACAGCAACAATTTATCAATGTATGATGAAACAAATCGTTTTTTTTACTGGAAAGATACATGTGATACAGGGATACAGAGATTTTTTCCTTCGTAGTTGGTACGACGTGTTAGACCACCAGACAAGGGGAAAACGGGACCCGAACGAGCGACCCAGACAGGGGAAGGGGGTGTCAACTTTTTTCTTATTCTAAAAGGCTTTTAAGTACTGTTATTTTCAGTTTTAAGAAAGTTCTCTTATAGGTTACCAAAGAAAAACCAAACAAACGAACATAAATCGAGAAAGAAATCCATATTACAAAATGAAATTGACCTTACACAGCTCCCCTTCCAAACTCGTGAATATCGTCAATGGTTTAGATCTTTTTAAAGAAGTGTATAGCTTTTGTATCTTCTTTTTTTGTCACATGTCTATGCTGATGATCTTCATGTGGAGAAATGATGCAACTTCTCTCAGTCACGTGACGAAGTTCGGCGAAACTCCCATTAAAATCAGTTAGTAGCTTTTCTCCGTAAAATTTTCGTTTTATTTAATTTCTCTTATTCATATTATTTTCAATTTGTTATGTAACGATGATTCATTACCTATTTTCAATTCTATAAGAAAACATAATGATTTTATACTAGAAAATCGAGGAAATTTTGCAGAAATAAGGAATTTTTAAAATATGTGGGAACCGCCAAAATCAGTTATCCGAAAAAACGAC
The DNA here is from genome assembly GCA_033119305.1 of Pinctada imbricata. Lineage (NCBI taxonomy): Eukaryota > Metazoa > Mollusca > Bivalvia > Pterioida > Pteriidae > Pinctada > Pinctada imbricata. The sequence continues at coordinate 12,684,714 of VSWD01000011.1, read as the reverse complement.
GAGACCTGACTTCATGTATTTGTTATAAACTTTCAGTCGCGATGCCCGGAACCCGAATTATTAAACTAGAAACCTAAGAAAACGGACATTGAAGTTGCCAAAACTCGCCAAATCATGCTGTCTTCCTATGAAATTACTGTACAGCCTATGGACAGAATCTTACTAATTTTCAACTCATGTGGGAACCGCGAATTTAACACGGAAAATAAAGTTTTTTACATCAACTTCTTCAGAAAATAGCGGAGTATCATATCAAATGCCCGGAAGCCGTTAAACAATCTTAGTTACAGTGCTGCCCATATACGACAATAGTAATTTCAAATCTGGCTGCGAGCCATGACGCGATGTCAGAGTGGCATTATTTCTCCGTATGTTTTATTATTTTTTTAAAATTGATGTTCCGCTGACGTCAAATACTACCGAAAATCGTTCAGGGATCTCTCGGCACCATCGGCGTTGTCGTCTACCGATGGTAATCTTCGGTGGCCATCGGTCGGTGGTGCTTCCAACCAATGGTTACAGATGGCGGAAGTCCGAACGCACCTATTGACATTATTGCCTAACCTTCATTTTTATTCCAATTCTGACCCTCCCCCCCCCCCCCCCCCCCCCCAAATCGCTGGCTCTCTATCGCTCGCCATTTGTTGTGTAATTTACATATTAGAACTGACAATCGGTAATCAAGTACTATGTACACTTTTTGTTCGCTAGTGCTCGTCATTCTGTCAGTCATCTTCTCTATTTATAATTAGAAACAGAACTGACAATCATTTAATCACAGTGGCGGATTCAGGGCGTCCGCCCGCCCCCGGCACTGACCCAAATGATTAAAAAAAACCCCTATATTTAGGCCCATTTTCAGTAAAAATCGTCAAAGTTCGCCCCTTGATCCCCCGGCGCTGGATCCGCCACTGAGTCAAGGACTTGTTTGGTATTTGCTACACCGCAGTGTGTTCACACACGCGATCAATATCGAACTCCTGTGATTAAACATATTGTATGGTACCTAAGGTTTCAAATCATTCCAAACAAAACAAGAAGTTAATCGTAGACATGTCATGGAAATACCTGGTAGGCAGAGAAGGGGCTTAGCAGGATATGTCGCTTGCTTGACCCCGCCCCCTCCCCCTTTCAGTACAGATACAGATACATAAAACAAACTAAAAACTTTAAATATGATGAAAACATCCAATTTAAAAGTAACTGTCGGAAACCTATCTTTGAAAATATCCAAAGCACATATATTATAGTAACTTTAAAACGGGCGCTCGTACATGTATTTAGGTTTACTGCATAAAAAGGTGCTCCTAAAAGTAGAAGGAAATGCTCAGGAAAATTCACTAGGCACAAAACGAAAGTAGACATATCGCTCTTTTCCTGGAAATAGACGTAAAATACCCATAAGAAATCACACCCAAGGGTTTCGGATGTTGTTCGTCAATACCTCATTCAAACAAAAGAGAAAAACTGTAAGTATAAAGTCCCGGTCATACTGCACTCCACGTCCAAATCACAGGCACCAGATTCCTATCCTAGAAAGAAAATTATAACTCGTTTAAAAGTTGAAACGCCCTTTCTCTTCTTAGTGTAGTAGTTGGCGCTAAACATTACGTGCGCTATATTGCGTCATTTACTCGACCGTTGAGGAATTCTGGGTAAGTCTTAAACCAGCACCATTCCGTCTTTTCGATTTTACTGGCGTACGTTCGATTTGTGCAGGTATCTGACGTAAGAGCATTGTGACGTCATTAAATTTCTTTGTAAACGTCATATATGTAACCCTGTTTCCCTGAATTTCATGCTGGTTTCCATAGAATTTGATGACGTCACAATGCGTTGACGTCAGATACCTGCACAAATGGGAAGCAACTCTGTATTTCAAAAAGACCGAATTACAGAGCAGTTGCAGTTCACCGTACTCCGGGAATTCACGGCTGCAGTGATGGTTCGGGACTTCGTGGTACAACTGACCATAAGGTAAGTACTCTAGTATTTATCGTGGGCCAGTTTTACCATATTGGCGCTGCGAGCAGGGTCTGAATCTTGCTGAACATAATTTGTTTACATTCAGGATGGCGATCACAGGTATCGTCTGCTTCTTGGTTCACGACAGGTGAGCTGGGAAATTATTAGAAACTTAAGTATTTGTTGAGGTATTGGACCAATATTGTTCAGTTACTTCATTTTAAATCAGATTATTGACTCATCTCATTTTTTAATTGATCTTATGGAATTCGGAACTTTTCGGCCGAACTTCTTCTTCGCACAACATAAATTGGGCTGTGGTTGTTCATTGGACAGATCATAGTTCCGAAATTGTTTGTGGAAGTTAATAAGGAGTTATTTCATCCAAAATACTGTGACATTTTGCTGTTGTTTGTCCTCTTTTCTTCCTTAAAAGTGTTGATTGATCGGGCCGGTCTCATGCTGAGCGTCGGTCAAAATAGATGCAATTTTGGAAGTAAAGCGTGAAGGTAACAGCTTCTGAACTTGTGAAAAAGAATATATTTTGTCAATTCTCAACTTTTATGCTGTTATTTATATGCGTCTTCCTTCCGTAATCGGGTTAATTGATTGGACAGGTGTCACGTACACTGCGATTCGGTCAATGCAGCGCAACTTTGGAAGGGTCAACGTGTAAAACTGACAGTGTAATATATTGCAAACATTGTATAAATTTGTGAAATATTTATTCTGTGTAGATTTCGATTTTATTTGTTCAGGATCAGTTTCTGGATCTTTACAGAATTTCCTCCGACTTGTCATAACACTATTTATTGAATTGTCGTATATTGTTGCATTTATTATACTGTAAAGGGTTCACATTAATGCAAATGTGTTTGTGTGTTCGACCTTGCAATTTGGGTAGATTTTCCTCATCATTAAATTATATAATATCAGAGACAGATTATCATATCTATTAGATAATAAATACATATTATATTGGAATATGGCTACTGAATTTACAAACTCTGAAAATGAACAGAACCTGCAAGAAGTTCAAAGTTATAATGAGGAAAACAGTATATGTTCTGAAAGTAGAATGGAGAGATGTCCAGATACTTATAGGAAGGTCATTGATCAAGGATCAAATGAATTCTTTGTTGAAAAAGAACAAAAATCTGGAGTGGGCTCCTCTGTGGAGTCATATGGAAATGAGCCCATATGGAACCCCTACCAGGGCTTCTATGGAGGTCAAAGGTCGCATGGAGTGCCCTTTGATTATGAAATCAGAGGTGTCACACCCACACAGCAGGTAAAGTTTCCTCCAACAGGACCTATTAATGGAGAAGGGATGAGTAGAGAGGTACATGAAACCATGTATCCCAGATATCCAGAGCCTATACCAAATTGGGGGTACCCTCCCATATTTGCCCCCCTAGGACCACCAGGTTGGTATCCTGGATATGGATGTCCATGGTTTCCAATGCCACCGCCTATGTACAACCAGTACAATGTTCCATATATGGATTGTTTTGACCCTAGGTGGGCTGATCTACCAAATGACATAGCTGCCAATAGGCAGATATATGCTCCCTATCCAGTTCAAAATTGTCCACATGCGAACAGAAATCAAATGGGAACAACTGAAGAAAGGGGTCCAAATGAGAGAAATGGGTCCCTGGTTTCTAATATTGAACCTCATGGCCAAGACCAGATCGTATACAATCAGACCCAAGCCCCAGAATTCATTGAGGTCGCTACAAGTCAAGATCAAGGGATTTCAGATGAATCCGAACTGAGACTTGTAGAATCTATGGAAAGAAACTTAGAGTCTATTCCCAAAACCATTAGATATAATGGGATAGACAACTGGGAAGCTTTCAAAATGAAATTCACTGTATTTGCTCAAGCAAAACAGTGGACTGAATTGGAAAGCAGAGGGTATCTTTGCTGGTGCTTGGAAGGTCAGGCCAGTGAATTTTACACAAGTGTGGTAAACAGAGACCCTGGTGTAAGGTTTGCTGACTTGATGACAAAATTAGAGATGAGATTTGGGGATTGTGAACTGCCAGAAACCGCACAGGTAAAATTTAGCACCCTGGTTCAAAACCCAGATGAAAGCTTGGAGGAATGGAGTGATCGTGTGCAGCAAGTTGCTGCAAAAGCATTCCAAGGCTTGCCAGATGACTTCCAAAATAAGCAAGTAATTTACAGGATTTGCCACGGATGCCTGGACCAAAATGCTGGGCAGTTTGTGGTGAACCTGAATTTGAGCAGTATTCTGGAAGTTATAGATAGAATTAAACACTATCAGTTTAATCATCTGGCCATTTCAAAGGTAGAGGATAAGGGAGTGGTCTGTAGTCCTTATTCTGGAGACCATGATTATAAGGAAATCACATACAAAGGTCATGAACCATTCCCAGTGTCATACAGAGTCTCTAGTGTAGGCATGACAGACTGTCCACAGTCCTCTGACCTAGAGAAAAGGGTGTCGGCTCTGGAACTTCAGCTTGGAGACATATGTGCCCAACTGAAGGTCATAGCCTGTAATTTTGAGAGTGACCAGGGTCATGCATCTTGGTCCTCCTCAAAATGACATTAGGGTGGGTGTGTGGAAATTGCTGATGATAGCTGGCATAGGGATCTATACACAGAATAGAACTTCTAATGATCCATGTTGGTTTGAGGCATTTCCTGACACCATCATTGATGTCAGAGACCATAAGGGAACAACACACAAATGTGGGTCATACTTATGTTCTCTGTCGGTTAAGTTGAAACTACTGTAGTGGGAGAACAATAGGAGGTAACATGCATTGTGGGCCATACTTATGTTCTCCATTGGTCAAGGTTAAAGTACAGTTAGAGAACAGCAGGAGGCAACATGCAAATGTGGGTCTTACCTCTGTTCTAGGTCAAATATGATAATAACTGAGAAAGATTATTTGTAGCTGTATGGCTAAAAGGCCCAGCTAATTAATTATTCATGAAAGTATGAAAAACCTTTGGGTGCAAACTCCAAGGTATGATTATTTGAGAGACTGTACCCAGAGTCCTCAAATACTAGGGGGAGGAGTGTAGTAGTTGGCGCTAAACATTACATGCGCTATATTACGTCATTTACTCGACCGTTGAGGAATTCTGGGTAAGTCTTAAGGTAACGCTAAAGTCAAAATGGACACCTGGCAGCTCAAGTAATAAAAATGTGTATATTTTTTTTCTCTCAGTGCCTATTACTTTCAAACTTTGCATGTAACTACATATAAGTACACACTATACATTTACAGTAATGGCCTCTCTGTGACCAGCCCATGTTTTAACCAATACTCCATATAATTTATGAAAATTATTGTTTTTCTACCCAATTTTTCAAACAGTTCAGCTGTTATATACTTGAAAAATAAAAATTGAAACTTTGGCAACAGAAAAATATGTTTTGATACTAGTGCATGCGGGATTTGAAATTGCGCGCCACTTTTGTACAGTTCTGAATGGAGGCCGTTTGTATGGCACTTTGTCGAGATGGAGGTCGCCATATTTGATTTGGTGAGTAGCCAATTTCATCTCAATTTAATGCATGATCTAATGGGTGACAGCCCATATTTCTGAAAGTATTCATGTAAGAGACCCATATATTTTTAAAAACATGTGGTACCTGTTTATTTCTAGCCATTTTAATGTACTATTTCAACTGTATAATTTCGGTCTTCCCTCTTCGATCAAAATGAAAGTACGTCAAATTCCTGCGCGAATTTTTACGTTTGAGAAACTTATATGAATGTTGATGAAACAGTCTCTTTCTTTCGTAGACATAATATAAATTACTATATCTATTTTACAAAAGCACATAAGAGAGATTATACATAAAGGTTTGTCGTCATTATATCGAACTACTTTGCGTTGGAAGTATTTCCCCTCTTTGCGTTCAGAGGTCTGCAGTTGGCACGAAAGAGAAAATAAACAATCGAGAGTAAATCTGCTTTGTTCAGACGTAAGACAGGTACTGTAAACAATATTTGGTGGATATAAGAATTTATTGACGCACGTCTGAAAGAGATCGGACAAGATTTTGCCCTTCTAAAACTTAAATTCACTCGATCAATTTGGCCTAAAAGTCATGACGTCACATGGTGAAAACATCGACAGAAATTTCTATTTTTTTAAAATATTAATACAAAAATATACCGAAATATATCCAATATTTGCAATTGACATAAGATGCAACAACAATTATTTTGAAATAATTGATATTTCTGTCAAGTTTTTGTCAAAGTGTTGTATGGAAGCCAAAAATGGTCATTCACGCATGTGTATGGTATTTTATATGTAAATAGTGTTTACAACAGCATTGATACTTCATACTCAGATATTTTGTACCTGAACAGTACTCCCATTTGCTCTTGGATCTTTGGTATACTCTTTCACATAGAAAACAATTGTTTTCTGCTTAATAATTGTATAACTGTTAAAAGACAGCAAGTGTGAACAGCAGCATGTCAATTCGTACCATTACCTTCTTTTCCTGCAATTTCCTACAATGCCTACTAACAAATGGTTTCAATATTTCGCCAGTATCTTACATGTTATTTCTTATTGGTATCGTTCATGTTTGTGTGAAGGCTTCAATTCCTGCCTATATACGATATATATCGCTTTAATGCAAGCCGATTGTGATCTCAACAGTGATTGGGAAGGACAGAGACCATGCGCATAGACTATGATAGTCCCATTTATAGATGGCACATATTGATTCCGAGTACTTTCGTATATTAAGAAATGGCCCATTAAAATGGTAAAAAAAAAGAATGGAAAATGGCCCATTCATAATATTTCATAACATGTATTAACAGTTGCACACACAATCTACTGATAAGAAATATTGTGTGTGACGGGCAAAAACTTGAAGCTATATTAAGTTGAGACCTGTTTTCTTTTGCATTTTTGGTGTAATTTTCAGAGATGTTGAAAACTTTTAAGGCATGCCAGTCATTTTGAAAATGATGTTAGTCCGAACAACGTACGTGTGTATTGTGTAGCAAAGCTTTAAACTTTTTGCCAGTCTGCCGGTGAAATACTTCGGACTGGTACTTTTCAGCATCACTGAATTTTTTTGCAATTTACTTAAAATTACATTCTACTCTTTTGCTGCTAAATTTTATGTCTTAAATGAATTATCATGCGAAATGACTTTTTGCAAATTTGTCAGCAAGCGAATAGACATGTGTATATTAATTCTTTGTCACTTCAGCGTTTGAATGAATCTATTCTTTATCGATGACATAGGCAAGCATGTGATTTATAAAGATTTTCTACAATGTTGAAGCAGGGAAAATCTATATTTCTTCATACGTTAAGCATAACAAAGTCAAAAACAATGTTTTACTCAAAATTACAAAGATTACTCCTCATGAGGTAACCCATTTTAGGAATGCAAATTCATATAAATGCTTAAGTTTATATCTAATTTTGCTTGACATCATTTTGATTTTCATGTCTTTTCTCTTTTCCTCAACAAAAGTTTCATTTACATGTATTATGAATTTAGCATTAGTTCTTTGATTTCATTATCAATGTATCATTGGTTTCTTGTCACCCAGACGATGTTTGAATATCCCTTCAAATTTCTTGTATGATTATTTTATTATCGTAGCAAAGTGACGTACCTGACCAGGTCGAGTTTATTTTCACCTGGTTATCAAAGATTTAAAAAATAAGCCGTTCAAAATTACAGATAACAAGTATTAACTTAATTACTATAATAGATCTACCCTGATATAGGGCTGTCACGATTCACCGCGGTTCTTGATTCACCGCGGTTCTCGATTCACCGCCCGGTTCTCGATTCACCGCTGTTCTTACGGTTCGTTTTCGGCATTTAGCTTTATCTTTAAAAATTCAACATGGCGATGCTGAACACCGAGTCGTCAAAGATAACTTCTGAGTTTTGTACTTTGTTTCTAGTCAATACAATATATTCTCAAATCATTCAAGTTATGAATGATCTTAATTTGTTGTTTTAATAAAATATCTGACGAATTACAGTAATGCCTCCATATCTACATTAAAAATGTTGTATCGTGATATGAATCCTATCGTGAGTAAATATCGTGATACATATCATATCGTGAGCTTAGCGTATCGTGACAGCCCTACCCTAAAATTTTTGTCGACTCGTCTCAGTCGCTTGATTCAAGAAGTTCCACCCGGTCATGCCACAAAATGCATGATTTCTGAAGATGATAAGATTAAATTGTTTAGTTTAATTTGTTTCATATAATTAATGGTCATAGCAATTAATGAATTAGCCGCTTGTCTGTCTACAAAGTCATTGAAAATGCGTTTTGAGTCATGAAAAAGTAATGGAATTTTGGTATAGAATTTCCGTATGAACCTTGGAATCGAACAAAATTATCAAACAGTATGTAATCTTTGAGGTATTGTTACACCTCTATACAGTATACCACATGAATTCAACTACCAGAAAAAATTCATCAAATACTTCTGTTCACACTTGCTGCCTTTTTACAATAAAGTACAAAAAAAAACTTTAATTGTGCATAACATTTTGACACACCATATAATTCATTGACTCCAATATATTACTTTTTATACCACTAGCCTTAAGACAGATATTTGCGATGCTAAATTTTCAATAGCTCCGGGCATTCTGCTACACCAGATTTTTTTAATTATATGATGTAACTAGGTATGATTGCCATCAAATTCAATGAATATGACATCACTTCATAATTTGTATATTTTTTGGCATACATCATATTTATGCCGAAAATATGAAAATGTCTCAAAATTTTTATGATGAAAACCAAATTGAATAAAATTGTTTGAAGAAATATTTTGAATTGCATTTTGAATACAAATTTGCTTTATCTTTTTAGGAATTCAATATGTGCTACGTGGAGTGGAAAGAATCGTGAACCAAAAAGGCCTTTGGTATCGAAAATATTCAAATGTACAACTGCTACATACAGTCTAAGATTGACATGGATACCTGCAAACATTATGTGGTTCAAGGAGATGTGGTATGTAATTCTTACAGTATTATAATTGAAATCTTGTATTAAGACTTTCAACAACTTTTTGATACATTTGGAACAATTTTAAAATTCAATTAACAAATGTGAAAGTTAAAATGTTAGAAAAAAAATCCTTACAACAGCATTTTACAGACAATTTATTGATTAATACATGATATGCAGTATTAGAAAGTTCTTATACGACTTCAGACTGGTAATATGGTCTTACAATATATACATTGTTTTGATTTTGGTTTCAATTTCTGTCTGGAGCCAATAAATATTATATATTCTAAAATATGCTGTCATTTAAAGCAGAGTTGCCTTGCTCTTATTATTAATTATTACAACTTCAAAATGATTTATGAGTTTTGTGTAATTTTGCAATAAGGGCAATCATTCATGAACTTCATGAAGATAAAAATATTCATACATTCAATATAAAGCAGTCAATACCCATTGATAAATTGATGATGAATTTATAACAATTCGACTTCCATATCGTCATATTTATATATAAATGCATATATATGTTTAATACTTTTGTTATTAGGGACTTATGATATTTTTTCCCTTTGCAGTTGATTCCTGTACAGTATTCCTGTGTATTTCTGAGGATGAATGAACAGCTATGGTTGTTGAATGGACTTCTCTCGAATACTTAACGTACATTCAGTATGTGATTTATTCACATAATTACATTATAAGTGATTAGAAGTTTAAAACTTTAAAATTTTTCCCCTTATACTTCAGAAAGAAGTGGTGATATAGAAATAAAATTCTAACATGACTTGAGATTTTCTCCCTTTATGTACCATAGAACTCGCCTGATGTAAAATCTTCAACAAACTTCCAGTTCGCTAAGCTCCACCCATGCACGTGCGCGTGCTATAGAGCCTATGGAGAACAATATAAGAATAGAAATAACAACTAGATAGCTGTGATTTGTTGTCTAGTAATTCCATGAGTCACATGAACCAATCAAATTATCACCTCGCTACGAGGTGGTAATTTGATTGGTTCATGCTACGAGGGGAATTACTGGACAACAGACCACGGCTAGCTAGTTGTTATTTCTTAAATATTATACACAAACATTTTCTTAGCAACCTAGCATTTTAGTGAAAATATTGTTTGTACATGTTGTATGTAGTTTAGATGGAAATAGATTCAGACTCATGCATTTAACTAGGTAAATAGGTAAATGTTGATAAAGTCTACTGTGAAATGATTTTAATAATTGTTACATGCATGTATATATCTAAAATGAAGGAGATCAATTTGTACATAATATAGCTTGAAATAAAATGTCACAAAAAGATAGGAGAAATGTAAACTTTTCTTAAAATTTGACATTTGCTTACAAATTTCATCAATGTTTCAGTTTTTTTTCCTGAGGGATGAAGAATGGTTGCACATTCAGCTTTACTACAGATATTTCCAGATGAAAAATAGAATATGAGTAAGTATAAAGCAAAGTAATCAACAGCTTGTGTCTAAATTGTGATTTGTTTTTTTTGTTTTTTTATTTTTTTTTTGGGGGGGGGGGGGGTGTGGGGGGGGGGGGTTGATCATGAGTATAAACGTACAGTGTGTTTGCATTTTAATGATAAAATGGAATGTGATAAATAAAAAAAGCTCATCTTTTTTTCTTGTTTTTTTTTGTACAATGAATGTTTCCTGAAAACAGTAATAGAAAATTCACATTGTCACCATATATTACATTTTATATTTGCTTGGAAAAAATTAAATGTTAAATAAAGTGAGTTTCCTTGAAATAGTACCTTCTATACAGTACATAATAAAGCATTTGTTCAGATTACTGATTCATTTCAACTTGGTGATTTTTATTAAGGATCGCCCGCCCCCCCCCCCCCCCCCCCTTCATCTTCTCTTTTATTTGAATATCATTATTATTCATTTTAGTATACACATGTATACTTTTATGCTAGTCTCGTTATCAATATACATGTACAATGCCAGGTAACTATGATTTAACTGTTGGATCATAAATTCAAACAAATTGTTGGCACTGCAAGGACACCATACTTTTTACAACATGAAAGTAGTCCCCAATATGGCCGACATTTTAAGATTTTTCTATCAATAATTTCAGGCCAGATTATAACAATTTGTTTGAATATATTAAAAACTCACATCTAGCTTGCACTAGACCTAACTTTAACCATCAATAATTCTGCATTGTTTAGGTGAAAGCTGTTATCTTAACCTTGCTGAACTGTGTGAAATGGAAGGAGTGAAAAAAATGACATTACTCCAAGCCAAGACTCTGTGGAGAGAAGTTGATACCATGATTGTATGCAGCTTTTCATGACAATCAATTTGATGTATAACATTGTATATGTATCTTGAAAATAAGCGAAAAAATCTGAATAAATCTGTAAGTCCAAATTTGTGTTTAGCGTTACCTTAAACCAGCACCATTACAGAGCAGTTGCAGTTCACCGTACTCCGGGAATTCACGGCTGCAGTGATGGTTCGGGACTTCGTGGTACAACTGACCATAAGGTAAGTACTCTAGTATTTATCGTGGGCCAGTTTTACCATATTAGAGTAAAGAGAAGAGAAAAGGGAGTTTAATCCTCTGGCTGCAGTAGGGGTCATATGTGTCCTTTTACCGCTCGCTGTGGTAGGGATCATATGTGTCCTTTAGTTTTCGGCATTAAAACTCCTCTAACAGTGTCTAATTCGCTTGTTTCTTGACAGATTTTGACACATTTGGTATCAATGGAAGCAGAAAACTATCATCTAGAATCTGATGGTAATAAATAAATTTATATATGCAAAAATATCCCATAAATGAGACACCCTGACTACCACTGTAAACGTTTCGTATTTTTAACGTCATCATCGCAGATTCAACTGCATGTTGCTTGGGAATATAATCAAGTACCTAGAAACAATTTAGTTAAATGATCAAACAGGATATTTCTTTGAGATTTTAGCCATATAATAGATAAAATATTTCAAGTTTGCTATCTCTAATTATCTTAGGTAATACAAATTTTTCTACAATTTTGTTAACTATCGTACTTTGCAACAAAATTTTATCGAATGAAGTTTCTCTATTTGAAAACTTTGAGCGAGTGAATTTTAGTTTTAACCCTCCTGTAGTCAAAGATATATCTATTTTATAAATAACTGCATGCATTATCGAGAACGAGGGAGGATGAATGACTGCAACGTCAAAATGTTTAAAAACGTTTATGTATACTTTTGTCCTTTTCTCTTCTTCATATTCCAGTATCTCTAAATAGATGTATGGAACCAGATATGAAATTTTGCACAAAACATGATATTTTTTTAAACTTTGACTTGAACTTGAACATTTTTTTTTTTGTTGCAAAACGATGACAGATGAGTCTATAACAGAAAAGGACGAAATAATGATCGGCCAGGAATATTTAGAATAACACATGTTACTTGTTTATTTTTTCAACATATTTTACACTTGTTTATTTTTATTTTATTTCCATGATAATCTGTAAAATGAACATAGTTGTGTAAGGGAGAAAATCATTCATGATAGTATTCTTCCTTGTACCAGAATGAAGAAACTTCCGCCGAATGTTAGGCGGAAAGAATAATCTCCACTCAAAGTCAATTGGTGGGGGGGAGGGGTGTTGCCATGCAACCGTTAAATTTTCTTAGTTTGCATACATGTAAATCAGAAATTCAGAATTTATGAGAAATGCATGGGGACAGATCAAGACTCTCTCAATTCTCTGTGGTATGTTTTCCTTTTTTGCTTAGATAGATTATTAACATTTTATAAAGACAATTTTTATTTCGGCCTCATGATATTTTGAATAACAACCAAATATATCGGTAAAACCGTTAAATTTTCTTAGTTTGCATACATGTAAATCAGAAATTCAGAATTTATGAGAAATACATGGGGACAAATCAAGACTCTCTCAATTCTCTGTGGTATGTTTTCCTTTTTTGCTTAGATAGATTATTAACATTTTATAAAGACAATTTTTATTTCGGCCTCATGATATTTTGAATAACAACCAAATATTGCATAGATAGGACATCGATAATTTTAGAATAACTTACCCCCAATCCAATTTCAATTTCTTTTGGAAATAAAATGGTTAAACTACATTTGTGCATGTACTCGTACATGTAATACAATCATGCATATTTAGCTAGATGAAGGAGCTCTACTATCTTTGGTAACCGAATACCAAATAACGCACGAAAGTGGATGATATTCAAACTAAAGAAACTTGTAACAAATAAATTTGTTCATACCGACATTATTGTTTTAATTAATTTACATTCCATGTTATGAAAAAATCAACATGAAGAACATTGTCAGTCCATTTATTTGCGAATTTATATGAATTTGTGAAGACGGAGATTTTGGAGAAATCTTGTACAGATAATATATAGGATCAGGGAAAATAAGGCAAAAGGAGGAAAGGCATCTTTAGATAAAATACCTCCTAATCCGGGTCAGCAAAAACGATAACTTTTTCCCCATTAGATGTATAAAGAATAAGGTTATCATGTTTAGAATTAGAGCAAGTCAGAAATCTCTCTCTCGTTCTCTCTCTCTCTCTCTCTCTCTCTCTCTCTCTCTCTCTCTCTCTCTCTCTCTCTCTGAAACCTCTCTCAGAGATGCAGTTTATCTTTTCTATTTACTTTTTTCGAAATATTGCTTATACACGAATGTGTAATAGTCTTCCTTCTCCCTTGACCTTTAAAATTGTCTTCGAATTTTGTTTTGATTTTTTTAGTCATATATTGTAGCAGGAGTCTAATATACATGGATAATATAAATACCTGTCCATATCCTCATCACTTCTGGTCTCACAAGTCATCCCAGCAAAAGTTGCACGTGCACTCGATAGTTGAGTCTCTGGATATGCTCCTGAATCTGACTTGGACATGTTCCTGATTCTCCAATTTAGTCATAGAAAATTCTGTCTTCCTTAATTCTGAAACATATTTGATTAACCTCCCGCCCCATTATTAGCTGACAACAGGCGATTTGTCTCTACATCCTTTGAAAAAAAATGCCGCTTATTTCCCGTTGTAAAGCATTAAAAAATCACTATATCTAGAGATTTCACCTTCTTTGTAACTTCTTTCAGAAGGTCCCCCTTTTTAAACATCATTGAGAACCATGTCCCCTCCCTAAACAAAAAAATCCCAGGATAAAAACCTCACAACTAATTTCTAAGTCTGACAGTTACATCAATGGTATACTGACAACAGCATGACATGAAGGGAAAGTGTTAAAATGTAAAAAAAAAATCTATTAGTACACATTAATGATTAAAAACAAGACAAAAAATCGACATGATAGTGTTTCTAAATCACAGTCCTGAGCTCGATGTCATGGGTCTACAATCGCTTCTTCCTTTACTTAAAGGGGCTCGAAGAAGCGTACATAATTGAGGGTTGTTTTATTTATTTATTTCCTTTATTTAAACAGGATAGCACATTGATATTTAGCTACAACATAAACTAGTTTACAATGTCGTCCTATATTGGTGTCTAGCCCCTGTGGTTCTGAGTGAGTGTAATGAAAAAAAAAAGAATAGATAAAAATAATGCAATTCAATTATGCAATCTTAAATCATACATTGTATAATTTATGTACATTGTAATAAGTTTTGCAAAGTATGTTTGGGTACCAATACATTTTGTCTGCATCAAATTTTCAATTTTGTTTCATTTTGAAATGATAGAAGAGTTTGCGTATGCACAATTGTATAGTAGATGATTAATACATACAAAGTGGCTGGGACAGGCTGTGAGTTAGTCCAAACTAGTCCTTAATAGGCATTAATGTACATGTACATGTATTCATCATTTGAATTCTTTTTTTTTTTAAAGATTCCTGGCCCCTTCTTTGTATTTCAAATTGCTATTTACGTTTTTGCGCTGGATAAAATCAGCAAGAAAAAAAGGTAATTTCAGACGTTCTTTCGAAAAGATTTGTCGAAAATAAAAAACTATAGGATACTAGAAAACAACGGTATACATATATGATGACTTAAAAAAAACTGTTCCATTATTTAATCGAGTATCAGTGTATCCATAAAAGAGACGATAAAAGTGTGTACGATTTGACACTAATTGTGTACATTTCCCAAACTGAAATTTATTATACAAAGATAAGGCGGAACTATAAAGATTAAGAAGTACGAGACGATTTTTCCCTTCACTTTCATTTTGACACAAATGGAAATTAGGTAAATGAAAGCATACAAACGATCTATTATTTCTAAAAAAAAGTGTCATTAAAAATATTTATCATTCAAATTGTGTGTATTAGATAGAACTTCACACAAACTGTAAAAAATTCCAGGAAGTTTTGTTACTTTCGTCATAGAAAGAAAACCTTAAAGACACAATGTATAAAGTCTTCTGTCTGTAATTTTTTATTTTCTCTTCCCCCCTCCCCCCCCCCCTTTTTTTTGTTTTGTTTTTTTTTCCTGTTTACAAATTATCTTAAAAAAGACATAAACACAGCATACACATAATAAACGGAAATCTAGAGACGAATTTTACACGAATTGAAGTTTTAATGATATTAAAAAGACGAAGTGATGAAAAATGTGAGATTTTTTTTACAAAATCTAGTAAGAATTTCCATGAAAAGTTTCAAAGATTACTTGTACCAAAATTCTGCCATCGTCTTCTGTAAGAAAGATATGAAATACATGTACTATAGTATGATTCAAAGATGAATTATTTGACTCGGCTTAATTTGAGATTGCAGATACAGTTCCTTTTTACATATTTCGTTGCATTTCAGATGCTTTTGACATCTCTCGGGAAATCTTTTCCCGTTTCATTTCCCATTGTAAATCGAAATATATTCGTAAACAACATTGTATGTATCAAATTTATCTTCTGAATTTATGGAACTTAAAAGAAAAAATCGATTTGTTAATGCTGCATCCCTGTCCTGCTGTGTAGCACCTCTTTTAAACCTGGCGGGGAAGGACGAACGTCGTTTTTGCTGTGTGACGTCAAAATTTCTCGCTGTGACGTAACAATATTTGAACAAGGTTGTCGCAGCCAGAGGGTTAAGGTGTGGTTTTATTTTTTTTTTAGGAATCTGGCACCTGTGGTCCAAATCACGTTCAAAAATCTACTGGACGTGGTCAGGTGGTCGTACATTGTAATTTTTGTCCTGATTGTGCTTTGTACGGGGTGTTGAAGTATTTTGCAGGTGCCCGGTCCGGGGGTCGAACCCTGCCGTCCGGGTGACAGTCAGACTCGTTGCCGAGTGAGCTAAAGGGACATCCCAATAGCTCAGTCTTAGAACTTGTACTGAACTTTTGGTACCTGCAACTACCGGAAGCCACTACACCCTTCCCCCTTTTCCGTTGAGGGCCGTGGGTGTACCCCGCTGTGTGGCCACTCTCCAACCCCTGGCAGGGTTCTGCCTCCTCTCCTGCAGATTGAGCTGGCCCACACACACCAATTGTTCACCTCGTCGCCAATGAAGTATTTTGCAGGTGCCCGGTCCGGGAGTCGAACCCCGGCCGTCCGGGAGTCGAACCCCGGCCGTCCGGGTGACAGTCAGACTCGTTGCCGAGTGAGCTAAAGGGACATCCCAATAGCTCATTCTTAGAACTTGTACTGAACTATTGGTACCTGCAACTACCGGAAGCCACTACAGTATGACCACCGGCAGATTTGCATTTGGGTATGACGAGTCATACTACAGTGATACCAATGCGGAACATGTGCAATGACCGTGCTCTGACTGTGAAAGACCACTTAATTAAGCTTTTGCATCTTCCCCAAGTTTGAAGCACAGCGAGAGAATGTCACAGTAGCGGCCCTGCACTTTTTTGGAAGAAGAATAAGAACTAGATGGCTACTGTTGCAAGCAACAGACGGATTCCTCCTTTATTAGACCTTCCTCGGAACTGAAGTGTTAATATCCGAATAAAGAAGATGAAAAATGAATAGTTGCTTTAGTACCTTATACACTTGAGCAAATGGGTCAAAAGAGCTTATGTCTAATTTGGGACTTTTATTTATTTATCAACAAAATAGAAGAAAAAAATAATAAATACCTTTCATGTTTACGAAAGCTTTAAACTCCATGCACAATCAATATCTAATCCTTAACAATGACTTTCTCAAAAACGAATTGCACAATGATTTTGCAATGAGATAATTTCTATTAATAGAAAATGACAACAACATGTAACTACTGATATGTAATGCTACTAAGAATAAAAAAGAAAGAAACAGAGAACAAGAATAAAAGAGTTATCTATCTTACTATGTAAAGTTCAAATAAGAAGTACTACTTGTGTGATGAATAGACGGATTCCTCCTTTATTAGACCTTCCTTGGAACTGAATTGTTAAAATCCGAATAAAGAAGATGGAAAAAAGAATAGTTGCTTTAGTACCTTATTAACTTCAGCAAATGAGTCAAAAGAGCTTATGTCTAATTTGGGACTCTTATTCATTTATCAACAAAATAGAAAAAAAAAAAAAATTAAATACCTTTCATGTTTACGAAAGCTTAAACTCCATGCTCTATCAAATCAAATCCTTTACAATTACTTTCTCAAAACAGAATTGCACAATGATTTTGCAATGAGATAATTTCTATTAATAGAAAATGACAACAACATGAAAGTACAGATATGTAATGCTACTTAGAAAAAAATAAAGAAACAGACAATAAGAATAAAAGAGTTATCTATCTTACTATGTAAAGTTCAAATAAGAAGTACTACTTGTGTGAAGAATAAATAGTTAAGGACAAAATCCTGTGAATTCTACAAGAGTAAATGTTTGTTATGACCTTGAAATAGTTAATTTGACCTTTAAACAAGTTCATGGATAAAAGATAAGCATTTGAATTTATTCTCATCAAGAGTCCTCTTAATCTAATCAAAGCTTAACATTTTATCGACAAAAGTCTGTTGTGACCTTGAAATCGAACAAATGACCTTGGGTCAAGGTCAAGGTGAAAGGACTTGATGCAAGGAATATTTGCACCAAGTTTGAACTCTCAAGGTCAAATGGTCTTTGTTCTATAGGCAAAAGTTTGTTGTGACCTTGAGAATCAAAATTTGACCTTGGGCCAAGGTCAAGGCGAAAGGGCTTGGCTCAATGATTGTATTTATGAAGTTTGAACTATCAAGGTCAAATAGTCTTTGTTCTCTAGGCAAAAGTTTGTTGTGACCTTGAGAGTCATAATGTGACCTTGAAACTATGTCATCATCAATGACTACCTATTAGTAGCCTACCATCCAAGTTTCAACTCAAAATCTCAAAAACTGTAGAAATTGGCACAGTGCCAATTTAAAGTTCCATTTTCAACTCAAAATAGCACGAAAACCGTAAATATTTTATCGAGCATGTAAGCGTATAAAAGTTTACAATTTTCCCAAAGAACATTTTAAAACAAATTTTGTTCAAATCGTACGGTTAGTTTAGGAGTTATAAGAGTTTACAAATTTGACCTTTGATGACCTCCAGCGGGGGCATTGGTGAGCTTATCGACAAACAAAAAATAGTTAAAGAAGATCTTGTTATGCTCTTTCTGATGGTACTGTCCCTTTTGTTCTGTGTTAAAAGACCTTTGAATAAAGTGTCTGGAAATGATGAGGGGGTAA
Organism: Pinctada imbricata; assembly: GCA_033119305.1. Classification (NCBI taxonomy): domain Eukaryota; kingdom Metazoa; phylum Mollusca; class Bivalvia; order Pterioida; family Pteriidae; genus Pinctada; species Pinctada imbricata. The sequence continues at coordinate 12,666,096 of VSWD01000011.1, read as the reverse complement.
GAATAAAAATAATAATAATAACTAGATGGCTACTGTTGCAAGCAACAGACGGATTCCTCTTTTATTAGACCTTCCTCGGAACTGAAGTGTTAAAATCCGTAAAAAGAAGACGGAAAAAAGAATAGTTGCTTTAGTACCTTATTTACTTCAGCAAATGAGTCAAAAGAGCTTATGTCTAATTTGGGACTCTTATTTATTTATCAACAAAATATAAGGAAACAATAATAAATACCTTTCATTTTTACGAAAGCTTTAAATTCCATGCTCTATCTATATCAGATCCTTTAGAATTACTTTCTTTAAACAGAATTGCACAATGATTTTGCAATGAGATAATTTCTATTAATAGAAAATGACAACAACATGAAAGTACAGATATGTAATGCTACTAAGAAAAAAAAAAAAGAAACAGAACAAGAAGAAAAGAGTTATCTTTCTTATACTATGTTAAGTTCAAATAAGAAGACTACATGTGTAAAGAATAAATAGTATAGGACAAAAAGTGTGAATTCTACAAGAGTAAATGATTGTTATGACATTGAGAATGATTATTTGACCTTGAACCAATGTTTTGGATGAAAAAAGTATTGTGATTATTCTCATCACGATTGATTTTAATCTGAGCAAAGCTCAATATCTAATCTGTTATGACCTTGAAATCGAACAAATGACCTTGGGTCAAGGTCATGGTGAAAGGGTTTGAAGCAAGGAATATTTGTGGAAAGTTTGAACTCCCCAGGTCAAACAGTCTTTGTTTTATAGACTAAAGTTTGTTGTGACCTTGAGAATAAGAATTTGACCTTGGGTCAAGGTCAAGGTTAAACAGCTTGACTGAACAATTATATGTATGAAATTTGAACTCTGAAGGTCAAATAGTCTTTGTTCTATAGGCAAAAAATTGCTGTGACCTTGAGAATCAGAATTTGACCTTGGGTCAAGGTCAAGGTGCAAGAGCTTGGTTTAACGATAATATGAATGAAGCTTGAACTCTGAAGGTCAAATAGTTTCTGTTCTATAGGCAAAAGTTTGTTGTGACCTTGAGAATGAAAATTTGACCTTGAAAGTAGGTCTACATTAAATGACTACCTATAAGTAATCTACTTTCAAAGTTTCAACTCAAAATCTCAAAAACTGTAGAAATTGGCAATGTGCCAATTTAAAGTTCCATTTTCAACTCGGAATAGCGCGAAAACCGTAAATATTTTATCGAGCATGTAAGCGTATAAAAGTTTACAATATTCCCAAAGAACATTTTAAAACAAATTTCATTCAAATCGTACGGTTAGTTGAGGAGTTATAAGTGTTTAAAGATTTGACCTTTGATGACCTCTAGTGGGGGCATTGGTGAGCTTATCGACAAACAAAAAATAGTTAAAGAAGATCTTGATATTCTCTTTCTAATGGTACCATCCGTTTTGCTCTGTGTTAAAAGACCTTTGAATAAAGTCTCTGGAAATGATGAGGGGGTAAGAATAAAAATAATAATAATAATAAGAACTAGATGGCTACTGTTGCAAGCAACAGACGGATTCCTCCTTTATTAGACCTTCCTCGGAACTGAAGTGTTAAAATCCGAATAAAGAAGATGGAAAAAAGAATAGTTGCTTAAGTACCTTATTCACTTCAGTAAATGAGTCAAAAGAGCTTTTGTCTAACTTGGGACTCTTATTCATTTATCAACAAAATAGAAGAAAAGAATAATAAATACCTTTCAGTTTTACGAAAGCTATAAACTCCATGTTCTATCAATATCAAAATCCTTTACAATTACTATCTCAAAACAGGATTGCACAATGATTTTGCAATGAGATCATTTCTATTAATAGAAAATGACAACAACATGAAAGTACAGATATGTAATGCTACTAAGAAAAAAAAAAGGAAACAGAGAACAAAAATAAAAGAGTTATCTTTCTTATACTATGTTGAGTTCAAACAAGAAGGACTACTTGTGTGAAGAATAAATAGTATAGGACAAAGTGTGTGAATTCTACAAGAGTAAATGGTTGTTATGACCTTAAAAATGATTATTTGACCTTGAACCAATGTCATAAATGAAAGATAAGTATTGTGATCATTCTCATCATGATTGATATTAATTTGAGCAAAGCTCAATATCTAATCAACCAAAGTCGGTTGTGACCTTGAAATCCAACAAATGACCTTGAGTCAAGGTCATTGTGAAAGGGTTTGTTGCAAGGAATATTTGTGTAATGTTTGAACTCACAAGGTCAAATAATCTTTGTTTTATAGACTAAAGTTTGTTGTGACCTTGAGAATGATAATTTGACCTTGGGTCAAGGTCAAGGTGAAAGAGCTTGACTGAACAATAATATGTATGAAGTTTGAACTCTGAAGGTCAAATAGTCTTTGTTCTATAGGCAAAAGTTTGTTGTGACCTTGAGAATCTCAATTTGACCTTGGTTCAAGGTCAAGGTGAAAGAGCTTGGTTTAACGATAATATGTATGAAGTTTGAACTCTGAAGGTCAAATACTTTTTGTTCTATAGGCAAAAGTTTCTTGTGACCTTGAGAATGTAAATTTGACCTTGAAAGTAGGTCAACATTAAATGACCACCTATAAGTAACCTACTATCAAAGTATCAACTCAAAATCTCAAAATCTGTAGAAATTGGCACTGTGCCAATTTAAAGTTCCATTTTCAACTGGGAATAGCGCGAAAACCGTAAATATTTTATAGAGCATGTAAGCGTATAAAAATTTACAATTTTCCCAAAGAACATTTTAAAACAAATTTCGTTCAAATCGTACGGTTAGTTTAGGAGTTATAAGTGTTTAAAGATTTGTCCTTTGATGACCTCCAGCGGGGGCATTGGTGAACTTATCGACAAACAAAAAATAGTTAAAGAAGATCTTGTTATGCTCTTTCTGATGGTACTATCCCTTTTGCTCTATGTTAAAAGACCTTTGAATAAAGTCTCTGGAAATGATTAGGGGGTAAGAATAAAAATAATAATAATAATAAGAATAATAATAAGAATAAAGAAAAGACATTGCAATAACAGAAAGGATTCCGACGGAAAAGTCGGAATCCTTAATAATAATAAGAACTAGATGGCTACTGTTGCAAGCAACAGACGGATTCCTCCTTTATTAGACCTTCCTCGGAACTGTAGTGTTAAAATCCGAATAAAGAAGATGAAAAAAGAATAGTTGCTTTAGTACCTTATTCACTTCAGCAAATGAGTCAAAAGAGCTTATGTCTAACTTGGGACTCTTATCTATTTATCGACAAAAAAGAAGAAAAAGACGATAAATACCTTTCAAGTTTAGGAAGGCTTTAAACTCCTAGATCTATTCTATCCATTTTGAATCCTTTTAAATTACTATCCCAAAAAGAATTGCACAATGAATTAGCAATGAGAAAATTTCTATAAATAGAGAATGACAACAGCATGAAAGTAGAGACAAGTAATGCTACTAAGATAAAAAAAGGAAACAGAGAACAAGAATAAAAGAGTTATCTATCTTACTATGTAAAATTCAAATAAGAAGTACTACTTGTGTGAAGAATAAATATTTAAGAACAAAATCCATCAGTCCTACAAGAGTAAATGTTTATGATCTTGAAAAAGTTTATTTGACCTTGAACCAAGGTCATGGATGAAAGATAAGCATTTTAGTTTATTCTCATCAAGATTTCTTTTCATCTATTCAAAGCTCAATATTTTATTAACAAAAGTCTGTTGTGACCTTGAAATCGAACAAATGACCTTGGGTCAAGGTCAAGGTGAAAGGACTTGATGCAAGGAATATTTACGTCAAGTTTGAATCCTCAAGGTCAAATAGTCTTTGTTCTATAGGAAAAATTTGTTGTGACCTTGAGAATGAGAATTTGACCTTGGGTCAAGATCAAGATGAAAGGGCTTGGATCAATGATTGTATATATGAAGTTTTAACTGCCAAGGTCAAATAGTCTTTGTTCTATAGGCAAAAGTTTGTTGTGACCTTGAGAATCATAATTTGACCTTGAAACTAGGTCATCCTCAATGACTACCTATAAGTAACCTATCATCCAAGTTTCAACTCAAAATCTCAAAAACTGTAGAAATTGGCACTGTGCCAATTTAAAGTTCCATTTTCAACTCAAAATACCGCGAAAACCGTAAATATTTTATCGAGCATGTAAGTGTATAAAAGTTTGCAAATTTCGCAAAGAACAATATAAAACAAATTTCGTTCAAATCGTGTGGTTAGTTTAGAAGTTATAAGTGTTTAAAGATTTGACCTTTGATGACCTCTAGCAGGGGCATTGGTGAACTTATCAACAAACAAAAAATAGTTTCAGAAGATGTTTGTATGCTCTTTCTAATGATATCATCCTTTTTGCTCTGTGTTAAAAGACCTTTGAAAAAAGCTTCTGGATATGAAAAAAGGTAAGAATAATAAGAATAATAATAATAAGAACTAGATGGCTACTGTTGCAAGCAACAGACGGATTCCTCCTTTATTAGACCTTCCTCAGAACTGAAGTGTTAAAATCCGAAATATGAAAATAAAAAAAGAATAGTCGCTTTAGTACCTTATTCACTTCAGCAAATGAGTCAAAAGAGCTTATGTCTAACTTGGGACTCTTATTCATTTATCAACAAAATATAAGAAAAGAATAATAAATACCTTTCAATTTTACGAAAGCTATAAACTCCATGTTCAATCAATATCAAATCCTTTACAATTACTATCTCATAACAGGATTGGACAATGATTTTGCAATGAGATCATTTCTATTAATAGAAAATGACAACAACATGAAAGTACAGATATGTAATGCTACTAAGAAAAAAAGAAACAGAGAACAAAAATAAAAGAGTTATCTTTCTTATACTATGTTAAGTTCAAACAAGAAGGACTACTTGTGTGAAGAATAAATAGTATAGGACAAAGAGTGTGAATTCTACAAGAGTAAATGATTGTTATGACCTTGAGAATGATAATTTGACCTTGAACCAATGTCATAAATGAAAGATAAGTATTGTGATCATTCTCATCATGATTGATCTTAACCTGATCATTCTCATCATGATTGATCTTAATCTGAGCAAAGCTCAATATCTAATTAACCAAAGTCGGTTGTGACCTTGAAATCGAACAACGAGTCAAGGTCATGGTGAAAGGGTTTGTTGCAAGGAATATTTGTGTTATGTATGAACTCACAAGGTCAAATAATATTTGTTTTATAGACTAAAGTATGTTGTGACCTTGAGAATGAGAATTTGACCTTGGGTCAATGTCAAGATGAAAGAGCTTGACAGAACATTGATATGTATGAAGTTTGAACTCTGAAGGTCAAATAGTCTTTGTTCTATAGGCAAAACTTTGTTGTGACCTTGAGAATCAAAATTTGACCTTGGGTCAAGGTCAAGGTAAAAGAGCTTGGTTTAACGATAATATTTATGAAGTTTGAACTCTGAAGGTCAAATACTTTTTGTTCTATAGTCAAAATTTTGTTGTGACCTTGAGAATGAAAATTTGACCTTGAAAGTAGGTCAACATTTAATGACCACCTATAGGTAACCTACAATCAAAGTTTCAACTCAAAATCTCAAAAACTGTAGAAATTGGCACTGTGCCAATTTAAAGTTCCATTTTCAACTTGGAATAGCGCGAAAACCTTAAATATTTTATCGAGCATGTAAGCGTATAAAAGTTTACAATTTTCCCAAAGAACATTTTAAAACAAATTTCGTTCAAATCGTACGGTTAGTTTAGGAGTTAGAAGTGTTTAAAGATTTGACCTTTGATGACCTCCAGCGGGGGCATTGGTGAACTTATCGACAAACAAAAAATAGTTAAAGAAGATCTTGTAATGCTCTTTCTGATGGTACCATCCCTCTTGCTCTGTGTTAAAAGACCTTTGAATAAAGTGTCTGGAAATGATGAGGGGGTAAGAATAAAAATAATAATAATAATAAGAATAATAATAAGAATAAAGAAAAGACATTGCAATAACAGAAAGGATTCCGACGGAATAGTCGGAATCCTTAATAAAGAAAAGACATTGCAATAACAGAAAGGATTCCGACGGAATAGTCGGAATCCTTAATAAAGAAAAGACATTGCAATAACAGAAAGGATTCCGACGGAATAGTCGGAATCCTTAATAAGAACTAGATGGCTACTGTTGCAAGCAACAGACGGATTCCTCCTTTATTAGACCTTCCTCGGAACTGAAGTGCTAAAATCCGAATAAAGAAGATGAAAAATGAATAGTTGCTTTAGTACCTTATACACTTGAGCAAATGGGTCAAAAGAGCTTATGTCTAATTTGGGACTCTTATTTATTTATCAACAAAATAGAAGAAAAAAATGATAGATACCTTTCATGTTTACGAAAGCTTTAAACTCCATGCACAATCAATATCTAATCCTTTACAAAAGAATTGCACAATGATGTTGCAATGAGATAATTTCTATTAATAGAAAATGACAACAACATGAAACTACTGATATGTAATGATACTAAGAATAAAAATGAAAGAAACAGAGAACAAGAATAAAAGAGTTATCTATCTTACTATGTAAAGTTCAAATAAGAAGTACTAATTGTGTGAAGAATAAATAGTTTAGGACAAAATTCTGTGAATTCTACAAGACTAAATTTTTGTTATGACCTTGAAAAAGTTAATTTGACCTTTAACCAAGGTCATGGATAAAAGATAAGCATTTGAATTTATTCTCATCAAGTGTCCTCTTGATCTAATCAAAGCTCAATTTTTTATCGACAAAAGTCTGTTGTGACCTTGAAATCGAACAAATGACCTTGGGTCAAGGTCAAGGTCAAGGTGAAAGAACTTGATGCAAGGAATATTTGCGCCATGTTTGAACTCTCAAGGTCAAATGGTCTTTGTTCTATAGGCAAAAGTTTGTTGTGACCTTGGGTCAAGGTCAAGGTCAAGGTGAAAGAACTTGATGCAAGGAATATTTGCGCCATGTTTGAACTCTCAAGGTCAAATGGTCTTTGTTCTATAGGCAAAAGTTTGTTGTGACCTAGAGAATCAAAATTTGACCTTGGGCCAAGGTCAAGGTGAAAGGGCTTGGCTCAATGATTGTATTTATGAAGTTTGAACTGTCAAGGTCAAATAGTCTTTGTTCTATAGGCAAAAGTTTGTTGTGACCTTGAGAATCATAATGTGACCTTTGAACTAGGTCATCATCAATGACTACCTATTAGTAGCCTACCATCCAAGGTTCAACTCAAAATCTCAAAAACTGTAGAAATTGGCACCGTGCCAATTTAAAGTTCCATTTTCAACTCGATATACTGCGAAAACCGTAAATATTTTATTGAGCATGTAAGCGTATAAAAGTTTACAATTTTTCCAGAGAACATTTTAAAACAAATTTCGTTCAAATCGTACGGTTAGTTTAGGAGTTATAAGTGTTTAAAGATTTGACATTTGATGACCTCCAGCGGGGGCATTGGTGAACTTATCGACAAACAAAAAATTGTTAAAGAAGATCTTTATCTGCTCTTTCTAATGGTACCATCCTTTTTATTCTGTGTTAAAAGACCTTTGAATAAAGTGTCTGGACATGATGAGGGGTAAGAATAATAAGAATAATAATAAGAATAATAAGAATAAATAAAAGACATTGCAATAACAGAAAGGATTCCGACGGAATAGTCGGAATCCTTAATAATAATAAGAATAAAGAAAAGACATTGCAATAACAGAAAGGATTCCGACGGAATAGTCGGAATCCTTAATAACAGGGATTTTCACGTGCATTTCGTTAGCTTCAATATATTTTGCCCGTCTTGCACGTTATTTCTATCGGTTATTTGTTGTGTGTCACACACAACAAATAAACGATAGACTGATAATATGTGAGATGGGTGAAATATTGAAGCTAGTGTTTCGTGTGCATTGCATGTATTTGCCACGTACATTAATTGTCCGTGGCTGTTGGTGGAATAAACTTTCAAGTGGTTCAAAACTTCATTCCACATCCAACGCCGTTCAGATTTTTACCGTGTCCAACCACGTCTACAAATCATACATAGCCTGTCTTAAAGCGAACAATAAAGTCTGCTTCATGGGAGAGCTTTTTTGGATGTGTTTTGGGCTTGATCAAGCCATAAAGTGCAGTGTGACCGTCATTAAGTACAGGCTAATGTGAACAATAATGTCATCAAAGTTTCAATCTTCAAATGAATGATCCGGTGGTAAGGTAGTTCAGTGTGTTAAAATGATTACTTTATAGTTGGTTTGAGCCTGGCTGCGAACCTCACGGTGATTAATTACTTTTACAAGATTGAAGATGAATCATAATTGTTGATTGTCTACATGTACTTGATTTAAGAGACATCTATCTGATTAAACAATTATATAAAGCACAAAAGAGGTAAAAACAACCATGTTCACATTTCAGTTAATGTCGGATAAAGGTACAAGTGACTACGACGCTAAACATGTTTAAATCCAGCTGAAGGGACAGTACTTCCCTTATAATGAGGTGGGGTGGGGTGGGGGAGTGGGGAGGGGGGTGGCACACAGTGACATTTACATACATGTAATTATCATACACACTCATGAAGTAATATATAAACTGAACTCTCATGCTAGTCAGAACCTGCAATGTAAGTAGTACTAAAGCTAGAAAGGCTATAACTCGTATATATATTACATATATATATATATATATACATATATCATGACTATATACATGTAAGTAATATTCTCTTTCAAATAAACCAAAGTAGACCCTTCAAATGGCAACACCAGGTGCCTTTACCTATAAACCAAAGTAGACCCTTCAAATGGCAACACCAGGTGCCTAAGTAAAGTCAACGTCTCCTGTTTGCATGCAACACCCGTGAAATTAAACAATTATACATATACTTGTTTACTTCTTATTTCACATACTTCAGCAAAAAAACATTTCGACTGACACTGAGACAGTGCCATGCATACTGTGAATTAGACAGTCAACATAAACATAAACAATAATAATCATGAACCACAATAAATCGTTGCAGACCTAAAATCGTTAAAGAGTTTGACCTTGGAATGAAAGTCTCTGACCTGATATAAATGTAATTATGTTGATCTGAGTGCATATGTTATATTTACATGTGCATGTATCATGAATTCACTAAGTCTTATACATTTCTCTCAAGATTTTGACCTTGAATTTAGGTCTCTGACCTAGGACCAATGTTCATGTAGACATCATTAATTCACATAAACATTTCCTTCAAGATTTTGACCTTGAATTTAGGTCTTTGACCTTGCACCAATTTTCAATTTGGCATAATGATCAATTCTTTTAAACAATTCACTTACCAGTAATATTTCTTGCAAGATTAATAGTAATTCAACATTGATAGAAATGATTTTGCTTTTCAGTAAACAGGTGTCCTTCCAATGTAGCTATAGAATGGATTAAGCTGACCCTAGTTGTTGATTTGTACAATGTCTGCCATCTCCGGTAAACCTTTGCTGAGCACAAGCAGTAGTCCCACCAACTCTGGTGTCACGTCAGATACCACACCCAAGTCTGATGGATCATCCTCACAGTGTGTCTTTGAGTCAGTCCAGACGCAAATTACGGATTTAACAGAAAAGAGCACTGCTCTTTTACAAGTAGATAGTGACAGTGCCCTCCACAATGGTTATTCAACATCCTCGTCAAATTGTGAAATGTCAGTTTCTGCTCCGTTTACCACGGCACCAGAATCTCAGCCGCCACAGGAAGCAAAACTGACGGTAAAATCGCCCGCTAAAAAAACCCAAGTGAAGATAATAATACACGGAAAAACCAAGAAGGAGATTGTGCTTGAACAAAAGGACTACACAAAAACTGTAGAGGATGTGTGTGTAAGGTTACTGAAAGATAATTATGAGAATCTTGGTCCGGCAGCGGTCCAGTTGTTTGGTTTAGCGTCATTCGACTCTAAACGCTCTCCCAAAATTATTTGGAAAAATCCATCTAGCACATTTCAAGATGTCGTGAAAAATCAAGAGAATCAGAATTATGAGTATTATTTACGTCTGAGATTTGTTCCTAAGTATGAGGAACAACTTGAAAAATTACCAAACTTTGGATCTGATCTGGTGAGGTACCTGTTTTACCAATGTAGTGATGACTACGTGAAAGACAGATTGAAAAAGATTTTTGGTAAACATATAGATAACGGACCAAAGAAACGGGGATATGCGGTACTTCATATGTTGATAGAAATCAAAGAGGAAGGCAAAGATGGCCCTGAGTACATAAAGAAATATAAGAAAATGGAAGACTTTCTTCCGCCAGCAGAGATACCAAGACATTTTTGGAATTTATTTAAGAAATTGAAATTAGAGGGGAACATCAAAGATCAACTTGACAAACATTGGGAGTCATGTTGTAGATTGCCTGTTGAGGAGCTTATGTTAGCGTACATCCGTGATGTCGTGCAGATGGTGGGAATTTACGGAATCGAGCAGTACCAAGCCGACAAGGTGGACGGAACTAAAGAAAAGAAGGAAGTGTCACTTGTGATAAATGTCCACACCGAGGATGCGGACATGAAGGGACTGTACCTGGATGAGGTATTAACCTAATATTGTCTCAACGTTTTCTTTTCTCGTTTGTTTGACACTATTGTACTAAAGTTCTATCTAAAAAATATGCAGGTATTTAATTACAGTATTGATATTATTGGCCGATAAATTTTTTTTCTTTTTGCAGACATTGTTCAGCAGAATCGAGGACTTCCGCTCCGTCAGCATCATTCCAGCTGTCCAGTCTACGGCAGTTAACGTTCATCTTGACCGCTCTGAAGGTCACTCTCAGGTACTTTTTAGTCAAGGAACATTCAGAGATGGACAAATTAACTGGTAGCATATTGACCTTAATACAACGAATCAATGACATTGTATAAGGTCACTATCAGGTAATTTTTAATCAAGGAACATTCAGAGATGGACAATTAATTGGTAGCATATTGACCTTAATACAACGTATCCATGTATAAGGTCAATCTCAGGTAATTTTTGATCCAGGAACATTCAGAAATGGACAAATTAATTGGTAGCATATTGACCTTAATACAAGGAATCAATGTATAAGGTCACTCTCAGGTAATTCATTCAGAGATGGACAGATTAATAAGTAGCATATTGATCTTAATACAATGTATCCATGTATATGGTCACTCTTAGGTAATTTTTAGCTCTACTGGTCTATGACAAGTCGAGCTTATGCGATCGCCCTGTGTCCGGCGTCCGTCCGTCTGTCCGTTAAACATTTCTTGTGGTTTCCAGTCCTCTGAAACTGTTGGTGATGGAAAGTTAATTCTTTTTGCAACATGATTGGTCTATGGTCTAGTTGTGCACCTGATATTTTGTTTGAGCCCCTGACCCCCAGGGTCTTAGAAAATGGGTGTAATCATTTTTTCCTATATAACTCTATGTAATCTTGTGGTCACCATTTCTCAGAAAGTATAAATGATAGAAAGTTATATCTTTTTGCAATATAAAAGGTTGATGATTTAGTCGTGCACCTGATATTTCGTTTGAGCCCCTGATCCCTGGGGTCTAAGGAAATGGGTGTGGTCATTTTCTCCTATATAACTCTATGTAATCTTGTTGTCACCATTTCTCAGAAAGTATAAGTGATAGAAAGTTAAATCTTTTTGCAATATCAACGGTTGATGATCTTGTTGTGCACCTTATATTTCGTTTGAGCCCCTGATCCCTGGGGTCTAAGGAAATGGGTGTGGTCATTTTCTCCTATATAACTCTATGTAATCTTGTTGTCACCATTTCTCAGAAAGTGTAAATGATAGAAAGTTAATTCTTTTTGCAATATTAAAGGTCTATGATCTAGTTGTGCACCTTATATTTCATCTGAGCTCCTGATCCCTGGGGTCTTAGGAAAAGGGTGTGGTCATTTTCTTCTATATAACTCTATGCAATCTTGTGGTCATTATTTCTCAGAAAGTATAAATGATAGAAAGTTTAATCTTTTTGCAATATTAAAGGTCTATGAACTAGTAAATTGTGCATCTGATATTTCATCTGAGTCCCTGACCCCTGGGGTCTTAGGAAACGGGTGTGGTTATTTTCTCCTGTGAACCTCAATGTTATTTCTCAGAAAGTATAAAAAATAGAAAGTTAATTCTTTTTGCTATACTTTATGTCTATGATTGAGCTGAGCACAAGATATTTTGTTAGAGCCTCTGACCCCCAGGGTCTTAGAAAATGGGTGTGGTCATTTCCTCTTATATAACCCTATATAATCTTGAGGTCACCATTTCTCAGAAAATGTAAATGATAGAAAGTTAATTTTTTTGCAATGTTCAAGATCTATGAGCTAGTTGTGCACCTGAAGTTTTGTTCGATCCCCTTACCCAGGGTCTTAGACAATGGGTGTGGTCACTTTCTTCTTTATATATAACTCAATGTAATCTTGTCATCACAATTCCTCAGAAAGTGTAAGTAATAGAAAGTTGATTCTTTTTTTATATATAATAGATCTATAATCAAGCTGTACACAAGATATTTTGTTTGAGCCCCTGACCCCAGGATCTTCGAAAATGGGTGTGGTCATTTTCTCCTATATATATAACTTACTGTAATTTTGTGATCATCTTTTCTCAGAAAGTATTTAGGATACAAAGTCAATTCTTTTTGCAACATGATGGGTCTATGGTCTAGTTGTGTACATGTACCTGATGTTTTGTGTGAGATTCAGACCCCAAGGGTCTTGGAAAGTGGGTGTGGTCATTTTCTCCTACATGACTATGTATTATATATATTATGCATTCTTTTGAAAACCATTTCTCAGACTGAGTTAGAGTGCATAATTGGTAAAGTATAAATTCTTTTTGCATAACACATATGTAAAGGGATAATATTAATGTGGTTTGATTATCCACGTGATAATTAGTTTTAGCCCCTGACCTCCAAGTTCTTGGAAAATGGATGTGGTCATTTTCTAGTATACAACTCTATGTAATTTTCTGAACACCATTTACTGATAACTATGACTATGATAAGTATGACTGATAAAAAGATTTTTGCATTATGTTCAGACTTACGCTTTATGTTACACTTGTGTATCTAATATACTTTTTTAGCCCCTTACCCTTGGGTCTTAGAAATAGTTGCGTCATTTAGTTATGTATTTTACTAAACAACCAGGAGAGCTTCAGTCTCGTCAGAGACTTCTAGTTAATCGAGGAACATTCAGAAATGGACATTTAATTGGTAGCATATTGACCTTAATACAACGTATCTATGTATCAGAATGATAGACAATGATTAACATGATTTTCTTTTTAAAACAAAGAGTTGACAAAATTTCCTTTCTGGATGTACTTTTACATGTATTTAAAAGAAAGCAGTACCTTTGAATAGTTATGAAAGTTATGATGTTGTACTTTGTAAAATTTAGCATTTTAATGTTGAATGATCTAGAAAGAGGTAGACAGTTTGAAGTAGCAGTGATTTAAAAGATAACATAGTCCCAGTGCCTTGACAAGACCACAATGCACCTGTAATTCTTGTAATTGGCCCGTAACATTGTTACCTACATTTGTGATATCTATTTCAGAGTTTGAGTCTTTCATGAAATGTCAGAAGTTTTAAGGATTTTGATTGGTCCAAATAATAGATAAAGAGTTAGTTTTTCTCAGACCAAACAATTTTTAATCGGCAAATCCAATAAATCTGATACTTTTCAGGAACTCTTCATTTAAGGCAAGAACTTACAGGTTACATCGTATCTCGTTATAATTTCTCGTTTAACACGATCTTGCTATCCTTCAGGTTTTAGGCTTTACAAGCATGGAGGTTGCTGAATCGTTTGTGTCCGGATTAAACGGTTACTACCGTCTACTCAGTGACTACTACATGAGTCTCTGCCAGCAGGTGGAGCCACCTTCACAAAAGACTCTAACAGACCTTAGATGTCATGGCCCTGTTGAGTTAGTATATAAATTTTCTCTATTTTAGAATAGATTGGTTTTTCATGTTTTTTGCATTAAGAAGGAGTAATTGATGTTTAATTGATCTTTATTGACAGCAGTAATGTAATTATCATTTTTCTGTCATTATATTGCATGTTGAATAAGTTTTAAATTTTCACAACACATAATTGTATATAAATTAGGACAGATTATGCTGTGGAGAAACTCAAACACCGATATTCTGATGAGCAGTACTACATACTCAAACAACACGTTACGGCATTCAATTCCTACGATATTATCTTCTCATATCAACAGCAGTACAGACGATGGACGATTCACGTAAGATATTATTTCCTTAAAATTTTAAATTCTTACTCATTTAGCTTGGTAAGGATATTGGTGAGTGGAATTGAAACTTAGAAAGCAGATTCACTTTTCACTCCGGGATACCTGTCAACTCTCCCTCTTTAGGAGGGAGTCTCCCTCTTTTGGACTTCATCTCCCTCCTAAAATTACAACCTCCCTCTCCCTTCTACAATTACAACCTCCCTCCCAGGGGGGAGACTCCCTTTTTGGGCTTCATCTCCCTGTTACAGTAAGTGTCATTTTCCAACGAAAATAGTATAAATGTGCTGGATTTTTAGCTCTACAGGTCTTAGACCAGTCGAGCTTATGCGATACCCCGTCGTCCAGCGTCCGTCCGTCCGTCTGTCTGTCCCTCCCTCTGTCCGTCCGTCCGTCCTTCCGTAAACAATTCTTGTGCTCGCAACACCTCTGAAACCATTGGTGATAGAAAGATAATTCTTTTTGCATCCTACTTGGTATATGATCTAGTTGTGCACCTGACATTTGGTTTCAGCCCCTGACCCCCAGGGTCTTGGAAAATGGGTGTGGTCATGAAATTTTATGTAATCTTGTGCTGGCAACACCTCTGACACTATTAATGATGGAGACTTGATTCTTTTTGCAATATGATGGGTCTGTGGTGTAGTTGTGTACCTGATATTCTGTTTGAGCCCCTGACCCCCCAGGTCTTAGAAAATGGGTGTGGTCATTTTTTCCTATATAACTCTATGTAATCTTGTGCTCGCAACTCCTCTGACACTATAAATGATGGAGACTTGATTCTTTTTGCAATATGATGGGTCTTTGGTGCAGTTGTGCACCTGATATTTTGTTTGAGCCCCTGACCCCCAGGGTCTTAGAAAATGGGTGTGGTCATTTTTTCCTATATAACTCTATGTAATCTTGTGCTTGCAACTCCTCTGACACTATAAATTATGGAGACTTGATTCTTTTTGCAATATGATGGGTCTGTGGTGCAGTTGTGCACCTGATATTTTGTTTGAGCCCCTGACCCCCGGGGTCTTAGAAAATGGGTGTGGTCATTTTTTCCTATATAACTCTATGTAATCTTGTGCTCGCAACTCCTCTGACACTATAAATGATGGAGACTTGATTCTTTTTGCAATATGATGGGTCTGTGGTGCAGTTGTGCACCTGATATTTTGTTTGAGCCCCTGACCCCCAGGGTCTTAGAATATGGGTGTTGTCATATTCTCTTATATAACTCTATGTAATCTTGTGCTCGCAACTCCTCTGACAATATAAATAATGGAGACTTTATTTGTTCTGCAATATGATGGGTCTGTGGTGTAGTTGTGCACCTAGTATTTTGTTTGAGCCCCTGACCCCCAGGGTCTTAGAAAATGGGTGTGGTCATTTTTTCCTATATAACTCTATGTAATCTTGTGCACACATTACTACTCTGACACTATAAACAATGGAGAGTTAATTCTTTTTGCAATATGATGGGTCTTGGATTAGTTGTGCACTTGATATTTTGTTTTAGCCCCTGATCCCAAGGGTCTTAGAAAATGGGTGTGGTAATTTTTTCCTATATTATTGTGCTCTCTACTCTTCTAAAGCCATTCATAATGGAGAGTTAATTGGTTATGCAATAATATGGAATTGTAGTCTTGTTGTGTCATTGATAGTTCATTTGAGCTAGCAGCCCCTTGCCCCTTAGGATCTTGGAAAATGGGTGAGGCATTCTTTTTTGAAATACTATATCTCGGATATTATGAATTATATGAGTGATATTCTACTTGCAGTCTAATGGATATGTTGTTTTGTCGTGCTACTTATAATTAGCTCACCTCGACGAAGTTGAGTGAGCTTATGCTATAACCCTACGCGTCCGCGTCCGCGTCCTCGTCCGCGTCCGCGTCCGCGTCCGTGTCCGCGTCCGTGTCCGCGTCCGCGTCCGGTTAAGAAGTTTGGGGTAGCTCAGTATCTGACAAAGTACTAATGCTACAGTAACCAAACTGGCACAAGTGATTCATCTTTGGATGCTGAGGTGAACCCATGCATCGTATGCAGCATCTGACCTACATTTTCCGCTTGAGTGACTTGGTTAAGAAGTTTGGGGTAGCTCAGTATCTGACAAAGTACTAATGCTACAGTAACCAAACTGGCACAAGTGATTCATCTTTGGATGCTGAAGTGAACCCATGCATCGTATGCAGCATCTGACCTACATTTTCCGCTTGAGTGACTTGGTTAAGAAGTTTGGGGTAGCTCAGTATCTGACAAAGTACTGATGCTACAGTAACCAAACTTGCACAAGTGATTCATCTTTGGATGCTGAGGTGAACCCATGCATGGAATGCAGCATCTGACCTACATTTTCCTCTTGAGTGACTTGGTTAAGAAGTTTGGGGTAGCTCAGTATCTGACAAAGTACTAATGCTACAGTAACCAAACTGGCACAAGTGATTCATCTTTGGATGCTGAGGTGAACCCATACATCGGATGCAGCATCTGACCTACATTTTCCGCTTGAGTGACTTGGTTAAGAAGTTTGGGGTAGCTCAGTATCTGACAAAGTACTGATGCTACAGTAACCAAACTTGCACAAGTGATTCATCTTTGGATGCTGAGGTGAACCCATGCATCGGATGCAGCATCTGACCTACATTTTCCGCTTGAGTGACTTGGTTAAGAAGTTTGGGGTAGCTCAGTATCTGACAAAGTACTGATGCTACAGTAACCAAACTGGCATAAGTGATTCATCTTTGGATGCTGAGGTGAACCCATGCACCGGATGCAGCATCTGACCTGCATTTTACGCTTGAGTGATTTGGATAAGAAGTTTGGGGTAGCTCAGTATCTAGCAAAGTACTAATGCTACAGTAACCAAACTTGCACAAGTGATTCATCTTTGGATGCCGAGATGGACCCATGCATCGGATGCAGCATCTGACCTACTTTTTCCACTTGAGTGATTTCGCTTTTAAAAGCCAATATTGAGCAAAGTATGAGTGCTACATGTACCAAACTTGCATATTGGATGTATCTTTGATCAAACTTTCATAAAATGACCTTGACCTACTTTTTCTGCTTGAGTGATTTTGCCTTTAAAAGCCAATATTGAGCAAAGTATAAGTGCTAGATGTTCCAAACTTGCATATTAGATGTATCTTTGATAAAACTTTCATAAAATGACCTCGACCTACTTTTTCCGCTTGAGTGATTTTTCCTTTAAAAGCCAATATTGAGCAAAGAATAAGTGATACATGTACCAAACTTGCATATTGGATGTATCTTTGATCAAACTTTCATAAAATGACCTTGACCTACTTTTTCCGCTTGAGTGATTTTGCCTTTAAAAGCCAATATTGAGCAAAGTATAAGTGATACATGTACCAAACTTTCATATTGGATGTATCTTTGATCAATCTTTCATAAAATGACCTCGACCTACTTTTTCCGCTTGAGTGATTTTGCCTTTAAAAGCCAATATTGAGCAAAGTATAAGTGATACATGTACCAAACTTGCATATTGGATGTATCTTTGATCAATCTTTCATAAAATGACCTCGACCTACTTTTTCCGCTTGAGTGATTTTGCCTTTAAAAGCCAATATTGCGCAAAGTATAAGTGATACATGTACCAAACTTGCATATTGGATGTATCTTTGATCAATCTTTCATAAAATGATCTTGACCTACTTTTTCCGCTTGAGTGATTTTGCCTTTAAAAGCCAATATTGAGCAAAGTATAACTGCTACATGTACCAAACGTGCATATTGGATGTATCTTTGATCAAACTTTCATAAAATGACCTTGACCTACTTTTTCCGCTTGAGTGGTTTTGCCTTAAAAGCCAATATACATGTACTAAGAAATATGTTTGAATTGAATTTTGCTGTCACAAGGTGAGCTTTGTTATCTGTGATTACCTATGTTTAGCTCACCTCGACGAAGTTGAGTGAGCTTATGCTATAACCCTACGCGTCCGCGTCCGCGTCCTCGTCCGCGTCCGCGTCCGTGTCCGCGTCCGTGTCCGCGTCCGCGTCCGGTTAAGAAGTTTGGGGTAGCTCAGTATCTGACAAAGTACTAATGCTACAGTAACCAAACTGGCACAAGTGATTCATCTTTGGATGCTGAGGTGAACCCATGCATCGTATGCAGCATCTGACCTACATTTTCCGCTTGAGTGACTTGGTTAAGAAGTTTGGGGTAGCTCAGTATCTGACAAAGTACTAATGCTACAGTAACCAAACTGGCACAAGTGATTCATCTTTGGATGCTGAAGTGAACCCATGCATCGTATGCAGCATCTGACCTACATTTTCCGCTTGAGTGACTTGGTTAAGAAGTTTGGGGTAGCTCAGTATCTGACAAAGTACTGATGCTACAGTAACCAAACTTGCACAAGTGATTCATCTTTGGATGCTGAGGTGAACCCATGCATGGAATGCAGCATCTGACCTACATTTTCCTCTTGAGTGACTTGGTTAAGAAGTTTGGGGTAGCTCAGTATCTGACAAAGTACTAATGCTACAGTAACCAAACTGGCACAAGTGATTCATCTTTGGATGCTGAGGTGAACCCATACATCGGATGCAGCATCTGACCTACATTTTCCGCTTGAGTGACTTGGTTAAGAAGTTTGGGGTAGCTCAGTATCTGACAAAGTACTGATGCTACAGTAACCAAACTTGCACAAGTGATTCATCTTTGGATGCTGAGGTGAACCCATGCATCGGATGCAGCATCTGACCTACATTTTCCGCTTGAGTGACTTGGTTAAGAAGTTTGGGGTAGCTCAGTATCTGACAAAGTACTGATGCTACAGTAACCAAACTGGCATAAGTGATTCATCTTTGGATGCTGAGGTGAACCCATGCACCGGATGCAGCATCTGACCTGCATTTTACGCTTGAGTGATTTGGATAAGAAGTTTGGGGTAGCTCAGTATCTAGCAAAGTACTAATGCTACAGTAACCAAACTTGCACAAGTGATTCATCTTTGGATGCCGAGATGGACCCATGCATCGGATGCAGCATCTGACCTACTTTTTCCACTTGAGTGATTTCGCTTTTAAAAGCCAATATTGAGCAAAGTATGAGTGCTACATGTACCAAACTTGCATATTGGATGTATCTTTGATCAAACTTTCATAAAATGACCTTGACCTACTTTTTCTGCTTGAGTGATTTTGCCTTTAAAAGCCAATATTGAGCAAAGTATAAGTGCTAGATGTTCCAAACTTGCATATTAGATGTATCTTTGATAAAACTTTCATAAAATGACCTCGACCTACTTTTTCCGCTTGAGTGATTTTTCCTTTAAAAGCCAATATTGAGCAAAGTATAAGTGATACATGTACCAAACTTGCATATTGGATGTATCTTTGATCAAACTTTCATAAAATGACCTTGACCTACTTTTTCCGCTTGAGTGATTTTGCCTTTAAAAGCCAATATTGAGCAAAGTATAAGTGATACATGTACCAAACTTTCATATTGGATGTATCTTTGATCAATCTTTCATAAAATGACCTCGACCTACTTTTTCCGCTTGAGTGATTTTGCCTTTAAAAGCCAATATTGAGCAAAGTATAAGTGATACATGTACCAAACTTGCATATTGGATGTATCTTTGATCAATCTTTCATAAAATGACCTCGACCTACTTTTTCCGCTTGAGTGATTTTGCCTTTAAAAGCCAATATTGCGCAAAGTATAAGTGATACATGTACCAAACTTGCATATTGGATGTATCTTTGATCAATCTTTCATAAAATGATCTTGACCTACTTTTTCCGCTTGAGTGATTTTGCCTTTAAAAGCCAATATTGAGCAAAGTATAACTGCTACATGTACCAAACGTGCATATTGGATGTATCTTTGATCAAACTTTCATAAAATGACCTTGACCTACTTTTTCCGCTTGAGTGGTTTTGCCTTAAAAGCCAATATACATGTACTAAGAAATATGTTTGAATTGAATTTTGCTGTCACAAGGTGAGCTTTGTAATCTGTGATTACCTATGTTTTGTTATAGCGCCTGCTCCCTATGGTCTTTGGTTTAAAAAAAAGACAGGAAATTGTCATTTTAGAAAAAAAACCAACCAGGAGAGCTACAGTCTCGTCAGAGACTTCTGGTTTAAATAGAAACGCATTGCTGTCAGCAAAATATCCACCAAGAACAATTATGGTACATTGTATGTGGTGTATGCATTGTATGTTGTAGTCATTTTATTAGCTCACCTCGACGAAGTTGAGTGAGCTTATGCTATAACCCCACGCGTCCGCATCCGCGTCCGCGTCCGTGTCCGTGTCCGCGTCCGTGTCCGCGTCCGTGTCCGGTTAAGAAGTTTGGGGTAGCTCAGTATCTGACAAAGTACTAATGCTACAGTAACCAAACTTGCACAATTGATTCATCTTTGGATGCTGAGGTGAACCCATGCATCGGATGCAGCATCTGACCTACATTTTCCGCTTGAGTGACTTGGTTAAGAAGTTTGGGGTAGCTCAGTATCTGACAAAGTACTAATGCTACAGTAACCAAACTGGCACAAGTGAATCATCTTTGGATGCTGAGGTGAACCCATGCATCGTATGCAGCATCTGACCTACATTTTCCGCTTGAGTGACTTGGTTAAGAAGTTTGGGGTAGCTCAGTATCTGACAAAGTACTAATGCTACAGTAACCAAACTGGCACAAGTGATTTATCTTTGGATGCTGAGGTGAACTCATGCATTGGATGCAGCATCTGACCTACATTTTCCGCTTGAGTGACTTGGTTAAGAAGCTTGGGGTAGCTCAATATCTGACAAAGTACTGATGCTACAGTAACCAAACTTGCACAAGTGATTCATCTTTGGATGCTGAGGTGAACCCATGCATCGGATGCAGCATCTGACCTACATTTTCCGCTTGAGTAATTTGGATAAGAAGTTTGGGGTAGCTCAGTATCTGACAAAGTACTGATGCTACAGTAACCAAACTTGCACAAGTGATTCATCTTTGGATGCCGAGATGGACCCATGCATCTGATGCAGCATCTGACCTACTTTTTCCACTTGAGTGATTTCGCTTTTAAAAGCCAATATTGAGCAAAGTATAAGTGCTACATGTACCAAACTTGCATATTGGATGTATCTTTGATCAAACTTTCATAAAATGACCTTGACCTACTTTTTCCGCTTGAGTGTTTTTGCCTTTAAAAGCCAATATTGGGCAAAGTATAAGTGCTAGATGTTCCAAACTTGCATATTAGATGTATCTTTGATCAAACTTTCATAAATGACCTCGACCTACTTTTTCCGCTTGAGTGATTTTGCCTTTAAAAGCCAATATTGAGCAAAGTATAAGTGATACATGTACCAAACTTGCATATTGGATATATCTTTGATCAATCTTTCATAAAATGACCTTGACCTACTTTTTCCGCTTGAGTGATTTTGCTCTATAAAGCCAATATTGAGCAAAGTATAAGTGCTAGATGTTCCAAACTTGCATATTAGATGTATCTTTGATCAAACTTTCATAAAATGACCTTGACCTACTTTTTCCACTTGAGTGATTTTGCCTTTAAAAGCCAATATACATGTACTAAGAAATATGTTTGAATTGAATTTTGCTGTCAAGAAGTGAGCTTCGTAATCTGTGTTTAACATTTTCTTGTACAAATGTACTAAGAAGGTAAGCAACCAATGAAATTTTGATAAAGATAGTTCCCTCCAAATATCACAACTAATTTATCAAAGAATGTCACATACATGTAATTAGTTCATGTGTATTCTCCCTCTTTTTCGATTGTCAAGGAGGGAATTCTCCCTCTTTTGAGAATTTCAAAAGAGAAAAGGAGTGCAATAGTGTTTATTATAAATTTATAGACTTCCATAACTACATTATATATAAAAAGATCATTCTATAAAACAGGTTGGGTACTGGTAATCTCGCTATGCAGAACATTCGGTTTATCTAACATTTCGTGTAATACAAATTATTTTTTACAAAAAGGGGAATGTGATGCAGTGTAAGGATGCCTTTGCTATAAGTTCTATCCAAAGTAAGAGAGGTAATATCCTTTTATAAAGCTGAAAAACGATCGGCGTGATTGGTGTAGATGAAAGTGAAAGTAGAACGCCGATCCTGTTTGTGCATTATAAAAAGCAAATATCCACCTTATTTTAGATGCAACTCATAGTTAGGGTGTTATTACACTGCATCACATTTCCAATTTTGTATCAAAATTATCTATTTTGATAAAAAATATAGAGAAATCAATTGTTCTGCATTGTGAGATTACCCACCGTGATTAAGCTTACTTTGACTTTGTCATTCTAAACATTTTTATCATGTAAGAAAATTGGAGATTTGAGAGTTCTGAAAGCTAGTGATTATAACTGTGGTCTTAAGTAATGCATTTCATTCACACAAGAATTTGACAAAGTTTCAACTCTCAACTTTTTGAAAAAAATATCTGATATTGAATACAATGTTGGGAATTATGTACATACCAGGCTGTTTTGCCCCTCCTTTTAAACCCTAGATAATATGAAAGGGTCTCTAAGATTTGGTCAGAGATCTCCAATAGATTAAATTATTGTTTGAACTATTGATGTGAGTGTAGAATAATAAAATCAAGTAAATTTAATTTGTAGAAAGAGAAAGGAAAGTTTAGGATAGAGAAAGACGAGGAAAGATTTGATAGCTTAAAGAAGCTGATAAATCACATGGTAGAGGTGAGGATGGCATTGCCCTCAAATCCTCAATGTGTCCGACCAAGACCAGGTAATCAATAAGATAAGACTCGCCTCAGCAGTAACTTGAGAGTCTGAATTTGTGAAACTATACCATGATTTTTACCTCTCATTTGAAAAAAAAAACTTTAAGGTAGAGATTTCTAGCCCTTTATTGCCGAAGTCTCATGAGTGACTGTTACAATATAGTTATAGCGAGCTCCTTATGGTAACGCGTATACACTTACTTTACTGAGAAAAGATGCTAAATCCATGAATGAGAATGTACTACTATGCTTTCAAAAACTTTCGTCCTCTCACGTACAGAGTTGCTGCGGAGATGCTGGATATTGCCATTTACATCTTTTTTCGACATGCAAGTTGACGTATAAGCTATACTCAATTTTTGCTTACAAGTTAAATTTATTGATATAATTTTTCGTAAAGCAGATTACGAAATAGCATCAACAACTTGGCGTAACCACGAAATCTTTTAGGAAAGCCGACATTTCCGTTTGAGTATATTGTTTACTGTACTTCTATGACGTCATTGACGTCATTGACGTCATCACGCCAAATCGCTAATGTCACTTTGACGTCGTAAGTTTTTCCTTTAATGGACGTATTTTGCTTGACGTAAACGCTTTTAAAAAGGTCATTAATCCGGCCAAAGTATTCCCATGGGCGATTTTGTGTTCAATCCGGATGGCTTCACGGTATTAAGTTTCTCAATCCAGAACACTTCTCGAATTAGAGGCAACCGAACATTTCTCCAAAATTATAATTTTGAAGTCCAATACTGCATGTGTCACAGTGTTTCTTTCTTTTTTTCTTTTTCTTTTTTGTTATTGAAATGTTGTGAAACAGGCTTTGGACTATTGTGTCCGACATCTTTTTTTTTTGGTCGATATGCAATGAGTTATTTATTTTCATTTAACCTTCTTCTGACAGAATTAAAATGGCTTGAAATAAAAAAAGAAAAATCACAGTTAGGAAATATATGAGCTATATGAGCTTAGGTCGATTCCGTTTTTAACCAGGTCTGTTTATAAATCCTTGGTCAAGAATCATATTTTAAGCCCCACCCCCCCCCCCCCCCCCCCCCCCCCCCCCCCCCCCCCCCCCCCCCCCCCCCCCCCCCCCCCTTAATTAAAATGTTTATTTGCTTCCGTGTTTCCACTCGCCTTATACTACTTTTTTTTGGCAATCATCAAACTGAAAGTTTTGTAAGATAAGATAAACCGTCATAGTCTAAAATGCAAGAAAGAAACTTTTATTTTCATTTTCTTTTCTCTCCGCTCGCACAAAAAGGTTTTGCCTTGATTCATATTAACATATTCATGTCATATGAGCAAATGTTCATGTGTTATGAGGTATATTCATGTTCTTGGATGTGACCGATCAAAATATTGATTTTACACACCAGACTTATATGGATGTCAAATTACTTGGCAAACTTTTGATTTTATAATACGTCAAAAGTGCTTCAATATGTTTCCAGTGACTCATTTGTGATATCATAATGAAAAACATTACCAAAGTGCTGTAATAATTACATCGAGACGTAATGCTTGTGGGAAATATTATCGATATGAACGTCTCTGTCTTTATAAGAATTCAGCAAGGTTATTTTAGCGTGGAGGAAATTTTCACAAAGTCCATTGATTTGTGAAGTACACGTATTAAAAATTACCCCCACGCAAAAATTTCCATGTTTACCCTAATATTTTAACAGAGTTAGCGCTAATTTAAGACCACGCTTATTGTATAATCTGTATATTATAATGGAGAATGAGTAAAGTGCGCTAATTCATTATTCTGTTGTGTCCATTGCTCCATTTTGCCCTGTTTCCGCTAAGATTAAGTACACATACAGTATATGATGTCCATAGTCTGACTGTCAATGAAACATCTCATGAATATGGTCTATTGTCACCCGGCAAGACCTGTCATATGTAATGCTTCCTCAACACTACAACTAGAAGAGATGCCGATGGCACTGAAGTTTGTCTCATGAGATAGATACCAAATTCTACTCTTGGTTAGAAAGAGTGCAATGTGGAGTGAAGAAATTTGCCAAAGGTCACAATGGCATTTTGTGTCTGAAAATGGTTTTATTTTAAGTCACAACCTTTGGGTCTTCAATCCACCCTGCTAAACACATATCTCTTATACAACTTGAGCCCATCATGGAAAATGATCCTCAAATAATGAAATAGCATTTAGATTAGATAAGGCACATTGACCTTGAAACAGATATATAACTTTTCCATTCTGACTTTATGTTTCGCTTTCTGATCATTGTATGAAATATCAATGTTACCGAAATTAATTAAGTTATGGATGATTTTATTACAGAGCCATGTCACAACCTGAGGCGACTGTTCTTCAAGGAGGAATGCCTCATCCCTGATGAGGACATGGAGGACAAGATGATGGCAGCCCGTGCTCTGAAGCAGCCTGTTGTATTCCTCACCACAGATATACAGCTAGAACCAAACATAGGTATGTGTCAGACAAGGTATCCATTGAAGGAGCCTGTTGTACTCATCATCACAGATCTAGAGCTAGAACCAAATATAGGTACATGTATGTGTCGGACAAGGTATCCATTGAGGCAGCCTGTTGTACTCCTCACCATAGATCTAGAACTAGAACCAAATATACATGTAGGTATGTGTCAGACAAGGTGGCCATTGAAGCAGCCTGTTGTATTCCTCACCACAGATCTATTGGTCAAGGTCATAGGATTCTGATGATTAAAAATGGTTTCCGGATCATTTAAGAGCGTGTTATGCACCTATAATCATAAAACTTGTCAGGAATGTTCTCGTGAGTAAAGGATGACCCCTATTGATTTAGGGGTCGAAGGTCAAGGTCAAGCGGCTGATGATTGAAACTTGCACTTGCCAGAATTTTTTCCATAAGTTGATGATGACCCGTATTGATAAAGAGGTCAAAAAGTCAAAGGTCAAAGTCATAGGACTCTGATGATTGAAAATGGTTTCCTGACCATATTAGAATGTAAATTGCACTTTGCATCATGAAACTTGCCAAAAAATTTTCCCATATGAGTCAAGGATAATTATTTTGAAGTCAAAAGGACGTATTACAGACCATAAACAATGCATGCAAGTCTGCATACTTACACATACATTCAAGTTTTGCAACTTGGCATTTTGCATCTTTGGTGCATTTTGAGCATATTTTCCCTTAAGTTGATGGATAGCATAGAAACATGATACACTGTATCAGATACCTCATTAGCACAATAAGGATTACCCAGTCAGTCTTCAGTCTGTCAGAACAAATAAATAGATATGGTATGCAGTCTTCAAAGCAGGTACAGTCAAACATGTCTTATGTGACATTGCGAGGGCCGACAGAATATAGGTCACATAAGACAGGTGGTCACTTAATACAGGTTCGAGCTGATCTGACTTTGACCAATACAATTTCTGTAGTATAAGAATAAAATGATTTAATGAGTTGCTGCATATATTAATTCAAGTATTTATTGATCAATTATATTTAAAATCATATCTTCAGCGTTGACACTTAGACCGAACTCCAAGCTAGAGTCCTGAGCAACACTAAAAGTTGTAATTTACAGGTTCGGAATTTGGTATGGGACAGGAAAATTATGGTTGTTGTCGCTTTAGATAGGTTGTCCTTTTTCCATATGATAGAAAAATTGCTCGGGTAAAAAGACGAAGGTAGTAAAAAGCAAGAATTGTCAATATTGAAATACATGTATATGTTCTATAGTACCAATTTTGTTGTACTAGACACGTGTTTCGGATAGTTTAATCCTTGTCAGTAGTACTTCATGCCAAACAATTTAAAGTGAATCGCTAAAAAGAGGGTCACTCTTAGACAGGTTTGACTGTATATCATGCCTGAAGTCTGTGTCTATCAAAATGTGCGTATAAATGAACGAGTGCTTGAAAAACTTGTCCTTTTCGTAGATTGTGGTAACATGATTATACTCTTTAGAATCTCTATCTCATTATGAATGTACATAACTCATCAAAAAGATTTGTATGATAATAATTCAGAATATTTCTGTTTCCTTTTCAGATTTGGGTCGCTTTACGGAGGTGCGTACTGGATATCTACACGATGGCAGGAAGGTGGCAGTTAAAACTCTCAGAAAAACAAAGCCAGAGCAAATGTTCATGTGTTATGAGGTATGGTTTATGCTTCTTTCTGTCTGAGAGTATTATATTTTGTCTCTGAGTGTGAAAAGATATTTATGGAAAAATAATGAGTTTTGTTCTTTTTCTCTGAACAATGATATAATTTTAACCTCGGTTTGAAGACATGTTTCCCATGTCCCTCTGTCCATCAGTATGTCAATCAATATGTCTGCCCGTCTATACATCCATAAGAATGGTGATTGAATAGATGGTTGTTTGTAAAGAAAGATGTATTTACATATTATCTGAAATTATGTTGATATTAATTATTTCAGGTATACATACAGTAAATTTCATGTATGGATAATAAGGAGTGGTACTTTAGGAGTTTTAGGCTCCTGACATTGTTCTTAACCCCTTTCCTCCTCCAGATTTGGGCATTTTACATTGTGTATGTGATATTATCAATTACATATTGAATGAGGCATCTGTCTATTCCTCCAGCATTTACGTAGATGTACAGAGAAGATGATTCAGATTGAGGAGCCTAAGTTTTTTGTGGGAGTATGTGGTATACAGTTAAGTACCCCTCCTGCCCTCGTGATGGAGAATGCACAGTTTGGATCACTACATCGATTTTTCCAGCAACGTAAACCCGACCAACCCATTTACCTTCACCATCTACTGACAGCCTCCATCCAGATTGCCTCTGGCTTACTTTATTTGGTATGTTAAAACTATTTATTTTCTCATCCAACAAGCACGTTTATTGTCTATAGTTTGACGGAATATTTTTACGCATTTCAGTTTCAAGTATATGGACTACCCATTGACTATGAGATATTTCCTTTAAATGTCTATAGTTTGACAGAATATTTTATGCATTTCAGTTTCAAGTATATGGACTACCCATTGACTATGAGATATTTCCTTTAAATGTTGAAATTTTCGCGTGGTGGTAATTTTCGCATATTTCACGAATGAAGGGAATTTCCCCCACGCGAAAATAACCCTACTGCATTCTTATAAAGGCAGAGTCGTTTATATCGCTATTATTTCCCCCAAGCGTAAGGTCTTGTTTAAATAATCATGAAATTTTCCCCCATAAAAAATTACAACGTTTATAGTATATATTAAGATATTTTTCTTTAGTTTGAGTTTACAATTTCTGTTTCGATTACATTTGTACATTCATCCAGTACTGATATTAAAATCTGAATATACAAAGTTTTTATAACTGAACAAAGAAAAAAATTTATCAAGCACAAAGGAGCAAATATCTTTTTCCAGTTTTCTCATATTTCTATGGGACATAAGGATCGGAGCCATATTGATTCTGAAAATGTTACTTAGTAATATGGAAATTCACAAAATTTTCAAACTTGTTTTCAGCAAGAGCACAACGTCTATCATGGTAACATATGCTGTCATAATATCTTACTGTTCAAATATGCTATTGATGAAATTCATGTAAAGATCGGAGACCCTGGGATGGTTTCACTGCTCAACACACAATCTATAGACTACGAGGAAAATAGACGGAGGTTAGTTACAATAGGCAGTGATATTCTGCTTGTTGTTTAGATTTACTATAGGAAGAGTACAAAGATGATGACTGGTACTTGCATGTAAGTAGGAGTGTAAGTAAAGATTGCTGAGAAAAAATCTCAACCTTTAGTTAATCACGTATAAGAATAGAAAAAGAGATATTCATGTACATGTATATATAAGACCAAAATGTTTTTACAAAACGCTTTGATTAGAATTCAAGATTTAGAAAAAAAAAAACTAGTCTGTTTAAATCAATTCAATGCAAACTTTATGATTGCTGATTACAGATGTATTTTATAATTGTGAATTTACATGTATATGTAAGGCCAATATGAGTGGTTTTGTAGTTGTCCTTATGTGTAAGTCAGCTATTGTATTTATAACAGAGTCCCCTGGCTGGCCCCTGAGCTTCTAAATGACATGAATCAGATGACCACACAGTCAGATATGTACGCCTTTGGTACAACAATGTGGGAAATGTTCTCATTCGGCAAAAACCCCGTAGATACCATGTTTAGGCAGTTTGATTCAACGATGGTAAGTTATAAAGGGGTAGGGCCACGAAACCCCCAAATCCTCCCTGCAACTTTCCTTAATACTAAAGTCAATAAGAAATACCGGTACTTGAAGTTGAACATACAAATATTTGAATGTTGTCCACTTTTGATAATAAGAATAAATCAACCCATAAAGCACCTAAGAAAGTATTATGACGTCATTTAATGACATTATTTTGGCATTTTCGACAAAGAATGGGCAAAATTTCTAAAAAAAATTGTCTTTTGTTGAAGAATTCGATGTGGCCGCATTCATCAACTAAGATAAAACTTTTTGGTAAAAGAGATATGATATTCATGTTAGATAATGCATGCGGCCTTTGCTAACTTCATAGAAATATGTAGATTCTGCAGCTACATTGTATTTCGCAGATGTTTTCAGTGGGCTAAAAACTACAGATAATCGCATTGTTTTTAAATATTATCCAATAGAGAGTCTAACAATGTACCAATTCACAAATAAATATTCAATTAAGTACAATGTTCAAAAATAGGTCCAATATTGGGCTTCGTGGCCCTACCCTTTTATCATTCAGTGATTACCTGGGTGATGCATGAGCTCTACAAAGATTCAGTACATATTTGTGTGTTCATTTTTAATAGTTAAGGTTTAGAACTTTTGATTGTTGTACTAATGGTAAAATACACTTAAATTAAACTTCAGTTGCATATCAAATCAAACATTTTGTCTTATGTGGATGCCTGCTAACTACTTGAAAATAGAAATGATTTTTCCTGTGTGTTTCAGATATCACAGCGGATGCAGCAACATAAACTACCTATACCAGAATCTCTAGTCATCAAGAAAAACGAGGACATCATAAAAGAAAACGAGGATTATATACCAAGGATTAAACAGAAAGTTGTAGAAGTGATGAGACTGTGCTGGGAGAGTCAGCCTCAGAACAGACCCGGTGCTAACGAGATGGTGCGAGATCTTAACAGTATCATGGCATCCTATGGTAGGTTATGTCATAATGTATCTCTCATGTTCCATTTGATGAATTCTGTCAGATATTGTATGTTTAATTTGCATTTTCCTATTACACAATGTCAATTTAGCTATGGTACTTGTGTGCAGTCATACAATGTACATGTAAATCCATCCACTCCTGTATGTATATTATGACTGGTTGTTTATATATCATATATAGGTGGATCGTATCATCAGTATTCCAGAATACCGGAGTATGACTTATCAGCTGGTGATAGTGCCAGCATTACATCCGACCTATCGTCTGTCCCCACCGTACCTGTGACATACAGTGAGGACATCTCAAATTCAGGTATGTATCTTTTTTTTACTCAACAGAAACATACATGCCAGATGTTTTCAGCCATTCCGGATTAAAATTTCAGAGACCAAAAGTTAGATCCGTTGATCAGCTGTTTAGCCGACAATTACGTGACTCTCTTTGAACAATGAAAGAAGATATTACTTTGCACTGAAATACGGGACATTTCGGGACAAATTTTAATTTTACGGGAATTTTTGTGTCCCAGTGGGACAAATTTTACAGGCATGATTTTGTGGGACATTTTTGTCCCGCTGGGACATCTGGCAAGTATGCAGAAACTGAAATTCAAATTCTTATAATGGACTAGATGTGCTAACTTCTCAAATCAGCCCTAACATTTCGAAAAGAATCTGTTTTGTTTAACGAATAATTAGTGATCATTTATTGCAATGTTGAATATGTGAGCAAATACAGCGTCATAATTTTGAGCCCTCGTAACGTCACATGCTTGATATCATTTGCCTTAGAAAAACAAGGGACATTCATCGTATTTTATTCACAAATCTTCAATACTCAACTGCGTGCCAGGCCTTGCCCACAATATTTTTCATATAAATTGAAAGGCCGATCAGAAATTGTCATTTTGTATAATGGGCAAGGGTTGACGCACTACTTAATTTTTTATCAAAGTTTCGCTCAAAGCTTATCCATATTTTCAATGATTTCAATGTTTTTGTGTTGCCTGCAAAGCATAGCGACACTTAGGGATCACTTTGTCCGTTGTCCATCCTTCCGTCTATCTGTCTGTCAGATCTGTCTCTGTCTGTCTGTCATACTTTGGGTGTTACAGCCCATAACTTTTGATTGGTAAGTGATAGGGCTTTGATATTTCACATAATTATTCCTTAAGACAAGACCTTTCTAAACATACCATAATGTTTGACCTTGTGACCTTGACCTAGATATTTGACCTACTTTTAGAAAAAGTTAAGATTCTTTTTATCTTTTGATTGGTAAGTGATGGGCTTTGATATTTCACATGTGTATTCCTTGTACCAAGACCTTTCTACACATACCATAATTTTTGACCTATTGACCTTGACCTACATATTTTTTACCTACTTTTCCAAAAAGTTAAGATTGTATATATCTTTTGATTGGTAAGTGATAGGGCTTTGCTATTTCACATGTTTATTCCTTGTAACAAGACATACCATGATATTTGACCTAGTGACCTTGACCTAGATATTTGGCCTTCTTTTGTGAGAAATTAAGATTGTATATATCTTTGATTGGTAAGTGATAGTGCTTTAATATTTCACACATGAATTTCTTATGATGAGACCTTTGTTTTGTTACCAAAATTTTTATGTAGTGACCTTGACCTAAATGATTGATGCTCTTTTCTGAAAATTTGAGAATGACCATATCTTTTAATTGGTAATTAAGATATTTCACATATGAATTTTATTTGACAAGACTTTTCTACTGATGCCAATAATTCTATCCACTTTCTAGAATAAGCTGCATCGCAGGTGACACAAGCATCCCTTGGATTGCTATTTTTAGATGTTTTAAAGGGCTTAGTATTCAGTACAGGACAGTGAAACCAAAACAGTCGTTTCACTGTCCTGAATACAATTAGCCCTTTAAAATGTATAAAAACGTCGAAATCATTGAAAATATTAATATATTTCGATACGCATTACATTGACATTTTGTAAACTAGAAAATTATGGCAATCTGAACATCTTTGAAAATATTTACATATGCCCATTCATTTGTATAGAATTTACACTGTGATTATAGGAGTATAACCGCAGTGGCTTGATTTGAACTTTGATGGTGCGTAGTAACAGAGCCTTAGCAACGTAGTTGTAAATGTATTTCAACGTCATTAAAGCGGGAAAAACTGGAATGTAAATATATATAATAACTGTCTTTTGGGATGTGATTATACTGTGATAACCTACAATGGATCCAGGAATTATGTTTGTCATAATTTGCTAACGCACATTATGGAACATAATTCCTGGATCCATTGTAGGTTATCACAATATAATCACATTCCAAAAGACAGTTATTCTATATATAGGACCGAAATGGCAGGCAACTACTCCTTTATCCATTTATGATTTTTTTTAGATAATGGTAACATGACCATATGTTTGGATAGCCGTGGTTAAGTATGTGGATGAATGTTTGAGGGAACACGTGATTCATTTGATTTATTGTATTTAAACAAAACATTGAATTTTTCAACTAGTTTGAAATACGCCATTTGTGCAAGAAAAGTGAATGATAACTTTTCTCTTTTACATTCTAGCCTCCTTGCCTCCATCAAACCACATTCCCACAGTTCCACGTCAGTCAGTACTGTACAAACGTGTGCCATCTATTCATTCTTCATCGGCTATCCCATCATCTCCAGCCAGAAAATCAGAGACTCAAGTTCCATCAGCATCGATTTCTTTCATGAAGGGGAGACCTCCGATGGACCCACTACAGTATCTTATACCTAGCAAGAGATTACATATTCATAATCAAGTCCTGGGGAAGGTACAGATTTATCTCCCCTCGAAGGAGTTTTTATTCAAGTCTAAGCTTTTAAGCGTATATATATGTTTGTGTTTAAGTCATAATTCTGATTATCTAATGCTCCGTTTAAAAACCTGTAAAGGAATACTTGCAAGACTATGAATATTTGATTTTCATTGTTGAGTGGAATAATAATTTCCCACAATTCCAGGGACACTATGGTGAGGTCAGGAAGGGAAGTTTGTATAAATCAGCTCAGGACAAGACAAGTCCAACAACGATAGCCGCTAAAATCCTGATGGGAGAGTTCCAAAACGTTCTAGACAGCCCAGAATTCATAAAGGAAGCAAAACTAATGGCAGTTCTGTCACATCCTCATATTGTCAAGTTTATAGGAATCTCTGATAACAGTAGGTCACAATGTTTAATGTTGTCTGTACCACAAACACATGACTATTACTTAGTTCAGGTGTCTGTTTATTTACCCATTCACCAGACCTTTTTGAATATGTAGATGTTTTTTATCACATTTTATAGTAGTGATAGTGTCTTTGTAAAGTCTATTTTACCCATCTAATGAGGTATTTTGATCGCTTTACAGGGCATTTGTTCGTTAAACAATTGGACCAAATTCTGCCCCAGTTCCCCCTCTATGTATGCTGTTTAAAATTTCCCTTTTATACTAATTTACTCTGCCAAAAATAAAACTGACAAAAATGACACATTTATGCCTTCATCATTCATAAGTAAAATTATTCAAGATCAATCAGATTCTTATAAGTGAAAACAAGGGCTTGAATGACTTAGATGTAGTATAAGTCCTTCAAGATCAGAATCAAGTGATCAATAATTTGGTTTTTTTACACCCCCCCCCCCCCCCCCTCTGGGGTAAAGGTATTTTAAAATGTCCAGAAATGGAGATAATTCCTTGCTTTACAATGTAGTTTTAGCACTAAAAAAGTGGAAACTTTCATGTGGGGGTAATCTTTTCATGAATCAGGAATCTTCACAAAAATTTTCTTCATGCGAAAATACCCCTTTAACATGTTTAACCCTGCTGTATTCTTAAAAAGGCAGAGCCATTGTATGGTCTTGATGCTATAAACGTGGAATTTCCCCCCATGAGAAAATAAACAGTACACGTAACTGATTTATTTATGTTCTTTCAGAGTTGATCTTGGAGTATGTGGAAAATAAATCTCTGTCTTCTTTTCTACGGAAACAAAGGGAGACAAAAACAATGTGGGACGTACCTAAACTGGTTAGGATATCTTATGAAGTGGCTGAGGTATGGATGGGTTATATTTTGTCTTGTATGTCCTTGGGGCCAATAATAAGGTTTTTAAAGTAGACTACTTGTCATTTTTTAAGCTTGCCCAAGCGAATTTGAGTAAGCGATTGTCAGTGAGTTTCTTATATCATCTGTCTATACTCCAAACTTCTCACATTTTCCATTTATCCATCTCCAGATTGCCAGAATGTAGTTCTAGATAAATTCAAATTAAATTTCATTAAAACAAGGATAATTTTGAGATGAATTTAGAAATGATGCAATACTTGGGTGAGTATTATTTATGCCCACTTAGGCCTCTTGCTACATTTGATGATGAACAGGATATAGATGGAGATGCCAATATCGCAACTGGAACTGTAGCACATTGTTTATTATTCAGCAATGGAAATTATGCCTTCATTAGTGATGTCATAGTGACAAACAAAATCCCCATGTACATACTTTCCATAATTTTTCGGAGTTTTGTCATTGCAAAGAGGGACAAAAAGAGGTACAAATATAACGCCAATGAGAGACATTAAGAGGGACACTTTTAGGAGGTTGAACTTCAGATATTTCAATCCAAAATTGCACTAGATCATTGCCCTCTGAAAACTAAAGAACGTCAGAGTAAAAAATAAATCTTATTAACATGCGCCGTATACATAGATGGCTCCTTGTCGGACGCATTTCTAAAAGTGGCGCTTCAGTGAATTTGTCTGCCCAATTTAATTTTTCTCTGTGAAAGTTTTAAAAGTCTTTTACTCCATTGTTCACTTTTTATATTCACAACTTTCTGAACATAAGTATTAAACATCTGCGCTTTTGCCTGCGTTGTCGTTGGCGATTTAAATGAAATACACAATCGATAACGACTTGGGTATTAAAAACGACACTAAGCAAACATACTTTGATTGTTACTGAGAGTTTTTTTTTTTGACGTGATTATAATAAAGAGCATATTTACTTTAGAGTGTTCCGTGGTTGCCGTATATTCTTTTTTTTTTTTTTTAAATCTTGTTTACATGTTTTACATCATGTTGTTTCTTCTCATAAAAATAAATTCATATATTGGCTTTCATAAATGGTATCACACGAACATCGTATAACTATTGCTTTATTTATTTCAATGATCGAATTTTTTTGTGAGCTAAAAAAAATACCAACAAGAGAAAGGCTGCATTCAGCGATGTTTGTGGGCAGCCGACCTTTAATCAACCTATTACTATCAAAGCATAGGTCGATTATCGGCTGATTACTGTACATGTATATGGGTATATAGCGTAGATAATTGGAAACGTTTAAATAAAC
Source organism: Pinctada imbricata (assembly GCA_033119305.1). Taxonomy (NCBI): domain Eukaryota; kingdom Metazoa; phylum Mollusca; class Bivalvia; order Pterioida; family Pteriidae; genus Pinctada; species Pinctada imbricata. The sequence goes on along the minus strand of VSWD01000011.1, from coordinate 12,630,526 downwards.
AATAAAAGTTTAAGAAAAGACGGAACGACTGAAATCGACAAAGAATAATCAATATTACCATGATTACGCCGATTTTTTTTTATGAAACGTAAAAAAATCGGGATTTTTTCCCGTGTCCCGGCCGGGACAGATATTTTCGGTCAAAAATGCGGGACATTTTTTGTCCCGGCCGGGACAATGGCAAGTATGCATGTATATGTATTTTGAGCTCAATATTGATATTGGAGTACTGTCTATTCAAAGCTTTAATCATCTTTTTCTTTAAATCATCACCATAGGGGATGAAGTACCTGTCCTCTCAGAAGATAATACATTGTGATCTAGCTGGGAGAAACGTTCTGGTCACTAAGGAATTCCAAGCTAAGATTTCAGATTTTGGTTTGGCTAAGGAACTGGCCAAGGACAAGGATTACTACACTAGATCCAAGGATAAAGACTTACCATTACTATGGTCAGCTGATAATTACTTTGAATATTTCTGTGATAAAGACCCACCATTATAATTTTATTTTCGTAACTTTTTGTAATTTTATTTCAATTGTCATATAACTTTAATAAAAACACAAACATCAGTGTAAAACACAACACAAACATCAGTGTAAAACACAAACATCAGTGTAAAACACAAACATCAGTGAAGAAACACAAACATCAGTGTAAAAAACATAAACATAAGTGTAAAAACACAAACATCAGTGTCCCATGTCTGTTTTGTAGGTGTGCTCCAGAGGCAGTTTCCTACAGAAAATTTACCATTAAATCAGATATATGGAGTTATGGCGTTCTTATGTGGGAGATTTTTACTCATGGAAAAACACCGAGACTGAGCCAGGCCGACACAAAAGACACGAAACAGCCAAAGCAGCATAAACAGAACCAAGTTGATCTTCTCAACAATGGAGTGAGGTACGTCATATTTACTTTGTAAAAAAGTTTGCCCAAATTGATCTTCTTAACAATGGAGTCAGGTAGGTCATATTTACTTCTCAACAATGGAGTCAGGTAGGTCATATTTACTTCTCAACAATGGAGTCAGAAGGCCATATTTACTTCTCAACAATGGAGTCAGGTAGGTCATATTTACTTCTCAACAATGGAGTCAGGTAGGTCATATTTACTTCTCAACAATGGAGTCAGGTAGGTCATATTTACTTCTCAACAATGGAGTCAGAAGGCCATATTTACTTCTCAACAATGGAGTCAGGTAGGTCATATTTACTTCTCAACAATGGAGTGAGGTATGTCATATTTACTTCTCAACAATGGAGTCAGAAGGCCATATTTACTTCTCAACAATGGAGTCAGGTAGGTCATATTTACTTCTCAACAATGGAGTCAGAAGGCCATATTTACTTCTCAACAATGGAGTCAGGTAGGTCATATTTACTTCTCAACAATGGAGTCAGGTAGGTCATATTTACTTTGTAAAAAATAATCTCAAGTAGATTCACGGATATGCAAATGATATGTTCCAACAGAATCCCCTTTGATTAAACCAGGTAAATACTGTCTAAATCTACTTTGTGTGAATTTATTTTAGGCCATTCTTTTATCTTTATCAGACAATCAAGATAATGTGAGCAAAGATCCCAGACAAATTACATTAGCTTCAAAATTTATAATGAAAGGAAAATAAAGTTTGAAGTATCATGATAATTAAATATCGCATCCCTGTATCGTGTTACTGTATCTTATCGTAGGGTACCTTGCAATACTCAATGGCAAGCATTAAAGGCAGTAATTACTACATCTAGTCTCACAAAAACATGTTTAGTGCTTTAGAATATTTTTATTGTCCCCCGCTTTCGCGAAAGCGCAGGGACATTAAAACCGGTTCGTCCGTCCGTCTGTCTGTCCGTCTGTCTGTCCATCTGTCCGTCAGTCACAAAAACTTTAACCTTGTGCATAACTTTTGAATGGTATGTGATAGGGCTTTGATATTTCACATGTGTATTCCTTGTGACAAGACCTTTCCATGGATACCAAAATTTTTGACTTTGTGACCTTGACCTTGGACTTTAACCTACTTATTAAAAACTTTAACCTTGACCATAACTTTTGAATGGAATGTGATAGGGCTTTGATATTTCACATGTGTATTCCTTGTGACAAGACCTTTCCATGGATACCAAAATTTTTGACCTTGTGACCTTGACCTTGGACTTTGACCTACTTATTAAAAACTTTAACCTTGACCATAACTTTTGAATGGAAAGTGATAGGGCTTTGATATTTCACATGTGTATTCCTTGTGACAAGACCTTTGCATGGATACCAAAATTTTTGACCTTGTGACCTTGACCTTGGACTTTGACCTACTTATTAAAAACTTTAACCTTGACCATAACTTTTGAATGGAAAGTGATAGGGCTTTGATATTTCACATGTGTATTCCTTGTGACAAGACCTTTGCATGGATACCAAAATTTTTGACCTTGTGACCTTGACCTTGGACTTTGACCTACTTATTAAAAACTTTAACATTGACCATTACTTTTGAATGGTAAGTGATAGGGCTTTGATATTTCATATGTGTATTCCTTGTGACAAGACCTTTCCATGGATACCAAAATTTTTGACCTTGTGACCTTGACCTTTGAGTTCGACCTACTTATTAAAAACTTTAACCTTGACCATAACTTTTGAATGGAAAGTGATAGGGCTTTGATATTTCACATGTGTATTCCTTGTGACAAGACCTTTGCATGGATACCAAAATTTTTGACCTTGACCTTTGAGTTCGACCTACTTTTCAAAAAACTATAACCTTGTCCATAACTTTTTAATGGAAAATGATAGGGCTTTCACATTTCACATGTGTATTCCTTGTGATGAGACCTTTCTGTTGGTAATAACATTCTGACCTTGTGACCTTGTCCATAGAGGTTGACCCACATTTAAAAACTTCAACCTCGACCATAAGTTTTTGATGGTAATTTAAATCATAGGTCTTAAATATTTCACATGTGCATACCTTTTCATAAGCCCTGTCCCTTGGAAACAAAACACAAGTTTGGACCTTTTGACCTTTTCTTGGAGTTAATCTTTCATATTTAGAATGTTGATGATATATGAGATATATTATTAAAACTTAAGAATGGGGGGATGTCTGTAAGCATTTCTTTAAAGACAAACACCCAAAAGCGGGGGACCACAATTCCTTGAATTTGATTTTATTATTTTATAGTTGAAAAGCATGTATAGCAGTAACTTTTTATTTCACTCATCAAACTACGAAAGTGTAATATAATTTGACTTCTGAATATCAACCTCACATATTTTACTTTTGCTGATCATTTTGTATATGTGATGACAGATTAGCAAAGCCAAGTGCATGTCCAGAGGATGTATATAACTTCATGATGTCGTGCTGGGAACAGGAAGCTGATGACAGACCAGAATTTGTCCAGGCCAGTAGTGAACTCGGGTATTTATTCTATATACTGTAACCATGGTTTATGTGGTTATTTTTTCGCAAAAGTAACATTGCAACTGAACGCTTTGGGGTAGTTTTGGCTTTGGGGTAATTTTGGCAAAATCGGGAGTATTTCCTTTAGTCTTTTATACTAATACTTGTTATAATTTCATGAAGGGGTTATTTTCGCGATAATAGTACAATCACAAAAATACCCCCCCCCCCCCCCCCCCCACTAAATGTCCACTTGTACAGTACCTTGTACATGCACTCATGACATACAAATTCAATGTCAGCAATGTTGTATGTGTAACATAATTCACCAGAATATCTGTTCATCTTTAAGATAATCTTATCCTGCTAAAACTTTAATATAAAATGATGTTGTGCATGCATATTTATACTTTATCTTCAGTCCATACTGTGATATAACATACTGAATGAAAATAAATTTGTCTATTTCTAATGTATTTTTCAGTGAATTTTCTAAGAGGTACCCTGTAAAAGGTAAGTGTCCTTGTCAATAGATTATGCCACAATGCTGCTTTGCCCTTAAGTTTTCTTTGGATTCCTTTGTGTTGGAAACTTCAGTCCTCAGAGTTTTTATAGGCATTTTGAATCTTCTGTGTTCTTTAGAAATTCAATGAGTATAGGCCATGTAAAATAAAATCTATGTTTCTCAGACACCGCCGCGCTTTAACTTGCTGCCGACGAGATGTTTTTATTGCAACTTCAGAAAAAAATATCCGCCGTGTCTCATCCTCGATCGTCAATTAAAAACGAAATATCCATTTATTTCATTGAACTTGTTTATTGTCCTGTAAAATCGTCAAAGCGGTACCCAATGAAATCACAGCGCGTTCTGTATTTACGTTACGGGTAAAGAATTTAACAACGTGCCGACACGTGTCGCGGACACTTGGACAAGCTATTCACGTGTTTAATACATTGAGTATTACATCTATTAAAATGTTCGTACAGTATATGTAAATACCTATGCCGAACAATAGCAATTGTCCATTGTAATACTATTGAATCTATTAATAATGACGTTCACGTTGTAAAAAGTATAAGCAAAGACCGCCGACGAAGAGAAACGTATTTAAATCCTTTTCTGAATAAAAGAATGTATATTGTACCCGTGTACATTATTTTATCGGATGGTGGTTAATGCTGAACACTTTGAACATTCGATTTCTAAAGATTCCGCTTCGTCCTGAGATTTGACTTTGGAAGATATATGCTATCGGCCAAATTTTTGACCATCCGAGGAAGTGGGGGGTCGTATTTAATTTGAACTGGGTTTAAACAAGGTGTTAGCAAATAACACCCGTCGAGTCTCTTAAGCGATTCTACTAAATATACTTCGTATATTTGTATCTATTAGCTTCTTCCATTCAGACAGATGAGCTACGTTTCCCCATTCTCAGAAAGAAAAGGCTATTTTACTTTAAAAAATCAACTTATTTACTTTATTGTTAGCAAATAACACCCGTCGAGTCTCTTAAGCGATTCTATTAAAAATACTTCGTATACAGTGATGATTCGTTAGTCCGGAATTCGTTACTCCGGAAAATTTCTCTTGGAACAAACGTGCATAGTGCAAAAATGATCCGATAATCCGGAAATTCACGTTCCGGATCCGGACGGTAGTTTTCGGGAACGGACGTGCGGATCATATATTATTTTGTCCCGTTAGTCCGGACGATTTAAGAAACTACAGAGGTGTTTTCATAACAATTAATCTTTACTGGATAAATCTACATGGACATGTTTTTCAAACAATTAAATTTTACTGGAGAATGTTTACCTGTAAACCGGCCGGTTAATTAGGTGATCGGATACGCAGCACTAGTCACGGCTTGGGGTACATGTACTTACACGGTTATCAAATCTATGTATTTAAAGACTTAATTGTTGGTTTCTTGCGTCACTTTCTTAATTCTTATCGTGACATTTTCAGCTTGTATTGTTCAATCATTATTTTGAACAGATACACGCCCGAATTCATGTCAAATTAAAGTTGATGATTTTAATGTTTGTATCACGATGAAGATGAAAGTGAACTGAATGTAAGGCTTAGCTTAGATATTGAGGTTTTTCTTAATAGAATCGAAAACGGTCGTCAATCGACGTTAACAGACATCGATTTCCGAATTTTCAGGAAGAAATTTCATGGTAAATTTCGGTATTGGTTAGTATCGACGCCCGAGGAACCTCGATCTTTAGATAAAATTTTATTCTTGTTTAAATATTAAAGTAAAATTTTAACCTCCCTTAAAAAACGATTGAGCGTCATAAAAACGGAGGCCTTCCTTCACTTTCGTTTAATCTTTATTCTTATGTATTTTGTTCTACTCAATTCTATTTATTTTACATGTATTTTTATTTCAATGGTGAGAAAGGTATTGACGTCCAGACGATCCTACCTATACAAAAAACGAAGACAAATTTTCGGCGCACGAACCCCTTTCCCTTTTCAAGCGCTCATGTTTCAATGACATATATCTAGAGATTTAGTAATTAATTATTTTCAAGAAATAAATATTTAATCAAATTATCTATGATGAGAATATTTGTTTAAAGACAATTTTACCATGCAAACACACGCACGAAAAGGCCGACTCCCCCCCTACTTTCGGAATATTGCGCTCAATTTATGACATTTTTAGCATGATTCAGTAATCCGGAAAATTCGTTTAGCTTGGAACACTGAGTAATTGTCTAGCAATTTTTCAGAGAGAGATGAGACAACTAAAAGAACAAGACATACATGTAAAACCCAAGATGATTATTCTCAGTTTGGTGTACACGAAGAGCCTATGCCTCAGGCCATGGCACCAACAATCGATAACAAACCAGAGGCTAAACCAGCTCCACCGACTGTCCTACCACCAGCACCACCACCAGCAAGGCCCAAACAGAAACCGACGGAGATTCTGGGATTTATCATTCCATCACCTAAGCTTGAACAGTATGAGGACAAGAGGCTTGGACAGGTACGTAGCATGTTTATATACGGTAAGTGGTCTGTATGATTGAATGTTTGTATTACAAAGTAAATTAGGACAGCAACAACCTTTGAATGATGGCTTCTTGAAAATCTCATTGAATGTAGTTATTATTAGGGCTGCAATGATTAACCGAGAAGTCGGAAAAATTGCAGTATGAAAATGGTAGGAGAAGGTTTATTTGAAAGATTGAATCAACAAAAAAAAAAAAAATAATACAATCTGTAGATTCAGATAAAGTGAGATTATTTCATTAAGGAATCTAGAAGACTTTAGTCTGTTGTGTGGTGGGGATGTTAAAACTTATAAATATGAGAAAATCATACATAAAAATCTGAAAAAAAATCAGCATTTCAGACCAATCCCAAATTTCAGACATTTTCAATCCCATACTATTGTGAACACAATATTATGGGATTCTTCTCCATCAACTCATTTTTAATGACAGAGTATAGAATACGGACTTTCACTGGAAATATTCCATAGAATTATGTTTTAAATAAATCAAAATGAAGTAAAAACACTTGACTGATGCTATTGAAATGAAGATATATGTGAGCAGTTTGTTTGAAATGCTGGAATATTTTACAGGGAGAGTTTGGTTATGTGATTAAAGGGAAATTCCGTCAGATCAACAACCAGTGGGTAGATGTGGCCGTGAAAAAACTGAAGCACAACGAAGAGATAAAGGATGCATTTGAGGAGGAAGTCAATAATATCGGCACGGCTGAGCATGAAAACATTGTCAAGTTCTATGGCTACATGAGAAATCCTGGTAATAATATAAATAATTTAGTAAAATTAATGAAGAAATGAAAGATTAGATTATGATGCTTAATTGGTTTCCATGGTGATGAGAATCTGTAAATTTGTCTGCAATGTCCTAAATACATGTAGATATTTTGAAAGTATGGTAAGCCAGCTTGAAGATGTAGTCATTATTTTTGTTCATCATCAGTTATTAGATTAAAGAGCAAAGTAAAAAAAAAACATTCAGAAAAATCAAGCAGAAAAGTCTGTATTCCTTTCTGAAAAAAATTATCTACAATTACCCAACAACAGAGCTTTTGATGAATCAAAATTTTAATAAGTTTTGAAAATCATTTAATTTCCATTGTTATTTTCAAGAAACGCAGATTCTGATTGGCTAAGAAATTTTGTTGATACATTGATCAACAAAATTTTTTCACGGAAGTCTATTTATAGCACTATTTTTAGAACCGGGGATTCCCTCAAACACGAATAAACTTGTTGCTGAAAATACAATTTTTTTATGTTTCCTTAACATTTCAAGGGTACCATTTCTTTATCATTATTTTATTTTTTCCATTATTTTGTTACCTCATGGTTTAAGATATAAGATTAAAGCTGTTCTAAAAGACCCTTCAAGGGAATATCATATCGTAGTCACAAATAAAACTGGTTGCTGAAAATACAATTTTTTTATGTTTCCTTAACATTTCAAGGGTACCATTTCTTTATCATTATTTGATTTTTTCCATTATTTTGTTACCTCATTTTTTAAGATAAAAGATTAAAGCTGTTCTAAAAGACCCTTCAGGGGAATAGCATATCGTAGTCACAAATAAGAAATAAGGTCTCTTAAAACAGGTTCATTTAATTAAAAATCATTTCTGTGAATGAAAGCTACAGTTATATAAGACCCCTAATACATTGGGTAGCCAAGACAGATTTAACTGTGTTTTTAAGAACAAAATATTACAAGACTCTTGTAATCGTTAAAAGCAAACTGCAGATATTTCATATAAATTTTTCAGATTTTGTGATAGTGATGGAGTATGTAGAGAATGGGTCTCTGAAGGCATACCTGGATAAAGCTCGGGAAACAGGAAATCTGATTGGACATCCTAGACTCCTGAATATCTGTATAGATGTGGCAAAGGTAGGTCAAGGTCATCTAGATAACATAAAACCTGTGAAACATCCTAGTCTGCTGAACATTTGTATAGATATGTCAAAGGTAGGTCAAGGTCATCTAGATAACATAAAACCAATAACACATTCTAGACTGCTGAATGTCTGCATAGATGTGGCAAAGGTAGGTCAAGGTCATCTAGATAACATAAAACCTGTGAAACATCCTAGACTGCTGAATATTTGTATAGATATGTCAAAGGTAGGTCAAGGTCATCTAGATAACATAAAACCAATAACACATTCTAGACTGCTGAATATCTGCATAACTGTGGCAAAGGAAGGTCAAGGTCATCTAGATAACATTAAACCAATAAACATACTAGTCTGCTGAATGTCTGTATAGATGTGGCAAAGGTCATGGTCATGGTCATCTAATGCCTGAATTTGCTCATCAAAACATGGCACCTTTAGCCTCTCTGTAGACGGCAGTGCAGGTCGCCTTAAACTTTGTTTGGTGTAACGTGTGATCGACTTACTACGTCTCACTTCTTGGAAGTGTACAATTGGATGACCTAGATTTTGACACATTGAATCATTGTGGGTAGACAGTGTCATTTGATAAAGGAATATACATGTTTTGAATCTGTATTTAAGCAATAAATCTAAAATGGGCATTTTATGAGAAATTAATCCTTGTATGTTCTAAAGTCAAATGATAGACTCTTGCATTTATCGATAATAAAGCAACAGTTGGTTTGGTACCTTCATATAAGAAGGGAAACACAGTAGGAATGTAAATATTATACTATAACTACACTATAACGATACATCTATATAATATATTGTAGGGCATGGACTATCTGGCCTCCATTAACATGGTACATAGTGATCTAGCAGCTCGAAATATACTGCTGACTGATACATACAAGGCAAAAATCACAGACTTTGGTTTGTCCAAGACTCTGATGGCAAATAAAGACTACTACAGACGTCAGAGAAAATGTAAAATACCGGCATTTTAGTAAGTACATATTATTACTTATTATATGATCAGGAATTATTGCCGATTTTGCTTATTTCTGATTGGTGGAGATGTTATTTGATAGAGTGTACCTCAGAGTGAGTTGACCACTACGCTCCAAAGCGGTCTATTCAGGAATAACATGTGCATGACCAGCAGTGTGTGTTGATTTTTATAGTGTTAGATCTTTGACTTCGCGTTTCATTACAATGCAATTGTTAATGAAATCCTGATAATTTAATAAAGCAGTTATTGACTTTTGATTTTGGTCTACTCGTGACTATACAGACCTGGTCTTCGGCCTTGGTTAACCAATACCTTACCAGGTCTGTATGGTCACGAGTAGACCTAATTAAAAGTCAATAATTGTATAATGGAGATGAAGGGTTCTTCCTGGTCAGTAGTTAGTACAGTATCATAAGAAAGTTTTTCATCAAATTTTTAAGAAATGACGGTCTTACTTTTGATCTTCATGGCTGTGTAATTCTGGTTGGTTAAAGCAATTTTCGGAAAATTTGCACGTGGCCTACCAGAATTATACACCCATGAACACCAAAAGTATGACAGTCATTACTTATATTTACATTTGTACTGAATATTAGAGACTCTTATTGCACAAACATTGCGTATACTGTGTGTAACAGCATCAAAAGTATTCTGGACTTTGAAACGTGTGCGTGACGTCCCAAAAGGCAACCAAGGTTACATGTATTGGAATATAATTTTAGTTGCCTAATGGGAGTTCAACATGAGAAATCTACTAGTAATATTATGATTTGTACTATACATTGTAGATGTATTATCCATAATTTAATTGTCTCTTGAGATAAGTCTGTAAATCAAAAACTACTGAGCTAAGCAAATTATGACAATTTATTTGATTGTACACTTTTATTAAAGAACAACAATTTTATACAACATAATGTTAAATATATTTTTGTTGTTGTTGTTTCAGTGTAGCCCCTGAGTACTTTGCAGAACAGAAACTATCGGTTAAAGGAGACGTATGGGGGTATGGTGTGATGATGTGGGAGTGCTTTAGTATGGGAGATATACCTAATTTGTTCGGTACGGAGACTGAGCTAGGTAAAATAGCATATCATACACTGGAACAAGGATCCAGGCTTTCTAAACCTGATGGTAAGTTTTAATGAAATGTACAAAATATACATGTGTTATTATTGACATCATATATTAATAAATATCTTTTTCAACACTTGTAAAAAAATTGTACATTGTTTTGACTTGAAGAGTTTGTTTTTCATGTTTCTAGGTTGCCCAGACAGTGTGTATGACTTAATGGGTAAATGTTGGAAATGGGAGCCAGAATTGAGACCTACGTTTACGCAGATACACGCTCGATGTTTGTACGTATCATACTGACCATGTATTATTATATAGCTTTGTGCTATATAACTTGTATGTCAATATCTCTAAATTCAAGCTATATATTGAAAAAAGTTTGAAAAAAGCAAATGTTCTACTTGATTAGTCAACATTAGTCCATTGGATTTAAATCACACAGTTAGGTTCATCAATTAACAGTATTTTGTAACCTTTTTAATATGTTATGTATACCAATATATGTAATAGATAAAACAGTATAAAAACTGAAGATTTTAGATTTTGTTTCTTGTTAGTAAAATCCAATTTCACAGTTTTACTCGTGACTTCAGAATTCATCTTTTATCACTTGAACAGCATTCTCTTTAATGGCAAAGCCTGTGACTTAGAAACTGACAGTGTATGACTAAGATGTAATTATTTGTTTATTTCAGACAGCTTCAAGAAGAGATAGGACACGATAGTACATAATGACCTGTCACAGAACATTTGATATTGGTGCAATAGTATGCTTTCATGTTAACAAAATTTCCTGTGATGTGCAACATTTTCATATCACATTCTTATTACATTTGTATTATGTTATTCTTCTTTTGGTGCCAAATGATATTTTATTTTAGCTTGCATGTGTCTTGTACCTCATATTACATGGCTATCATTGTTACAATTACATATAAAATTTGTCATAATTACATGTTTTGGCTAAAAGTGAATTAATGTTACAATTCATGTGAATCACTGTTACAGTTACATATGAATCACTGTTACAGTTACATATGAAGCAGTGTCACAGTTACATGTGAAACACTGTCACAATTTCATGTAAATTACTGTTACAATTACATGTGAATCACTGTCAAAGTTACATGTGAATCACTGTTACAGTTACACGTGAATCACTTTCAGAGTTACATGTCAATCACTGTCACAGTTACATGTGAATAACTGTCACAGTTACATGTGAATTACTGTTACAGATACATGTGAATCACTATTACAGTTACTGCAACAGCTGTTACGTTTCATACATTTCAAGTATTTAGAGGACACAATTTCATAAGTTTTTGTAAATGTTTTCCTCATCTTTGAAGGTATTTAATATTTTATGATTAAAATTACATGTATGGTGTAATTTTGAAGTTGTTTAAGACTAGCCGGTGCTTATGAGTCCAGTCTCTGAATTTTTACATGTAGCATATGTTATGTTCATATGAAGTCATCATTTAGTATTGATATTAAACATAAGAGAATCAGATACTTTAATTACATGAAAAGATTACTTTGTTTACCAGTAATCACTTTGTATACATGAGTGGATATCTTGGAAATTGTATCGTTCAAAAAAAAAAAAAATCTTTGAAAAAGATCTGATATGACAAAATATATAATTCCCAATGCCTTGGGCTTTCCATATTGTGCTTAATGTTGTATCACTTTTTAATTTAGGCTCGTAGGAAACTATTAAGTCTTTGTATTTATGGAGCTCAATTTTCATGAATTATTTAGAGCCCTTTAGAAATTTATACTGAGTATATTAAAGTTTTTGAATCTATTTCATACAATACATGTTTTTTTAAATGAATTATGTGATTTTACATGTATATGCTGATCTTTTTTATGAGTATTTTTAAAATCGTGGTTTGTTTGAAATTCTATCTGTCACATGATGTTAATTGTGAAAAACAAGAATCGTTTCCAATTTTCGAAGGTGCTTGCCAAAGTTCTTTTGTGACGTCATAATTGATTCTTAAAACTACATCAATTGTTGATGCTCATACAAACTGATAACTTCTTGTCATATAAAAGAATGAAGGAACAATGGTCTGTAAATGAATATATGAGATTTAATATAACACAAACAGTAATTCTATATAGTATATTACTTCAAAGGAACAAATGAACATAAAATTATGTGGGGTGAAATTTTTATTATCCACTGAAATTGAATTATCAAGATTTTACAGTTCTGTAGAAAATATAAAATATATATATATATACATGTATAGCATGCTTATTACATACCTGCCAACTGTTCCGATATTAGCGGAATTTTTCTAATTTTTACAGGCTAACTCCACATTCTGGATTGGGACTGGTCCGTTGCGCTTTCGACAAATATTGCGCACTGTAGATGCTTAAGTTAACTCTCTTGTTTTGTCACTCTCTTGTAAATGCTTATCGTTGAATTCCCTAAAGACATGATTAAAGCGCTGAACTGACCAAGAACAAAACGATAACAAGCATGGCAACTTTTAAGCAAAAAAAAGAGGGCAGCGAATGGCATCGACAAAGGAAAAAAAAAAACAATACTGACTGACAGTGGTGATAGCTATGACAAGGTGTTGCCTATATTGGAATATGCACAGGAAACAAGTACAGTAAAAGTTACATTTCCTTATTTTACAGGTTCATTGCTCAAAGTAAAAGGGGGCCCTGAGTTTGCTTACTGTACCGTACCAGTACAGGGTGAAGATGTGACTTTACTATCTCTCATGGGGGACCACAGATACATGTATTACCATACAAAACACATGGATTTCTGAACTACAGATTAAGGAAGATTTAGGGAAGTAAAAATAGTGAAAGATACATGTTAGGTTATACATTTTTGATGGGGGGGGAGTTCCTCTTAACAATGTCCTAGGGTTGGCAGTTACGATACTGATTAAGGATTTTTAGGGATGTTGTACTCTACTTCTGGTTGTTTTACATAAAAGTAATACACCACAAAGTTGGACATAAAAGCATAACCTTAGCAATGTTTGAGTCAGCACATTTTCATGGTGAATTGAATGAAACGGACGAAAAATATGAAATATACAGTATATAAAGTATAAAGTAAATTCTTTATGTTTAGTTACTGAACCTTCTAAAGGACAGCTAGTCCATTGAAGCACCATTGTTGTTTTTATGCTCCTGTTTTCTGAGATTCAGGGGCGTTAGCATGTCCATTTGTCTGTGGTTCTGTTTGCCATAACTTTTGTATGGTGAGTGATAGGCCTTTCATATTTCACGATTTGTGTATTCCTTTTGACAAGACCTTTCCATGGATACCAAAATCCTTGACCTACTTTTTAGAATCTTGGCAATAACTTTTGAATGGTGAGTGATGGGGCTTTCATATTTCAAATGTGTATTCCTTGTGGAATTACCTACCCAAAAATGACCTTTTGACCTTGACTTTGGAGTGCAATCCTTGTTGAAGGTGGTTTACTTACCAAGATCCTGATGGGGGCATTCATGTTTCACAAATACATTTTTTTTTTTATGTTTGCCTAATTTAAGGTACATTTTACTGTCATCTTTAATATTTTCAATTTGTGTTTATCTTGTATATTTGCTTTACAAGCACAAAGAATACTTTTACAAATTTTTACTTCATTTAAAAAAAATGCCTTATGATATATGAAAAGTTGTTGTATAGAAATGTTGTTGATTTTGAATTTCAGATCTTCATTCAAAGTTTAAGAAGATATTGAGAACTATAATTGTGTTTGCTTCTTTATGAAATGCTCAGTCTGTTTTGATATTATTGACATGTCTAATCAAGTGCCATCATTCAGTGCCCTTTTATGATATATTTTTAATCCTCCCTAATAAAGCTGTAAAGGGGGAAGGCTGTAGTAAGGCCTATGTATGTACGAGTTTGTACATTTATTGTGAAAATTATGAACAATCAGAGCGATTTACAAGATTGCAGATCAAATATCAGTGTAACAGATGCACTATAGTCAAATAAACTTGATTTTGATGGTAGATCAACATTGTTTTGTACGTCTGAATCATGTATGTAATGTTGATGAGAACAGTGCTTTGTTAATTAAAATTAATTACTGTAATCAGTTCTGTTGAGTTGTAAATGCTTTTGAAGAGAATTACTGCAAATTACTTCACTTGGTATATTTAAAGTGAACCTTGTCAACTTAAACATTTGTATGATTGGTATTAAAATCCGGGTTTCACTAGAATTTATCAGTCATAACAAAAATTTATATAAATACATATGATATGTGTTGACCTGTTCTTCATTCACATCTTTTCCCTACACTAGATAGATGTGCTAACTTTAGTAAAATGTCTATTTTTCGTAATTCAATAAAACTAAAATAACAAGATTTTTAAATCCTAAAGTTGTCCTTCTTTCCTTTATGAAAATAAAACAAAATTGAAAACAAATTGGCAAACTTCAAGAATCAAATTTGGCTGCCAATATTGTCACCAGCTCATTATCATTCCAACTTGCTGTTATTGTATTTTGTTTACTCGGAACTTAGGTTGATATAGTCGTCGGGAGCACTGAGCTCAAAGATTCTCACATTGTGAATTTCAAAAGCCTTAATTATAGCCGACACATTTACAAATCTCACGAAGCAACTCTTTAAAGGAGCTGTTAAGATAAGGCGTAAAATCAGCCCTTAAAAGTGGAATTTTGAAAATTGAAATTTCAAGAACCTTTTTTGGTAAAATGTATACTTATACGGCATCCCATCAGAATATGAAGTTATTTTTTATCTGTTTTGCATAATATTGCTAATTTTTAGGTAAAAACTTATCTTTTTCCCATAGAAATAAATAGAAAACGGAAAAGTTTTATTGAACATTGTTCCCCCCCGGATATACAGAAAGCCACTTTTACTGGAGATGTGTATCCATGATACAAATTTTTTGGCAAAGTGGGGTTCTGTATCTCCGGGGGGAACACTACCCCAGAGACGAAAAACTAAATATGGAAAGGGGGGTGCATTTTATAAGAATCGATCTTTTTGACCATTAAATATAGCACATTTGACTATTTTTCCTCTTTAATCAATCAAACATTGTGTACTCGATATGATTGAATGAAAGATACAAGAATTAGAAACGAAATAAGCAAGAGTGATGTTCATTTCTCCGTCAATGTGTATTTCGCGCTAAAAGGCTTACATTGTAGCCATTGAATGAAGAATAAGACCGTATTTTAAGTTCCGGATTTCATTATTTACCGATTAAAGGAGGTAGAACGTTCGAAATCTATTTCTGATACACATTGTAGACATATTTGATGTCTTTTAGCTTATATTTATCCATTTTAGATAAAATATTCAAAAATGTATACGTTTATTGTCGATATAATCGGATTTTCTATCCGAGCACCCCTACCTCTTTCGACCTTAATTTTACAACCTTAAGAGTTCCTTAACATAATGTAAAACATGTAAAAGGTCTGCAAATACATTATATTTCAATAATGATTCATGTTTTTCTGTGTACGATTCGCCATACGGAAGAAATAGGTCACGGGATTCAGGGCTAAATACGGCCCTTATCTTAACAGCTCCTTTTGATATGATTCGCCTAGTCGTTGGTTTCACCGAATAATTTAAGGTTTTGATCTAACAATTACTTTAAAAAATGCTTTGCAAGGCTATCTCCACGACAATTGAAACTCAGTCGACGTTCGCCCAATTGCAATGTTCACAAGATGACCAAAAAGGAGGCATCATTTTTGTACTTTATTTTTCCATCCTTGCATGCTGTTTTGTTCATTTTTTCCGGAAGCATCTACAAATATTAAAGGTTGCCTTTAGCCAACATTTAGAGCAATAAGGAGGGTATCTCCAACAACACTTGGTTGCAGCAACCACAGCAAAACTCCCAATGTAAAAACATAGAGCAGACACGCACAGAATGAGATGCAAAAGGGACAAAGAACACCAAATCACAGAAACATCAAACACAAATGACTACACATAAACCAACGAGACCAATGGGCAATCGGTGCCGACTTAGGACGGTCATCTGCCACGCCAGTAGCAGACGGTGTGGTTATTCGGATTACGTGCGCACAACCCTCCCACTCTTCTGATTACCCAGAGGTCTAGAAGAACGCACAATTGTGGTTTAATATAACCTCATCACTGTAAGATGACTATACAAATAGTCAGCATGACGCAGGGGCCCCAACGAACACATAAAAACAGAAGGCGTACGAATTACAGCCCTTGCTCTGCCGGCTGTAGCGAGCTCATGCGTCATAGCAGACGGTTTGTTTATCCGGATTACGTGCGCACAACCCTCCCACTCTTCCGATTTTCCAGAGGTCTCGAAGAACTTGCAGTTGTGGTGTAAAATAACCTCCTCACTGTAAGATGACTATACAAACAGACAGCATGACACAGGGGCCCAAGCAACACACAGATGGATATGTAAGTAGATATAAAAACAGAAGGCATACGAAATACAGCCCGTGCTCTGCCGGCTGCGTGCCATCACGTGCTCTAAAGAGGGGTTGACAGGGCCCGTCATGGGGTCCTGTCGTCGCAGTTAGAGTATGCGCAGGTACAAGGCTGTTGATTGGTCCAGTACCAAGCCAAGTATCCGTCTGGTGACAGAGGGATTATATCCACGGTATAAAGGCGTTAGATGATTCTAACACAATTTCTATGGTAAATCTGTCTACCTTTGATAATTCTTATTTTGTTAATTATGTCACCATAAAATGCAGGTTGTGAAATACCCAAAGTATGTTTGATATACTGACACAAGTAAGGATTATCGATTTCTTTGTACATTATATTTCCTATGCGCCCTTTGTCACGTATATATTTTTGTACATGTATGAGAAATGATTTTGCCTAAAAATTAATTAATCAATAATCCTAGATTCAACTTAACAAAGTTTCTCCGACTTCATGGCGATTCCTCAAAAGATCATTTCTCTTAATTTGCATTTGTTAAAATAAATTAGGGGATAAAAGACACGGTTGCAGCAACTTCAGTGAAACTCCCGACACACCAGTGTGTGAAGATAAGTAGACACGCACAGCAACAGGCGCAATAGGGACAAGGAACGCCAAAAACGACATAAAAACCAAATACAAAAGACTAAACATAAACCAACGAAACCAATATCATGGAAGTAGTTGAGACCAAAAAGGGAGATGAACCGGTAAATACTCTTTCCGATATGAATTAAGTCAGTTGGAGTGTTGCATATATCAAACATTTTAAAAGTACGACATTCTATGAGCACCAGATTCAAGTCTGTTTTCCAAGACCCCGGATGTAACCAGATCTCGAACTTTTCTTTCTCCAAGAACATCGTTTCGGATAAAGCAGCTTATTACATATTTACATTAATAAAAGTATTACTTGGGTAATCCCAAAAAGGAATTAGGGGGGGGGGGAATCAACACAGGGGAATCCTACCTATCCTCCCACTTATTTTTAATACATTATAAGTTAAACTGATAGATTAAACTTAGATTTACCTCACTGATCTCCAAAAATCACAAATGTCCATACAAACAGCGATTTATACATTGTAGCTTAATCCTTGAAACAACTAAATATGTATCGAGTTCTTTCAGAAAACAAAATTGTTCTTCAAAAGTACCGTGAAACAATTTACTCTTAATACGAATGTGGATATTAAAAAAAATTCAAAAGATCTTTTAGAACACCTGAATTCTGCAAGTTTCAATAATGTATTTTCGATCAAATCATTCGATTTTCGACCCTTATGCAAATGTTCCACGTCATGAATTGAAATAATCTCTCAATTAAAAATGCCTTCGCCAGGAAAAAAAAAAGAAAAAAAAGAAAAAAAAAAAACCCACAAAAAATGGAAAAATGCCATTAACAATAAATTTATTTTGTGAGAGAAAATTCTGATTATAATAAAAGATATACAAAAGAAGAGGTAATCAATTTGTTGAGATTTCTGATTGATGACATATTTGTTGTGTTAAGAAGAATGGGTTTTCAGATTCCAATGGGAACCAACTGTGCTCCACTACTAGCAAATATCTATCTTCACTCCTGTAGCCGAGTTTGTTCTAGAGGTTGAAACCTCTGAAAGCATTAGCGCTGCGTCTTATTTATTTAGATCTCATATTATCCTTTTACGATATAATGGTCACCTAAATATTTAAATATATGACTTTTGATTCTTGATTCAAAATGACTAATTTCCCTTTAGTAAAAAGTTACATTTTTTCATCCCCTGCGTTTGATGAATTCAGTTATCATAGAACAAGCTCAAACTACTACGACTTCGTTCTGAGTGAATGAATGGTGCATCCATGAGTGACTGACTTTGTCATTGCAGGTACATTGAAAATATTTAACATTATAAGGTTAGAATCATCTACATGTAACAACACAGAATCAAAAAATAATAATAATAAATAAATAAAAATAAAACCAAAGGACTGAAAGTCCTGCGAGTTGGCAAAAAGTAACATTGAGACGAACATACAGAAGACAAGTATAAAACTGGCACCAATCAAACTCCAAATCTATGCCTCAAATGCTTGAATGAGTGATTCTCACAATTCAAGAGTTGTCTCAAATCTAAAAAAAAAAAAAAGTCTGGAAATATATAAATATATAAAATGATAGAACTTCTTAACCAAATAACTGATTTTGAGGTCAGAGTTCAAGGTCAACATGATCATGTCAAATTTGTTGCAATTGTTATGGGTGTATGTATGAAGTATAATGTCCTATCACTTTTACTTTAGGAGATATTTGCTTTTGAAACTTCTTGACCAACTTAAAACCAACATCTTAGGTTTATTTTTTTTTGCATTCTCATAATGCATTTAACCCATTATTTACAACTTGAACTTAAACGTCTGTCGTCTAATATGTTCTTTTGTCAAATCGTAGTGGTCCTATTTCTTACTGCGCCAGTAACATTGTGCGTTGTTTGGTCCGTGCAGGGTTATCAAGTGCAAAGTTGAAAGCCATAGCAATGAAAGTTGGCTTTGCCAACTCAAAAATAAAAAAAAAATAGATAAAATACCGGTCTGGATATTACCCCTTTTCAGCACGGCCCAAGTGACGGTTGTTGTCAGTAAACAGGAGATACATATTCATCCCGGGCATCTGATGTCATCTCCATTGCGATTGCAGAAGTTTATGTTGTATTATTTTTTGAAATATTTTCTACTTTTCTTACTCTTTGTCGTTGTGGTAGTCTACAGTGTTATCTGAATTATAGAATACATCTAATTTCCTCATAGAATACATTCACTGACAAGGTGGTGCCACTTACAATTATTTTTGATAATATTCTTTTTCTAATCCCCCTCTCTTGTTTTTAGATAAGACAACGAGAGAAATTAGAATAAGCGTAAGACTTCTTTTTCGGTCCGTTAATCTTGTAAAATATGAGAATATATTTATACAACAAATAATATTATTTATTGTATAAATATATTCTCATATTTTACAATAACGGATTAGAAATTATAAATTTTGGCAGGCTTTTTGATAAATGAAATTGTATTTTTCATTTGTAGTGCTCATCTTCATCAAATATTCAGGGTGGCGCTGCTTACAATTTCTTGCTCCAGGTTCTCATACCGCGGCCAATAAGCGAAACCCCTCCCTTTTGTTTTGGGTAATGCAAAGAGAGATATTTAGATCAGCTTTCAGCTTCCTCTTTGCTCCTCCTTGCTTAGATGTTATAGCTTGCATCATACATGTTATATTTGAATATTTTTAAACTGTTCTAATCAGCACGGTGCCACTTCAATGCATTCCGTGCTGGCGCTGGACTCTGGAGATTGTTTATTAGAATAAGTTGTCCTTCGTGTCCCCATAAAGCTGTGTTATTGTCTCCGTCTGTTTGTCCTTCGTGTCCCCATAAAGCTGTGTTATTGTCTCCGTCTGTTTGTCCTATTTTCTTTCCTCGTGAGGAGGTTCTGTTTTATATTTTTCAAGAATTTGTCAACCAACAGGTACATTGTTGTGGGTTACAATAAAACTTGTGAGAGAAAATATTTTTTTATTCTAATGATAGATACACAGAGGAAGATGGTATCAAAATGTTGAACTTTCTGATCGGTAACATAATTGTGGTATTTGGAGATATGGTCTTTCAGCAGATTGTGGGAAGTCCAATGGGAACTAAACGTGCTTCATTTCTTGTTGATGTTTTTCTATTCTCATAATTATGAAACCGAGTTTGTTCAGTCTTTGCTCTTTCACAGTAAGCTCCGTTTCAATTCTACACACAGATATATCGATGATTTGCTCTCCATTAATAATCCAAATTTTGCTGATAACTTTTAGCAAAATTTATCCGTGTGAATCGGTTTACTTGAACTATTTTGAGGAAAACCACACAAAGCATTTTACTCTGCTTCATAGTAAGATCTGACGTTATCTTTTGACGAAAATGGTCACCTGAATGCTTCAATACATGACAAACGTGACGACTTCAATTTCAAAATTACAAATTGCCCTTTTCTTAGTAGTAACATTCCTTCGTCCCCTGCCTTTGGTGTATCCATTTCGCAATTTATACGCTATTCCAGAGTAAGCTCACACTACAACGATTTCGT
This sequence comes from Pinctada imbricata, assembly GCA_033119305.1. Taxonomy (NCBI): domain Eukaryota; kingdom Metazoa; phylum Mollusca; class Bivalvia; order Pterioida; family Pteriidae; genus Pinctada; species Pinctada imbricata. Next base: position 12,609,523 of record VSWD01000011.1, on the reverse strand, counting down.
TCTGAGGGAAAGGAGACCAGCAGAAAACTACTGAACAAAGGGTACATTTTTTGGGCGACTGACTTTGTCACTGCAAAAAAAAAAAAAAAAGAAATGGATGATACAATGAAAATATTAAACATGATAACATTTCAACGTCCTTAATGTTGGAATATATTTAAGGTTAGAACCATCCAAAACATAAAATTTACAGCCGACAGAGCACCAACCTATTTCTCACGCCCGCTTTTTATATCTGTTTACACATTCATCTGTGTAAGTAGGGTCCCTGCTTTTTGCTGTCTTGTTTGGGAGTTCATCTCACAGTGAGGAGGTTATTTTACACTACATTTGTGCTTTCTTCGAGACATTTAGTTTACCGGAAAAGAAGGAGAGTTGTGCGCAGCACGTAATTCGGATAACCACACCATTTGCTACTGTTGTGGTCGATGGCCGTCCTTAGTGTGTCATATTCCATATGTCGTTTGTCTCTTTTACTTCTCTTGTTGTGCTTGTCTACTCTGTGATTTGGCATCAGGTGTTTTAGCTGTTTGTTGAAACTTAGTCTGGTTGGAGATCCCCTCCTTTCTTTAACTCTTGAACTTGTTCATTACTGATTAGATTAAATTGTCCCTCGTATTTCTTTGAAGCTGTGTTGTTGTCTCCGTTTGTTTGTCCTATCCACAGGCACATGTAGAAAGAGCGTCAATATCATGTATGGTCATAAGAGAATACTGGTATCTATTGAAGTACAAGGCTTCCGACGAATTTTCAGCTAGAAGTAGCATTTCTGTAATTTTGCATTTGAAGGGCAAAACGGGGTATGACCATAAAGATTGATTTGTATACTTCCTAAAAACATAAATAATTCACCCAAAACCCAAAAAAGCCGAAACCCAGCTAAGGACAGAGCTATGCAATGAGGGAGATACCCCTTAGTATTAGAAATTAATTTCATGACAGGAAATTTAGCCTTGATTGAACATTATAATCTAGTAGACGCATGGCGTGAGCAACATTCTCTGAAAGAAAGTTTACTTGGCTTGGCCCTAACAAAAACGAAGTCGTTAGGATTATTTTCTTCTGTCATCTGATTTACAACAACATCTGATGAACCCCAAGATTGATTTCGCATACAAATCTTATCACTCAGCAGTTTTAATTCAATTAAAATTCATAGATCAAGAACGTGGTAGAAGCACATGGAAGTTTAACAAAAGTCTTCTTGATGATCCAGAATATATTACATTAGTAAAAAAAATACTATAAATGAAACTATAGAACAGATGATGATTTGGACTTTGAAAACGCAGAATATAGCATAGATGATAATTTATTATGAAAAGTATTAAAAATGAAAATTTGAGGCAACACGATTAAATACTCATCAGTAAAAAAAAAAAAAAGAAAAAGATAAAGAAGAAAGAAATTAAGAATCGAAATTGAAAACACTTTACAATGAAAATTACATTGAAACTGTTAAGGTCGAAATTTACAGAACTGAGCTCAAATTAAAAGAAATTTGAGACAAAAAGTGAAAGGCATCATCATGCGAACAAAATCGAAATGGAAGGTAGAGGGAGAGCATAGTACTAGGTATTTTGTATCCTCGAAAAAAGGAATAATATTGATAAAGCATTCAAAAATTGATAACTGAGACAGGTGATATGATTGAAACATTGCCGGAAATCATAAAAGAACAAAAATGTTATTATGAAAATTTATACAACTCAAATAATGTGCATATAAATGAAGAAAACAAATTTGTTTTTCAATGAAAATAATCCACACATAAAGAGACTTTCTAATGAAAATAATATAATAAATCCTGATATATCTGAGCAAGAATGCCTGCAGCCACTAAAAATATGGACAATGGGAAATCACCAGGTATTGACGGACTTACTATTGAATTTCACAAAGTTTTGGACAGACTTAAACATTCATATACTTTGATCATTTAGATATTCTTATCAAAATCAGTCAATGTCTATAAGTCAAAAACGAGGTCTTATACATGTTTGCCAAAGGAAGGAAAATCTACTGTCCTGTTCACTAATTCCATAGCACCCTGTTTCCCGGTTTTCTCTAAAATATGATAATGTTATCTTCCAGTAAGATATCAATTTTATAGTACTCATTTAGTCGTAACAGAAAATACCATTGTTTTGGCTGTGCGTCAGCTAAGTTAGAAATAGGACGGAAAATAAAAAGTCTACGGGGATTTTCTATAGTAAAATCGCTGCAAATGTGTGACGTCGGAGGCTTTGACGTCACTATTTACTATTGTTGACACGGAGAACAATATGGCGGCGGCTTGAAATCAACATTTTTTCATATTGCGGTTTGAAGGTAGCTGATAGGATAAGTTGATGTTATATTCCAGTTACGACTAAAAGAGGTCAATTCTCGGAAACAACTATTAATAGCAAATCTCTTCAGACGACAGAATAAATCGCCCAAACAGGGTGCTCTGGATTTAGTGAACAGGACAGTAAAAATTAATGGAAAAATTGGAGACCCTAATCTTTGCTTAACGTAGATAACAAATTGGTCTCGGCTTGCATTGCAAACAAAATAAAACCAAAATTAGATTATCTCATACGTGTAAGGCTTTATGAAACTTTAAGGACAATGCATAGGATAGTGCACAATTTTAGTTAGCGATTTAATTGAAAATACAGAAAAAGAAAATATTCCTGATATTTAACACATGGGTCCTGTAGCATCATATCCTAACAATCCTGTTACGTTTTTCGGTATATTTTTGGACATAATATTTTTCATACTCTTTGGTCATATTACGTTGTTTAGATTGAGGATCACTGAAGAGGGTTAAGTACCCGAAACGTGAATGTCTGGTCCATGCTGTTAATTCATCTGTTCTTAAATGATGCTGTCGAATTTGAAGACGTTTAACATTTGAACCACTTGGTGAGTGTCACTGCTGTTGGGCCAAGTTCGATTTACTTCGGTTGATCGTCTGTCTCTTCAACGCATTGGAAACTTTCTGTTATCAAAAAAATTTGAAATTTCTAAAACATAGATCCTGTAGCATCATATCCCACCCATCCTGTTACGTTTTTCGGTACATTTTTGGACATCATAATTTTCACACTCTTTGGCCATATTACATTGTTAAGATTGAGGATCACTAACGAGGGTTAAGTTTCCGAAACGTGCATGTCTTGTCCATGCTGTAAATTCATCTGTTCTTAAATGAAGCTATCGAATTTGAAGACGTTTAACATTTTTATTGGATTACGAAAAAGCGTTTGACTGTCTTGAGTGGAAATTCATGAAAAATACTTTATCCTTTTTAAATTTTGGGGACGAGATAATTAGGTGGTTCTACACTTTATATTCAGGCATTAACACCACCATACAAAATAACGGACATTTATCTGAATGTTTTTTTATATCATGCGAGGCGTCCGCCAAGAGGACCCTCTTTCCCCTTACTTATTTATTCTTTCTATTGAACTTTTAAGCGCGGCCCTAAAATTAGATCCTGAAAAAGGAATTAACTTAAATGGCATTGGATTTCATTTGAACCAGTATGAAGATGATTCAACTTTGATTCTAGAAAACGATGAAGTTTCCCTAAACAAGGCTATTTTATTATCACCTCTTTCTCTGAATGTTCTGGCTTAAGGGCAAACTTTGTCTGGATTTGGGCCCAAAAGAGGCTGTGGCGGGAAAATTCAAACAATAGCGCCGATAAAATGGAATGAAACTGGGAAATTTAAACTTTTAGGAATAAGATTTAATCTTTCAAAAAATAACATATATAAAGAAATTTTCTATGAAAAAATCATTAAATACAAACAATTGATTAATGTCTTGTCTTTTAGGTAACTGTCAGTTATTAGAAAAGTATCTGTAATTTGCACTATAGATTCCCGATTCTTGTACAAATATTCGCTCCATGAAAAAATTAAAAGATCAGTCATGATAAAAGATTACAAAGATGGAGGTTTAAGAGAAGGGAGGAGATCTCCAACAAGACCCCGTTGCAGCATCAACAGCAAAACACCAAAACACCCGATGCGAAAACACAAAAGACGAGTACAGCACGAGACGGAAAAAAGACACACGACATGTAAACATCAAACACAAAAGACTACACATAAACCAACGAGACCAATGGGCAACCGGTGCCGACTTTGGACGGCCATCTGTCACGCAAGTAGCAAATGGTGTGGTAATCCTGAATAACGTGCGCACAACCCTCTCACTTCTCCAATTACCCAAAGGTCTCGAAGAACGTACAATTGTGGTGTAAAACAACCTCCTCACTGTAAGATGACCTCACACAAACAAGACCATAATCACAGACTTTAGAGCCTACTCTAAGTCATTAGAATTGATATGGATTAAAAGAATAAATGATGCCAGGAATTGCAATTAGTGGAAAATGTTGTTTACACAAAAGTACATTTTGATATTCAGAAGCTTTTGCACTTAACAAAATTTGGTTTAAAGTCTATCAAATTTGAAAATAATTTTTGCAAGATGTCTTCACAGTTTGGTCGTGTTTGCAAGAATCGCCCGCCACAACCCCAGATGAAATTTTGTCCCAACCATTATGGTACAATAAAGCATTGAAATTTAATAATAAGCCGTTCTTTTACAAATCATGGAGTGATTCTGGCATTTTCTTTTTTATAAAGGATTTGGTAAATGAAAATGGCGACTTTTATTCAACAACTGATTAAAATTGCAAATACGGGATGATTTTTTATATCATTTGAGCATTAAATCATCTATCTCGATTGAATGGCGAAATAAAATTTTGAAATCTGGGAAGAACATACATATTCCGAAAAATGAAATTATCAAAGTGCTAGAATCACACAAGAAAAAGTCTCAAAACCATTCTATAAAGTTATTCTTTGTAAATGCAATGCAGCCCCCATAAAAGTAATGAATCGATGGGAAGCGATCCTATACATCACTACGTAGAAATGGAAATCTGTAATAACCCTTCAAAAATATAGATGACACTAATCTACAATCTTTGCAATTTAAAATTACTCACAGAATATCTGCCACAAACTGATATCTAATGAAATGTAAATTAAAAGAAACCCAATTATGTAATTTTTGTTCATCTGCAAAAGAAACGATAAAACATTTATTTTGGGACTGTGTTCACACACAAACGATATGGACATTTATTCTCGAAATCCTGAGACAAAAGTATAACATTATTATAGAAAGAAAAATAGAATTTTTGTTCGTGGCTTAATAGATCATGAAAAAATTCCGGGATTTTATTTATTAACCTTACTTATATAAAATATATAACTATTTGCAGAGCGAAAACAATTAAGCAAAATCCTTCATCAGATCCTATAGAAATTTAGAATTATATTCATTGTACCTTGTGTCAGAACAAAAGAGTAAACGAATTAAAAGCAGATAGGATCATTTTAATTTGATCTTTGAAAACTAATCACGACATCTTTTGAATTTCAATAATTTTTCATCACGATAGAAATATTTAGGATATGTGTCATACAGGTATATACTCTGATATACATGTACCCTTGTATGATCCTGAGATGAAACCAAATTATATACAATACCTTGTATATTTGATGCATTGTTTTACATGTCTATGCAATATTATGTTATCATAGTCCACTGAAGTAATGTGCATTTTGTTATGTCATCATACATGTACAAGTTGTGGTGAATAAAAACGATAAAAAATTAATTTCTTATGGTCAGACTCTTTTCGGTCAATATGAATCTGATAATGTTTTTGTCACTATTAAAGCAGGGTGCATATTCAATGCCGATTGCTCGTATTGCTATTTTCCTTTTGTCGTGCGTTCATAATGATGTTTATTCTTTTGTTTCCTTTTTGTGAATTATTTTAACTTACCTTGTATTTTATCGAAACAAATTTTCAGATCGCTTTTAATTTCTATTTATCCTTTTTTGAGCGCTTATTTAGAACTTTGTTGCTAAGTGATGCAAGCACTACCTTTTTTTAAAAAATATTTTTCTTCACTTCTTGGTTCTACTGTTACATTTTCTGTGTGTGTCTTGGCTGATTGAATACGTTTATTATGTGTTCATGCTGGTGTTAAGTACTTACACATCGTCCTGAACACTTGTTTCTCTGTGCGACATTATGATTTTATGTGTTGTCGGACAGGTGCCCCCGTCTTATAAGAGCTATGGAATTTCAGAGTACCCTACATCTTACGCTTTGGTCCGTTGGTTTCTTGTTTTGATGTCTCATTCTTATTTTCGTTCAGATGGGGAACATATTTCTAATAAAGGAGATTCGTTTTCAAAATATTGTGATATCCTTTGCGCATGTGTCATTGTGGAATTTTTCCAGCAAGTAGCACGTGAAGTATTTACATGTAGAGAAATGGTTTGTTTATTATTTTCGCAGCTGCACGATTGGCTAAATTGTACTAGTTTAACATCGGATAGAGAATAAACACTTGATTTCTATCAGCAAAATAATCTGCTTCCAGTTAGATTAACAGCATTCATGTCAAGATTTGGAAAATAAAGGAAAAGATCTCTAAAATGTTTTACCAAGACAGCTTGAAATTAAAAATCCTAAAGATCTGATAATAGATTGGAAACTTTCGACTTCTTCCGGTTGGTCATGCGCACAGTTCAAGGGAAATTCGCCAGATGACAAGATTGGATGCAAAGTTGTTGAATTAACAGTTTATAACAGACATGCGAATGGCGAGGTTCTGTAGCAGTTTGGAGAACAAATTTGTTGCAAAATTAATTAAAACGTGCAAATTCAACCACGTTATTAAGGTTCCTGAACGGAAGTAATACTATGTTATACAAATATTTGACTTTTCGCATTTATTGAAGTAAAGATTGCTTCCGACTAACGTACACGTCAATTGGTGCATTTCTACGAGTATGTAAAACTTGGCCATAGAATACTTCAGACTTTGCATTTTTCAAAGTTTTCTTTTTCATCTACTCTGAAAGATTCCTGTTGATTTTATTTCTAAAAATTCTGACTGAGAGATGAAACGAGACGGAAGAAATTTGATAACGACCACTTCCGAGTACCGATTTGTCCTTATAGATCATTCAAAAATACACTCGCGTACATTTGATAACGACCACTGCCGCGTACCAATTTGACCTTGTAGATTATCCAAAAATACACTCGCGTACATGCATTCATGAAGTTATTTCGAATTACCGAATTTCAGATTAATTAATGTACTTATGCCCAAGATCGTATACGCAAACATTATCTTGCGTAATTTCGAATTATACCTCTTTCTTTGTAAAACATTTACGTCAAACTTTCCAACAAGTGCAAAACGAGAGACGTAAAGAAATTCTTGGTTCTCTCATGTCTAGGGACTCCTTTCCTTGGAATTGAATTGTTTGCCATTTGCAATTGAAACCACTTAGAGCAATTTCGAGGAAATGACCAATTACATGCCGTATTGCAAGTCTGACCACTTTTAAAGAAGATCAGTATTAAGATTCTCTTTTACCGGCCCTGAGGAATGGAGCACACGGTGCCTCTAATTTATTACATAATTTGTTTGATGAACACAAAAATAGACCGCGCGTAGTAATCGCAAAATCTGAACACCTACATCTGATGTTTTATGTCTTCAATCAAGATAAGATCCTTATCATTTTCTAAGCTCTGCTCTTTGTTGTTTCTCTCTCCGTAAGCTTTGTGTATATACCCTGTGTCACGGCATTGACTTGCTATCAGATCTGTGCTGCAAAAATTGTGCAATCCATCGATTGTTAGAAAAAAAGAAACAAAAAATATTGTTATATATATCGCAAATAAACACAACTGAAAAGAACGCGCGGATGACCTTTCGTCTGTCCGTCAGTTACACAAGCTTGGTAATGTGTTTTGAATGGTAAGTAGTCACAGAAAGTAATGCAGTGTAAATACATTTTTTAAATGAGTATCAGAAAATTGAAAGTTAGAAGATAGCGATAAATTCATGATATTTCATGAGAAAATTGAAAGATCCTGGTAATTTTTTGGCCTCTGCGTGTTATCCTCCCTCATAGTAAAAAAAACCCCCAAAAATATAGGGACCAGTGCCCAGTTTTAAAAAAACATTCTTACCAAAAATGTAAGGAATTGTCGCAACTTCCACCATCAAATAAGATCTTAATTTTTTTTTCAATTTAGATAATATTGTACTTTCTGATATGATTTCTACATAGTAAACATAAATCCAGGAACAAAGCATCGCGATTTTTAGTTTATAAGAATTACTTAGCGATCAAAAGTTACGAACATTTTTCGTAAGTATTTTCATGAATCACATTTCTACGAAAGTGTGAAACATTCCTCTTAATTAAGCTAACTCGGGTCCAAGAGCTCGAATTTAAATATTATTGAACACTATAAGACGTCAAACATCAAGTAAGCATTATGTACAGCGTTCTTGTTCTGGAGTGGAGGGATACCGGAGTTATCAAGGAACAGGTGCCATGTGAGCAGACCGATCCCGGTATCCTCCATATAGCATGTGGACCAAGGATTGGTTTTCTGTAACATTTTTTCTTTCTGTAGAAAGCCTTGGGTTAATTGGGCAGAAACTTTTTCATCACTTTTTGTTCTTGCAGAAACTCTTAGCTACGCAAAGGACCAACGACACTATGCTGTGTGGGCAATGCACAAGAACCACAGGAGCTCGATGCCAACAACCCTCAGCCCCTTTCCATCTCTCTCTCTAGTCAAAGTATATATAAGGAAAGTAGGGGCGGATATTCTTGTGGATCGTTGGCATCGAGCTCCTGTGACAAGAACCATCCAAATGACAAAGTGTCGCTTGCCGTTTCTACAGATAAAAAATTTAATTCCAATCCCCAAGTGTCGCTATGCTTCGCAGGCGACACAAAAACTACATTGTACTTGATTTTCCTCTGTTTTTCAACAGAATTATATTCTTTGCATATTTATGCTCTCAGTATATTTATATAATATAGTAAAGTTAGGAATTCTCCGTGTGTTTACTGTTTCAGTATTCTAGTCACATTGCTGTTTGTATGACTGATTCTCTGGTCTTTCCGGTGCCAGTGTGTTGTGTGTTGTGTATTGTATTTATATGTTTGGTGTCATTGTGTTTGGATCCATACAAAATATGGTATCGTGGATGTTTTCTCTTACGAAAGAAAAACTTTGCATATATTAATTACAGAATTGCATAATTTCATGTCCGTATGACGTAAAACAAATGTAAAGCGACCATGAGAACACTGGAGGACGTGTCGTTTACCAGCCTTGTTCTATCCTATCATTTTCACAGCAGCTGCACCGCATTCCTGCATTTACAACGAGAAATCTTCTTTATCTGGGGTAAAGAAATTTTAATTTTTCTGCACGATTGGTAGAGATGGCACTTGAACCTATATCTGTTAACAATAGTCCGGTAGTTTGATGGTGAGAACAAGACTCGGAGTTTACATAATCGGCGATAGACTGAGGATGGCCAGATGCACGACTTAATCATTTGGATACTTTGTCCTTAATGAAGTGGAAAGCCAGTCCTTCACTCAAAAAACAAACCCATCGCTCTTCTTTGGTGAAAATTAATACCTCTAAATTACATCTCGATGTCTGTTTTCTACAGGTGTTTCAAAGAATAGAAAGAAATTGAGTTTAGCTTAATGTTTAACCTTTCACTACACCAAGTTTTACTAAGATTTTTTTAACTGCAGCAACTTCTGTTATGGTGCAGCGAATGCAAGTTGTGTTATTTTTATACAGCACTAATTGAACGAGAGCAATGAACTATGCATATGGATACATTACATTTTAATGAATTTTACAAATAGAATAATACGTGGGAAATGACATTGGTTTGAAATATCTATCCGTGCGGTAGAAAATCAGATCCAGTTCATTTTTACTTTTTAAATTTATACTTAAGTTTTAGCATGAGTGAATTCAATAGTCTCACATTTACAGCAAAACTATACTGGGCGAATTTCTATCAGGCAAAAACGGTCGAGGACTCGGTGTATTATACTCATTCTCTAGAATCATGACGAAAATTATACTGCGCGAACGTGTATCATCTCCATACGACGAAAATCACATCACGCGAAAAGATCGAATATTGCATGGCTCAATGAAAATTAGTTGGAGATACAAAAGAGTTATATACAGTAGAAAGAAATTTGAAATGAATAGCGAAAAATATTTATATAAAAAGTTAGCTTATTAATTTTGTTTATAAATACTGTAATAATGTGAAAATATGTCCCCGCCCCTTTTTTTCTTCCTCGAGCTGGATAGCTGTAGCCCCTAAACAAAAGTCAATACGCCGTTTCCGTGAAAATTTTGTGGAAACATTAAGTGAAAAAATGTATACCTTAAAGAAAAGTCAAGACAAAATTTCAACAGGTTAATTTTTTTTTATTCTGCATTCAACAAGATATTAATTAAATCATAAACAAATGATCATATTTGCTTATAAACTAATAAATCACTGTAATGTTGGCAAGAGACGCATAGCTTTCATGACATTGAATATGCATGAATTCACATCATGGACACTCTATTGGCTTTGTTTTCTTTATTTCCTTGTACCCTGGATTCTTATTCACTAAATGTATACAACCTCCGCAAAATAAATTTATCATTTTAAAATAAAAGTACAGGACTTGCTTAAAAAGAATTATCTTTAGATGTACCAGCTACAAAATGTAATAAGCAAGTTTTGTTTCAGAAATTCTCTTTAAAAAAAGACAAACGAAAAAAGGAAATAATAAGGTATATTTTAAAATACGTTTAAGAAGGAAAATATAGGAAAAAATATAAGAAGCCGCTTAGAAGCGTTTGGATTATAAAAAAAAATTCTAAGCTTTAATGAACATTATCATTTTGGAAAATTAAACATCAAGAGAAAAAATAGTTGTTCTCTCACATTGTTATCAAGAAGTGTCTTACAGGAAAAAAACTATATAAGCTAAACAATAAATACTCTGAAGTAAAAAATCAAGGTCAAATGGACTAGCAGGTTGGTATGGCAACGCAATTCACATAGCACATTAAGGGTTCATTTGTCTCACGTTGAAACAAAATGTCGGCAAACTAAACAAAAGATTAAATCTGGCAAAACCTAACAGCAAGGCACTGGGACTAAAGGTCACTTATACATAAATATGATGATCTAAAACGCAATTCGCATAAAAATTATTCTCGTACTGAAAATTTTATATACTTAAATATGTACATACACAAAATTAACATGTTTTATAGATAAAATAATACAACCATGCAAAATATACATAAAAACATAAATAATGATGTACACCTTTCAAACACGCATACATTGGAAAAACAGTCACGTGACCACTGCAATTTCATTATTGAATTCCATATTCACGTTATTGTATCCTTCTGAAATCTTGGTAAGGGTATTAAAATATTGTTCAAAAACGTGAACATGTTGAATTTGAATATTCAACAGAATCTGAGCAAATTGGCTTGTCCTCGGATCTCCTTTGTTGTTTTCTCCAATGTGAAGAATGATAAAAGTGTTCGATTACATGCTCGTCTCATGAGGAAGCAATATCGGTGACATTTCATGAATAGTGAACACAAACTTGAGTTGATTGTCGTAAAATCATACCTGAGGTAGTTTCATACATGTACGGGTATATTTGAGACTAAAAAGAAACTACTTTTGCATTAAACTAAATTTCTTAAATAAAAATATTACGCGTGTGCACTGCAACTTTGAAATATTAATTGCAGGACGTGACACTTTATACGCAAGTTGAAATTTCAATAACTAAGACGAATTATGGAGAAGAAAGTGTATTGTAATCTGATTGATTTTAATTGGCACCCACTGTAACCGCGTTCATAGATCCGTCTGAATGCATAGTCCCACCATGGCCGCGCATGGTGTCATTCTCGAGTTTTACCGGAACTGCCCGAGGAGGAGAAGGCGACGAATAGTGCGGAACTGATGCTAGATTTACGGGACTGGCTAAAGAAGTCTCATGTTCTGAGCCAGGTGACGTCAAGGAAGTCATTGATGAGTTATGTCCCATTATATTGGAAACTGATCCGTTCATAGATGGCGTGCTGATGGGGCTTGTTTGACTCGTTGCCATGGAATTGGGAGAAACTGAGGGTTTTACATCTGAAATTAAAAAATGAAATTAAAGTTCTAAATACTTATATTGCATTTTTTAAATTAAATATTTGAAATCTGTGATTCAAACAGCTTATTTTCTTTTATCCAATATACCAGAAAAAAATTCACCAGTAATTAAGAGAAAACATTGAATTCTAACACCTACTGGTCATACAAAAATATTTATTGTTTCAGCTGTGAGTTTATTGCCTATTTTGCCCTCTCGGATACAGATGATACAGATACCGTTAGCATGTTACTGGCTAATAATGACACCTCTTTTTGAGCACGGAATATTTCACAGTCTAGTATGCATTCCGATGCCCAGTTTACGGGGTGAGGCTATTTACTTAACAAACTGAAGATATGCCTGGTCTAGAGAATAATTAGCTAATTTACAAACTAGACCTTGTTCAAAAACCGGAAACATGCAGTGCCAAACCACTACGAGTTCTAATTTTCTTCTTTACAGAACATGTTTAATATGAAACTGGATTTTACGGCGTAAGAAGGGTGTACGTCAATAGTCGCACTGAATAAACAAATGCCAAGTTCGTGGTGAAAATTCCTCATGTTTTATGCCTTACTAATACCTTATCCTGAGGTCAAGTGTGTTTCTATATTTGCAGCTTTAATATTACAAATAACACGCACGATCATCAAAACAAGTTACAATGAAAAATATCTTCACAAGAGAAAAATCTATTAGTGGGGGAGTAACTGTTTATTTTCCTTTACCTGCTTGTTCTGATTTGGTCGGGGTTTTGTTTTTGGCGAGGTTCTTTGGTTTTCGCTTTCTAGTCTGTATACCGTCTTTCTTCATTGCTAACGGTCGATTTACCTGAAAAATAATGAATAATATTCAACAAAGATTCATTGGACAAAAGTGCGGGCGACTTTAATATCACGTGATGTATTCAAACTTATATCGAATCAAACGCACTTCTCTCCAGGTTGTTTCTAATCACCATTCATCCTTTGCAGATACAAACTGATCTAATCATAATCTTGTATCGGATAAAAACATTTCTTTTTAAATCTTGCTCGTTTGTTGATATGGTATAATGCACCAACTAAACAATGACGCACAACATTGAAATGAGTGCATGTTGCACTAAAGTACAATAATCACTGAACTCATTTCAAATTTTTGTCTCATCTTTAATTCTAAAGATGCCTTGCTAATTTTAAATTCTGAAACTGAAAAAGCCGTTGCTGTCCGAATGGTAACATCCGTTGATCATGTCAATCTAAAATTCAGTCAAAATTTAGGACAAGTTTTTGTAAATCTTGGAATCAGTGTAGAAGGTCCAAGAAACGGCTATCTTACCCCGTGTAATTTGTAGTAGAGTCCGCATGCGTTACAGACCGGTTCACCCTCGTTGTTTCTCCGCCATAGTGTAGTGGTCGTCGTGTGACAGTTTGCGCATGACAAACCAACTCTTCTGGACGCTGACTGTACAATGCAGACAAAACAACGATATAGATATAATGGCGATTAAAATATTATTTACTGAAGTTTAATGGTTTAATCGTAAGAATAATGATTGATGTCGTAGAAAATATTCTTAGATTAAGCAAAACCAACCAAAAAATAAAACCTGTGAAGTGTCATCTCTGAGAAAATTTAAATTCTTGGAAATGTAGAATCAAAGAAAAATAAATTTGGATTTTATCTGTATAAAGCATAAGATAAGCACATTTGTTGTTATCGCTTTAGAGAACGAAATTTAAAATCAAACAACGGGGACCACCTCGGATAACTTCCGGTGCTTGGCAGTCTGGGATAGATAGGTTTAACTGATTTCTTATCGGGGATGAATGATCCTTCTTTTATGTCATTACTAAAATACATTTACACTTTGATGCTTGGTTCTGATAAATAATTGAACGGTGGTAGATCAGCGATTTTTTTTCTATACCGTATTCAAAATAAACCGCTTAATTATACAAAAAATATGGTTCTCAATTCTCAACCTTTTCTGATTTTTTTTTCTTCTTCTACGTGGAAATTCATTTCTTTCAACAGCCTAGGATGTGGCCTGTGATTATCGTATATAATTTTCCGATCCACTGTGCTGTCTAAATCGTTTTTGATGGTCTGTTAATATTTGTAAATATTTGGCCGGTTGCCGTCCAAAGTGATAGGACGACAGATGTACGAGCTTCCAATGAAAGATTGAAAACATGAAATCTCGTTTCAAGTGCCGTTGGAACGTGATTTCTATGTAATTGTTGTCAAACAGTTTTGGTTGAAATAATCTTTAGCATGCTTCTGGCACGTCTTACACGAAAATAATCTTAGAATTATCAAAAAGACGAAGAAAAAATAAAGCTAGAATAAGGAATCGATTCCAATGAATAAAATGCATTAGGTAATTTTTTTTTTTTTTGCATTATAGAATAACTTAAGCACAGCGGGAAAAGAACAATAGAATAGTTTAATTGACATCAAATGCTTTGAAAATATAAATGTAAGGAATGGAAGATATCTTAGAATTTAGAAGATACATAAAACAAATGGCATGCACAAACTAAGGAAACATATTGGTTACATTCATATACAAAGACGTAAGTACTTGACTATGATAAATAGACATTGCTGACTTGTTACAAGGGATGTACAAACAGTTTGCATCGATTGTCAAGAGCTCATGAAAACATTGTGTCAGGTATATTTCCTCGCAGACATTTGCGCTGTATCATGATAAGTATGTTCTATCATCTACACAAATGCTGAATTATTTTATATGCCCCAACATTTCTCAAGAATTCTTTAAAAATGGCAAATTGTACCACACACCTAGCCGGTAAAATGAGAAGATCATAGTCGGAATTTTCATTCGTTTGGAAATAGATTGCCAATCAGAATTCACAAAAAGCAGGGATCTATACTCTGACACGTTAAATGAGCTCCTAGCAGTGAGACATACTCGTGATTTTCCTAGCCCTTTCCCTCCTGTACTCCAGGGACCAAATGCCTGTAAATGGGCGTCTGCTGTTTGATATGGGGGCGCGGCTGCATAAGTGTCTCCAAATTCTCCCTACAAAGACGTACATAATCATTACCTTGGAAACTATTTTTAATACATTTTCTAAAAACATTTTTTGCTGATAAGGATTCAAAACTGAATGAAACATTGTGTTAAAAAAGTTTGCTCTCATGATATAAAGATATTCAGACAACACGTATTTGGCAATGAAAGCAACAAAATCAGAGCTCAAACGAATGACAAAAATATGATCCTACATCCCCATGTCAAAAAGCGAAACTACTGATACGCGAAAAAAGGGTTAATGCGCCGGAAGTGTGTTAGTGTCAAACAAAACTCAAATGCAAACGGTTTGTACTCCTCTCTGGGTTCCGGCACGAACTAAATTAGTCTACTTCTACAGCAACTTGTACTCTATACAAATATTCAGAACCAAGAGAGGATATTCGTAACTAAATATATGAATAGATATACATACAGGTATGCGGGCACCAAACCTTTTCTCTCAGAGAAAAACCCTCCCATAAACTTATTTCTGTTCAATGAAATATATTTCGAATTTTTTATTGGTCAAATATTTCTTGCAGAAAACCAAGAGTAAAATAGTTGGTGTCCGTATCCTTCCAAGCTATAGTTTTTGAATTTTAAGATTTGAATTGAGCACTAACCAATCGCCTCTGGGGCTTTATAAGGGGACGGTTTATTCCATTCATCTTATGATATAATCCACAGGCGTTACACAAATAATGACCGGTCCCGTCCCGGCGCCATAATGGAGTAGAAATAGCACCACAGTTGACGCACTCACGGCCTTCCAAATCAGCGAAAAATTCTTGGCCATCTAAACAAAGAAAAAATCTTGGTCAAGCGTGTGATAAGTGTAATACTTACATAGGATAAATGGCTATAATCAGGATACATCATTCCATGTAGACCTTTTGTGTGATCTGGTAAAAACATAAATACATGTGTCAGGGAACGTCACTATTTTCAAAGATATAGAAAAGTTTGTGCAGCATTTGAAATATTCACAAAGTAATACAAAGGAATTTACATGAAAATAAAACCAAGAGAAATAGAACAGCATAAAAAAAGGATGGTACATTTGTAACTATTTGCATGATGAATAAATCCACTTCTGTTTTTCCATGAAATCACTACGAACATAGCTTTTTTATCTCTCCTATTTTTTTTTTTTTTTTTTGAATGAACTTACTACAGTAAGAAGTAATTTGAATTCCTTTATCAAAGTAAGTGATAGTCTTATCATACACCCTGCTGGATTCTACACTTTGGGCCGTTATATCATTTCATTAACTACCTTTTAACAGTGATATTTTTGATAAAAAGAATCAAGATATTTCTCTCAAGTAATTTTGGAATTAAGTAGCTTTTTCGATCGAATTTAAACAAAGCATTCAAACATTAAAACCGCTCCAACTTGGTATGAGCTTTTTAGTGTAGCACGTTGAGAAAATGAGTGAATCGAATATTCATTCTGTGTATAAAGTGACCCTTTTCCTTTATCTACTATCCTGTTGACATCCTTGATTGAAACTTGCTAAGACGGGAGTGAAAAGTAAAACGAAATAGTTGTCTTATCAAAATGGTTTTTCTTAAATAAACGAGATTTTAGGATACTTCGGGGTGAGTGTGATATGTCATCAAGTACGCACGCGCGATGCAAGCCGAGATTATCTCCGAGAAGTGACGACATGCTGTTTTAACTGAAAACATAAATGCTTATTCTGTAAGGAAAAATTCTTTGGTGATATTTTTTGTGTTGCTGAAGATTGCTTAATGATAAATTACGGGATTCTGATCATAGTGATAAGAATCACTGAATCGGCAAGATGATCTTATCACAGCATCTTGCAAACATAACTGGAAAGATGTGCAGATTTTATGATTTCATGATAAAATTTTCTTGATTCGTAAATTTAATGCCCGTGAGATAGGATCAGCTCTAGGGTCACCGAATGTCTATGAGGCGGGATCCGGTAGCATCTGGGATGGAGGACTTGGAAATGTTTCAACTCTACAAATCCATTCAAATTATCTACGAAGTACAAAATGGCTTTCAAAACAGTACTGTACGCAGCTTTCAAGATTGAATTTTAAGTACCAAATTCTGAAGAAAGATGAGTAAAAAGTTCTTGAATAGGTGAAAATTGCAATTTTTTCTTCAAAAAGAAAGTAAGGACAAAGCGTCCTTATTTCTGTTATTTTTTTTTTTCGCAGGGTCTCCAAGTTTAGGGTATGTATGAAGAAATTGGTTAAGTCTTTTTTAAAATACAAACAATCTCAATATAAATTGTACCGGAGATGCATTTCTGCACAGCACAGTCGTGTCTGAGAGTGTCGGTATTTGGGGTCAAATAACACTATTCTTTAGATACGTATATACTGTATTATTCTTCATATAACTGAAAGTCGAATTCTTTATTTCGACTCTGATATCCCTGTATAAACAGACATCCTAATGAAATCTTCGTTTGAAGTAGATTTCCAGTAGAAGTAGACAAAAAGAATAAGACAAAGCGAATTAACAACTTCAATTACATCTCCATGAATTAGTTCAAGAAGAAGAAGAAGAAGAAGAAGAAGAAGAAGAAGAATAAGAAATCAAAAGCAGTATGCTACAAATTAATAATAAAGCCACACCCTAGAACTGATGTTGTTGTTGTTTGTATTGTTGCTATAAATTAAAATGCTGCTGTTGTCACAAATTATTGCTGTTCTGTTGTCGTAGATTTATTTCTTTTAATTCGTTTGAATCATTTTCTATAGACTTCATCAAAGACAAAGCACAAAACTTTCCTTTTCAAGTATTGGCTTTATAAGGCGTCAGATAAAACACATTTATAAAGGCGCTGAGGGTTTGCACGGCAACCGTACCTATATCATAAGACATTTTTAAGCCACAAGTTAATACATTAAACTCCAAAAGATAGATTTAAGATCAATTTATTTTGCCTTAATCTGAAACATGGTAAGGTTATCACTGTTTCTCCGCCATTTTGGATCTCGCGGCTTGATACGAGATTTCAATGCTCATATTGTTAAGATAATTCAATGCGGGTACTACGAGCCAGTATTATCAACCAATCTGTTTATTTGTTAATCTTTTGACTTCTGGCACAGATAAGGTCGTATCCCGGATAGAAAAAGTAGGCTTGGCACTCGATCTTAGTAGAGTCACGAACAAAATAACTATTGTTTGAAAATTATTGTTTTTGTTTGTAGAGAACGCGACTCGAGTGTTGCTATGAAATCTGTAATTTGGACAAAAGACCCTCGAGTCTCCCCCTCCGTAAAGAGATTGATAACTGCTGTCTGGGAGAGAGGTTTTTTTTAATATTCTTCGGAAAAAACCTACTTCTTTGCTGTTTTTGGCGTACCATATTTTAATGTAGCATAGTCTGTTTCGATACTTATTAAACACTTTCCCCATTACTCGCCCATTTTGGGCTAATTTCTTTCTTCCTTTCTTTTTTTCTTTTAATTCAGAGCGTAATATTACGTATAATTATTTTAATATAGAATTTTACAGAAGCACTGAATTTAATATTAACTAGATATATCGACTTATGAATATTTCGCGCTTATCAGTATCTTCCCAGCATTCAATTTCCCTGTCTCTGGCGTGTGTCACTGCGTCAAAATTTGATATAAAACAGAATACCCAAACATAAATGTCTACAAGACGCAACTTACAAACACTGTGATACTCGGGTTACCCAAAATAACGAAGAATGGAATGTTTTACATCGAACTGACTCAGAAAATCGTGTAAGTTTGATGGTCATGTCGGAATGGCGTGCAGTCGCTCCCGTGAATGCAAGTTAACGTCATTTGAGGGTCACTTGCATTGAGGGTGCATAAAATGCTAAAAATTTCACGGTATGTGTTCTCTTAGACTTGTCTGATAACACCACAGAAGATTATTTGATCTAAATTTGAACATTAATAGTCGAAGAAAGGGAGTTTTGAATTTCTTTTGGAAATTATATATACTTGTTTTCTTTTCCATATTAGTCATACATGGATACAATAATCACCATAAGTTCTTCTTACATCGACAGCTTTTTGGAGCAACATGAGCGACGTGTTTTCTTAAGATTTTATATCTGAATCCTTTCCTAACTAGATATACTTACGGTCAGAATTGGCAAAAAAAAATTAAAAAAAAAAAAAAAAAAAAAAAAAGAAAAAGGAAACAAGCAAGTTAAATGCAAATTGTTTGAGAACCTATCAGGCATTTCATTTTGTTATGAATGTGTGATGATGACGCATTACCTCAGCTCATGAACATGTACGGACGCACTGAAATATTTGGGCATTCTGAAATACTAGCGTCTCAATAAACAACCATATAGATTTCGAGGTATTAAGTTAAATCACTGAATTTTAATTTGACCGTATTTTATTGGTTCTGAAGTTTAGTTTTCTGTGGACAATAAATAAGTAATAAATCATAGGATTTGTAAATATTTAACATCTAAATCGATTTACTAGAAGGATTGGACTTCACATTTATACGGAGTTTTGTACTCGATTCGAAATACGATGTCCGTGTATATTGCATGCTTTACATTATCATTGACAAATCTACTGAATGTTTGACAATAGAAACGAATTTCGAAACGATTAATATATTTCTGTTGACGTCAGCATTACGTTTTTGACATTGTCCGTTTAGCCGTTAGTTTGATGTATTGAGAACACGATAGATTGATTACGAAAGGCCTGAAGTCGCCATGTTTGCTTTGAAAAGTACCCACAATGAATTATTTCTACAGGGTCGGAATGTCTGAAAGAAAAAGCAATACGTAGAGATTGGTAAGGCCTGGTATACCTAGCAACCCTTTGTTAGATTCGGTCCTAGATTGTTTACATGTTTTATATAACTCCAGGGAAGGAGACCCCTCTTTCTATTGACTATATGTCGTAAATATCACTCGGCCAATAAAGCCGGGTAGCCAAGGATGGTAACCCTGGAATTCCACATCAATCTATTACCTTAAATGCTTTGACCAGCTATTTAGTATTGGTCGACGTCAAATTCTTTTGCTCAAAAGCCTTACACTTTGACGTCCAACCGGATGAAGAGAGGAGAAAAGACACGAAGCAATATGTCGCCTTTATTGTAATCTCTACCATCAACTCGTGTCTCTGAAGGGATTAATTCTGTACTCGGCTCAAATTTGAAATTCAATATTTTTCTAAAAAAATCTAATTCAAATTAAGCTATCCGTAAAAATATAATTACTAGTACCTATTTTAATTTTTTCACCTTTTGATGCGTCAAATGAAATGACCATACGCGGCTGTATTGAAAAGAAGAATGGAAACAATCGTTTTCTCCCTCAATACCGTCATTGATTTAGTATTAGTTTTAGAATGCAAACAGTCTGAGAAAAATTATAAATGTTGAATAAGCAAAGTTCCAAACGATGTGTTCACATGATCAATAAAAATGTCAAACTCTTACCTCGATCGAGGTGAATAATGCTCACAAGGGATTTGTTACAATTTAAATTTAATGCCTTAAATCCCAAAATTGAATTTGAATGTTTTCTCTGGATAAAATGTTTCAAATAAAACTGTTGAATTGTGTGTCCATGATATATTCCACAGGAAACCCTCGGAAGGAGAAGTATTAGTGTCTGCAATAAACTAGAATCCAAAATATATTTTTGACAGATTCAATTTTATAGATTTACCCCATACGTTGCAAGCTTAATCCAATTCGGCCTATTATTTTTATTTTCTTAAATTTCAAACAAGGAAAAATCTGAATTTGCTAAATTTGTTTACAAAACGATCTGCAGATTTTGTTGTATTTTGAGATCATAAAAATATTCTAAGAGAAAGAGTCAATCTAATTGGTTCTGATAATAAAAGGGTTTGATACTTAGGTTTTTGATAGTCATCGGAATTTCGGAATATGATGATCAGTTGTCTTTCTTTTTGGATTGCAATTGTCATTGCTTTTCGATTGTTTTTATTGACTCGCTCTTTTTTGGGGTCTCTTTTGGACCATGTATGTTCACCCTTATTTACTCATACTACCCTCTTTTATCAAGTGTAACGTTATGGTACGCTCTAGTTTTTCAAATTCTGAATGGTCATTTTTGTTCAAATTCTGAATGGTCATTTTTGGTTGATTGTTGTCATTGTCCCGTTGCTTTCTGGAAGTCTTTTTTTTCTTGTTTTGTTCCGTTTTTAATGTTTGTCAACTACATTTGCTTTTTTGTCCTGTTCTTATGTTATAGTTTTTGTTTTTGTTCCTTTTTTATCTGAAGAATAGAATTTTTTGGTTTACAACGCTGACTTGCATCTTTGGTGTAAGGTTGCATGTCGTTTTCTTTCAGTTTCATAGAAAAGATACAAAGAACAGTTACGTAAAGCTTTCCCAAAATATTTCTATATCATTATTATTTGATTTGGGGCATCGGTGACATATCAGCCCTGTTATCAATATGAAAATACTATTCGTTGGATACATCTCTTACACATTGAGTCAGCCAGGGGAGACCCGTCTCCTGTCCCATTCATAAATCTATAAAATGTTTTCATAACATGCTTAAGATGTTAGCGAGATTAAGTCTCTTATTAAAGTCTTGAGCCTTGGATATAATGCATATAAGTTTGACATGTTATCAGAATTCCAATATTTCTATGATAACTTGACACTAATACCTGTATTTTCCAATCCTGACGACGCAGTATTAATGACAGCATATCGAGGTATCGCTGCGCAGGGATGGCTAATGTTACGGCGGGAGGATGTTTTACACACTCCTTCAATACCATTGTATTGTTTCAAGATTTGTCGACCTTTTACGATCTTGTACTATTGACACTTGGCGCGAATCGATTTGGATATTCTCGATTCAGAGAAAATTTGTTTTTCTATTTTTTTTTTTTGTATCTGTTGTGGTTTTGATAAATTTACAAAAATAAAATTAATGTTTTTCAAAATAATGAATCATAAATTAATGCTAGGATAACTAGTCAAGATTATACTCAAGAAATTATAAAAACCAAGCCAGACAGTTTTCCGACAAGAGTATCGGACAGCTATTCCTGTCCTGTCTGTATGGACATTCAATCCGATTTTTGTGTTTCTTTTGTTTGTTTCCTTGTTTTGTTTTTTTTTAACATTGCTTAATATATAATTTGCTTAATATATAATTTCTTTGTTACTATTATCACAACGAAAGTTTTTGCGTGTGATCGTTCAAAATGTTAAACGATGAAAATAAGTCGTCATTAATGCATGTTTAAAATTTTAATTTTAATATGTCATAGGACACTATTAATAAAATCGAATTTCGTTATTTTCTTTCTTTCAGGTGTTAATTTGGTTGTTGTTTAGTTTTGTTTTGTTCCGTTTTGTTTTACTTTGTCGAATTTCTGACGGAACGGAATTATGTTAGGAAAAGAGGATAAATAAATTGAGTGAAGACATAACCCAAATCTTGATCTTAGCTTTGTTCTGGTCTCTAGAGCATAAAAGTATCTATTCCAATTGTACATGAAACGCAGCGGATGTTGATTGAGTGCATACCATACAATTAGGCAATGCATCTCTTGTGTACCCAATGTTTACCTAACACTATCTGACCAAGGTCTGAGGCTATTGAAACCTGACCTGACGTCCAATGTTCAAGAGGTGATGTATAGATAAACATACAGAAAATATTATGGTTACAAACCCCATGGTAATATGATCTTTTTTATATTGCCTAAACAAAATGAAAACCATAAAATATGCATGTAATTCTATCCCTCCTCCTCCCTTCCCCAACCCCCTTCTCATATAAAATCATTAAAAGAAAGACAACGGAAGATAAAAAGAACAACCAAATTAAAATTTTGAAAAAAAAATAATAAAATAAAAAATTAAGGAAATGGGTAAGAGTTTTATGTGAGCATGACTAGATTAACTAATGACAAAAAATATCTTTATTTCTAATAATCTATATGGCTTAAGTTTGATAAATCTCAACTCTCCTCTGGGATACTAGATTTTCTTTTTTTTTTTTTTTTTTTTTTGCTTTTGTTTTGTATTCTTATCATGTATCATTTTTTAAAATTATTTCTTTATTTTCTGCGATCATCCTTTCCATATATGTTCATGTATGTAACCTCAAAATTCCCCCTATATGTCACTGTTCACCAGGGTCATGACTTTATACTGATGATATCTAGATATGATCTCCGTTCCCTGATACCAACACATACGTGATCAATGTTCGACAGATAACGGAGATTACAAATCTTGATAACTTTACTTACTAATAAATTGTTTTGGGAAAAGTTGTTTTCCGTGAAAGGTGTGGTTTACAATCATATTTCTCTACATTTTGTAATTTTCATGTTTTAATTACTTCAATAGATAAACATAAAAAGCTGAAAGTGTATCACTGTTTTAAAACATTAAACCAGCACAATGATCAACTGTTCTTGATTTATAGACCTGATATCCGATTACAAGAAAATATATTCAATACAGAGAAATGCCCTGTATATGGGGGTACCCCTATAGAGTGTGATTTAAGCAAAGGCGGTATTTTACATCGGAATTCCGAGATTTTTTTTTAAAGAAATGTGTAATGAATATGTGAATGTGACCTTTCTGATTTTTATCTAAATCACAATAGTGTTTTTCGCATATCATATTTGAAAATATGAACAAGTTGCTAAGGCTTTTGGTTTGTTTTTTTTGCATGAGGAATATCGGAGTCCGATAAAAGATCGATATCTGAATAGGTATCAAATCCAAAATTTAGAAGAAGAAGAAGAAGAAGAAGAAGAAGAAGAAGAAGAAGAAGAAGAAGAAGAAAAAGAAGAGGAAGAATTTATTATAGAAATGTTATTAAAAACGCTTGTTCTAAAGCTTTCTTTCGCCGGCAGATTGGTTTTTTTCTCAATTTCGAAAGAACAAGGAACAGAAAAAAATCAAGAAACAGTCTTCACAGAGATCACAAATGTTTTGTTTTTATGTATAATCTATTATTGATATTCCCTTTTTTCTGGATTCAATTCATGTTAGTTGTGAGATTTCTATCTATTTCATGTACGGTTATTATGTAGAGACGATAATCTAATTAAATTTTTCATGCATCACGGTTTTCATTCATTCTGCTAATGTTTTGTTAAGACTATCACACATGTAATATTTGATTCTTTGTACTGAATTATTGAGATTTCTTAACAATGTATAACACGCATTTAATGAAAATATACTTTTGTCATTGTCACTGTCATTGTCGAATTTCGTTGATTAGGAATGTACAAAATTATTACTCAATTGTTTTCGTTTCCGGAACAAAAGACATATAACTTTATTTTATTTCATTACACGCACAAATAATAATCGAGATATTGTTATACTATATAACAATAACTAATTAGAGAAACAAATTTCTGCCTCATGTTCACTAAATCACCTTTTAGATATTTTATTAAAAAAAATTAAAACAAAATCTTAATGAGTGAAATAGTCTTTAGATTTCAGTGAATGAATGAACTAAATAAATTGATGGGTTTATAAATAAATAAATAAATAAATAAATAAATAAATAAATAAATAAATAAATAAATAAATAAATAAATAAATAAATAAATAAATAAATTTCTCCTGCTCTTGTTTCTGACTTTCATAATCTTATTGCAAGTCGATGCCACGCTGAGTTAGGATAAATTACCCACAATTCCGTCACACCGGGTGATAAGAAATTGCAATTAAGTCTTAATTGGTGAATAAAGGAAAGTGATTAACTCAAGTGATGAAAGGTTTATTGGTATGATTACCCCTCCAAGAGAATAGTTTATCATTTTGGCATGGAGGGATAATAAATTCAACATAATCACTCGCTGACTAAACCAACAATTTAAAAGTTTTTAGTTGACGTTTTGGAAACAATTTGACGTTGTACGTCATAAAGGCCAGGATTTTGAATTTCTATGTCACAAAGTGTATCTAATTGATATTTTTCTTGCGTTTCATTTAAACAAATAAGGGTTTATTATGAGGTGCAAATTATCATTGCTTTATAAAACTAGTGCTTCTTCATTTTAAACGCTCAAAGGGTAATAATGGTATACTTCTTTTTACGAGTCGTTGATTTCTCTAATTTTATAGAAAATTTACAAAATCTCATTCCCGCAGATTTAGCGTCGCTCTCATTAGCCGTATACATGAAAATGTAACTGATGAAAAATTGGACATTCAGCATCAATTTTATTCAAAGCAGACATATACCAGAATACACTGATTACGGCATCGGGGCCATGTAACCACTAATTATGCATTAAATTCACCATGGGTCGGCGAGTGTGGGTGTCTGTTTATAAATACAAACCCTTTACTTCTTGACTTTACAAATTTGATGTCAGAGTTTGTGAGATTGATAGAAAAGCCACAATTTTTTTTTATAATTATTCAAAATATATTTTTTGTATATAATGCATTGAACTAATAAAGATAATCAATGAGAATTGCTTCCATTTATCAGAAGTGATAATTTTGAAAAAAAAAAAAAAAGAAGAAAAACGTTGCTTAAACAGAAACAAACGCAGACACAGTTTCATTGTACTGTTTGGAACTCACGTGAATAATTTAGTCTTATGAGGACTATAAAAATATTTCAAAATTTATGGTCTTTTCAGTACATTTGTGGAATTTTTCTGTTTAACATTTCCCCCCCCCTTTTTTTTTTTTCGTTTTCGTTAAGTGCAGTTTTGTAATTCTTAGTATAGCTATATGTTACTACATCTATAGCTCCATCTTAAATTAAAAGTGTTTTGTTTGATGTGTCTTAGCCAAAATGAATGTTTAAAACAAAGTTTAAAAAAGTGTTTGTTCTTTTAGAATATTGCTGTATGAATCGTATATACATGTAAGTCATTGCCCTACTTTGTACACTCTTACAAACACCGATGTGTAGCTCAGCTCGATTATTATTCATGAAAAGTACTGTAAACATGTATTTAGATCAACAGGAAAATTGGCTTGTAATCACCTTATCAGAAGGTGGTGCCAAATTTCAGACCCAGAGTTAGTAATTATACAAGTTCTCCTTTCAATTTGGTGCACAAATTTACACTGAATTGATTTACTGATACTCTAAAAATGACTACATGTATATCATGCAAAGAGATTCTGACTCCGAGTATTTGATGGTAGATGAGGATACACGTAGCCAAGTTCGGTCAGTTTCGGTTGGTCGTTTCTTCAAACGCATTTGAAAATTTCTGTTCACAAAAATTTCTCAAATTTCTAAAACCTGGGTCCTGTAGATTCATATCCCAGCCATCTTGCTACGTCTTTCGGTATATTTAGGACATAATTTTCACAGATTTTGGCCATATTACATTGTTTAGATTGAGGATCACAGACGAGGGTTAAATACCCGAACCGTGCATGTCTGGTCCATGCTGTAATTTTTTTTAGTTTAATCATATTTTATTTCAAGTAGCATGCTGTAAATCTATCTGATCTAAAATGATGCTAATGAATTTGAAGACGTTTAACATTCATAGAAATGAATAATAATTGTGTAAAAGGGGAAAAAAGAAAAAAAGAAAAAAAAAAAAAAAAAAAAAAAAGAATGAAAAAATAAAGAAAGAAAGCTAGATATAAACAATAAATATATGCTGCAAGATCTGTGTGTTAGTATTATTTTTTGTATTTACGATGTAAATATTCTTTTTGGCAATCGGGTGCAGCCTGTGAATTGTGAATACTTGTATACATGTATATGAGAACAGAAATGTATTGGTACTCACCCGGTCCGGATCGGCGGAGACCTTGTTGGAGGGCCATATTGTAGTTCCATGACAGCTCCGGGCTCCATGCTGTATATGGACTAAGTCCGCTGGGCCTGAGAGGTGTATTAAAGCTGGAGTCTGTCCTGGCAGCGGGAGAACTGATGGGAGAATTGGGAGAGGGCGCGAAGGCAAATCTGGGAGAAACGGAAGGATGGGAAGTTGGTGGTGCTGTATGAAGAGTCGGGCTGCATGGGCCACATAGCCGGGCTTCCACTGGGCGTGGATACTGCCTGGGCACTGCCGTTACTGACATACTGCATAGGTAGGACAGCCCGGGTGGTGGGAACATAGACTGGGCTGGAGCTCGGGTGCATGAAGCTGTTTGCCCCGGGAGACTCGTGGTATGTGGGCGCTGCTCCGCCCGATGGGAGAGACATGGCGTGCATGCTATTCTGAAACATAACGGCAGGTGCTTGTTGGTCTTTACTCTGAGATTCAGCTACACTGTCTGTATCACTATGTACGGACGCTGATACGCTGATGTCTGTCGGTCTTTCCAGGTGATTGAAGAACACTTCTACTTCTTCGTTTGGTAGCAGTGGACCGTTTTCCTGGAAATTCAGCATGCCCTGCCTGGCAGCAGCAGGGCGGGAAGGGTGCTGCGGAGGGACGGAGTGGGGGTTCCTGGGTACGGGATAGCCAAAGGAACGGTGATTATCAGGTTCTGGTTCTTCCTTGATGTTGAATGGTTGATTCTTAATCCAGGTGGAGATATCGGTATATGCCATGAACAATCGCCATGAAGGTATACTCTATAGTAATAATGTCCCAAAGTGTAAGATCCAACTCAAAATCTGGTCAATCGGTACCGATGATAGGTAGTCAGTAACACCCGACTTGATGTCCGATCTTTGTATCTGTACAAATGAAATAGAGAAATGAAAAATTCATAATTTTTCGAGTTTTTGAGCGATAACTAATTTGAAGAAGTTGTTTTCTTTTCAGAATTTGATCGGGAAGGTAAGTGGTAGAGAGGTTTTCTCAAAGTTTGAACGCGCGTTTGATGGTTTCAATAATTTTAGGAAGCCCGTGTTTTTGTCGGGGAGATCACACGGTGGGTAATCTGACTAATCTGTACAAACCGGGTAATCCCGGAATATCCAGGACTTCACGTAGAATTTGTCGGTAAAATAACAAAGAAAACGGGGGACACTCCTCATCGGGAAATAAAGAAAAGACTTGTGTTATAAAATGTAAAAACGTGCTACACTCTAAAAAAATTGTAATTATGATTTAGAACATGTAGAAATAAAGATTTTGAAATAAAGGAAAATAGATATGAAAAAAAAAGAGAAATTACAATTTGGAAGTAAAGAAGAGATTATTTTAGAATTATTATCAAATGACATAGGAAAACAAATTGATAAAAATTACTAATTTGTAACCATCCATACATTTAGATGAACTTGATTAAATTGTTAGTCATCCTTTTGAAGAGATATACAAATTTATCTATTCAAAGGATACCACGGAAATTATTTTAAAAATGCAAAGAAACGACTTTAATTTTCAAAAATGGCATAAATAAATGACTTGGTATAACCTAGATTAAAAATCAGGAGAAGTACGTTATTCATTTAATTTTTTTAATTCATGAATTTTATTTGTTAACATCAGATGTATGCCGAGAATTATCTGCATGTGAACAAACTCTTACCCGCGGAGTACTACGATTTAATTTCATAGTAAAGTTTTTTTTATAATTGATTGCCCGTACGTTCTGCCAGCTTTAAATACTTATTCTATTCTAACCCTCTGTACAATCTTGAAGTATGTGATAATTATGCATTAAAATCAGCTACTATCATTAGACAAAAACATAAAGGCTCATAATGATAAACTCACGATATGATAACCACTACAGATTTCAACCGAACTTAGCACGGACTATCAGAGAAACTTTATCACTTTATCCAGCTCTAGGGATATCGACATTACTTGCCTATCAAAACCAATACTTGACAAGATACAACTATCAATAGTAATTAAAATTGGTAGATAAAAAGCAATTCTGAAAATCCAACATACCTATAACTCGGAACCTTGGACGGACAGAGGTAAGTATCCTTTTTGCGAATCTTTATCTTGGAAATATAAATCGTGGGTCACTTAACACTTGGAGTATATTTTGGTAAAATGACTGATATGAGAACTTGACTTGCTTGTTATCTTTCTAAACACTCGCTCATTTACATTGAATACAATGTTTGCGTTAGCATCAAGTTAAGTCCAAATTGATAACGCGGAGGGCGGGACTTTGCACGAGAAGTCACGTGATTTTAACCTATCACAGTTCTGATCGTAGTGAGCATGTACAAACAAATCGTAAATCGCCTTATCAAATGTTATTGCCTGTAAACTTAAAAAAAGTTTAATGTAATATTTTACGTTCAAGCTCTTCATTAAACTCATAAAGCTCAATCTGGAAAACCTCTGGCAGCCACAGTTTTTCCTCCAAATATCAAACAAAGACAGTCATTTCGAATTTATGTAGAATGAAGCATAGAAAAAAAAACCTAGAAAATTCTTGACAGAATTACAGAAAATGCAATTATTCAATTTTTCCCTATTTTTCAAATAAAATGCTGAGTAAATAAAAATAAGTGTATTTTTTTTTGTATTTGGCATGTAATTCAGGTACGGATGAATGGTCATGCTCATTAACCTTTGGGAAATCGCACGCGTCTATAGAACCACGTGTCCCTCTATCCGATGAAATTCAAATTCTTATCAAATTAAAGAGATAACGTCATTCGTGGAGGAATTTACGTATCCTCTCTTTTTTACTCAATGAAAATCTGTGATATTGCAAACAATTTATTTCAAACCTGCTTTGGTACTTTTTAATCTGATATCAGCGTGTCAGAATCATACATATGTTGAAATTAAAAATAAAAAACCCAAACTTTTGATTGCATGACATTTTTCTAATTTCCCATGGAAACTCAAAAATGTATTAATATAAAGCGGTCAGTTCTTCCAGGTTTAGGAGTACAGCATTGATCGTATTTAGGCCATAAAGGAGTCAGTTATATACAAATTCATTTCACCCCATTTAGAGTCGTAACGTGCAGGGCTCAGGTTAATTTCTTGTAAGTTTGTTCTGTTTACATTTCTAGAAGTTTAAACATTTTTAAACCACTTCGAAATATGTTATAAATGTTTCTAATTCAAAATTGACAACCTAGAGACATAATATACGCAGAAATTTTAAAGGTCAAAATATTTTACTCTCTTGAAGATTTAGAGAGAAATGTTTTACAGTTCTCTTGTATTGTTGACCTTCCCATAAAAGCCAAGGTATAGATTGTTGAAAGTGTCATTTTAAAGTCAAAATTTATAACTCTCGCTGACGATTCTTATGATATAAGCAATGAAGATCATATAAAACAATAAATCCGCCAAATCCCTTCTCTGGACAACAGGACAATCAAGTGTTGTCCGGGGCACGAAGTCTACAATACGGACAATGGTGTATAGAAAGACCCGTCTGAAAATATATAAAAATCAACTGGGGAAGATTGTATACCACATATGGTTGGGAATGGAAGGAAAAGAAAATTGTAGATTAAAAACCCTTGAAAATAGATAGATGAAAATGAATAGGATAACCCTTGACAAAATAGATACATAGAATTTATAAATTAACCTAGGGGGCGCCACCAATTTATTTTGGCCTCTCTGAATCCATAATGGCTTGAAGAAATGTACGACAGGTACATCGTATTTGGAGAGATTGTACGTTAGGTACATCGTATTTGGAGAGACTGTACGTTAGGTACATCGTATTTGGAGAGATTGTACGTTAGGTACATCGTATTTGGAGAGATTGTACGTTAGGTACATCGTATTTGGAAAGACTGTACGTTAGGTACATCGTATTTGGAGAGATTGTACGTTAGGTACATCGTATTTGGAGAGATTGTACGTTAGGTACATCGTATTTGGAGAGATTGTACGTTAGGTACATCGTATTTGGAAAGACTGTACGTTAGGTACATCGTATTTGGAGAGATTTGTCCAGGTAAAGAGGTGGGACACTTATAGTTTTTTTTCGAAAATGAAAAAAGCAAGAATATGAACTATTGTAAAAAGATAACGATAATGATACATCTTGTTTAGTCATGGAAAGGATAAATACATCGACAAACCAATTGAATATACAACATACAGTAACATAATCATTGATAAGTTGTAAAATAATAACGGATAAAATGTAATAAATAAATAATAATACTGAAAAAAAAAATGGCGATGAAGAACCTCAGAATTTTGGACAAGCGACTAGATTACACTGGCAATGAATTCAGCGCGCGATTCACGTAGCGTTTCAAAAAGGTAAAAATAAGTAAATAAAGAGGAATTGATACAGATAAGAAACAAAAATTGATAAAAATGAAATCATCAGGCGTAATCGGTTGATTTTTACCAATATGTTTTGGTTTGATAAGAAAACTATCGTTGTCACTGCCAGCTTCAAAATGGAGGTTATACTTTATACCGCTGATTTCTCTCCCTTTATCAGATTCTTATCACCTAGAGAACGGAAAAGAATGATTTTATTCAGTCATCGTTTGAAAGGAAAATAACGAAAATAAAGTTGTAGGGAAAATAGTTGCATGCGGTGGGTCGGTAATTCAGGATGCATTCGAGTTGACTTACATAGCATTCTTAGGGTTTCAAGAACTCTCTCAGCGTTTTGCTCTTCCATAAATTTTCAAGCATCAACATATTAGAGGCTCGAATGCACGCGCATCTTGTAATCAACACTTAGCATACCCGCTAATTAAGTTGGTGCTAGGCTTCACACCGACGGCGCGGAGAAAACGCAACCTCGTCTAGGGAAAACTTCCCCTCTAAGATCTAGTGTCATTTTTCAGACATAAAAGAAAATTGGAGCGGTATATATTTCTAGTAAAATTTTAAGTGTTATTACCATGGATAAACTGTTTACGAGCTAAGTAATTTGCACCCTGGGCGATGTCCCTCCGATGAATTAGCACTCAGATTTGATGCATTTTTTGCATTCGTTGTGCATACCTGCACTCTGGGCTACTCGGGTTTTATAACGCTTTCAAGTCTTTCTTGAAAATATATGCTTCAGTTTTGTTGCATTTGACATTTTTGTGATAAGTTTCAAATGCTATAAACGCGAAAAAAGAGGTGAAGATAATATTAAAAATGGGCTCTGTCTTCATAGAAAATCATTACGAAGTTTTAAGTTAATTCAAACGTCTTTGGAGTTGAAGGAAAGGTTTACTGACATCCCGTCTGTCCCAATTAAGACAGACAGGTGGATTCACACAAATCTGTCTAATTCCAAGTCATTTAGAGAACGCCGCGTCCGAACCATTTATCCTCCTGTCGAAGGCGGAAGGGGTGAACACTCTTTACTCCCCGACATCCGCCATCGTCGGTCAAAACGGCCGTCAGTTCTCTCTATCGACGCTTGTCTTCAGTTCTATAGATTTACGACTCTGATCGGAATCTTCATAGCTAAATACCTCGTACGCACTAAGTTCCTCATTCTTGTATTTACCGAATTTTTCGGATGTAGAACAGAAATATTCTGTTGATGTTTCAATAAAACAAACCTTTTCACATTCCTTTGACGATTGAGGTATCCAGAATTGTAAAACCGGAAAAGAAAGAAAGAAAAAGCAAAACAGATTTGGATATAGAATATTCAAATAAAATAAACATCAATATTATGAATGAAAATAGATTCATTATGAATCAAAGTAATATAAAATATTCAAACTGAATAAATTGGTTTAAAAATAAATAAATAAATAAATAAATAAATAAATAAATAAATAAATAAATAAATAAATAAATAAATAAATAAAAGTACTTGGTTGTTCTTTGCCTTTCGACCGCGTCTGACCTTCATCAGCGGACTCTATAAGAACCAAGTGTTTTTATTCAAATCCAATATCAAGATACTCTGTAGTAAATAAATAAATAAATAATATTTTAATTTCTTAACTTTTTAACCCCAAAGAACCAAAAATTAATTATGAAAATGAAGTGACAAGTACGAGCTTTAATTTTGGTAAAGGATCTCGCTTCGAATCATAAAACAATGGAAATAAATCTGAGTGAATTAACAGTGGCGTAGCTCAGCAGAGAAATTGGGGGGGGGGGGCATCCTCACACAATCTATTTATTTCATACTTTTATGTACAAGTTAATTTGGACGTATGCACGTACATGTAGCTGGTGATTAGTTTTTAAGTGGTTTAAGTGGACTTTTCAAAGGGGGGGTGTGTGCCCCTGATGCCCCCTTCTCCTACGCCCTTGGAATATGCGAATTGTACATCTCGTCCCAATTTTTGAATTCTGGATTCTACCGAAGAGCCATCTCAGAACCATATAATAAAAATAAATAATGAAAACCATAATGGAAAAACCATCTCCCCACTCCGTGAAAAAATATTCCAAAACGAAAAAAAAAAAAAAAAAAAAAAAAGAAGAAAAACCAAACAAACAAACATACACCCCCCCCCCCCCCAAAAAAAAACAAAACAAACAACAACAAAAACAAACAAAAAATCCAAACAGGAAATGACTTCATTTTTACAAAAGGAAAGTCAAAATGTCTATGACGAAATCTTTTAAAAATTAATTAGGGTATCAATACGCATTTTAAAATCAAAGTGTCGAAGTCATGGGGCCAATTCAATACCAAATATTTAACTATTTATTAGAAAAAAAAACCATGAAAATAATCATAGTATAATAACGCTTGTTGACAATTTTGTCTTTAGTTTTTTTTTCTCCTACCAATTTGGGTAGAAACTTCAAAATCTTAAAAATGAAAAGGGCCAAGCTAAAAAGATGATCGAATCATACATTTTGAATATGAAATGGTTTGCTAAGCAAGTGCTCCACAAGGCGACAGGTGCTTAGTGTTCGATTCGGCACAGCTGCCAAAAATGGTAGATTTCAGTGCGTGTTCGCGTAGCACGGAACAATATACATTTCTTGTTTACCAAACAGCTAAAAATTTGGACACGTTTTATGTACATTATGTTCATTATCAAACACCTTTCCTTGTATCTGAAGGTTATCAAAAAGTAGTAATTCTTGCGATACGTCGGTAAATATACACGCAAAGGGGCTCTATCTGAAACGCTTGTTCTTTTACAGATATCATGTGATACAGTATCTTTTCCAAAGATATGTCAGAATATAGGTTTATTTAGGAGCAAATTGGCGTACGTCTAATGTCTATGGGTGTCTAAGGTTATAATATATTACTAGATTCCCCTTCGAAGAATTTTGAAATATTTCATTCAGAGTTCATATTCATTCAAGCTTGATTTTTTACGATATATAATCTGTATCATAAAGGGTCAATGACAAAATAATTTACTATTGGATATTATAGTGACTGTAAATCTTCATGGTTCAGATCCGCAGATCTTGGAGGATAGGGAACTAAAATTCTTAAAAAATAAGTAGGTCAGCATCTGTAGGACTATTTTTTCGCTTAGAGATATTTTCACCAATGCACGTTTGTATCATCTGAAAACTAGCGAAGTGTGGCATGGTACGATAGCCGCCCAATTACACCCCATCACAGAGCGCGGTTCTAATGAGCAGATTAGATAAACATACAAGACTTTATGGGAGCTTGATAAAACTTGCATAAAATTGCCAGTTTTGTCCAACATGGGGCATAAAAAATGTAAATAAACCTTGTCACATAAAGAACAGCTTTAAGAACGCAACTTACATCTGCCGCAACAGGTCTAAACACCGAAACTGACGAATGTTTGAAAGGTATGAAAAGTTTTCATCGTTTTAGGCAACCAAAAGGCCTATTCTGTTTGGAAAAAGGGAAGCGTTACACAGTTTTCATTTAAAAGAAATGGTCCAAATGGAATATTTTCAAATAGGCAATTTCCAATTGCTGACGTGAATAAAAATATGACGTAGAAAGGGAATCGAACATATGAATGAATTGCAATGACGTTTTGGCTGCATGTGGTTTACGACGACAAAGAATCAGTAAGAGTTTGAAAGCTGTCAATGGTTGACGTCTACGTCTATTCATAATTGACAAGTCGTGGCTATTTTAATTTTTAACGAGAAGTTTCGTTCCAATTTTCCCACTGAAGAAATTGAGTGAAAGTTATCAGGGGTCATACTCGTAATGTGAAATTAAACAATACGAAATAAACATTTTGGTTTAACCCTTGTTTTATTTCACATAAAAAATGGAAAACGTCAGACAATAACACATTTATTGCGCCACACGGCCCTCCTTCGAAGAAAAGGAAAGGGAGATAAATGCGAATGTCTCACAGCAAAATGGTCTGTCTTCTATCAGGGGCAGCTGAACCACACACTAAGAAAAAAAAATGATTACTTGGACCTATACAGAATTCATCAACTGTCCTTTTCTGATGCTTTATGTTGAATTTGCACTTGGTCCAAAATTTTAATGCTTGATGGCAACAATAATAAGCCCGTTCAAAATTGTTTCTTGTGGTACATTACATTTAACAAAGCTAAATATCTATGTCCATCGTTTAAAAAATAAAATATTCGGATTAAAATAGGAAATAATTCCCTGATCCTCTCTTTTTGTTCACTCAAATGCATGTAGAATTTCTTTTAAGGATGTTTGGATCGTTCTGTTTTGTTCCTCAAGTCGTCCAAACCAAATACAAAATTGTAGACATCCATAATAGATCAGAAGGGAGTAACAAAGTTCGTTTCTATTTCAGATTACAGTGCAATAGAAATCATAATATATATTTGGCATTCTCTCGAATGTTGATTAATTATTGTCGTGAAATATAACATTCTGTTAAGATTGATTTGAGGATTTTTTGTATAGACCCCAGCGAGCCGTGCTTCTTTTCGTATTTTTCTCAAACTTTAATATTTTATGTAAGAACTAGGTAATCTAGTACACATCAATTCAGATGTATATACTGAAACTTCATTTATAGCACAATTTTAATTAGAAAAGTGTTATGTTCTTCAAAAGCTTAATTGCATGTGACAATGCAAAGTGTACATTGTACGGTAAATAGATGTTTGTAATTTTACCATTAGCGTTGTATCTGAAAAAATAATGTTATATTTCTTCTTTTCCAGTTTTTTTTTCTGGACAGATGGGAAAATGGAGAAAAAGGCCGAAAATCACAAAAAGAAAGAAATACTCAATGTTATCATCTAATAACCATGGTATAAGAAGAGAAGCAGAGTACTTTAATCTGATTGAATGTTACCTAAGTACTACAAAACTGCTTACAGCGCGACTGAACTACTTAGAAATGATGTAATCAAATGAAAAATTGCCTTAGTTACCCCCCATTTATCGTAAGGTAAACTCTAATATCCGATTTGGGACCGGGTAAACAATCTTCAAAGCCAAACGCCACCTAGAGGCCATTGGTGGTAATTTTCTACCTTGTCCACACGTTTTTGAAAGAACCTTACTGTTTCTCAGAAACGCTTTAAAGATAAAAAGCAGGAAAAAAAAAAAAACGTATCAATTGCGCTTTCGCTTTTATTTCATTATTTCACATTTTGAAAGTTATTTGAGTTGCCATCAATTAAAGATAGTCATGTAGTTCTTTTATTCATCTTTCATAATACATAAATTGCGCTGTATTGGAGTATGGACTTGATTTCTGATCTAAATTTTCCCGAATTCGAATTATACTTTATGAACTCTTATTCCTTGTAGGGAAATAAAGCAAGTCAAGTTTGTCCATACTTGAAGGTACACTATATCTTGACCATCGGTCAAGTGGTCACCCTGCATGCTACTCATAAATAATACACAGTGTCCGATTGTCAATGGGCAAACACGACATAGCATGAACTAAGTTCAAGATAAGTTTTCCAGGTTGACGAATGTTTGTTTCTAGATGTTGAATATTTCATTCAAAAATATTATTTTTTAATTCAAAGTATCGGATTCATTTGTGAATGTATAAATTATGTAAAACTGTTCAAAACTGTATTATAAATCACCCTTTCTCTTTCGCTTTAAAGTGAAGGTCGAAATCGTCCAATTTTATTCCGTTTGCACTAAAGCGAAGGATGCAAAAGTGAGGTGCGACCCAATTTAGCAGTTGCAAACCACTTCAAAAAGAAAAAAAAAAAGAAGAAGAAGAAGAAGAAAAAAAGAAGAAATAAAGAAGAGAACGCAAAAGCATACATGTACAGGAACACTCCTGGCATGAAGAGATGCATCTTAACGTGTGAACCTGTTGGCGGATTTTTGGACTTTACCGTCTTCTGTTCAGATAATACAATCTCAGAATG
This sequence comes from Pinctada imbricata, assembly GCA_033119305.1. Lineage (NCBI taxonomy): Eukaryota > Metazoa > Mollusca > Bivalvia > Pterioida > Pteriidae > Pinctada > Pinctada imbricata. Next base: position 12,572,271 of record VSWD01000011.1, on the reverse strand, counting down.
TTAAAGTGAGACCCTTCAGTTGTATTTGTGGATAAGATAGTGGGTTTATTCAGATAGTCTGCCCCTCATGTCCCCAGTAGAAAGCTTCCTTTACTGTATCTCTATCAAAGATACTACAACAAGCTCTATCTTCTATATTTGTGGTCCTTCGCGGACAATTATGATTATATTTCGGATAAGTTTCCACCAAAATCATAAGGCGACATGAAGGTCATATCGCACATTTATCCTGTCGATATTCTTATATTACCTTAAATTGATACTCGAAACTGGCGGAATGATTAGATAATTTTTATGTCCTTATTTCATATAAATCATTGCCTTGTAAATATTATGGTTTTGATAATACTCCAAATTTAATGTTTGATATATACATGTATAATATAAACACGTTATCTAATTCAACGTGTAGATTGATTTCTTTATAATCTTTCAGTTTAGTTTTATTGTATCAATTATCACTGGTACTTTTGAGCTTCATTTTGAGGCAGAGAATAATTTTTAGAATCTTGCGTAATTTCTTGGCCATTTCCTCTATCAGACTATAAAACAGAAAATTATTACGTCTTACATAGCAATTCTGATCAATGAATTTACGATTTATTCGACAAAAATTACACAAAGTTCCATTGCAGTTACAAGAAAAGATTTTTTTTTTATGAAACTGATATAAAATTTTTATGTTTTAAAAACTTTGACAGATTCTAGGAATCTTGAAATTTACATTAACGGCGACTTACCGTGCAAATCTAGCAACTTATTTTAACGTTTCGAAAAATGATAAGAACGTCTTTTGTTGAATATTTCACTGTTCATCATGTATCACTATTGAGATGTAATGTTTTTTGATAGAAAATTTCTTTTTGTTGTTTAAGTTAAATTTTCCCTATACATGAAAAAAAAAAACTCTTGGAACATCATGTCAACCTTAAATATTTGATAATAAAAAAAGAAAAAGGAGGAAAACAATTTTTTTAATCATAGAAAATTAGGCGCATATAAAATTAAAGATTGGACTTCTTTAAGATTGGATTTGCATGAATGAAAAATAGAGAATATTTGTAATATGTTACATTTGTACATTGTAGATGACAAGGATAAAAGAGTCAAGGAAGCAGATTGGGAAAGAAAACCACAAACAGGCACTGAGAAATCAGCGAGTAACTTATGGATTCTGGTATATTAGACAAGAAAACTTCTTAAAAGTAGTAAAAAAGTTGGAAAAGGTTCCAAACAAGACTATGCTATTCGATACAAACATGGAAATACATTCACCCTAACACACACCATCACACAAAGTGACAGAAAGCCTTTTATAACCAACGTGCAATTAGAAAAAACCAAGGAGACTCGGAAAAAAGTGTAAGTTATTTCAATGAGGTTATTGAGCCAAAATCTGAGCACAAAAAACCTCGCTTAAAATTTTCGCAATTTTATTGTAAAATAGGGTGTCTTTATTTTCGCAAGTACAATTTTTCGCGATTCCTAAATTTCAAACAAATATGTAATATGATTTCACAGTTTGTACCTTTCAGTATTGAAGTTTTAGTTATTTCTATTTAAGAACACACCCGATTTACTTATTTTTATCTTTAATCGGAATATGTGTACAATAAGAAGAAAATGCAACTTTATGCCAATTTATGTTATACATAAACACTTTTTTTCACAAGAATAATTTTTTGCGATTCCAATTCACTCGCAAATATGGAGAAAAAATATATATATTTAAGAAGATAACGAGCTGGAACTCTTCAGTTTTCTTACGTGTGATTTGTGCATGACTGAATGCTGAATTTTGTTCCAGTTTGGTATGTCTTTACATTTTATTTGTGCACGATTTAAAAAAGAATTTTGTTCCTGTTCTGGCATGTCTTTACATTTTATTTGTGAACGCCTGAAAGAAAAAAAAATTGTTCCAATTTCTTGCATGTCTTTTCATTTTATTTGTGAACGATTCAAGAATATTGTTCCAATTTCTTGCATGTCTTTACATTTTATTTGTGAAAAATTCAATGAAGAATTTTGTTCCAAATCTGGTATGCCCTTACATTTTATTTGTGAACGATTCATTGAAGAATTTTGTTCCAATTTCTAGCATGTCTTTACATTTCATTTATGAACGATTCAATGAAGAATTTTGTTCCAATTCTGGTATGTCTTTAAATTTTATTTGTGAACGATTCAATGAAGAATTTTGTTCCAATTCTGGTATGTCTTTTATTTGTGAACGATTCAATGAAGAATTTTGTTCCAATTCTGGCATGTCTTTACATTTCATTTATGAACTATTCAGTAAAGAATTTTCTTCCAATTTCTTTCATGTCTTTACATTTAATTTGTGAACGATTTAATGAAGAATTTTGTTTCAGTTTCTTGCATGTCTTTACATTTTATTTGTGAACGATTCGATGAAGAATTTTGTTCCAATTTCTTGCATGTCTTTGCATTTCATTTGTGAACGATTCAATGAAGAATTTTGTTCCAATTTCTGGCATGTCTTTACATTAAATTATGAACGATTCAATGAAGAATTTTGTTCCAATTCTGGCATGTCTTTACATTTCATTTATGAACGATTCAGTAAAGAACTTTCTTCCAATTTCTTGCATGTCTTTACATTTAATTTGTGAACGATTTAATGAAGAATTTTGTTTCAGTTTCTTGCATGTCTTTACATTTTATTTGTGAACGATTCAATGAAGAATTTTGTTCCAATTTCTGGCATGTCTTTACATTTTATTTGTGAACGATTCAAAGAAGAATTTGGTTCCTGTTCTGGCATGTCTTTACATTTTATTTGTGAACAATTCAATGAAGAATTTTGTTCCAATATTGGCATGTCTTTACAATTTATTTGTGAACGATTTAAGAATATTATTCCAATTCTGGTATGTCTTTACATCATTCTCTTTGTGCACGATTCAATGAATAATTTTGTTCTTATTCTTGTATGTCTTTACATTTCATTTGTGAAAGATTCATTGAATAATGTTTTTTTCCAATTTCTTGCAAGTCTAAACATTTTATTTTTGCTCGATTAAATGTCGTCATCAGTTCCAGGTTTGACATGTCGTTACATTCCATGATTTGTGCATTGATCAAAGAAGGCTTTTGCTCCTGTTGTGACATGTCCTATAGAAATGTTCTTGTGAACGATTCCATGGATAACTTTGTTCCGATTTTTGCATGTCTTAGACTCTTTTCTTTTATTTGTGTACGATTTATGTAGAATTTTGATCAGATTGTAACCTCAAACATCGAAGAAGTATTATGTTTTACATTCTATTTTGGCATGTCTGTGCAAAGTATCTGTGATCGAATAAATCAAGTACTATGCTCCATTTCTAACAGTTTCTTACATTTCATTTATGCCCCCATCAGATGAAGAATTTTATTCCAAGTAATTCACTGAGTATTTACATTTTATTTGTGCTCGACTGAAATAAGTTTATTATTTTAAATGAACATATTTTTGTTGCTGTGAGTAATTTTGCTCCAATTTTGACATGACTTCATAAATTATTTGTGCACACTTGTATAAAGAATTTTGAATGCTGACCAAGATTTATCCTGTGTAAGCTGAAAATGTGTAGTGATGTACGTCATGTAACATCATATCCCAACCATCCTGCTACGTCTTTCGGTACATTTTGGACATAATAACTTTCACACTCTTTGACCATATTACATGAACATTGTTTAGGTTGAGGATCACTGACTGAGGGTTAAGTACCCGAAACGTGCATGTCTTGTCCATGCTGCAAATTTATCTGTTCTTAAATGATGCTATTGAATTTAGAGACGTTTAACGTTTGTACCACTTGGTGAGTGTCACTACTGGTGGACCAGGAGTCCCCGAAGGGCACATAGTAGACAAGATCGATAAACTTCGGTTGATCGTTTCTTCAACGCATTCGAAAATTCCTGTTGTCAAAATTTCTTGAAATTTCTAAAACGTAAGTCCTGTAGCATCATATCCCACCCATCTTGCTACGTCTTTCGGTTACATTTTGGATATATTGACTTTCACACTTTTTGGCCATATTACATTGTTTAGATTGAGGACCAGTACCCGAAACGTATATGTCTGGTACCATGCTGCAAAATTATCTGTTCAGAAATGATGCTTTTGAATTTGAAGACGCTTAACACACTTCAAAATAGTTTCATTGACAATTTTAGGAGTGCTTTGTTGTGTTCAGAATTTGATATATGATTTCATTGTTCTCTCTGTACAAAATAATACAACTCGTACCTTTCCATCCAGCAATAAAATACCATTTATTTGACTACATCTAGAACTGTAATTTGTGATATCAATGTAAAATAGATGGATACAAATAGCTTGTGAAGAATCCTTCCAAACAATACTCTGAGATAAACACGGGCTGTATTTGATTCTCATAAAAGGACATTGTTTGACTATATCTTACCGTCAAATATCCAAGATCGGAAATTGGATTTTTAAATCTCATGAAGATAAGATTAAAAGCTCCTCCTACTATGTGTAAAGAAGATGCGGTGGTGTCAGAGAATAAATGAATTTGAAGATGGCATTTGTACTATTTATTTTATTTTATTTATGTATTTTTTGAATTTTACCCTCAAGTTGTATGTATTGCTAGGAAGAAATTCTGAAATTAAAAATAAAATGAATCGAGTTTACATCTCAAAATATACCCAAAACTGTATTTTAATGAAAAATAAGACTCGAAACGCTTATCAATTAATAAAAATAATGTAATGAATGACAATTGATAAAATAATTCTGAATTTGTAACGTATTTTGATTATATATTCTTGAGAGATTTGAGATCTATGACGTTGCACCCATACCCGCGGTATAACCGGACCTTGTACAAATACTCCTTATCATCCGGGTTAAATGTGAGCTGAACCGTCTTATATAATACAAAGATAACCACTCCGGCCGGGCCCCTTATACCTGAACAGAGGAAATAAATAGCTTTGACACCTAGTTTTTACTCTAAGATAAAGAATTTTGTGTACAGTACAGCGGCTAGTCCAGAGGTGACTTTGTTTTAGACAACCTTCAGTAATGACCACGGAGCTGATTTTCCACTTTATCAACTTTATCTTGACTTTGGACCTCCATTACGGAATAATTACTGGGGACTGTCATGGTTAAACAATGCTAATGGTTACTCACCATCTTACCAACTCAAAGTTTCAATTCTAGACAAGTATTTAAAGTGTGTCAAGAAGTTTTAATATTTAAACGCGAACGCCATGAATGTATGTCCTTGTCATTCTGGGTTGGTCAGATTTCAAAATCAAGCATTTTGAATGATTCTTCATTTACCAGGCATGACTTGACTCTTGTCAATTTTAATATCCAGTAAACTAGACTGAAGACCTCTCATAAGAAAAGTAAAACATTAAACCAGAAAACAGTTAGATGTAGTAAGACATCTCAGAGTAGACAAAAAATCTATGACCAACTCGCTTTTGTGATGTATTACCTCTAATGTAAAACACGTCTTTAAGTGACTATGATTAAGTACCGACCGAGGATAGACATGTAAAAAAACAATATGACACGTTAACAAGGCGGGATCGGGGTAACTACACCTACTCACAGACCATCTTATACAATACAAGTACTCGGCGGTGTTAAAGGCGATCCTTGATGGCGCCAAAACGTGTTGGCTGCCGGTAGGGGGCGCTCTTAGTTTTGACAATATTGGCGATAAAAACGACATCTCAATAAGATTATGTTGCAATTCATAGACATATTGTAAACAATCGTTGATGTGCAAACTGATTTTTTAAGTGTCGACAGATACTGCTCAATGCACCACTACATGCCTTGGAGTATTACGTTGATATCCATCTAATAGCCATCCCGATGAAAGAGGAAGCGTTTGATTGTGACTGCGACTTCCTGCTTTTGTTATGACTGTATATTTTCAATGATGTGATATTTTCAGATATCACGTCATATTTTATCTACGCTTTTCGATGCATATCAGTTTTCGTCTTGTTGCTTCATTGCATCATTTTCTTGACACCTGGTCTAACGGCTGGCATTCCTTAGGTACCGTAGTGTCATCTCGAATTCTCCTTTTTGTATGGTTATTTGTAGAGTACCGAAATGATACTAGTAGTATACTAGGCGTTTTTGATTGGACAGTTCTTGGTCCTCATTTGGTTCCTTTGGTCATCGTTAGCTGGACATAAACTGATGACCACATCTCTTTCCCGTATCAGTCCTTGATCTATAATGCCATCGTTAAAACTTCTTGAACGATGACACCATATCAAATTTGGCACTTAAGAAAGATAACTGGTCAGATTTGTAGATAAGAGTAGTCGCCCTTGATTTATCACCGTGTGCCGTATGTATCGGAGAACGTCTTTGTAACTTTGAAGTGGAAGACAAACGGTACATAAATATTTCGGGTATATGACGAACTGACTTATTAACTTGATTAAAAAGAGAAATTATTTTCTACTGTACTTTTATTTCTTATCGATTAAGGGCACCTGCTGAGTTTGGAATCAATGAATCGCTTTTGATTCCTTCAGAGATCTTCAGCAAGGAATTTGTGGGCAATGATTTATGTACACAGAACATCGGAATCCTCGAGAGAAAGGCCCTTGCCCGTATATAGATATTCGCTATCTATATTGGACAGTTGACAATCGCTTGTGTGTGAAAATCTGTTTTATAAAATCTCCTTGAGTGATAGTCAGTAAAGCTGCATAGCGTTTTGTCATGTTGTTGCCGTGGTTGGGCTGATAACCTCTCGTATTCTACATACGTTTTACACTATTCATATCTAGATTTGTACTATAGGGATAACCTTAGATTACCCTAATCACTTAAAACAAACAGAAAAGACAAACTGTTATTATACGTAATCCTTTAATGCAGAGAAAATGGTATTTACTCTCTCTAACGGATGGGCAAACCTTTTAATTGACATTTTATTATTTTTCTCATTTAAACATCAAATTAATTGTACCTGGCAGATACTTTAGGACTCAATTTTTTGTTTTGTTTTTGTATTTTTTTCAATACATACATGTACAAGTGGTATTGCCTACTATCATATTCATTGAACATCCTGTGGATCGTTCTATCCTATGACATTAAAATCTGCATTACTTTATAGTCATGACACATATTTAAGTTTAAAATATCTTAAATATGTCATATCCCACCCATCCTGCTACGTCTTTTGGTACATTTTTGGACATAATAACTTTCACACTCTTTGGTTTAGACTGAGGATCACTGACGAGGGTCAAGTACCCGAAACGTGCATGTATGGTCCATGCTGCAATTTTATCTGTTCTTAAATGATGGTATTGAATTTGAAGACGTTTAACATAGGACATTTCCTTCAAGATGATTCTCATATTCTAGAAAGAATTCCGATTCTTGTTGTTTATTCGTTTGGTTTGGTTTGGTTTTGTGAGTTCAAGACATACAGTTGAGTTGCCTTTTATAACATTACTTATCGCCGATTTCGAATGCTAGTAAAAGCGATGAAGTCATCTGAAAGTTATAATCTGTATGTTGATTGAGGGAGGCAAACTGTGCCTAAAGAGGCGAGAAACGATGGATAGTGAAAGTGACTGTCATCGGCCGACATTAATACAACTACTGCACTTAGCTACCAGAACGTAATCAACGCGTCACGATGCTCGAGTGACATCACAACAGATGCGCGCGCATAAAACATGCCATGTTTCGGATTATATATCATACATGTAGTTTGTACGCAGAATTTTCGACAGCTTGTAATCCAGTGCAAGGTACTGTACGGTAATGTTAGTACAGAATAAAAGTATTCAAGAGTATTTTCTTTTTGTTTAAATTTTACATTTTTTTTTTATAATTTATAAGAAACCCAGATGACATTAGATTTTGTGATTCCTGTCTATCCATATTGGCATTGAATTCTGTAAAGAATAAAAGAAATATGAACATTTCTGGTTTCAATCAATATAACAAGAAGTATACATTTTCGTAGACCATTTATATGAAATTACTTTGAAAATTGTTCTGCTGTTTTTTTGTAAAAAAAAAATGGCCAAGATATGATAAACTGAAATGTAGGCTTTCACATTGGGATAAATATTTTATTTTAAAATATTTAATTTTTTGGATGAATAAAGTGGGGCTATCTTTTTGAACCCCCCCCCCCCCACTTATTTGTAGCTTATTTCGATTCGTCATTTCTTTTATTTTTCTTACGATATCATTGCGCAGTTTTGTACATGAAAACATCATGATACTATCATATATATATATATATATATATTTATTTTGGGTGAATCGTATGTCTTAATCTCATGAAAAGTGGAACTTCAAAGGTATATTTTGCGTGTTGTGTTTATGAGCTTTGTATGAAATTTGAATAAAGTAAACATTTGAGAATATTTCAGAAAATCATTTTTTTACTACGGGCAAACCATGTACAATGGACGAACATACAGTCGTCATGACAGCAATATATCAAGTAGCAGGTCCAACGAATAGACGAACATACAGTCGTCATGACAGCTATATATCAAGTAGCAGGTCCAACGAATGGACGAACATACAGTCGTCATGACAGCGATATATCAAGTAGCAGGTCCAAACAATGGACGAACACACAGTCGTCGTGACAGTAATATATCAAGTAGCAGGTCGAACCAATGGACGAACATACAGTCGTCATGAAAGCAATATATCAAGTAGCAGGTCCAACCAATGGACGAACATACAGTCGTCATGACAGCAATATATCAAGTAGCAGGTCCAAACAATGGACGAACATACAGTCGTCATGACAGTAATATATCAAGTAGCAGGTCCAACGAAGGGACAAAAATACAGTCGTAATGACAGAAATATATCAAATAGCAGGTCTAACGAATGGACGAACATACAGTCGTCATGACAGCAATATATCAAGTAGCAGGTCCAACCAATGGACGAACATACAGTCGTAATGACAGAAATATATCAAATAGCAGGTCAAACGAATGGACGAACATACAGTCGTCATGACAGAAATATATCAAATAGCAGGTCCAATCAATGGACGAACATACAGTCGTCATGACAGCGATATATCAAATAGCAGGTCCAACGAATGGACGAACATACAGTCGTCATGACAGCAATATATCAAGTAGCAGGTCGACCGAATGGACGAACATACAGTCGTCATGACAGCGTTACATCAAATAGCAGGTCCAACGAATTGACGAACAGACAGTCGTCATGACAGCGATATATCAAGTAGCAGGTCGACCGAATGGACGAACATTTATCTGTTCTTAAATGATGCTATTCAATTTGAAGACGTTTACATACAGTCGTCATAACAGCAATACATCAAGTAGCAGGTTCAACGAATGGACGAACAAACAGTCATCATGACAGCAATATATCAAGTAGCAGGTCCAACGAATGGACGAACATACAGTCATGACAGCAATATATCAAGTAGCAGGTCGACCGAATGGACGAACATACAGTCATGACAGCAATATATCAAGTAGCAGGTCGACCGAATGGACGAACATACAGTCATGACAACAATATATCAAGTAGCAGGTTCAACGAATGGACGAACATACAGACGTCATGACAGCAACATATCAAGTAGCAGGTCCAACGAATGGACGAACATACAGTCATGACAGCAATATATCAAGTAGCAGGTCCAACGAATGGACGAACATACAGACGTCATGACAGCAATATATCAAGTAGCAGGTCCAGTATCCGAATAAAGGAAAGACAAACGGCTTAGAGATATACTGATACGGACCGCATTAAGATAACCCGATCCGATAATGTTCTATTCTCTCTCCACTGTCAAAAGGACCGTCCTAAGATGGAGTTTACACAAGTAATCAGGGATTGTCAAGTTTTCAATCCGTAGATAAGAAGGACGGGTAACGGTGATCAACAACGAATATTTGACAAAACAACCCTATATTGTCACATGATTAATGCTCAATATACATCCAGTTTTACCGCGCTTTATTTCGTTAAGATTTAAAATTTGATTCATTCTCAGTTTCATTCAATTCATAAAAGCTCACGACAAAATCCATTCCAAAATCATTTTTCAAAGATCAATATTTCGAAGGGGTCAATGTATCTATTTATAACGTGTACACACAGGTGCCAATTTGAGGCAGCTACCAAGAGATTCACGGCTTATAACATCAAAAAGAGTGATTCCTTCTTAGAAGTCGAAAAATGAAAAATAAGGGACATTTCATTACCTTTGATGAAATTACCAAGAGAATGACCCGTCGAATTATAAGTGAAGCGGTTTTTTCTTGTGTTACAGACATGAAATGCAGGATAACTATATGTTGTACTCGGGGGAATATCTTGAATACCTGTTGGGATTGGCACTTTTTGGAAATTAACATTTTGGCCTAGAATAAATGTCCGCTTCTTATTCGTAATAGAAAATATCTTGCACTGAATTTTCACATCTTCATTCATCTTGGGTTCATTTGTAAATATAATAAGGAAATGAAAAATCTTATAAACATGTAAAAAAAAAAATATATTGACAGAGGGGAAAACAGAAATGAAAACTATCACGAATGATATGTTTCCCGCTTTTTTTCAATTCTTTAAAAAATCAAAAAAGTTTAGAAGCAATAATATTTATGATATAAAAAAAAAAAAAAGATAAGGCAAATTTTTAATATATTTTTCATGATAAGTGAATAAAATACATGAGTTCTAAAACAGGAGATTATACTATTATCAACAAAAATTATTCCGTTTTGCTCGCAAATTGAAGTCACCATTTATACGGTATAAACATACATGTAAACACTGTTCGAGCTATCCTTTTTTTTTTTTTAAATTTTGGTCAGTTGGTTTTCTACGAGATATTTGTTCGTCTATCATAGAATCCTGTAGGTCAGAATTAAATTTCGCGTAAAGAAGAATGCGTAAAATGTTGGATCTTAAGTATGTATGTTCCCCATGAATGATTTATGTTATATATTTCGATACATGTTTAAAATGCACACGAAAATATAAATAGCGAAATTGTCACTTTATTTTATTATGTATGTAGGCATTTAGAAATATAAGATTATTTACCCTGCTAATTGTTAAACGTGCCAAACTTAGCTACGGGATCGTAAAACAAAAGATCCATTAGCAAGAAAAATATCCAAAGAAATAAAATTGACATAAATCCCTCCTCTTGTAATTCAAACTGCAATTAAATGCCAACATGGGTTAATAACGTGGCCACTAATTTGGCGCGAACCTGTCCAAGTGATTCCCCATGGGAAAGAATTTCTACATGTCAGGGGTACCCATTAAATGTGAGGATGAAATAAGGCAGGCAGAATATTTAATTAATGGTTAAATTCAGAAGTAATATGGTATCTGCAAAAATCGACATGTGGTCTTAGTTAAAACTTGCGCGAAGTTATAGCAAGTGTTTTTGAATTAAGTAATGACACGATCAATTTGACTTCATGTAAGTAGATAAAAGCGGTCTAATACATTTTTAAAATTTTTACATCATAAAGTTTATGCTAACAAGTTACTAGACAGAAAACCTGTCCTATGCAATCAAACACTGGCAGCACATAAAGCAAGGTACATGGGAAAAGGGCGAAAGGAGCTGGCATCTACTTAGAAATAATGCAGAAGCTTTTTTTCAAAGAACATTATAGTTAGATCTGTATGAATCAGTTTAAGCATTTTTTTTTCTTTTTTTTATATGTCATATGAACATCGTCATTTTCTTGTTCATTTGAAATATCACTATACACATTATACATGTAGAATATTTGACCAAAGCATTGGCTACGAAATGGTTAGATTAAGCTTGCAATGCCTTACAACCGAATAAATAAATAAATAAATAAATAAATAAATTAATAAATAAATAAATAAATAAATAATAAATAAATAAATTCATAAAATTGAAAAAATATTGTTTGTCAAAGCAGAGGAGGATATATTATTACTATCTATATACATACACAATGAGATATTTTATTCTTTTTATATTAAATCTATTCACCATTATTGCAGATACATTTGTATTTTCAGTTTGATTTTGTTGCAGAAATGAACGAAGATTCCAGTTTTGATAAAATTTGATGAGGAGTGGAATTGGACTTGACTTGTGGTGAAGATGCGCAACTCCTGTATTGATACAATATACGAAACTGTGGTTATATAGTTTTTATTGGAAACAGATTCTTTGTTATATGTTTACGTTCTTATAGGAAAGAAGAAGTATGATAAAACAGACACACACTGTTACAATAATATATTGTAGACCTTAGTCATGGATACGAAAATATTATTATGGTCTGATAAGGATCTTGATGGAATAAAAATAAGAATAATGTTTTGGTGTCGTTCTTACTTTCATTTTGCCGCATTCGGATTTTTTTCTAGGTGATCGTCGCATGGACCTGGAATTTACATACGAGCGAGGATTGGGAATTTAGTGCAAAACTGTTGGGTGTCGGGCACTCATTAAATTCCAATTCATAATATGAAATAGTGTATCCCTTGATACAATCTAAGTATTACTTCTGTCTGTACTAGGTTAAGATCAACCCGCGAAGGGTTATCATATTTTTAGTATTTCAACAGCTGCTCATATTTATTTTCATTTAGATCGTGAGGAGTGTAGGGACACAAAGTCGATGTAAATTTAAGATTTTATTCGTCAAAAAGAAAAAAAAGTTTGAAAAATTCAGGAAAACGGGGCGAAACTTTCGAACATAATAAATCAAGATTCCAATTTAAAAGTGTATTTAGTTTAATAAGCGAACCAAACGATACATGAAATTTGTTATGGCGCGCGTGCCGAGTCCGGCAAGGAGAGCTGCCACACTGAAAGGCGTGACGAACAATAATGGGGTATATTTCCACCTTATAGAAAACATAAAACATTGCATTAATAAGGCAAGAAATAAATTTCACAGCCAATTACTGGGGGAGTTTTCGTAAAATTATCGAGGTCCGGGGACGCCGATCTGAAGCGCCATGATGGTTTATGGGACGGAAAGTTAGGGAACACAATTGAGTGTCGTCATTCCACGCAGCCATAATAAATGTATCAGGCTAATTGACACCTAGAGATAAGCACTATATATTACACCTGTACCACGAATCATTTACCAAGCAACGTCGGTTCCCAAACTTTTTATGGTTTTTAGTGACCAAACCCTATCCATCTGTCTATTTTCTTCTATTCTTACTATTTTTTCCTGTGGTATATTAGAATAAAAAAAATTCAATGTTGGGAAACTTTTTGCCAAATTCCCATTTATGTATTTTGAGAAATAAAAAAAAAAAGAAATTAAGAAATGTATAACACGCCGTGTACTTTATTTTTATGTTTTTGTAGATTATTTTAACTTTGCCATGATTGAATATATTCTGTGTTTTGTGTTTCAGTTCTTGGCTTTGAATTGGTTTTGAAAACAAAGCAAATTTTTTTGAAAACATACCATTTATTTTTTTTGAAAACAAACGAAATTGATGGAAAAAATGCACCAGAAACAATCGATGTTCACATGAATTTAGCTTACCTTTTCTTGCAATATAGTGGCGACACCTATAGTACGTGTTTCAGATTCACATGAAAACAGATGAATCGCATCCAATCACAATTTAAAAAGATCTCCATCGTTTCTATCGACCTTCAGGAAAATCTACTCGAAAATGAAATATATTAAATTGGAAAAAAAGGAATATGAAGAAAAAAGGAGACAAATAGATAACATCGAAATGTCAAATGTCTTTCTTCACTATAACAAATTATTTCTTGGACTTTTAAGGCTTAATTCAAAGAAACTTTATACAATGTATCGGACTAAATACTCGGGACTTCCTTTGCTTGATATGGAACAACTCTGGTAAGATACAAAAACTTTCTGGGGATAGAAATATAGTTTTTTTTCTTCTTTACGATTATTTCATACAGAAAAGATATCTGAAACACATCTTCCAAAATTGCATTACATGTACTTTGAGAAAATTGGAACGAGACAAGCTTCTCCTATTTAAGCAATACTGCTATGTCCAAAATTAATACTTTTGAGAGAAAAAAGTACACGAGAAGCGTATGTAAGGGCAATCAGTCATAATAAAAAGGCCTGTGCCAGGATAGCAAAAGAGGATTAGGATGTACGTACTTAGTAAAAAGAAAACCTATATTCAATATCTTAAAAAATGAAATAGGGGAAATCAAGGAAAATTTCCCTGAGGACTTTGTTCAGCATATCTCTAAATACAAAAGGTACTTACTCTTCTAAGAGCAAAAATATCCATTATTCTATAACAACCAACAAACTTTTCAAAAATAGATTTGGATTATTTCAACTACTATATGCAGTGATTACTGTGGTAAAATGAGATAGAAGGCTACAAAATAATGGTATAAGTGCAACTTTATCACACATTTTGTGATAGAAAGAAACAGGGGTAATTTAAGAATATGATAAAAGGAAATAAACTAAGACACACGAGATAGAAAATTGATAATTTTTATCCTATGCCCCGAAACGTTAGTGTATATTATTATCCCTCCTTGTCAACCATACGATAATGCTGCTGTACTATCTGTGAGTCAGGTAGATTGTCAGATGGGCCTAAGCCTGTTGGTGGGGATCCTGCCAACTATAATACATCAGGCAGTCAAATTATCTCCCCTGTGTATATATTGATTAGATTATTCTTGCGTGATCATGTGCAATAAATGAGCCGACTACGATTATTCACCTTTATAATTTATATTTTTTAAAATTTAAATTCAAAATTCTAAAACATCAGAGCTGGATTGTTCAAGAGTACTGTAAATTGGTTTTTATTCGTCAGGTACCAATTTTCGTCATTTTCGTCAGTGCCTCCCTTGACGAAATTACGTACCGACGAATATAAATACCCCTGACAAAATATAGTGTAGAAAGGGAAAAAATGAATCTTAGGAGTTATTACGACAGACAAATGATAAATCTATAAAAACTGAATACGCACACAAAGTCGCATATAATGTACCAAATTACCAATTACTAAATGATATGTTTTCACAACAAGCTAGGTGGTATACATGTCTCTAATAGTTTGTTTATCAATAATTGTAAAACAAACAATGAAAACAAACGCATACAGCCAATCTGAATTTTAAGTTGGAATTTGAATAGACGAATTTACATTTTAGGGACCCTTTGATGACGAATTTACGTCCTGACGAAATTGTCATTTTGAACGAATTGACGAAAATTGGTACTGACGAAAATTAAGCAATTTACAGTATACTGTTTAAAAAATATGCTTATCGTGTCTCAATCTTACAAATTTTACGAATTTTCAGTCATTAAAAAATGTTATCCAATCTAGACTTAAATATTTTATCTCTGGTCGAATATACATTTTCTTGGAAAATTGAATATAATTCATATAAAGATTTACAGGTTTTCTTGTCCTTTATGGATCTTACCTTCAATATAATACTGGTTTCTTTACCTGGCGACGGTAACTAAGGACATTCACGTCACCCCGTCACGATCTCACAAAGTCAATATAACTTGACGTTAACTATGCTTTAAATGAACACTCACTCTTTATCGTATCAAAACCAAAACAAACTCAGATTTAAAACGACTTTAATTTACTCTTACTTTTATATAGATATGGGGAAAGTTTCCTTAATTTTATCAACAAGAATCATGTGATGAAAACACAAGTTTGATACCTCTGGTTTACAGAGCAAGACTTGCTAATGGCTCCTCCCTCGATACCCCGGATGACCCTGCCTCGTTATCGAGGGAAGAAGGATGTAATAAAAGGCGTCACAGGCCTGTTACGCTGAACGTAAGGTGCTCGCGTAAAAATGCTGCTGAAAACGGTCTTTTTGGTATCTCTAACGTATTTCGTGAATAGAAGACAAAATGTGGCGAAAGATGGACACAGACAGCTGCAAGGTTAAAAATACATCTAATTAATGTGCTTATACATCTTTATTCACGCAGGCTAGGCTCTACGGCAGAAAACTTTGTGGCTTTATCATTTTTTTATCTGAGATATCTAAAGTATCGCGCACTCAGAGCATTTATCTTAATTCCTGGTGTTTTAGAAACTTGTATATATCACGTGTATACATAAAATCTCGGGGCAGAGTATTAGGACCTTATCGTATCCTATGTACTGAGCATAGCACCTCACACGAGCCCCCGGTAGACCCAGATATACATAGGAAAAACCACATTGTCCCCAGATATAAAGTTAAGATAGGTGGAAAAAGGAAAATGGGGATCCCCATCGAGACCCCATGGCAATTACCCAAAGTAACATACCGGAAGTAGTAATATCTATGACGTCACACGAACTGTACAGATAGATGACTAGTATATCCCGAAGAATCTGTACTTTCAAAGAATTCTATTTGAACTACCGCACGGAATCTATTCAACCTCGAGCTCTATAAAAATAACAACAGGGTGTGAGGTCTAACAAAATCTATGGAACTTTTGACAAATGTTCTATGTTCATTTCTAAGTCAGATCATGTTACCAGAATGTTTCTTATCTAGATATAATTCACACGATGTGGTTATATAAAGTAACAATAAAGATATCTAAATTAATTGTACGTAAATCATTACAACTCCGTCAAGTTAGAGCAACCCTACACGCCTGGACAGCCTCAAACGGTGACGTGTGAGTTACGTTGCCGCCAAAAAATTGACCCGATCGTCTGCTACTTGCAATAGGGCGGTGTCATATTATCGTAAAAATGAGCGAAATAATTCAACTTTGCTTTGATGAAGATCTAATGCGCATAAATGTCACTTAGCACAAAATTTGAAACGAGACACTCTGTTTAAGTTTCAAACTCTTCGTTTTACGACATAGTTGCATTTTTCAAATCAAAATATTTTTACATATTGTTTGATTTGATTTTTACACAAATGTATCGCAAGAAACAAAGCATTTTGCTACGAAAAAAGCGTTCAGCCAGACAACAACATACTCGTGCCATCTTTATACATCAGTCTTTGATAAAATCAGCTTTAGCTCTTTTTTAATGCAAAATTTCTGAAATATTCTACTTTTTCCCAATAAAAACCAATTTTATCTGAGTATAATTTCTGGGAACATACACACAGCCCTAAAAAAGGAACAAATCTTGAACAAAAAGGTGAAGATTTAGGAAGACCCTATCCAGTGTATGAGACCAGACATCCATCGGTTGTGAAGGTATGGCAAGTATTTTTGTTAGTTTTAAGGCCAGAAGTGTAGTCTTGGAATTGCGTAACATTCAGCAGGGTGTCATCAGAGACACGCCTCATTAACGTTACATGGATTCGATAGTTCAGTATCAGGAAAGGTCGTGACATCTTTAATTTCATGCACATGCATTAATTAGCGCACACGAACCTTGTTCTTTTCACAGGAATGCATGCATGTGAAACAATTCCTACGCTGAGGTCGCCAGGTCCTCGTTCTTGGTTAGGAAATAATTAAACAATTGGAAACAAAGATAAACGTGATTTTGTGTTTGAAGCATCTCTCTTTAAATGGTTCATTTTATTATACATATATATACTTTTGGGGGGAGAAGCAATAACATTCTGATGTAACATTCTTGCCTGATATAGTTGCATGATGTCCTCGGACTACCATCTGACGGCATATATATTTCACAACCCATTAGACATGCTTGTGCGTATATCGATCATGTTTTAGATTTTCATGTACCAATGTTTTGGATAAAAAAGATTTGCAATTCACGAGTATATTTGAGGTCCGGGTTGTGCATTATGCGAAGGGTGATAATCCGGTTAATTACACCATTAGTCATAGTCACATATATTTATGTGTTGTATACTAGTATGTTTATTGTTTCTTGGTGTTGCGTGTCGCTGCAGTCGATGACTTTTGGATTTTTTTTTCTTTATTTCTGTATTCCAATTCCAATATTTTTATCATTTCTTATTTATTCGAAGAGATGAAAACAAAAGCTTACATGTACTGGCATTAAAACGATTTACAGGAGTAAGGAAAGTTATCAAATAAAGAAAGTCCTAAAATAAAACAGGACAAAATAGTTTTTAGAAGTTGAATCGAATAAAAATGCTGTCTCATAATCATTTTCTCACACTTTCCTAATCTCGGCAATTGAATATCTTTGAAAATGAGAAAACAGCCATTATTTTGTTTAAACTATCCTTATAAATAACATCATACCATCCTTAAACACAGCGTCAAAATCAGTTCAATATTTAGTCAAACATCGCGCGTCAAGTTGAAAGTTTAATGGAAATGCTAATTTTATTCCAATTACTTGTGCATGCTTTTAATCTTTTAAAATGTATTTTCACAAGCTCCTAAAATAAATTGTATGCATTCCTTTTCTGCATCATATAGTTGGCATTTAGCAACATACAATTGAAAGCTTTTATTCTGTTTTATTGTATAAGTCTGAAGGCATTTTTTTATGTCCATCAAATCATAATTTCCGATTCCTATATTATTTTTGAAACACAAAAGCGGAGAATCATATCAGCTCTAAATCTCAATATGTCCTTCTTGGTTGTATTTGCCTTAATTTGCTTTCGAAAGAATTGAGACTACATTAATACAAAAGTTCTATGAAAGCTGGACAACATATTTGGATCAGAATTTCATAATGAAACAATGACAAACTGAAAATACCAAACTTCTGATAACTTCTAAAATGGAAGTATTCACCTGGCAAGCAGAAACTGTTTATTCTTCCCGGGTATCTGAACTATTTGTTGCATTTTTATCTTGGTTTTATTATAATAACATTCATTGACAAGAACTATGTATAAAGCAGCAAATATGGGAATCGCACACCGAAGACAGATTAAAACTAGGAGAAAATAAATTTTAAGTCAATAAAAAAAAAAGTGAAATATTTCAATTACCATTCAAAAGTTATGGCCAAGGTTAAAGTTTTTTCAAAAGAAGGTCGAAATCCGATATCAAGGTCACAAAAACTTTGGTATCCATGGAGAGGTCTTACCATAAGGAATACACATGATAGAAAATGATTTTTTGTATCGATGGTATATAGAGGACGAAGTTCATGTGTTCGCAAAATGTCCACTTTATTCAGAGTCACGTGAAATTTTATATGAAAACGCTATACGTCTTAAAAATGTTTGAAAATAATGATATGTGCAGCATTGTTGCCAAAAGCTGCCACTCATAATTCTATATGGAATGGCAATATGCTGACTTTATTACGTCATTAACTGTTTTAATCATGTCATATCTTTGTAATATTGAAACATTAATAAGTCATCTGAATCTGTGAAATATGAAAGCCCCGTCACTTACTATTCAAAAGTTATTGCCAAGGTTAAAGTTTTTCGTTCGAACAGACAGACAGGACAACATCTACATGTATATATGCCACTGAATCTCTGATTACAAGGGAATAAAAAAAAAAGACACAGTCGTCCACATTATAAGAAGTAACCCAAGGAATGAGACTATAGGGTCTGCGGAGAATTTAATTAGAACTCCTTACTTGCCTGCAACACACATATACAGGTTCAGTCCGACAAAAATCTGTCAGCTCATTGATTCAACTGCCGAAATATCAGTTTCTTTGTATACATGTTTTTTTTTTGTGAATTTTGCTTTTCTGTCTACTTGTTGGGCAAATGTGTTGTTGTCATAACAACATAATCTTTTTGGAGATCTTTTCCAAATTAAAAATAGAAAGATTATTCCGTACGTTATATGTTCTCAATCGTCTAGAAGCATGATCAGAAGGTTTAAAATCGTGAAGTTTTTTCTCATAATTAAGAAAAATTAAATTGGAATTTTTAATTTTTGAAGGCGTTAGCCCTTTTTCTACAAGAATTGAGAAGTTTTGAGTGTCTCCTAGTGAAAGTGAAGAGGTTTACCGCTGTTTTTCACGGTACGTCCCTGTCCTTTATGACTTGGGAACTTAGAGTAGGATCCTTCACGGAAACACTTCATAAAGATCCCACTGTACACCTACCTGATCAAATCGTGATTGCTAAATGGAAACCGATTTAAAAACCTTTCAAATATTTTTGAGAAAACGTTTTGATTTAATGGAAGCAATTTCATAACTTCTCAAAACTGCTGTAAATTGTGTCTTATCAGGGTGTTATGTGATAAGACTATTTTCAAACAGTGAAATCACAGCTATAATGGTTGGTTTTAGCGACTAATGATCCGGTATCAGAGAGATTTCATATCACGTAGTGCCTTGGGCGGGATGCTAGAGGCAGATAACATAATATTAAATTTTTACTTAATAAATGTTTAATGTCTAACGTGTCCCAAAACATTTACGGGCTCAGAATTGGTTCATAATCTTACGCAATGTTGATTTCCGAATCGAACATCTCGGATGGAGGTTAACTCGTATCTAGTATGTAATCACTTGCTCAGTCATTAGGTCTTCCGACTTCCGTCGGAAGACCTATTGTTTTCGTAACCGTGGAAAATTGGATCAGCGATTTCTCAAGAACCCTGTAAGCTAGGACAATGAAAGTTCTCCAACGTTACGTTTGGAGTAAAAGCTAGATTGGTCTTTTTTATTTTTGGTCTCTGTTATTTTTTTTATCATGTTTTTAGTAGATTCAAATATTTGACGGGAGCGTCGAATTACTCAAAAGGACCGAAAATTTCATGTTTTGCTATTTGTAAGCTTAAATATCTCGTATTTTGCTATCTACAATTTCCATTCTTTTTGAAAGTCGACAGCCATGCAAGATATGAAATGCTAGATGCACACTGTAACGATTTATTACGATGACGTCCTTCACCGTCCTTCATATTTCCAAATTCAGAAGTTCATAGGAGGAAGAC
Source organism: Pinctada imbricata (assembly GCA_033119305.1). Taxonomy (NCBI): domain Eukaryota; kingdom Metazoa; phylum Mollusca; class Bivalvia; order Pterioida; family Pteriidae; genus Pinctada; species Pinctada imbricata. The sequence goes on along the minus strand of VSWD01000011.1, from coordinate 12,551,406 downwards.
ACTTTTTTTGCTTATAATAGTAAACAAAAATTAAGCTTATGAAGTTTCCTAAAAATTTCAATATTATTATTTTTTATCCATATATCTGTCTTATTTAGTCTTTCTGATTTTTCCTATCTCTTACTGTTGAAAAGATATGAGCATCGAAATTTTGAGTTGGGTATTTCGATACACCTTCACGCCAACAGATCGGGCGCACACTAAAATTGGTAGTCCGAGTCCGACTCGAGAAAAGCAGTGTTGAGATTTTCAAATTCCGATTTCACGGCAATGATGAATATGCATTTCATAAATACATTTCGATATACACAATTTGATTTTAAAGCAGTTGATTAATTTAGAAGAGATCAGCTACAAACCAGAATTTACACACAAAAAGTGGTAGTTTGATTCCGATTTCTAACCTACAAACCTGTTTCTAAACTTCAATAACTATATTTTGAACATCAAGTTTAATTTCTAATTCTAGCAAACGTTCGAACATAATTTTCGGTTGGTTTATTTACAAATTGATGAACAATTTCTCCAACATTCTTCCCTCCCCTCGTTTTTCGAAAACAGTTCTGTTTATATTGAACGATGTCGCCATGATGGAAATTCAAAATAAACTTTGAAAAAAGGGAAGGGGGGGGGGGGGTCAAAATTTGAACCTGCACAGCGAGAACCTCATGGTATTTATATATATATATTGAACGTAACTTGTTATTACCATTTCTCTTCTCAAGAAAATTGGTTCTACAGCTACGAGCTCGCCTTTTTTATGGGGGAAGGGGGCAGGAAGAATTTGCAAAAAAAAAAATCCCGGCTCTGAAAAATGCTGAAAAAAATATTCCGGCCCAAAGCATGCAAAGGGCCGGCAATTTTTTTTTCCCGGACCATGCAAAAGTAAGGATACATTGCATGATATGGAAATTTTTGCTGGCCCTTTGTGCCAGACAATTTAAAGTCAAAAAATTAATTAATATAAATACAAACTGTTCACATAGCTGTATCTACCAGAGACCTAATACGCATAGGCACAAAAATCTAGAAAAGGTTCTATTTAAACATCATACAATCTGTCTGAAATTCGCTAATTGCAAAGAGACATCTGAAGGAACGGTTATTAACTCATACTCTGTAACAGCGGGGAGTTTAACTTACACAGACATTCACAACATTTGACAATTTGTTTAAATCCGGCCCGAAGAACCGGCGAAAATTTTTCTCCGACTCTGGTAATGGCTGAAAAAAATGGCCTGCTCAGAAAATTGCTGAAAAAATTTTACCGGCTGGCAATAGAATTCCTGCCCCCCCCCCCCCCCCCCCCCCACCCCCCACCCCAAATCAAATGGTTGCTCACCAACAATTATCGGTTTGAAAATTTAATGTTACTGCTATTTGAAAACTTAAATATATAATATAAATACATGTAATGTGACGTCCTTCATATTTCCAAACCAAAAATTGTATAGGAGGAAGACACTCTTGTTGCAACCGCAACAAGAAACCTTTCTAGTATTATTGACACCTTTCCGATTCCTGAAAGTCTCAATGAATTCAATAGCCATGTTATCTATGAGACAACTCGGTCCAGCCTACTTCAAACTTCTGTAAAACGAACTTCGAAACTAATTTACAGAAAGCTTAGGAAGTAATAAAAAGGAGCGATCTACTTCGGGCTACTTTTTAGTTTTACCGTTCCGATTTTAGCGTAATTTATCCCCATGTTTATATAATCGTGACCAAGATATTATGATCTTTGAGATACTGTCTACTTTCATTTCAAAATACTGTCATCTCCAACTTTAAATCATGGACAATTTTTCCAGAAGACGTAAGCGTACTTCTTGACAATTTTTATGACTGGGTTAAATAACGTTTGGGCTAAAATGTAGTAAATAAGAACACTATATGACCGATAAAGCATTTACGGAATCCTACTTGATATTGATATGCTTTTAGACTATCTGATCAATTTTGTTGATAACGTTAGCAATCTCGCCACGAGCCCAAATCCCGCTGACATCTCGCGTATTCGATATTTGAATGAAAATAATAAAGTGCACGTGGCAAAGTAATAAGAATTTAAACGCGATGTTAAGACTTAGTTTTTGTTTTCAGTCAAAACCAATACTCTTTTAAAGATAGAGATATTTTGACGGTTTTTGCAAATTTAGCGTAGATGCCCGACTGTTTCTTCTTTTTTCGCTAAATCGACTAAAAAATGTATGATAAGCCTACATCGTTTATTCGTATATTTTCAAGAGAGAGAGAGAGAGAGACAGAGAGAGAGAGAGAGAGAGAGAGAGAGAGAGACAGAGAGGACGCCACCTAAGAAGAATGTTCGGATTGTCTCGAGAGAGATCATTTGCAGATAGCGGAAAGTCTTTATCTTTCCGCAGCGATGGATGTTAGTGATTAAACAACTGTTTCTACCTCGCCGTAAATTCTTCCTGGATGTTGACAGCTTTTATTCAAATATCACAAATTATTAATCAAGATGGTATATTAATACACGTGTCCCATCCTGACAATACTTGTATGCTTATTTTCCCATCCATGTGGTATATTTCTGGAAAACTTTTTTTGAATTGCGCTCACCATCGTTATTGGATTTTTTCCCGCGAAATACATACCCTAAAAATTATTCAATTTTTTAGAACTTAAAAATTATTTGTCTTAAAGACGAACGTGACAATAAAAACCTTTAATATTCATTGAAACAGAAAATCAGAGCGTCTTATTTCAATTCACAGCGCCGCCAATTCTGACTTTCTTGCCTCATTCGACAAAAAAGATTATTTTTGTGGAAGGTGATACCACTGCTATTATCAGATCAAACTATATCAGTCTGTATACACAAATGTATCATTAGGACATTAAAAGTGATAAGATTTCACTGTTCTGGATGACTGAAAGCATTAATAAACATCTTGTTATGTAGATAACAGGCGTACGGTCTACGGTTTCCCTTGGAGAAATACATGAAAGAGTTTTCTACCGTTTTGTCGAATTTCTTATGTGTAATACAGATGCTACGCAAAACCATGTCTGTGAAAGAAAGTCAACAATAGAATACATTAATGACTTAGTACAAATCTATTCTAGTGATTATAAATCCAAAACACAAAGTAATTCCTGCAACACTTTCTATTTTCTATTACAAAAAAAAAACTTTCTATTTTTGTTATGTCCCCATTATGTTTTTTTTTGTCTAATTTTGGAATATGTTTTTCGTCGTGCTTTGATAACTGTTAGTAATTGCCAATTCTCCTTTCCCTTCATCGAAATAAATATGTTCAAACTACACAAAACTTATCTATCTGAATGCTAAATTCCACCTCTTTTTGACAACAATATGAAGTCACTCAAATGGTCAAGGATTGTGACAGTACTTGGACTTAATCTATATCCATTGCCTATTGCATCGAAGTCCGTAAAACTGACATGGATATATGTAAGTGTTCATCATCATCTGGAAAACAGAAGAGTGGAGAAGGTAGTTTTACCAAAGAGATGATTACGGATATGACAAAATATGCCTGCGACATTATATAGCATGGACATAAAGACTTCTCAGAAGACAACATCACTCGCCGGATATTTGATAATGGAATACGAAAAGATACAAGGATATGACCCAGGTTAATTTATGTTTTTGAAAAAGTCAAGCACCACTAGGTCATAAGTCAAGGCCCCAAATGAAAGGTCTAGTTACGTACGTAGAATTTCAAAACTCTAAAGATAGAACTACTAGTAGGCCAAACTCCATGCAAGGTCAGTGTCACTATAGCTCAAAAGCCAAGGTCCCAAACCATTGAAGATCATATCAAAAGTCTATCCCTTTTAGTTCAAAAGATATTGCCGGTTGGTTTAAGTTATTAAAAAGAAGGTCAACTCGAATGTGAAGGTCACTAGATCAAAAGTCAATATGAAATCCTATAGTACATGGGAATTAGCTTAGTTTAAAGTTTTCTCCACACATACCGGACGTCAAGGCCAACACTGTATAGGGCTATGACATCCGTCACGGTCCTATGATTGTTCCTTTGTCGAAAACCAATTGTTGCATAGATGCAATTATTTGACAAATATCTGAATATACAAAAGCAAGAATAGAGCAAATGAATCGAATTTGCATTTCATTTTCTTAGCTATTTTCTCCGTATAAAAATACTAATGAGCGACGCGCATATACACAGGAAGGGGCCAGTAAAAACAGTCCTTACGGTTCACCTATATATACATCATCAAATCTTTCTTTCCTACTTTTTGCTACAAAAATTAACTTTTCATAAGTAAAAATTTCCTGATATTAGATATGAAGTTTTATCAGTTTATCTAGAGGTTACTTAAAAGGGCGCGAAAAAGCTCATGCGGCTTTGCTGTAGGTAGATAGGAGGATGGGAGGCGACTTCCTTTAAAAAGACATTAAAACTGTCATATACCGACTGATATCATATAATACACCTCCATATCGTCATCTTTCTGATGAACCTTGTAGGAAAATTTCATAAGCGCGTCAATTATCTTGTGTAGATGTAATTCAGAAGATAAGATGACGTCACGACGGGCACCTGTCAGATATGTGGACAAGGTGTATGGGGAACTCGTGTCATTGTTGTCTATTATCTGCTCGTCTTATGATTAAGGAAGCATGTCACCGTATCTATGTCCGTCATGCCCGTGCTTTATTTGTGCTTATCTTGACACGAGATGCCGACACATTCCACGTGTAGTACGTGTAAAGCGAGATAACTCTTCAACATGGATCACATCGCCTCATATAAGCTTCAATGATCCTTATTGAAAATTCAGAAAATAATTCATAGCTGTAAGATAAGGTGGGTGGGTGAAATAGGGGCTGGGGGAATAAAGCACACTGTTATCTACCTATTATCCATCTACTAGACAATGACTACAATTATCTTCCTTTGTGAATATATGAATACCTACATAAACCAGTGAAAAAAAAACCCGGAATTACGAAATATTTTTTTTTTATTTTGAAGAGAATCATGATTCTGAGATAAATAATGACAACTTGTCAACAAATGATTTCACTTCAGGTAAAAAATGGCCAGCTTTCAAAAATACTCTCTCACACACAGAGGTCATTTTACACATCTGTCACCTATATGACTACCATGACAGAACAACATTCATAAAAAATCCAGCTCTATCAAATGAAAGTAAGAATCATATAAAGATAAATCAATTATACTGGTTCTTTTTCATTTTATCATCATACAAACAGATCATCAATAAAAGATGACGTAGCTTTTGTCATAAATCGTTCTGATTAATACATGTACATGTAACTATATAGAAACCAGGCCCTGAATGACATGCTGCACAATTCTTTGCTGTAGCTTAAACAACTGTATCATATAATTGTACAATCAATCTGTGGTAGTGTTAAGATATTTTTTTTAATCTGGAATCACACTGTAACATGCACAATTAAAAGAACAAGTTGAACAAATTACTGAGAGACAAGGATATTTAAGAAATAAAAAATGACAAGCCGGGCTCTATTGTCTCATAATGCCCGAGCGCCCTCAGCCAATCACATTTATTACCGAGCCGCGTCAGCGGCGAGGTGATAAATGTGATTGGCTGAGGACGCGAGGGCATTATGAGACAATAGAGCCCGGCTTGTCATTTTTTATTTCTATTCTAATGATGACCAAACTTAGACCTTTCGATTCTTGGTAAAAACCAGTTCCTGCCGGTTTATCTGCTTTCAGAAAACTGGTAGGCGTGGCTTATCGCAATAGGGCCTATATTGGAGAATAGAGCCCGGCTCGCGTCTGTTGTCTTAATAGGGAAAAAGAATCAAGTCATATTAGAATAATTATTATATCAATGAAATCCCTTTATATAATGCATTACCTGTATGTTACGAACAGTTATCAGAAAAGTGTAAATGTGACTTTTGTGTGATAAGTTTATTTTGATAAATTATAATCTTTCAGCTGTGAAGAAATGCTATGAATTATAACAAACATACTTTCTCTTCATATCGAGAAAATGAGACATTCTAAGACAAATTAAAAGGCAATGATTTCACAGTGTAACATGACCGTAAAGTACTTTTAAATTATACTAGAAAGTATCTCAGACTTGATTATATGCCTTAATTGAATACAATTACATTTGTACTACTTTCAAGCCATCTTGAATTGTGTTAAGGAGGTAAAATACCAATTTCAAAGATTTTGATATGACAATACATTGAAAATGATGTAAATATCATAGGGAAAATATCATAGTTGACATAAAATCCTATCAGATAAAGAGGAGTTCATAAGATTTTTGATAATTAAATTTCTATCAGATTAAGAGGAGTAAATTTATATTGATCATATAGGAAAAGGTTTTGTGTTTTGAAATCATATCAAATTAACAGAAGTATCAGATATCAGATTAAGAGGAGTCCTCTGTATTCAACAAAAGTTTTATTGCATGAATTTCAAGGGTTTTTTATACTACAGTGATTTTTTTCAGTAATTTGGTAATGGGGTCGGGGCCCGTACAATTGGGAAAATTAACGACATTTGGGAAAATTTTGGGAAGTACTTATATAAGTAAAAAGACAGTTTATACAATCAAAAGATCAGAATTGAATGTTTAATCAAATAATTTTCTTTTAGATATGATTTAATTTCTTGTGCTTAAAATAATATGGCAAATGATTCATAAATTTGCTACTTTTGAACCAGTAATGTCACTAATTTCGGTGATAATTCCATCTATATGTGATTGGGAAATTTTAGACCCACAATTGGGATAAAAAGATACTATTTTTCATTGGGAATGGGGCCGAATAACGGCCCCAAAAAGGGGCAAAAAAAATCCCTGTACTAATCAATAAATCATGAACAAAATGCTACGAATGCGGAATTTCTTAACTGCCTTGATGTCGTACTTCAGGTACATACATGTATATAGGTCCAAAGTTTAATGGAGCGGCAGTTTTGGCCAATCATATCATAGAAAATGTCTAATTCATATAATATTCAGTTTTAAAAGGTTGAAAAATTCATTCATCGTATAATTTGCCCTGAAAGGACTTCTCTATCTTATAATTGTTTATCTATGTTGTAGTGTTTGAAGTTGTTCTTTTTTTATAGAATTAATATCAAGTTGTCTAATGAGTTTATGTGACCTAAGTTGGAGTAATATAAACTGAAAACTGACCTCTGAATTCACTCTGACCTTGAAAATTAATAGGGTTTATCCTTTAATGTTTACAAATGATCCTGGAAGTTTTAATCATAACATATCATATTCTGTGAAATACTATAACCTTGACCTCTCACTCTGAACATCCTACTTCTCAATCACTTCAGACAAAAGACAACAGTACAGCATAATACATCCACTTCTTTAAAGAAGAAACATAATAATGTTGCTATGGCGACAAGATCCTTTTATACGATGATTTCTGTTACCAATATGTATGAGATGAGACAAAACCAATACCAGACAAACATGATCAAGATATCACAAAAATTATGCTCAAAATATTTTGTCATACATGTACTCCATATCATAACAGGACAACTGAAGTAAAAGCTACATACCATCTGCATGTTGAATGATTTCAAAGGTTACTGAGCTCCCTTATACTTTATGGATTTGTGAACATTATCTTTTTGTTCCTAATCTTAAGTGTATAAAGCTGAACTTTAATTCTAACATCCCAAAACTTTTGACATTGTTGGACAGAGATTCCTTTCATACAACAGTCTTTTTAATGTCCTTCATAACTAATGACCAGACCACTAATTATAATTCCTTTGGTCGGATATTGTCGATCTAATCAAATCTGAAATAAATATAACTTCATATTGGCACTACATCAAGGTTTTGTCTTGCCCTTTTTTCGTATATCAAAAAGTCATGACAATAGAAAATCTACCGAACGTCCATCCTCCCAAACTGTTACTGTCATGACAACTTGACAGCTGATAATTGTCCTTCTTTTTTGGACCTGAGATTTTCTTTCTCCAGTTTCCGTCGTTGATGTTCCTGTAATCTCCGCTGCTGCTCGTGTTTACGGCTTTGTTTAATGGCAGCCTCTGCCTCCCACGACAGATCCTCCATTGATTCTCCCTCCCACGCGTTCTCGCCCTCCTCCCATGTCTCTAACTCACTCCCCTAAAATAAAATAACATTATATTCATATCATGGTCAAAGTATGCAGTGAAACAAGAAGCTGCAAGAATATAAATCACTTTCTTTGAGCATGATGTTACTGCACATGTAGAACTCAAAGACTCATTGCATTGGTCATAGCGACTTCCTTTCCTCAAAATATAGGTATACCTCATAGAGACATATAGGACAAATATAGGATTTTTTTTTTAGGAAAATAGTATAATTTTAGGACATATCCACTTTCAATACTATCAGGGTTTTTTTGCAGTAATTTGGGAATGGGGTCGGGCGATTGGGAAAATACAACGTTTTTGGGGAATATTTTTGGAAGTACTAAGATGAAGGAAATGACTGCTTAAACAATCAAAATTTAAGAATTAAATGTTAAATCAAAAAATTTTCTTTTTAATTTGATTCAATTACTTATGATTTGTATTGAGTACAGAAATTATGGCAAATTAACGGTAAATTTGTTACTTTTGAACCAGTAAATTTCAGTAAATTTGGTGATAATTCAAACAACATGTGATTTGTAAATTTTAGAGCCACATTTGGGGAAAAAAAGACACTAATTTTCATTGGGAATGGGGCCAAATAAAGGCCCTAAAAAATTCCTGAACACAAAAGTTGAAAAGCCATTAACAAAATATTTGCCTTCCAATATCTCCTTTTTTTACACGAATTAAAATGGCACATTAAATCATATAAAGTATACAATAAAGATAGGTAAGGGGCGAGGATTTATATTAGGAAAAATTTCTTAAACATAGGACTTTTATAAGTTCCTGTATTTTTTTATAGGAAATATAGGTATAAAAGGACACCAGTTCCCTTTATAGTTTTAACTTTTGTGAAATTGATGCAGCAATTATAAAATCTATTGATTCCCAATTAAAATCAGAGTAAAAGCTTTTTTTTTTAAATATGAGCAAAGAGCATAAACTTGTAAGAGGACCTGAGTCCTGGAGTACTTTCTTTTGTAAGGATTAGCAATAGAGCCCAAACCATTCAATGTAGGAAATATTGCACAATGAGTCACAGGAAATCAACATTTTGGGTGTACATTGCACTCTGACATTGCAAACTGCCCCTTCTCAAATCACAGTGCAATTTACCCATGAAATATCAAACTCCTATTGATAAGTCTTCAGATGAAATTAAACCTCTTAGTCTGGTTGATACCTTGAAACATAAATCCAAGACAAAAAAAAATATCATGAGTTGCCTTACCTGATTAAGTGGAATGTCCGTGTACACAGCAAACTTATTTGATGAATTTGAATGCCTATCTTCATTATTTCCTATGTATAACTGAAATCAAAACAGTATTAATCACATAAATCTAATCTACATTCTTCACACATAATTTTAGAATTGAATTACATGTACCAATTAATTTTCACATTATGTTCATAACAGTTTTATGCAAATAAATTCTTGTATCTTTGCTCTGACCTGATGAAGTTTACATGTATCATATCTATTAGTTATACTCATCCATATGTGATTGGGACATTCTGTATTTTGTTTGTTTTTCATAAATTCTTTTAAAAATTTGATGTTTTCACAGTCAATTTACATTCTTAAATACCTTTCTCTGTCTTTTGATTTGAGGAGTCATATCAGAAAAGAAATCTATTTCAGGTTCCTCTGAAACAGAATCTTGCTTTGACCTTGACCTCTGCATGGAGTGTGGCCCTGTTTGACTGTTGCCATGGTGATTTGTCTTTTCTTCACCGTCCCATGAATCCCAGGACTGCAACTCTCCCTGTAATTGTCTTGATAATTTTAATACATTATACCACATTTTGCAAATTCTCTCAAAATACACAGACAAAATGTACATACATAAATAAATACATTAAACATGTTTAAAAAATCAAATTCAAGGAATTGTGGTCCCCTGCTTTTGGCTATTTGTCTTTAAAGAAATGCTTACAGACACCCCCTCCCCCCATTCTTAAGGTTTCATAATATATCTCATGTACTATCAAAATTCTAAATATCAAAAGATTAAACTCCTAGAAAACGTCAAAAGGTCCAAATGCTGTTACCAAGGGAAAGGTCTTGTGAAATTGAATGCACATGTGAAATATGAAAGTCCTATCATTTACCATCCAAAAGGTATGGTCAATGTTGAAGTTTTTAAATGTGGGTCAACCTCCAAGGACGAGGTCTCAAGGTCAGAATGTTGTTACCAACGGAAAGGTCTTGTCACAATGAATACATATGTGAAATATGAAAGCCCAATAACTAACCATTCTAAATTTAAGGTCATGGTTAAGGTTTTTCAAAAGTAGGTCAATCTCCAAGGTCAAGGCCACAAGGTCAAAATTTTTGGTATTTATGGGAAGGTCTTGTTACAAGGAATACACATGTGAAATATGAAAGCCCTATCACTTACCATTTAAAAGTTATGGTCAAGATTAAAGTTTTTGAAATTGATAAGTAGGTCAAACTCCAAGGTCAAGGCCACAAGGTCAAATTTTTTGGTATCCATGGAAAGGTCTTGTCACAAGGAATACACATGTGAAATATGAAAGCCCTATCACTTACCATTTAAAAGTTATGGTCAAGGTTAAAGTTTTTGAAAAGTAGGTCAAACTCCAAGGTCAAGGCCACATGGTCAAAAATTTTGGTACCCATGGAAAGGTCTTGTCACAAGGAATACACATGTGAAATATGAAAGCCCCATCACTTACCATTCAAAAGTTATGGACAAGGTTAAAGTTTTTCTGACTGACGGACAGACAGAGGGACGGGATGGTTTTAATAACCCCACGCTTTCATTTTTTTCTAAACAGATCTATTTATTATGGGACATTCAATTGTTCATTTTAAAACTCTCATTCAAGATTGAATGTTTTGGTATGAAAATTTAGTAATTAGTATGCTGCTTTCATAATTTCTTGATCAAATAACTGTTTTTAGGTCAACATTCAAGGTCAAGGCTACTAGGTCAAATGTCCTGATATCAAAATGCAGTTATCTTTGTGGTGAAAGTGTGTATGAATTATGAAAGACCTACCATTAATAGATAGAATGATAGAAATCAGCTTTAAAAACATCTTAATCTAAAATGCTATATTGGTCATAAAGTCATAAGGTCCAGAGGTCAAAAGTCAAGGTAACAAAATGTAGTACTAATGTATTCCTTGTGCTGAGTGTATGTATAAAATACGAAAGACCTAACATTGATAGTATGAAAGAAATCTGCTTTCAAAACTTCTTAACCTCAAATGCTATATAGGGTCAAGGTCAAAAGTCATGGTAACAAAATGTAGTACTCCTTAAGCTAAATTTATGTATGAAATATGAAAGGCCTGCTGTTATAAATTGTATGAAAGAAATATGCTTTCAAAACTTCTTCATCTAAAATGCTATATAGGGTCAAGGTCAAGCTCTTAAGGTCACGAGGGCAAAAGTCACGATAAAATATATGTAGTAATCTGTAAGGTGTATGTATTTATGAAATATGAAAGGCCATTATGAGTATGAAAGAATTTTTTTTAAAACATACAGACGGATGGACAGGGTGATTTGAGGGGGGAGGGGGAGGGTATGTTGTTCCATGTATGTGACTTACCTGAAACGAGGGTGTAGGAGAATCTTTGAAATCTGATGGTATGGAGTAATTGTTTGTTAAAGGAAGTATAGTATCAGAGTTACGTCTCTTTCTACGACAGCAAAGCCTCTTTAACGGAGAAAGTACCAGGAAAATCACTCCAAATATCTTCTTTATGATATTCCATATCACCTTGATCATCCTGACGCTGATCACCAAATCATTAGACCCTACAAAAGGTACATTAACTGTAAACTTAAAACTAGAGATGTGAAGGTAAAGTTAAAATTACACTAACAGATATGGTCATAAAAATCTGAGAAAGCAATATCCAAAAATTTTGAAGTGTCATCATGAAATAACCAAGATTAACACATTTTAAAATCAAGTGTCGCTGGATATATGCCCAGTAATTTGCAAGAAAAAAAAAAAAAATGTGAAAATACATGATCTGTCATTGAATCAGTTCAGAAACTTTCTGAACTGATTCTATGATCATGTTTTTTCGCATTTTTTGTTTGAGAAAGCATACTTCTTGACAGATTTGAAAAACATGATTGTAATTTCAATGATGACAACAATACATGTACGGTGATGTACCTGAGAGACATTTACTTTTTTTCAGATTTTTTTTCCATTCAAAGGCAAAAGGTGAAAAGCATAGTGCTGTACATGTACATATATGTATTTGCCTCTTGGTATAATCTCTTTTTTACTTCCTACTCAGTGTTTTAAAGAATTAAAATAAAGTAGAAGATTGATATACTTAGCTGCCCTCTCCTATAGCCCTGTCCTATGTTCATATTAGGTTCCTATACTTTTTAAAGGAAATATAGGACAGCTTAGTTCTATAACATATAGCCCTATATACAATATAATCACGGCTTTTAAATGGCAAAGAAGAATTTTGCTAAAGGACATTTATTTTGCCTGCATTTTAAAGAAACATCATTTCCTTACCTTTTTATTATGCCAAATTAAATGAGATTTATTCTGTCTGCTTAGGAATTTTCCAATTATTTAAAGTCTCCGTACCTTGACCACCTAAGTTGTAACAGAAAATCAACAGAAAATTACCCATGCAACTATTTTTTTAGCTGCTATAAAGAAAATAAAAACTCTACAGGAAATTCCCATGTTAATTTTAACCTGCCGCCATTTTCTTCTCTGTATTAAGAATGTTAAACAGTGACGCCATGGTGTCCAACATCACGCATTTTAGTCATTTTTTCTATACTTGTCAGGTACATATTATTGCCGGGCACATGCACGTATGAAGTGGCGATAATATGTGCCCGGCAATAATATGTACCTGACAAGTATAGTAAAAATGACTAAAATGTGTGACGTTGGACGCCATGGCGTCACTGTTTAAGATTCTTAATACAGAGAACAACATAGGGTAATCAAAGATTACATAGCTCGCCTATACAGGTTTTTGTCAGAAACCAGGTTAGTTTTTGAAAAGTAGGTCAAAGTCCAAGGTCAAGGTCGCTAGGTCAAAGGTCATGGTCTCAAATGAAAGGTCTTGTCACAAGGTATCTACATGTGAAATATCAAAGCCCTACCCCTTATAGTTCAAGAGATATAGCCCAGGTTAAAGTTTTGTCTACGGACAACGACAACGACGCCGAGGGTATGGCATTAGATCTCTGGACTTTTTCGTCCCGGAGAGCTAAAAATGACGGTAGGCTGAAATAAACATGGGAATTTATTATAGCTCTAGGAATTTAATTTTTTCACCGTAATTACATCTTTTAAACATGAAACGGTATAAAAACATGCCTCTCCGTGGAAATGGTAAGTCACCTAATCTTCCAACATGTATAGTTCTTTGGTTTTTGAAATTCAATTAAAATTAAACTGTGGTCAAAAAAGTTCATTTCAATGCCTGAATAATATTAGCCCAACCAGTAGAAAATCTCGTAAACATTTTATTTTCCGATCTCACTTAGTCGTAAAGTTTGGTATTTGTTATAAGATAGTCAGTGCATGCAAAGGAATTATATACATATAACATGTTTTTAGATGGGCTGTTTTCCTTGCTTATTTTACCCAGGACATAATGTCCATAGCATCAATGTTAAGGTGAGTCATTGGTCACAATTTTGGACCATTCTTGCACATCTCCTGCTTTAGCACTCATTGAGCTTGACTTTTAAAGATATTTAAATTTATTATAGCCAATGTATCATTTCTTACTCTATTTAAGACTTTAATTCATTAGACACATTTAAACGGCTAAGTTTGAAAATTTGATCTAAACTTGAAGTATGCATAAGAAAATACGACGCGTAATTTCTTTAAAAGTTGACGTGGAGGTACTTTTTTAACTGTTCGGATTTCTCTTACGTTAGTAATTACCCATGAATTTTGTTTCACATATGGAATATCATTGATACAAGCTGTTTTATAAGGTATGGCTGATGGATACCAAAAATTATAAATTGTTTAAATTCCACCCAAAATAAGGCAAATTTTTCAGCTCTGACACTTTTTCAAGAAAACCACAAAATGACACTATTTGTGAGCGTCTGTTCTCTCTTATTTGAACACGGACATATACTTTTTCTTCAATATCTTGAAAAGTCTTCTATAGGAGCCCATGTTACTGTGTGTTTGAAAAAATCGTTGAAATTCAGTATCTCTGAAATTTTGACCTTAACTTGGATGATTTTCGTTATTTTAGTGTAAAATCTAGAAAATTTTAAATGATCAGTGAAGTTGCACTGTATTGTATTGTTTATTCGTCAAAAGCACATACAGCTTATAGACAAAGTATAATATATATATAAATATACAATAATGCAATGGTCAAAGTAGAAAGAAAGTGAACTTTATGAAATAATTGATTTTCTAATACATGTACATAATAAAAGGTCAAAGGTCAAGGACACATCATACTTTATGAAAACTTATGAAGGCTTGATCATGGAACTCAAAACTGTGGAAACAGAAAAGGATGTTGGCGTCACTATAGACTCAAGCTTATCCTTCGAAAAACACATATCAACCCAAGTCAACAAGGCAAATCAAATGGTCGGACTGATACGACGTTCATTCAAACATCTGGATTATCGCACATTTTGTTAACTGTTTAAATCACTAGTCCGTCCACATTTGGAGTATTCTAACATTGTGTGGTCGCCATATAAAAAGAAAGATATTGATGCAATAGAGAATGTACAAAGGAGAGCAACGACGATGTTACCTAACATGTCAGAATTATCATACGAGGATCGTCTTAGGAAACTCAAGTTACCAACGCTGAAGTTCAGGAGATTACAGGGAGACATGATAGAAACATTTAAAAAAACTACAGGAGTTTACTTCCCTAGAGTCACGAAGGATTTGTTTGAATTAGTACCATCAAATACAACTAGAGGCCACCATCTGAAGATATCAAAAAAGAGATGCAATTTGGACGTTAGAAAATATTTCTTTACTAACCGAGTCGTAGACGTATGGAATCAGCTACCAGAGAGCTAAAAATGTGAAAACTTTTGAAAGTAGACTTGATCGCTACTGGGGAAACCATCCAATGATTTATAACTATGAGGCAGAACAGGTGGGGCACCATCCCTGATTTGCGAGATTGTCTCTATAATGCGGTATAATCCCTGAATTGTCGTGAAAATATCTCGCAAATGCGAGATGATTGTGATCATAATGAGAATAAATCTGAATTTTGCGGAAAGAACGCAAAAGCGCATGACATTTCCTGTTTGGTCCGAATTCCCTCTGCCCAATAAACATAAAAATGTTTACCATCGACGTATCGGATGCTGCAATGAAGCAGGAACTTGAAAATTAGAGATGCCTCAGGCTGAGAATCTTACCTACCCCTGACTTCAATGTTTATTTTCACCTTGAGATAAAATTTCTTTGATGGAAAAAGCCAACTGATATGGTTGTGACATCTTTGAAAAACGTTCTATGCACTGACCCGGATATGATATTTGCATAATAAGCCAATGAGCATCAATCACTGCCCTACTTTCGTTATCAGTTCCTGTCATCATGTATGGAACGCAGTACGTAACATCGACTTGTGCATGTTGAATGTTCAGCAACATTGGAATTTTCTTTAATGCTCCATCGTAATTTCAAATTGGTATCATCTCAGACTACTGTACATTGAATAATTTTATTCATCATTTTAATTTACTTTTTTTTCAGAGAATAAATGTATTGGTGAAAAAATAAAACGAATTATCAGTAAAATGAGTGATGAAATATTTAAATATTTCAATTATTTTCTTCTTCTTGAATGTAGAAATGGCACATTATGAAATAGATATTCAGGGGTTTTTTTTTGTTTATGTCAACATCACTTATTCATTACTAAACATAATGAAATCTGGATAAAACGATCGTTCTTGTGACAAATGTTGACGGTTTGGAAAGACAACTCTTACACGATATATCTCTGATGAACAACAACATTGAATATCATAACCCTAATTGGCCGCCATAGATTATTGACCATGCACTCTCTTGTAACGATGACTTTGCCTCAATGCGCAATCTAATATGCGCAATAGATTTGAGAAATGAAAGTAGAGAAGCTCAGCTCATCACATGTAAGTAAGTTTGTGGAAAAATAACGAAGTTTGCCAGAGAAATTACCAAATTTGTTATGAATATGACACGGAAATACCGAGGAGTAATTTCAATCCAGCATATTTCAAAGTCGCATCATTATATTGCATAAAACTTGATTTGTTAAGAAGGAATGTGATCTGAATATTCGTGCCATTGGCCGACAATGCTGCGCTTTTCTATTTTTTCATACGAATTTCACAAAAGTAATAAAACTGAACTAAAAATCTCGAATAAGAGGGATATTTTCGTCACGCTAATGCGACACCATCCCTCATTATAGAGACGATCTCGCAAATCAGGGGTGGTGCCCCACCTGCAGAATACAATGTTAAAATCCACCACCAGGAACCACAACAGGACTTTACTCCAGAGGAGACTGATGTAGAGCTGAATACAGAGGGGCTACCTACGCCCCTGATTTCAGAGAGGACTTAGGTAGACTTAGGTAGGTAGTAAACAGGACAATAATTCTAAGAACCGGCCCTAAGAACGGCTATGATGCAGTAGGTTAGCAGAATTTCTTACTTAAAATTCATTTCTTTATGGTCTGAATCTTGCTTCTGAAAAAGTGTATCCTGAATGATGCGTAACGATGTTGAACTTTAAATGTAGACGAAAATCAAGGCAATAAACTGATAAAATATTTTTTTTTCCTGTTGGACGATGTGGA
The DNA here is from genome assembly GCA_033119305.1 of Pinctada imbricata. Classification (NCBI taxonomy): domain Eukaryota; kingdom Metazoa; phylum Mollusca; class Bivalvia; order Pterioida; family Pteriidae; genus Pinctada; species Pinctada imbricata. The sequence continues at coordinate 12,534,418 of VSWD01000011.1, read as the reverse complement.
AAGAAACTACATTCAATGTAACTTGGACGCTTCAATCAATCATTGTGACTGCGCTCATATCAAACGTTTAATAGAGAATTGTTTTAGACTACAAGTCGAAGTTATATCATTTCAATAAAAATTACTTCGAGGCCTTATCTTCCTAAGAGGTCAAAGAGGAGTTTATCAGACAAGGGCGGATTTATGGGGTTTTTTTTGGGGGGGGGGGGGGGGGGAGGGAAAACCGTTTCCGGTTTTTTTGGTAACATATTAGCACTAAAAAAAACCAACCTGCAAACGTAGTAAAAATTGCCACCAGAATTCACTATTTTTAGTAAAAAATTTCTGATCATATATCGATTCGATACCGTATCAATATTGGAGTATTTATGGATTCGTACAGACAATCGCGAAGTTTTTGTAATGTACCGGCGTCGCATAGAGGGTTTTCTGTTTATTTTATGCTCGAAAAATGTTCCTCATTCCAAGTAGTTACTGTATTTTTTATATCAATTTCTAAATTTTACTGGAACTTAACAAAGACTATAATGTAAACATGTTCAAATAATTTGCAAAACATGCAGTACTGTCACTACATGCGTCAAACAATCAATGTAAATGGTACGGGGATCGGAACCTTCACGTGTCTGTCCTCAAATTAAAGGGGGGGGGGGTTGTCATCTAATAATTTTGTATAAGAAATACTTCGAAATAATTGGGAGAATGGTCAAATATTTAACATTGGATTAGGGGCCTATAATTAAGCATTCATTTTTTCAAAGCTTTAAAATCATTCTCATACAACCCCCCCCCCTTTTGGTGCTTGTGCAGTCCTTGTCGGTTGAAGTTCTAGATCCACCCTAGTGTAAAACAATTTTTATCGGACCAGCATAGCACGTACTTGTCTCACCGAAATTTTTAAAATCTAAAAACATTTAATTTTTAGCACTGTTTAAAAAACTATATCTTCTATTAAGACGACGGAAAGGGTGAATCACTCACTTACTTACCCTTTTCTAACTCGTCCATAGATTCGGGTGAGAAAATATGAAAATAATGTATGTACTAATAAAAGTAAAAAAATAAACAAAAAACGATGATACTAGATTTGTTTTCCTCCATATCGTACCAATATTCTAAGTACATGTATCAGCAAGGCAGGGGCGCAGCCAGGCGTTTGTTTGTACGCCAAAACGTCCATATCGTTTTCACAAAAACAAATTGAGAGAGTGCCTCCCTCAGTTAAGCGGCCAAAAAGAAGGGAGAGGAGGGGTCATTAAAGCAACATATACTGTTCAGAAAAAGCTCAAAGACACTCCAGAAACCTCCGATTTGAATGCATTTTTCAAAATTTTCTCATGTTTCATTCGAACTCAATACATTAACAACGATCGCCAACAAAGTGCGAGCGGTCGATTTGAAAGAACTTTTGTATAAGTACATAGGGAATTTCATGTTTACATCTAAAGTTTTCTTCATCCTAGATTCGGTTCATCGTCTGCTGACACCGAATCATATCAGTGCTTTTCAGCTCAATTTTTTATACACTCCAGAAGTAAGCAATTTTCTTCATTTTTTTTTCAAAATTTTCTCGGGGAAGTCCCCCCCCCCCGAACCCAATTCATTTGGAGGGGTTACATTTCCATACTGTCCCCGCTTGACCCTTCGGGTATCGCAAGTCATCCCCATAAAAAATGTACCCGCGGTCAGTTGAAAATCTGGGTCACACCCTGGCTACGCCAATGTACAAATAAACCCAGACTCGCCCTATATGTTGCCACTTGGAAAGGGGATCGATCCTTTCTTTGTCACATAAATTGAATGAAAAATTAGTCCGGATATTCGAGAAGAAAAGGAGAAACTATGCTCCAGATTGCACCATTTCATTCCATTGGGGGGGGGGGGGGCGCAGTGGCGGATCCAGAGTGGCATGCGGGGGGGGGTTTGTATCGACCCAAAGGGTCGATTCGAGGCACGAAGTGCCGAGCGGGGGAGGGTACGGGAGGGGGTTGCCCCTCCTGTAGGTGGGGGTCCGGGGGGCCTCCCCCGGAAAATTTTTGAAAAAATTGAATAAAATGGTGCATTCGGGAGCACATTTTCTCCTTACCTGCTCGAATATTCAGACCATTTTTTCCATTGAATTGATGTGGTTAAAAAAGATTTCTAAATAAAATATTTTCTTCTTTACTGCTGGCAGGGGCGTAGCTAGGGTGTTTTCGATGTGGACGTCTATAAAGAACGGTTGGACCAAGAACTTCAGCTGTCCGGGGGCACAGACACTTTTTGGGGGGATGACTTGCGATGCCCGAAGGGTCAAGTGGGGACAGTATGGAAATATGTTACCCATCCCCTTGAAAGGGGTTCCCTGTGAAAATTTTGAAAAAAATGAAGCAAATTGCTGACCTCTGGAGCGTATTTGAGCTGAATTTAGATGGGATAACGCATATGATTCGATGTCAGCAGACGATGAACCGTATCTAAGATGAAGAAAATTTGAGATGTGAACATTACATTCCCTAAATACTTATATGTACGTTCACACAAAGTCTTTCCAATCGACCACTCGCACTTTGTTAGCGATCGTTGTATCATGCGCGGATACAGCATTTTTGTTCAGATGGGGTCCAAAATTTAAGGAAGTCTACCTATCATGTAGGTACATATCTATCGGTGCACATGATAGGGAGGGGGCAATTTTGTTAGCTTTCCTTTCATGTTTATTTTCATGAAGAATTGGCGAGCGTAGCGAGCCAGAAATCTTTTTAGATATGAAATATTAATTTGTCTTGATTCGATCGAGATGATTTTTTATAACATTGAATATTTCACTCCTTATATCGGCGAGCGGAGCGAATTTCATGAGAATAAATAGATAAGAAATGTGTCATTTTCCAAATAATCAGACATTTTAAGATGACAAAACCTTGAAAAAGATGAAGGAGGTTACATCCTATGAAGTAAGGGACTGTTGAAAATATGAGTTTTGTATTTGTAAATGGCGAGCGAAGCGAGCCGAAATTTTAGGTTTCAAAGCCCTTTCATGCATCTTAGACCCATTTCAATTAGAAATGGGCCAAAGCTGAACCCCACCCCCGAAAATCTCAGGGGGGGGGGGTCCAGAACCCCGGTCCCTCCTCTGGATCCGCGCATGGTTGTATTGAGTTCTAATGAAACATGAGATAATTACGAAAAATGCGTTCAAATCGGTGGTTTCTGGAGTGTCTTTGATCTATTTCTGAACAGTAGACCCTCCCCCTTCTTTTTGGCAACTGGGGGAGGCGCTCTCCTTTTTTTTCGCGGACGTTTTTGCGTACAAATGTACGCCTGGCTTCGCCCCTGGCTTGTTGATTTGGCCTTGCTGTAACATGTACTAAGAATATTGGTACGAAATCGAGTAAAAAATGTTGAGTATCATTGGGTTTTGGCTTTGAAAAATTGAAATGCTTAATTATAGGCCCCGGAGCATATTCGAGCTATATATACAATGTTAAATATTTGCCCATTTTTCCGGTTATTTCAAAGTATGTTTTAACAAAATTTGTAGATGACAAAAATACTCAAACCGGATATTTGAGGACAGAAAACGTGAAGGTTTCGATCCCCGTACCATTTATATTGATTGTTTGACACACGTACATGTTTTGCAAATTATTTGAACATGTTCATATTATAGTATTTGTTAATGTTAATTTTCGGGAACAAAACAAACAGAGAACCCCCTCTGCGACGTACATTACAAAAACTTCGCGATTGTCTGTACGAATCTACAAATACGCCAATTAATACGGTATCGAATCGATATGCGATAGAATGTATCAGAAAATTTTTGTAAATTTTGTTTCAAAATAGTGAATTCTGGTGAATTCCCCCGAACCCCCCTAAATCCGCCCTTGGGGGCGCCAACTCCGCACCGCCCTGAATCCGCCACTGTGAGTGGTTGTGTTTTTATTTGTTATCATCCCTTCCCTCTGGAGGAAATATTTCAATCTACTGAAAACTGAACTATTTCGAGAAAAAAATATCAGGCTGTCAAATGCAGGTCTAGAATTTCGAACGGCTCTTTTCTAGATGGTCAGGCTAGTAAAGAAAGGTCTAGGTCATTGCTCCACATTTCGAGAAAATACTTTAAGATGGAAAAAAGAGACAAGAAAATGATAAATTTCGACTAATCCCAAGGGGACACTCTGATCCCCCTTTATAGACTGATCCGCGAATGGACTGTGATCATTTTGAAAAAAGTTTATTTGAACAAATTAATCTGAAAAAAATCTCTGTACACCATTTATTACAGAAGAAAAACAGTGATGGTCTGAAAAAAATATCACACTGAATATCAATGAAAAGTAAACCATTTGTCGGTGAAGTATGAATGCAAAATTTGAGATAAACTGATCAGTTTTATTTTTTTCATTTTGGCACATTGATCAATGAGCATTGAAGGGAGAACAGAAGGTTCAGCTACAGCCGCATTACAATTGCCACTTTTCAGACGAATGGCAGAAGAAAATAAATATCGGCATTAATGAGCAACGGTGCTGCGATCTTGTGAGCTCGAATATTTCTAGGACGAAAAAGTTGAAGTGCGAGTAAATTGGACTAGTTGCTAAACAACAATCAACAATATGGCGGCAATGGGCTCATGAATGATTTTTTCGACGAAAATTCCCGCGACAATCTCAATTGCACAAAATTAGCATTTGTCATCTGTCTTAGTTTGATCAGGGAAGGAAATGCCGGTTGGTCTTTGTCTTTTGATTATTTCATTTCGTTTCCTTCGGTTCGTACAGCGCACTTCAGAAATTGAAAAATTGAAGTATTTGTCTATTTTGTCTTCAAATTTTCCGATTGAAATTCATACAGGGGTTTTGATCTGGAACTCTTATAACTAACGGCATAAGTTATATGAGGGGGTGGACTGAGGGTGAAAGGGAGGAGGGAGAGGGAGGGATGGGGAAGGAGGTAGGGGGATTGGAGGGGAGGTAAGGGAAGAGTGAAAAGGAGGGAGTAGGGAGTGAGAGGGGGGAGGTATATGTTTGTATGACCAATACAAGGCTCACAGTGACAAAAAAAAAATTAACGACGGGGACTTTTCTATGTTAATTTTAGCGTAATGTCACCAATATTTAACATTGAGTCTGCTGAGAACGTCAATGACACCGCCCTAATATTAACATAAAAATTCCCATCTAAATCTATTTTTTGTCACTGTGTGCGTACTATTTGTCATAGGGACATATAACTTGCACCAGTCATGCCAGTCCTTTACTAATATAAAAAGTCACGATCTATCCCCCTACATGGATTCTAATTGGAAAATATTCCGACAAATGAGACAAGACTTCGATTTTATCTCTGAAGTGAGCTGCCTGAACAGTCAAATGCTGGTGACATACGCAAGCAAAGACTCAAACATAAATAAGAAAAGATATAGTGTATCAAATTTCAATGTTACTTTTTACAAATATCTAAAGTATTTTAACTGGATCTGGTTAGGGATGACTTAAATTTATTCCGATAAACTAGCATTAGAAATTAGGAGGTTGATTAAACAGAACCATTTCAGTTAATACTTTCTGTTTAAATTTTAAATGATTTTGGTAATTTACTTTCAAGCCTTTATGTGTTCCTTCCCTTCTCAAAATACTTAAATAACAAAATAATTCTAGCTAGCTTGCTTCAAATAATTATTTTCTAGGTCAAATCTTGATGATGTAGATCGATGATTAAAACTCAATTATGGTTTTTGACCTAGTAATTCATTGATTGATGCAAGCTTCATGTAATTAAGATTGCATAATGTCAATCAATCATTTATTGACATTTTTTTCTGTATTTTAGTGACTGACACATCTTGGTACTTTAAGGAATAAAATAGTACTCATACCATTAGTACTCATGAAAAAAACTCACCTTATGTTTATTTTGCAGAGTCTACCCCCAATAGACGATGATGGTGCAGGAGGGAAATTTAAGCCTCGTAACAGGAAGAAAATTGAAGCTCAAGACTTAAAAAAGCTGGCTCCTCAACAAAGAAGTCGTTATCTTGCTGTAAGAATCCTCAATTTTTAACTATTTTTAAACAGTCAGGGGCATCACTGATTTCAATCCTCTTTGGAAATGACTGATACTAATAATTTATTTTTCGATTTCCTTTGTAATTCAACACGATCAAAGATATTCATTTTGCAAAATGATAGAAATCAGTCACATAAAAATGATTGAATCTCATCATATTATAAAGTTTGTCCATTTCATTGCCTTTTCTACACTATTTAGGGAAATCTAATTCCAAGGATTTATAGTACTTTCTATTCTGCACCAAATGAACTCATAAAATGAAAATGCGCAGGAATGAATTTCGAGAAATAAGAATGCATGCAAAAAGCATGGAATTCAGTCCTTTGGAGGTAAAGCAGCAAGTAAAGTTAAAATCAAAATTACTGATGTTAGTAATTTCTGAAAGAGTACTGAAATCATGCAGTGATGCCCCTGACTGTTAAAAGACGTTTGACCTGGCTATCATATTCTTCAAATTTTATGCCACTGGAATCAAAGAATTTTGCCTGTCTGTCTATAACTGTATAAAAGTGATGGACATTTTTTATGCCCCCGGAACTAAAGATATGTATATCTGTCTACCGGTAACTCTAGATGCATGCTGATCTCTGTTTGCAAAATCTTTGTACCATAACATTGATCATTTTGACATGTAAAGTGATAGAGAACTAGACATATACCACTATTTCACATTTGAATAGCTTAAGTAACAAAATGATTGCATTGATACTTAATCATTACAGTAAGAGGTACTTCAGATTTCAATAATTAAATTTTTTTGTTTTCAGAAATAGCATAAAACTACCTTTTTATAACAAATTCTTCTACTTTCATTACTTTCTTAAAACCACCAAATTCCATCATTTCTAGATCAATTAGCTATATACAGATTGCAATGTGTTCCTTGAATTTCTGTCGAGCATAATTTTATTTTTTGACTCCATTTGATTCAGAATAACACATTATAGTATAGAGATGCTTACTGTGGGGTATCCCCAAAGGTAAAAGCAACAGAGTACATGTAGTAAATATATACATATTATTCATCATGAATTTCAGTGGTTTTGAAGAAACAATATGACTGATTTCCATCATTTTGACCATTGAAATTTGATAAAAACATGTAAAATTGATATAAAAAGTGATATTAAATACTAATAATTTCTGATGAAATAAAGTTGGTTTTTTTTATACAGTATGAAGACCCTCCAAAAGAAGTGAATGAAGCCATGGGTGCCACAAAGAAAAGACTTGCTGAGGAAAAGAAAAGACTTGAGAGGTATACTCTAAAATTATTATTTTTCCCTCTTTAAGTGTTTAAAGTAATTTTTTCTTGTTTTATTGGAAACATTTTAATTGACCTACATTTGTAGGGTTTCTGTATATGAAACTTGTCATATTTGACCTCTTTCAGATTTCTTAATGATGTTGAGTTGAATCATGTCTATACAATGTAATACAATAAATAATATAGATTGTCAGAATTTAACAGATTAATTAATTAGTTTGATTTGCTACTATCTTGAAAAGACAGTTATTTTTTGATATTTGGTAAGTTCTAGAACAAGGTCATAATAAGAAATTGTTTTGTAGGGCAAATGCTCCCCCTTCAGAAGAAGAAGTTGATGAGAGAGAAAAACATGCAAAACTAATTGGGCAGTTAAAGTGAGTACATAATACAAAACTCATTGGACAGTTTAAGTGAGTACATTATACAAAATTATTAACTTTAAGTTAGTACAATGTGGAAAACTCATTGGACAATTAAAGTATTTAGTACATTATACAAACTCATTAAAGCCCTTGTCACACCTAGATGTTCTGTCAAGACGTTCTTAATACATCCTTGAAGTCCTTAAAAATTTTCATGAACGTGGCATTTTCACTCAAAAGGGCTTTTCAAAATAATTATTGAAGACCGCAGTACAATCTTTTGTGTTCTTGACACGTTTGTAGAGAGCATACATGCCAGTATAGGTGTGACAGGGGCTTAAGTGAAAACAATTTATACAAAACTTATTGGACAGTTAAAGTGAGTACAAAAAAGAGTACATTATACAAAACTCATTGAACATTGTAAAAGAATTGTAAATAAAATAAACTCTTTCTTCTATTTGATTTTTTTGTCCCCCGCTTTCGCGAAAGCGCGGGGACGTTAAAACCGATCGTCCGTCCATCTGTCCGTCTGTCCGTCAGTCACAAAAACTTTAACCTTGTGCATAACTTTTGAATGGAAAGTGATAGGGCTTTGATATTTCACATGTGTATTCCTTGTGACAAGACCTTTGCATGGATACCAAAATTTTTGACCTTGTGACCTTGACCTTGGACTTTGACCTACTTATTAAAAACTATAACCTTGACCATAACTTTTGAATGGAAAGTGATAGGGCTTTGATATTTCACATGTGAATTCCTTGTGACAAGACCTTTACATGGATACCAAAATTTTTGACCTTGTGACCTTGACCTTTGAGTTCGACCTACTTATTAAAAACTTCAACCTTGACCATAACATTTGAATGGAAAGTGATAGGGCTTTGATATTTCACATGTGTATTCCTTGTGACAAGACCTTTCAATGGATACCAAAATTTTTGACCTTGTGACCTTGACCTTGGACTTTGACCTACTTATTAAAAACTTTAACATTGACCATAAATTTTGAATGGAAAGTGATAGGGCTTTGATATTTCACATGTGTATTCCTTGTGACAAGACCTTTGCATGGATACCAAAATTTTTAACCTTGTGACCTTGACCTTGGACTTTGACCTACTTATTAAAAACTATAACCTTGACCATAACTTTTGAATGGAAAGTGATAAGGCTTTGATATTTCACATGTGAATTCCTTGTGACAAGACCTTTGCATGGATACCAAAATTTTTGACCTTGTGACCTTGACCTTTGGTTTTGACTTACTTATTAAAAACTTCAACCTTGACCATAACTTTTGAATGGAAAGTGATAGGGCTTTGATATTTCACATGTGTATTCCTTGTGACAAGACCTTTCAATGGATACCAAAATTTTTGACCTTGTGACCTTGACCTTGGACTTTGACCTACTTATTAAAAACTTTAACATTGACCATTAATTTTGAATGGAAAGTGATAGGGCTTTGATATTTCACATGTGTATTCCTTGTGACAAGACCTTTGCATGGATACCAAAATTTTTGACCCTGTGACCTTGACCTTGGACTTTGACCTACTTATTAAAAACTATAACCTTGACCATAACTTTTGAATGGAAAGTGATAGGGCTTTGATATTTCACATGTGAATTCCTTGTGACAAGACCTTTGCATGGATACCAAAATTTTTGACCTTGTGACCTTGACCTTTGGTTTTGACTTACTTATTAAAAACTTCAACCTTGACCATAACTTTTGAATGGAAAGTGATAGGGCTTTGATATTTCACATGTGTATTCCTTGTGACAAGACCTTTCAATGGATACCAAAATTTTTGACCTTGTGACCTTGACCTTGGACTTTGACCTACTTATTAAAAACTATAACCTTGACCATAACTTTTGAATGGAAAGTGATAGGGCTTTGATATTTCACATGTGAATTCCTTGTGACAAGACCTTTGCATGGATACCAAAATTTTTGACCTTGTGACCTTGACCTTTGAGTTCGACCTACTTATTAAAAACTTTAACCTTGACCATAACTTTTGAATGGAAAGTGATAGGGCTTTGATATTTCACATGTGTATTCCTTGTGACAAGACCTTTGCATGGATACCAAAATTTTTGACCTTGTGACCTTGACCTTTGATTTCAACCTACTTTTCAAAAAACTATAACCTTGTCCATAACTTTTTAATGGAAAATGATAGGGCTTTCACATTTCACATGTGTATTCCTTGTGATGAGACCTTTCTGTTGGTAACAATATTCTGACCTTGTGACCTTGTCCATGGAGGTTGACCCACATTTAAAAACTTCAACCTCGACCATAAGTTTTTGATGGTAATTTAAATCATAGGTCTTAAATATTTCACATGTGCATACCTTTTCATAAGCCCTGTCCCTTGGAAACAAAACAAAAGTTTGGACCTTTTGACCTTTTCTTGGAGTTAATCTTTCATATTTAGAATGTTGATAATATATGAGATATATTATTAAAACTTAAGAATGGGGGGATGTCTGTAAGCATTTCTTTAAAGACAAACACCCAAAAGCGGTGGACCACAATTCCTTGAATTTGATTTTTGATTTATTACTCTTAAAGTCTTTCTTCTATTTGATTTTAATTTTTATTGAAGATTTTACACCACTTCCCTGAGGAAGGTTACTTTGGACATTTACCATATAAAAGAATTGTGCCTGCATTATTCTTTGACTCCTTTGATAAAAATTGCTTTAGCATTATTAAATGATTAATAAATAAAAACCTCTCTACAATATAAAATTTGCGTAATTTATTGAACAGGGCAGCAGAAGCCAGAAATAGACTGCGTATTATGAGATTACGGTACCAAGCTAATAGGGTATGTATCAACTTACTGTGGCGTGAAAACTGTGTTTAATGTCATGATTCCAAGCTGAGAAAGTTGATTATTCATTAAACTAACTGCACAAATGGTGCACTGAAATTTTAACTTTAGAACATATATTTTAATATTGATAATTCATATCATTGATAGCACCTCAAGGAGATTTTGACTTTTGTCTGTTTTAGCAAAATGTATGGTATATTGTACATATTTACATTGGAGTTTTCACATTTCATGTGCTTTTTCTTAGGCAGGGCTTTTCCACTACATGTAGTATAAAATTTTGACCTGGTGACCTTGACATTGACATGTTTCATTTATCATGTTTATACTGTTTTGGGATATTAGTACTTACCAGCTTATTTTCTCACTGCTGTATTTACTTATGTATTAAAATAAGTGAATGAAACTTTATGACCTCACCTGGCAACATGTCTTTTTTTTCTGCTTTACAAATAAAGATTTGAACAAAATTCCTGTAGAACATTTAAGTGTACTTTGCTCGAAATATTTATTTGACCTTTGTTGTAGGCCCAGGAAATAAGTCACTTGATCTCGTGTCAACCTACGGCATTAAAAGCCGTGAGATTACAGGCCTTAGTACCACTGTACCCAGAGAGGGAGGATAGGAGAGATCGACTTGATAAACTAGAGGTCAGTCAATATTAGAAGATATTATGGGAAAATGCAAGAAATGAATGAATGATTAAATTCAAATACGTACAGTTTACCTGAAAGGAAATATTGTATCCAACTAGTAGTTCTTAGCTAGGTCATAAAGGTCATTAATATGATAAAGTTGCTACTGATGCAATTACAGAACCATAGCTTGTTAAATGTTCAAGGAAGAAAAAAGTTATTCAAATGAGAATTTATGAAGTTTTAGATATTTCCACATAAAATTCAGAGGAAAAACCTGCTATAAGAAAACACAAGTAATTAAATGTAACTAATTATACAATGTCATATAGATCTATAAATGTGCAATCTGTCTCTTGAGTAGATGTAATTCTGATTAATGAATCATGTACTGATTATGAATTTGAGAAAAATATTCACAACTCCATACAAGAGTGTGGCAGGATTTCCCTGTCTCTGCATGTACAAGGTTGACTTGTTCATTTCTTGACACAATGTATATTACATACTGATGATCAGTGGGAGAAAAGAAATATGATTTTGTATCTAGAATAATTGTTTTATCAAAAATAAATTGAATGAATTGTGTTAATTTCAGAGAGAACGAGTAGAGTCATTATTAGAGGATGCCCAGGGTTTACTTGTCAACAGAATTCATTGATCAGAACTAACGTTGATTGTCTGCCATAAGTCCATATCCTTAGTATTATCTTCACTAGTCTCTGGAATGGTATAGAGCTTAACATTACATGGTATCCAAGGGATAGAAAGACAGTCCATGTGTTCACATGTGTTCAGTCACTGAACATATAAATTTTGTTCACATATACATGTATATCTAAGCCTTTTTACTGGCAAAGAATTTTTATGAGAGGAGTTGGGGATATTTTCAAGTCCAGCTTGCTGATGTAAAGTTGTTGAAAATAAGGTAAAGTTAATTAAAGGAAAAAACACATAGAATTCCCTTGTTCAATAGATGAATTCATATTTATTAAACTGTTCATTATATAAGGAAATGATTTATTGGCTGGCTAAAGCTTCCTATAGAAATTCAGTTACTTATTCTGATTCAGGAATATTTTAACAAAGATATGTTTTTGTTGAGCTGCATTGCATTCTTTTTATCAATATTTGTGTAAAATTGTATACAATTCATATACATAAAAACTAGCTGCTTTTGTACCATATTGTACTTTGTATTTTACCATATTGTACTTTGTATTTTACCATATTGTACTTTGTATTTTACCATATTGTACATATTCAAACTTGTTAATTTATGTAATGGTTATGTAAGTGAATTCAATTCTGTAGTATAAAATCATTGTAAATAAATAATTGATTTGTAAATAGAGACACATTAAAAAGAATTTGATAAGTATTTATGTACATACAATTTGATTGTTTTCTATTGATGCTGTATTTTGTCTTTTACAAATATTCATATTTTGTTGTTACATGTTTTAATATATTGGATAGACGCTTGCTAATGTATAAATGTATTTTGTGAATATTTTGAATGTCTTGATAAAAATTTGATGATGTAGAATTGTTATTACTGTAAATAACATGACTGTTCTTGCCTTTTGATGATATCAATGTTTGCCTTTGACACGTTTTGGATACCTTTTTTTCATGTGTGAAATCTGCAGGTATGTACCTTGACATTTATTCTATTAAAATGCTTAAAGAAATCCTAGAATTATGAAAATAAATGCTTTGTTTTGGTTGAAAACAATTTTTAAAAAATTGAAATCCATCTATAAGCAAAATTTTGTGGATTCTGTCATTATTCAATGATGCTGTGTCCGTAGTATTTGTCAAACTTTCAACTTTTCTATACTTCATATATAACCAATTTTAAAACTTATTCTCTATAGATATATTCAGATAGCAGGCCATTCCAAGAAAATATGCAATATATTTTTACCATTTAATACAAGGGCTTGTGCAAGGGCAGGCCAAGTGTGCAGATAGACTGTAAATATATAGAAATATATACTACATAGGAAGTTTGAACACAGAAAAATAGAGTTTTGACATACAAAGTTCATGTTACCTGGAAAAATTACTTTTTGTCCGTATCTCCATGAATAAATAATGTTATTATGAAAACAAATTTCATCTATAAGATTCATGTCTTTTTTTTTATCCTTGATAAGTCAGAAAAAGAAAGACAAGACATTGCAAATAAGATGAGAAAAGAGAGAAGTTAATTTTTCTGTTTTGTTCATGGTGATATTTTATTCATATCCTGATTTAATGCACCTGTCATATCACTTTTTCAGCGATTTATTTATACACATATGATTTTACATTCTAAAATACTTTTACATTTGTTATCAAGCTTTGATAAACATTTTACCTGTACAACTCTTAACATACAGGATTATTCTCTCTTTTATAGCTTTCTATGTATTACATGATATAGATTATAAATGTCTTATATAAAGGATGTTTTTTTGATTGATATAGATATGTATGATTTTTTTCCTAGTGCCACTGTAAACCTTCTCTAATGCTGTTTCGTCATGTTGTATAGTAAGAAAATAAAGTATCTAAGTATAGCCAAAACTGTTGTTATAGATCAAAGTCGTTCAGACATGATTCTACTTTCTGGATACAAAAACTCTACATTTGGCTTCAATCTTTTAGGGTTTCTGCTTGTTTCAACCCCTTTCAGATATTTGTTGATGTTCCGTGCAATCATGCCTGTTCATTGTGCATTTATGATCTTTTTCATAATAAATTATTCCTAATAGAGTCACTTGAGTTGATTGAAAATGAGATGTTTCAGTGACATTCTCTAAAATATTCAAGAATATGTAAACTTTGCTCTATATCCAACAAGAACCAAAATGTTAACATATATTCAGATGCAGAAGTGAAGATGTGAAGGTAAAACATCAACAGATTAACATATTCATGTAAATAAGGAATCACAAAAGGTGGGATAGTGTGTCATGTGATGGAACCAATGCGCTAAGGAAGAAGAAGTATCTCCTACCTGCATGTCACATCCATCAACTCCATTCGTTGAACAATTTAATCAGAGCAATTATATTTTTTCTACTTGTTCAGATTCAGTCAATTTAGTAATGTGATCAAAGTGTCCAAATTTTTAAGCAACGAGATGTTAAACAAATGTTTGCTGGAGATAAGGGCAACATTCTTATGATTTTTTTGACATGAAGGTAACATTTTTCTTCGTGAAATGTGTTTGTCAAAGTTGTATCGTTCGTCATATATTGAAGTTGTCAAAAAGTAATCAAATATTTTCCCTATGTCGGCGTGATGTCACACAAAGGTTCAATTAGGGATAAGATCATAGAAGTTCTGAAAATAGTTGGGGAACAAACTCGGTGTTTATCATAGAGCATAGTGTGTGGAAATTGCTTTATATCTAGAACCTAACATTAATATATCAAGGACAAAACTACTAGAATTCATTGAAGGAACCATTCATGAATTAGCTCTTAGCTTCTCAAACCCCAATATAAAAGGAGATTTGAAGAAAGAGCAAGCAAAATCACGGCTTTTTCATAGGGCACAGTGAAAAATCTAGAGAAATTTGGTCATGTCCGACATCGAGCGGAGTTTATGCTTTCAATGTTCTCGTTGACACGGATAGGATGTAAAAAGAAAAATTGTGATTTTGAAGTTGTAGACGTTACGTTTTTCGAATATTGAAGTTGTCGGCAAAAGATAGCATGAACTCTAAATGTGAAGCAGAATTTATGCTTTCAGTGGCTTCTTTCATCTCTAGTTCACACGGATATATTATGCTAAGGTGATTTGCAAAATTTGGATCATTATTTCAGAGCGCGCACATCATCAATGTATATGTATGTAAAATTCAATTGAAGTGTCAGATGCTTGTTTCCTTGAGAAAGCAAAGACTGAACAAATAAACAATGAAGGAGAACCCATCGTTTATGGAACTTAGTTTCACATGATTATAGACAATAATAATCAAGAAGTGGATTTCAGTTCCCATTGGAATTCCCATAAGTTACCGAAAGACCTTTTACCAAACAACACAGATATGTTATCGATCAGAAAGTTCAACATCTTCTGTGTCTTCATTATTAGAATGAAAATTTTCCCTCTTAAACAATTCTTGATCTTGATGTAATAATAAAAAATGGCTTGAACTTGTGAAGGCATTTTAAAAAAGAGTCTGAAAATCAAATGATTTGACAGAAAAATAAGCCAAATAGATTAATATGACTTGACATCAAATAAAAAAAGTAAAATGTTGTCCGTGTCTTTTAGTCCCCTACCGGCAACGCCGAAGGGGACTCTTAGTTTCCTCTCCGTCTGTCTGTCTGTCTGTCTGTCTGTCTGTCCGTCCGTCCGTCCGTCCGTCTGTCTGCATGTCTGTCCCATTTTCAGTTTTCTGGACTTTTTTCGCTGTTGTTGCATATATTGAACTCATTTTTGGTATGTGGATAAATCTCAATGTGATACAGATCAAGTTTGAGTTTGCTTTTGATTGACATAATTTTACAAGAGTTATGGCCCTTGGACTTGGCGAATGTTATGAAAATTTCAGTTTTCCGGACTTTTTTTCGATGTTGCTGCATAAATTGAACTCAATTTTGGTAACTTGAGTTTGCTTTAGATTGACCTATTTTTACAAGAGTTATGGCCCTTGGACTTAGCAAATTTTATGAAAATTTCAGTTTTCCGGACTTTTCTTCGGTTCTATTGCAAATATTGCACTGATTTTGGTATATGAATACATCTCATTGTGATACAAACTAATTTTGAGTTTGAGATAATGAGCTGATTTTTTGTATATGAATACATTATAGTGTGATGCAGATCAAGTACGAGTTTAATTTAGATTGGCTAATTTTCACAAGAGTTATGACCCTTGGGTTTTAGCAAATTTCGTGAATTCAGTTACCCAGACTTTTCTTGGCTGTTTTTGCAGATAATGAACTGATGAACAGAGATGCAGGACATAAATTTATGCCGCTGGTAGGGGACTTATATCGCGCAGCGATCATTACTTGTGTCCATGTAACTAAGGTATCTGGTAAAGTTTAAGAAGGGTCTCCTTTAGGAATTACCGTCTCACTAGTTGTTAACTGAGCTATTATTGTTAAAGAACTTACATGACTTAAAGACTGATGTTTTTTTCAGTGCAATACAAAGAATAAAGAAAATTAGTCATTGTGCCTTATAAAAATTTCAACGATATACATTAGTTATAGAAGAAATCTTGCATATGAAGAGCACAATTGAAAATACGACCGATATTGCATACCAATATATTTAAATTTCCCACTGATGATTCTACGGTACAGATTTCTTATTCAAAAACTTAAAACTATGTTGACTCCCATAATAAAAAAAAAATTTTCTCGTCCACAGAAGTGGTAACCGCAGATAAAAATATCTTTTTATAGGACGTTTAGAAACCTATTTTGTCAAGGAACGCTGATTTGAAATACAAGACTGTGGGGTTTTTTTTTTGGGGGGGGGGGGGGGGGGGACTGTGTCCCTCTCCTAGCTGACATATTCCTTTATTCGTTCAAGGCAGAATTCATACAGATTCTGCTTTCGAACTGCAAAATTGAAGCTAGCATCCTACCCATCCGACTACGTCTTTCGGTACATTTTGGACATAATAATTTTCACTCTTTGGCAATATTACATTGTTTGGATTATGAATCACTGAAGAGGGTTAAGTACCCGAAACGTGCATGTCTGGTCCATGCTGCAAATTTATTTGTTCTTAGATGATGCTATTGAATTTGATGACGTTTAACATTTGTACTACTTGCTTGTGGACCAGGTGTCCCCGAGGACACATGTAGCCATGTTCAATCAACTTTGGTTGATCGTCTCTTCAACGCAATCGAGAATTTCTGTTATTAAACTTTCTTGAAATTTCTAAAACGTTGGTCCTGTACATAGCATCATATACCACTCATCCTGCTATCTCTTTCGGTGCGTTTTTGGACATAATGCTTTTCACACTATTCGGCCATATTGCATTGTTTAGATTGAGGATCACTGACGAGGGTAATGCTAGAAAAAAAATACAGTTTGCACTCTACATGTTAAATTTTATCTAATTTCATGCGATTACAGGGTCTACAATTTTAATTATTACGATAGAATGTTTAACATTTTCAAATTCATTAGCATCATTTTAGAGCAGACAAATTTACAGCATGGAACATACATGCACGTTTCGGGTATTTAACCCTCGTCAGTAATCCTCATTCTTAACAATGTAATATGGCCAAAATCTGTGAAAATTATGTCCTAAATATACCGAAAGACGTAGCAAGATGGCTGGGATATGATCTCACTCTATGACAAACGTGACGACTTCAATTTCATCATTACAAACTTTCCTTTTCTGAGTAGCAACATCCCTTCATCGCCTGCTTATGGCGTGTTCATATCTCAGTTGATACGCTTTGTCAGAGCAAGTGCCAAATATACCGATTTTGTTCTGAGAGCTAGGCGTCTTTCAGATAAGTTTCTCAGTCAGGGATATGATTGTGACCGACTAACATCGTCACTGAGGAAGTTCTACGGTCGATATGGGGAACTCGTCATACACTATGATGTCCCACTCTCAAGAATGGTGGATGATATTCTGTCATAGACCATTTGAACCATCCAACCAAAGATTGCATTTTATGTCTTCCGAAATGGAAGTAACCGGATGTGACAGTTCTACCGAATTGAAGCGGCGGGTGTTGCATGCAAGCAGGAGATGCTTACTCTTCCTGGGCACCTGGTCTCACTCTCATATCGGGAGTTCGCTTCTTTTCATATGGTGGAGGTTTTTGTTTTTGTTTGCTTTGGTTCCTGTTTTGTCCTTATTTGATGCCTTCGGTTTCTGATTTTCTGAATTATCGATTTTGTGCTGTATACAGGGATATGGTCATTATCCGTATTGGTCATGCTACAAAGACCCAGGTTTTAAAAATTTGTTAACATTTTGTAAACAGAAACTTTCAAATGCGTTTGAAGAAACGACCAACCTAAATTGATCGAACTTAGCTACATGTACCCTCGGGGACTCCTGGTCCACAGCAGTGACACTCACAAAATGGTACAAATGTTTAACGTCTTCAAATTCATTAGCATCATTTTAGAACAAATAGATTTACAGCATGGACCAGATATGCACATTTCGGGTATTTAATCGTCTTCAGTGATCCTTAATCTTAACAATGTTGTGTAGCCAAATTCTTATCAGAACGGTTGCGAACCCCGGAATGAACAACATTCCGAAGTGAGACCATGCCCTGGCGTACCGTATCAGCTGAGAAACAAAAACGCCATAAGCAGGAGAAGACGGAATGTTGCTACTCATGGAAGGGAAGTTAGTTATGTGGAAGCAGAAATTGTCACGTTTGCTAAGAAAGATAGAAGTATATCCAAGTGTGAAGCAGATCTGTCACTCTCTGTTGTTTCTTTGATCTCTAGTCCATGAGGATAGCTTTCATAAAGATGATCCTTAAAGTTCGGATTATTGATGGACAACACGTCATCTATGTATCTGAAGGTAAAGTTGAACTGAGATGCGAGGTACTTTAGCCCTTTCGAGAGCAAAGTCTGGATGAAGTCAGCTTCGTATGAATATAAAAATAAGTCCGCAAGCATTGGGGCGCAATTGGTACCCATGGGGACGCCAACTAGTTCCTCCAAACACCACAAAAATGTTGTCAACCAAAAACTCGCGCATCGATATCGTCTTCGGTATACTTTTTGTTTGAATTTCAGTTTTCCTTCACGAAATAAGTATCCTCCCACCCTATGACAAGGTATTTGTATCTCCTGTTCCCATTTTGTTGAAAGAAAAGTATTGCGAATGATATTGGCCAGTCTGCTTTTGAGCTTTTTGTGTGGAATGTTAGTGTAGAGTGTGGAGAAGTCGAAACATTTTATGCCGTTAATATTATTGAAATTGATGACTTTTAATTTTTCCAAAAGTTCCTTAGAATTCTTTAGGATGCACATCTGATTGATTCCATTTCTGGAACATGTCTCTTAGTAAGACCTTGCTTCATGCGAGTTAATATTTTTGTAAGCAAAATGGAAAGAGGTTGTATGGAGCACCTGGACGAACCGGTAATGAATCTGTGTTTGTAAGGATTTTTGTGCATTTTTGGAATCCAATAGATGTAAGGTAGTTCAAGATCAGCGTCATCAGTATGAATACAGAAGGGCTCAAGAATAGATTTGTGGCTGTCAAGTATTTCAGATACAGATAAGTTTGTAAGTGTGTATGTTGTGTATGTTGGATTTCCAGGTGCTGAATGTAATCCTAGTTCCTCTCTCAAGCATTTGAAATAGTACGACTTGCAAGCGAAAGTAAAATTGTTTGCCGCTTTGTCAGCAGGAACAATTATGTATTTTTCATGGAGATCAGAAAGAAATTCTTCTGATACAGGAAATCTTAAATCAAATAGGTCGTATCACTATCCTGCTTTATCCTAATACTTTGCACAAGGCTTTATAACATACAGAAATGAAAAGAGGCAAAGAAGAGAAATTAATTCTCAAATCGCCTCTCTTGCTTCCTTTTTCATTATCATTCCAGAAAATAATAAGTTATCATGCGATCAGACTTTCGTTTTGTATCATTAATATTGCAATCGAATCTTTTAAAGCTGAGGACATTTTTCTGCAAAGAGGAAGCAAATTTAAGACAAAAATGATATAGAGAAATTGACAATAAAACACGATCCTTTCATGCCGCAACCAATGCATAAACGACCTTTTCCTGGAACGTTATCGCTAGACGTAACATGATTGGTGTCTGATCTGGTGACTTCCCTCTGCCTGATATGCTCTTTGTTGGTTCCCATGGATATATATTTCTCTGAATTTCACTTCTTTATGAGCATCAACTTTGGATAATGACTCGAATAATGGCTCCGGTGTAGACGTTACGTCATTGATTTTGTTCGTTCCTGCTGGGATTTATAGGGCCCCTCATGGTATTGACAATATTACGTTACTATTATGTGTGACCAGGACGTTGCTACATATAAGTTTTCCTAGAATTTTATTGACAAAACAAAACCCCTCAGTTTATTCTTTGCCATCGGAAATCGAGATGCAGTTCACTCCATGAAATGATTTATAATTAAGTAAGTCTTACTTGTTTACACAATGAATGTTTACTTTAAATGAAATATTAAGAAAAGAAAAGAAGACTATTCTGTACAAGTTTTGCAAACGAAATATATATTTTTCACATGTGGGAAGTTATGTAGCAAAACTACTATGGACAAGAGGCCAGGTTGTGCGCACCTAATCCGGATAAATACTCCATTTACTACTTATGACTAAATGTTCGCTATGTGGCAGAAGACTATCTAAAGTCGGCACCAAATGCCCATTGGTCTCCTTGGTTTATGTTTAGTCTTTTTGTGGTTGGTGTTTGAACGTCGCATTTTATGATCATTTTTCCTCTTAGCGTCTTTTTTGTACTTGTCTGCTTTGTTTTTTGTTTTTTAGATATGGATGTTTCGTTTTTTTTTTGCGATGGGTACTTTGGAGATTCCCTCTTTTGATTTATCAAATAGACTTAAGGTGCACAAAGGTTTCTGTGATGAATTTGTTTCTTTATTCTGGTTGAGAATCTCTGCTTGTGAACTGATAGTTCCCAGAGAACATGATTTGCCTTGATTTCCAGAGCTTTTGTGCCGTCTTGAAATATCTATATACATCATTCGAAGTAATGGCTCCCTCATACTTTAGATATTCTCTACAATACAGATTAACTATGAGCTGTATTTCGATTTTATAAAGTTTCCATTCATTTTCTTTTAAAATAATGACAAGCATGACTCTTCAAAGAACAACCGCTGGTCACCGAGGATTATGATACATTCGACGGAGCAGGAAACAGGAAAAGGCTACATCTATAAATGTACGTCAAATTTGTCTGTCATACAAAATAAGTATTTACAATGGAACGGAAAAGAAGTTCGTCTTAATTATTGGATATGATACTGATATAAGCTACTATTAAATTTTTATCAAAATTATGAAGTTCATAAAAATTACAACCATATTAAGCATGGTATGGAAGTTCTTAAAACTGCTTAAATTGTGAATATGAAAATCATTCAGAAATACTTTAATTCTTGTTGATTAAAAGTTTCATCAGAATGATAAATAGGGTATTTAAGAGAGGTCCCATCAACATGTAGAGCAACAAAGTGCATGGTTGGCTTTTTATCACTGAGATTATGAGAAGTACATGTAAAGTACAAACAATGATGGCCATCTTGACTGGTATGATTGATGAAGAAGATGGGGGATTTGGCATAGAATAATTGTATATCTTTGATGTTGTTTATTAGATTGTTACATTTATTGTAGACAACAAATCCGTGGTATGCTAACGCTGGACTACAAAAACTGATCGCTAAAATGCGTGATTTATCACAGTCTTTAGGAAAAAAATCTATATATTTTTTTGTTGGGCCGGCAAAGGTCAAAATGATTACTTGTTTGTCTCATGTAGAGTACAATGGTAAAACAGGTAAAACAAGAAGATAACAACTACGTATTTTGTCGATTTTTAAGGAAAGCAAACATCCACTGCTGAAACAAGATATCTACATTTCAGACGGATCAATTTTTTCAAGTGCTTACCATTGGTGTGAACAAAGAATAAAAAAGAAAACGATTTTCCATGGTATGCTGTAAGTCATTAGGGATTGAGTAAGTTCTGTTGTCTCAGAAGTCAGACCATAACTGTTAATGATGAAAAGTAATGATCCGTTTTAGCTACAGAAGTGATCCACCAATACTCTCATCCTACTGAAGAATAAGAGAACTATTATGATTTTGCACGAAGGCCGTACTGCGAATTCCCTTAAGTTCCTAAGACAACGAGACCATGATACGGAAACAAGACAAACAAACTAGAAAAGATGTATTCTGTCAGAAAGCTAATATTTCACGACATATCAACCAAAATCTAAAGGAAAGTACACATTATATATACTCCAGTAAGTAAATCAATCCATGAAAGAGGGGAAGCTTCTTTTTGAATTTAAATTTTCCCTTAAATCAGATTTACTTCCCATTTGTGCATATTTCTGATTTTTCATCTTTCATCATTTCAGGGTCATTCAAAAACTTGGATGTTTGCCCATTAAAATCAGCATTTAAAACATAATTTTTCAAGTTGAAACCAGTCCATGACTTGCCCATTGCTCTCGTTGGTTTATGTGTGGTCTTTTTTATCTAATGTTTCTATGGTGTGAGTTGGCGTTCCTTGTCCTTTTTGCGTCTCTTTCTGTTGGTGTCTGTTCTGTGTGTTTTGCATTGGGTGCTTTGGGATTTTGCTGTGGGCGCTGCAACCTAGTGTTGTTGGAGATCCCCTCCTTTCTTGTCAAGGCATTTACCCTGTGATGCAATGTTTCAAGGTCAAATACGATTGCGCAGATCCCTCCCACATGAGCTGGAATCTGAAGATCAATAAATTGAATTTGACAATCTACCCCACTGAAGGATCGTTTGAGATTTGAATTTACCAAATTATGTCTCCCCCAACGGCCTTCGTCGTCCGTCTGTCCTTATGTAACACATCGTGTTCGAGCTATATCTCCTGAACCGTTTAACCAATCACTTCATATTTTAGTATGTTGTTGCTTATGTCCTGAATGTTTCACATCACCTTGGCCCAAGTTCATGTGACCAAGGTCAAGGCACTTAGTGCATTTTAAAAGAAATTATGAATACATTCCTGTCCGGGATATATCTCATGAACCGTTTGCCGGATCACTTTCATATTATAGTATGTTGTTATTTATGGCCCGAAGGTTTCACATCACATTGACCAAAGGTCATGTGACCAAGGTCGAGGTCATGTAGTACAATTTAAATGATATTGTACATGCATTTCTGTCCGGGCTATATCTCTTGAACCGTTTGCACGATCGCTTTCATATTTTAGCATGTTGTTCCATATGACCCGAAGGTTTCACATCACGTTGATTCAAGATCATGTGACTAAGGGCAAGGTCAATTAGTATATTTTAAATGAAATTGTATTTGTTATTTGTATTATGTCCAGGCTTAATCTTTTGAACCGTGATAGGATCACTTCATATTTTAGTATGATGGTGCTGATGACCCAAAGGTTTCACACCACCTTGATCCAAGGTCATATGACTAAGGTCAAGTTTTACATTTTTAAATGAAATTATAAATGCTATTGAGTCTGGGCTATAACTGTGGAATCGTATACTGGATCACTCTGATACTTAAGTATGCTGTTGCTCAGGATTGGAGGGTTTCTTATCATCATGACCCAAAGTCATGTGCCCTAAGGTAAAAATCATTTAATTCTTTTTAATGAAATTGTACGTACTTGTCTGGGCTATATCTCCTGAACCCTTCTTACAATTTTTTTCATATTCTAGTATGTTGTTTCTTACTAAATGTTTCTTACCACATTGTCCCAAGGTCACATGATTAAGGTCACTTCTTACTTTGGTAATGAAATTGTATATGCCTATCATGTTTAGGCTTTATATTTCTAACTGTGTATCCAATCACTAATTCAGTTTTTTGTTGCTCATGATCCATACGTTGTAGGTTTCAGATCACCTATCCAAGGTCATGTTACCAAAGTCAATTTCACTAAATATGCTTATAATAAAATAGTTTATGCTAATCATGTTTGGGCTTTACCTCAAACAATATAATGAATCACTTTCATGTTTTAGTATGGTATTGCCCATGACTCAAAGGTTTCACATCATCTTGGTCCAAGGTCAAAGTAACTTAGAGGGAGGGGGGAGACATCTGTTTTGTTCTGAAAAACTATTTTCAATTGCATTTGAATTAACCAAATTGCATTTGAAAATACTAAATTACATTTGAATTTACCAAATTACATTTGAATTTACCAAATTACATTTGAAGTTACCAAATTACCAAGACTTTGACAAACTACCCCACTGAAAGATCACTGAAAGATCACTGAAGGATCCCCACAGGATCAATGACGAGGGTTAAGTACCCAAAACGTGCACGCCTTGTCCATGCTGCAAATTTATCTATTATTAAATGATGCTATTGAATTTGAAGACGTTCATCTGATGAATATGTCATTTTGAACACAACGTGATCAGAGGTTTAGGAGAGTCGAAAATCAAAACTTCCCAACAAAATACAATCTGACAAATAGGCACGAAATGATATAATTGTTGCCCACACGAGGTTCAGACTCCAGATTTAATTTCTAATTAAAGAAGAAAGAGCATATAACTAGAAACACTTTCTATGTATTTATGATGCTAATTTGTATGCAAATCTGTTGCAGCTTTTATGGTTGATAAAAGAGGTCAAGATTTCAGAGACGTCGAGGTACTCTGATAATATTAATATTATTTAACAACAAAATGGTATGGAAGAGATAACCAGCAAGGATACTTAGCACTGACTACAGCGGAACACACCCAAAACCCAAAGGAATGTAACACACAATGGACAATCTATCATATAAAAGCGAATGATCGGTTTTCCGAGAGCAGTAGAAAAAACCTTCATACTGCAGGTTGACATAACAAACAAAACGGCAAACGTAGGCCCCTTTTGTGGCTCACTAAGTATATACTTAAGTAAGCCCTGGATCCCGTTCTCAATTGGCTGAAGGTACCGTGGCCTCCTTTCTTATTTTGAGACAATCTCAGCATCCAGAGCTCGCTCCAGCCAGCAGATCCATGACAATGTCCAATATGTCCATTTACATTATATTGTGTTGCTTACGTCCCCAGTGTTTTACTGTCCTGTTTATGATGTCCCACCGATCTCAAGAATCCTGTGCAAGTACGGAATGCATGTAGGCGGCGCTGTAAAAAGCTAATTAGTAAAATTAAAACAATTGAAATATCACATGAATCATGTTACAAATATAATACAAGTGATAGTATAAACTGTGGAATCTGCTTTTAGAAAATAGAAACATATATAGCGAACACTTGAGACCCCAACACCGACAAGGAGCAAGATAAACATCGAAAACATAGAAAATATTTTCAGACATAAATACAATCAACTTTAAAAACATTCCCAAAAAGAAGCAAAAGTAATTTAAAACCCTAATGGAGATGAGATCAGGTGATAGGGGAAAGTTAGCATCTCCTGTTTTCTAGCAACACCCGTCACTTAGACTGTGCAGAAAAGAAAGTCTTATCTTAAGATGTTGTGATGTTTAATATTTTCATTGTATCTCTTTTATTGCAGTGACAAAATAGGTCACTCACAAATGTACCCTTGGCTCAGTACTTTTTCGGCCAGTCGCCTTGCCCTCAGAACGAAGTCATTGTAGCTTGAGCTTGTTCTGAAGTAGCATATCACAAGCGTTATGAATACGCTTGAAGCACAGAACTACTTATAGTAGATTTGTCTGATTTCATTCATGTGTCACTTCCGTGTGGGTTTGTTTCGCTGGGTGAGTGCAGGTTGAGCATAGCTGGAGGTCATTCCCTTTTCCTATGATATCAGTTGTCCTTTATGTTTCAGTTATGTGATGTTACTGTTCCAGTTGTCACCATCTGTTGAACTTTTTTCTTGTGTTTGTGACACAAGGTCATTGCAATGTCGTCACGTATACTATCCACCCCAATGCACTGACCCAGTAACATTCTTATTCTACCTATCAATTGTTATACGTCTTTAAATTCAATGATGTTTATACTCATCCGAATCACGTGTCTCGTGCATTTGGTTTGAAACTTTCTTCAAGAAGGTAAAGAGTTGGAACTTTTCCGTATTATTCTTAATATAGTATTGCTTACGGAAAACTGACACAAGAGCGTCAGCGTTAAATAACGGGAACATACTAGACCCAAAACGTGAACGAAAACAAAATGAAGTAAGATCATTTTGAAATAATAATTGTAAAAATAAACACGAAAGGGAGTAAAAAAAAAAACCCTTTATGTCGACCGGCAACTGAAAAATCGGCTTTTCTTAGTTTTTCATGAATAGTTCGGGAAGGAATCTCTCTAGACAGTAGATGCTTAATTGGTACGTGTTCTGCATGCTTGTCACAAACAATGCTGATCCTGATCTTAGGTTACCTATCATGCAATCGCTTCCTCCACGTCAACCTCAAATACAAATAAGTTAAATCTGATGCAACCATTGATAGTGCCCCCATCTTTATCATTTCACATATCGATTGGAGTGATTTACTAGAATCTGAGTTTTTACATATTAGTCGAGAAACGATCTCTATTGCATCCGGAATGTATTATCCGTATTGCTGAAAGCAATATTATTTCTATGTACATAGAGTGAAAATGTATGTCATATAGGGCTCATTTCACACAATAGAAAATAATTGAATTCCAAAATCGATGGTTCCGGTTAATGGACTATAAAATCTTTTGCCTTGATTTTAATGGACTGAGACACATTTTCACTGAGGACATCTTCACTAGCAGGCGCCTGCGATTGACTTTATAGAATTTACTTACACATCAGTGGGAAAGTAAATGAGAGTTAATACAAATGTCTGCATTGATATGTGACATGAGCTCTTTGAGATCCGATCATTTCGGTACAATTGTGTCAACCAATGGTATTCGTTGGTGGTAATAGGACAGTGATAGGAAATATTTGAGTTAAAAAGTGAGAGCAACTTTGGAATGGAATATACTTTTACATTCTAGATTTAGATTTTAGATTTTGGAAGAAACTTAAGGAAATTGTCCGTGATCCATATGGAAAAGTTAAGAGAGAAACTTCATATGCCTAAGGCACATTCCGTCTCTGAAGTACGGAGTTTGTCGGCGATAGTAAAGGACTCACTTTACTTTGCATGGCCAGCTGCTAGCTTCTCGGAAGACAGTACAAATGAGGCAAAGAAAAGACTGCTTCGTCAAGGTGCAGCCATCATAGATGAAGAGGACGAGGATTTTTGGTAAGTACAGCGTTTAAGACTTTGGTTCATACTGCGGGTTGAATGCGAATTATCACGATGCAAAACACTGGAAATGAAATGGGTTATGCATTCTGTAATTCTGAATGTCTATTGTGGCGCCACGTTTCAGTTCTGAATTTGAGGAGAATTTACATATAATAGATGACTTGAATTATGAGCAAATCTCTCCAGAATTATTATATCTTCGCCATTCATGGAATTTGCACGTGACCAACCAGACCAACAATACATACGATTTGATAGAAGTGTATAGTTTATATACACATATATTCTTTGTATAACTCTTGGATATCGAAGCATAGAATGGGATACAAAATGTACCTTCATTAATTGTGTAAACAACCTCTCTTAGTTTACAGTGGAATGCACGTCATTTTACACCCATAATGACGAAATTGAAGATAAACTTCTTTTCAAGGTCAAATAATTTTGAAAATATATCAAAATGGAGTACAAAGGGCGAAATTGCATCTATTTCTTATGATGAAAATTCATGCCTTTGTATAAAGGTTCCAAAATATGATGCGCATTAGACATTGTTGTGTAAACTTGATGGGAATAATTTGAATTCAAATGATTTGCATTTACTTTTATGCGAATAAGTGCCTGAACATTTCATAAATTGTCTCAAAGAATTTACATCGTTGAAGTGCGATTCCTGAATCGATGTCATGAATATGAACTTGTATCTACGTATTATATTATTTTCCCCTTTATTTCAAGTTCGAAAGTCTAAAGTGCTCATGCAAAGTAGTTACATGCAAAGAAATGTCTTATTTTGCATGAGCATACATCATAGACAAGGTGCTCATAGAGTGTCGCATTCATATAAACAAATTAACACAATTTTCCAAGCCATTCTAAATGGCATTAAAAAGAACTGTAGACATACTCGGAATCCGTCTTACAAATACAATTTATCAGCTGAAGGAGGCGTCGAATCTCTTTTCTTTCTTTCCTTTTTATCACTGGATATCGTGTCGTGTCTCATGTCAGCATATTCTATGCATATTTCGCTAATGTGTCTGAACATGGAACAGTGAAAACTGAAGCCGACAGACTGTTAATAGGCTTTATAAGGTCATTTCTATTTTGAAACTTGTCTGAACATACACCCACATAGACTTATGTTATATATCAAAGTTAAAACACCAGGGATACAATATGAAGTATTGCCAATATGTGTCAATTTATATACGTGCTGTAGTAAGCAATTTTGCATGAAAGTGATTTCAGACTCTGAAATTTTCTTCTTGGAAAAATAAAAGAACCTTATATATTTGTTTATATCGAAATGAGCTGTCAACATTAATTTGGACGTGCAATTTGTATATTGTTCGAAAGTCTGTACGGTATTGCTGGTAGATCAAATTCATTTTTGTAAGCTATTGCTGGTTGATCAAATTAATTCAAATTCAAAATTCATTCAATTTTTGCTCTTTGTACAAAGCGATATTTTGTTGTGCATAGATATACATTTGACCGTCGTTGACCTTTTTACAGTTTTGTCGTCTCCGACGCAAGTGCTTCGTGGAATAGTACAAAACACGTTCAGAAATCAGTAAAATGAGTGTCTCTGAGATTTTATAATGGTATATTGAAAAAAAAAGGAATCTTATCTACGAAGATAACAATCAAATCTGCCAGAATAAATTGCAAAATGTAACCTAACAACTGATAATGACTATTTTGAAAATTTTATCTTTCAATTGCTTTATGGAACATTGCCCTTAAGAAAGAAGTTGACTTATGTACTTTGACAAATTGATACTTATCAGCCAAGCCAGACTGTCCGAAATTTACCTGCAACTGAACGTGAAGTCCTGAGTCTTACACTTTGCAACTGAAAACCTAGAATTAGTTCGATAAATGTAAAAGAATAAACAAGACAATTTTTTATGATCCTCACATTCTTCTTGTATTTTAAACATATCATATCGTTGTTTACATCGACATGTCGTTGTTTTTTTCAAGATGATGTCTTGGGGTAAAATTTCTTAACTCCTTTCGACTTTGTTTCTTTCTTCGAAAACTTTTCAAAATGGATTTTAAAGGAAGTTTAGATGTTTTTGAAATAGAAAATTGTATCGTTTTGTCCACAGAATAATAAAGCTTATACTTAGGTTTCAGAATTATTTCTTTTTCCAAAAATCACACCAGTCAGACTAAATGAGATGTTTTAATTACTGGTATTATTAAGATAGTCAGATCAAAGTCTATATACCAATGGACATTTCCTTTTCTGAGTAGCAACATCCCTTCATCGCCTGCTTATGGCGTGTTCATATCTCAGTTGATACGCTATGCCAGAGCAAGTACCAAATATACGGATTTTGTTCTGAGAGCTAGGCGTCTTTCAGATAAGCTTCTCAGTCAGGGATATGTTTGTGACCGACTAACATCGTCACTGAGGAAGTTCTACGGTCGATATGGGGAACTCGTCATACACTATGATGTTCCACTCTCAAGAATGGCGGATGATATTCTGTCATAGACCATTTGAACCATCCAACCAAAGATTGTACTCTATATCTTCCAAAATGGAAGTAACCGGATGTGACAGTTCTACCGAATTGAAGCGACGGGTGTTGCATGCAAGCAGGAGATGCTTACTCTTCCCGGGCACCTGGTCTCAATCCCATATCGGGAGTTCGCTTCTTTTCATATGGTGGAGGTTTTTGTTTGTTTGCTTTGGTTCCTGTTTTTTCCTGATTTTGTATACCTTCGGTTTCTGATTTTTGAATTATCGATTTTGTGCTGTATACAGGGATATGGTCATTATCCATATTTGTCATTCATAAAAGATATGTTCTATTGTTTCAGATTCAGACTGACAAAAATATATCTCATGCTTTAATTTTAATTTTATTTAAGTAATAGCCGACATGAATGATCCTGAGTAATATACGAAATTGTAACCATTGAATGCAGCTGTCTTGAGTAGCATAAAAGCAAAATTTGAAAACTTCATCAAAAAGACTATTATAAAAAATACGTAAGATTGGTCTCATTTCCATATCGGGAGTTCGCTTCTTTTCATGTAGTGGAGGTTTTTGTTTGTTTGCTTTTATTCCTGTTTTACCCTGATTTTGTATGCCTTCGGTTTATGATTTTCTGAATTATCGATTTTGCGCAGTTTATAAGGATATGGTCATTATCCATATTTGTCATTAAAAAATGTAGGTGAACTTTTGTTTGATATCAACATATTATAAATACTCTTTGCCCTTGAAAGAAGCGCTCTGAATGAAATGTTAAATAAGGCCGAGTTACATATGTCTTTAAATCCTTGTATTTTCTTTATACCTTTGAAATAGCAGAAACTAATCAATTAAATTCCATAAAACAGATACTACCAAGGTCCCTTATCATGATACCAATGATTAATATAGACATACCTATTATTCATAATCAATTTAGAGCTAAACCAGATAGGAATAGAAGAACATAACTTAATTATATCTAACTTGAGTTTTCATTACATCTTGTCAACAAGTTAGAGTATCTTTCCAGAAATCATTTATGGTTTTTTAAATCATATCTGTGTCCAATCTTAATAATTTCTTCACCACATCTTTTCCATATTTTTGTATAAAGATATCCATCCAAATTTCACCTACTTTTATCAACCTGTTAACCATGAACACGTTAGAGACCTAGAATCAGTTACATGGCATATGTTTGAACACAATTTACTTTTTTACTTTATGTTTAATGACCCTGATGAATTTATAAATGTCATTGCTTAGATGTTTCATTAAGTATCACTTGGGTTAGGTAGGGGTGTAAACAAATGAGTAAGAGTGGGAATAATAAGGGATTTAGCTACAGTGACTCTAACTATGGGGGTCAGTCGACGTCTACCGCATTGTTTAATCAATGCATGAACCCTTATTAGCTGTTGTGAATAGTTTAATTCAACCATACTTTCAAGATTTACTGAAAAAATTATTCCAAGGACTTCAAATGTTGTTGCCCCCAAATCCAATTTCCATCTTGAGTGATGATCAACTTCTCTGCTAAATTTCTTTAACCCTATCACTTACTATATAAAGGAATCATTGAATTTCCAAATACCAGGTCCTCTTTTAAATTTGTATAATTTTATATTTAAAATCGCAATTGAGTAGTCTGATCTGTACACTGCTTTAACCGATATATTATCTATAATATTACAAGAGTTTTCTGTTATAAGGAAATAATCAAGTCGTCATTGTTAAGTTGGATTTTTTTGTGCCTAGTAAATAACATTTTATAGGGATTGAGAGTACGAAAATAGTTAAATCATTAATCATTTCTAAAATTTTTTGAAACTATTCATGCCTAAAAATTCTATTTTTGCTGCACCTGATTCTCAAGATTGTTAATCAAACGCTACAAACACAGAAACACCATTTTGGGACCTAAATATCAAAATTATTAATGGAGAGATTCATACAAGTGTGTATGAATACAAGTGTGTATGACAAAAGAGATTATTTTGGATTCAACATAGTAAATTTCCCCTTGCTTGAGATTACTGTGCTATGGTATCTACATTTCACAGCTCATCCGGTATGCTAGAGCATGTACTGATGTTTTGGATTTTCATAGTAGAAATTTACAAATTACCAAGAAACTATTATGACAAGGTTTTCGCTTTCACAAACTAGCAAAGACTTTCTGGAAATTTTACAAAATTATTTGTCAACTTCTTTTGTAATTCGGATCGATACATGAAAGAGAGTATATTACTTTGGGTATTTCACAAGCTGCATTTTATGGTGACATGATTAACAAGATAAGAAGGATCAAAAATAGACAACATAACTATCGAAAATGCGTCGGAATCATCAAACGCCTTTTATACCTTGGATATGATCCTAATGTCAAAAGACGGACACTGGGTTTGGTACTTGACCAATCTACAGTCTTGCACCAGCGTATTCTTAAAACTTAAACTCTGACTGTGACGACCGGACTCCATGACGGGCCCTGTCCAAACCTCTTTAGAGAAGACCCCGACCACCTGTCCTCTCTGAATGTCAGTCGGATTCCTCGGGTGATAACATACATGGGCTCGCGGCGGCAGAGCACTGATTGTATTTCGTACGCCCTCTTTTGATATCAATCTACATATTCATCTGTGTTGCTTGGCCCCTGTGTTTTGCGGTCTTGTTTGTGTGTGGATATCTGACAGTGAGGAGGTTGTTTTACACCACAATTGTACATTCTTCGAGACCTCTGGGTAATCGGAAAAGTGGGAGGATAACCATACCTTCTGCTATTTCCGTGGCAGATGGCCAGATCGGCACCGGTTGCCCATTGGTCTCTTTGGTTTATGTGTAGTCCTTTGTGTTTGATGTTTCTTTGTTGTGTGTTGACGTTCATTGTCCCTTTTGCGTCTCTTTCTGTGCTTGTCTGCTATGTTTTTTGATTTGGGTGTTTGGGGTTTTGCTGTGGGTGCTGCAGCCTGGTGTTGTTGGAGATCCCCTCCTTTGTTTCAGATATTTCTGTCCTGTGTTTCACTGTTTTCACTGTTACTCAGATATTTCTGTCCTGTGTTTCACTGTTTTCACTGTTACTCAGATATTTCTGTCCTGTGTTTCACTGTTTTCACTGTTACTCAGATATTTCTGTCCTGTGTTTCACTGTTTTCACTGTTACTCAGATATTTCTGTCCTGTGTTTCACTGTTTTCACTGTTACTCAGATATTTCTGTCCTGTGTTTCACTGTTTTCACTGTTACTCAGATATTTCTGTCCTGTGTTTCATTGTTTTCACTGTTGGAGATCTCCTTCCTTACCTTTGTTTTGTTTTAGATATTTGTCCATAATTTGCCGAATTGATTGTGATTTTTGCATTAATGGATTGACTTACATTCACTTGCTAACTTCTAATGCAACTCATAAAAATGTAAAGTTTTTTTACAAAACTAAGGAACATTTGGAACAAGCATAAATATTCAATAAATCATAGCTCCATCTGAGTTCTCATAGTGAGAACAATTTTTTGTTCCCTATACACAACAAGAACGCTTGTTTTTCGTCCTTTATGTACACAGTCTTTCTATAATTGACTTATTATGAATCTTTGACGTGCTGAAAAAGATTGAACGGGTTCAGATATGAAGGAGTATGTTGGATTATTATTTACTTTGATTAGAAGTAATATAAATCTCCGTAGACCTTCGTGGACATTTGTGGGCGTTGAACTCTACCAGCGCCTAAGTTACCGGATGTCAACGGTGACGTTCATTAGCCAAAAGGCTTAAAGGCCGACGTTGGGAACCACCCGGTCGTTAATAGGTATACCTGAGTGACATAAGCTTGATAGGCGTGGTATACCGTCTTTGAAGACAACGCCGTCTGCGAGCGGCGTGTTACATCAAAGACAAACCGACAGGTAATCCTTTATTATGCTAATGAGATACCCGAGTCTCATCTGTTTTAAGCTGTCAATCAAAAATTGATAGGGGTAAAAGGATTAAAGGGAACCAATCAGGTACCAATAAGAGATGTTAACCCTATAGCGGTCAGTGAGGAAATGACAGAAAATTTACCTGTCCCCTTATATAGTCCCCCGTCGGCCTTTAAGAAAGTATTGACCTTTTACATCCCAGATACAGGCAGTAGCATTTTCCCTTAAGATCAAGGTTTTTTGTATGAATGATGCACTATATAGTAGATTTCAAAGTGCAGAAAAACTAAACTGAAACCGGATGCATGCGCAGGAGATTAAAGAAGTACGACAGTGTGTTCCTTTTTAAGTTTCTTCATTTCTAAAAAAACAAACTTTTACAACATTTCAAGGTATTCTTTAATTTCGCTATTTTGAATTTCAAGAAATTCTTTTTGGTGATCGATCAATCTTACTAGACAATGTTGTCTCACAAAGTGGTAACGTTTTGTATTAGAATTAAGGGTAATAATTTGCTCCGTGTCGCTTGCTTGCTTAATTCTGATGTTTGTCTAATCCCCAAAATGTCAAAATCCTCTAAAATTTTATACTTTCCCCCGTTTACATTTAATTTTTACAAATAATACGGAAGTGTTGAACAATGTTTAACGTCTTCAAATTCAAAAGGAAATCTCGCTTTAATATGCGTTACTTTTGTTACAGTATTAGTTGTATGTCATTTGTATGTAGTTTGTTGTGACCTTTGTGAATATGTGTTAATTTGAATTTGAAGTTCATGATATACGAAAAGTTTTAGCTACTACTATACAAAAATGTTTTTCATTTGAGTAGTATACATGTATATTGGACATATGTGACAATGTCCTCCTTTGAAGATACTTTTCAAGTAAAACAACCACTTGTACTTTTCAATTCTTTAAGGCATGTTTTTCACAATGTTTTCTGTTATATCAATATAACAAAACTTAAATCATACATTAGTTTTAATCGCTTTGTGCTCATAAAATAGTATTACAGATTAAATTTTGGTTTTCTGTGACATTAACTGTAAAATACGGAAATCAAACATAAGTATTATTCGCTTTGATTTCATGAAGTATTATAACAGATTTTATCTTGATGGTTTGTGAATGTCCAACAAGTACAATCCATTGTCCGACCCTTTTCTTATTACTTTCATAATACATCATAACCCCCCCCCCCAAAAAAAAAACGAAAACAAACAAAAACAAACAAAACCGAATTATTATAATGTGCTGGGCTGTACAATGTACGAATATCACTGTAGAATTCCATTACTTGAATATCACTGTAGAATTCCATTACATCTCCTCCCTTCTTTTGAAACTTAAAGCAAAAAAAAAAAAATTCTTTCCTGACACATAAAATAATTCGCCTTCATTTTTTAAGCTTATGTTTTAGATACTCCCTTTCAGAATTTTGAAGGGTCTGCGAATAATAGATGTCGTAGCCCTACAGGAAATTTGGAGCTGCGCACTCTTTGCAAAATGTATAAATTGAAATTCAAAAAGATTAACAAGCGGGCGCTACTGAAATGAATTTTGTCTGTGTCTGAAAATTACTCTGGCTAGAAGCATCACTGTTGAGAATTAACTACCGAAACACGTGTCTGGTGCTTTACAATTAGTTTGAAATTTTCTTCAGGAAGGCAAAGAGTTGCCTTGGAACACTTCGGTATTATTACCCTGATTACGTCTTTTATATGTCACTGCTGGTCGACTAGGAGTCCCCGAGGGCACACGTAGCCAAGTTAGACCAACATCGGTTGATCGTTTCTTCAACGCGTTCTTAAATTTACGTTATCATTTTTTTTTTTGAAAACGTGGGTCCTGTAGCATCATATCCCACCCATCATGTTACGTTTTTCGGTACATTTTTGGACATAATAACTTTCACACTTTTGGCCATATTTCATTGTTTAGATCAAGGATCACTGACGAGGGTTAAGTACCCGAAACGTGCATGTATTGTTCATGCTGCTAATTAATCCTTTCTTAAGTGATGCTATTGAATTTGAAGACGTTTAACATACACGACGAAACCGTTTTCTCGCCTGCTATTCCTATGAAATAATATGAGGTACTGACAGACATTTTTTTATCTATTCATTATAAGATTGAACCTTGTAACAATATGGTGTTGGGTAATGTTTCATCATTTTCTTCAATCCCTTAAGACTTATGCATGAAAGGAAGGTTAACTGACTCATGAGACATGATTCGAACTGCAGGTTCTTTTGAACTTAAATGAAAGTCTTGATTTAAGAGGCCGTAATATTAGTTTAGAATTTAAAGCAATGGATAAGATTATCTTCAAATATATTCTTTCTGTCGATTTGAAAGGTATGAAGATTCCGCAAGCAAGCAGAAGAAGCTCTCTCTTCCTCACACCTTGCTGATGAGATCTTCTGTGAAATATTGGCCTTGTCAATCCTATGATATATTAGTATGGTGGATTCTTCTTGTGTGTTTAAACGATAATAAAAATCAACTGAATTTCACGTCGCTATAGGACTTCATACACTATCAATAGATTTAATTTTAACGATGAACGAAACCACTGAAATAAATACGATGCTACAAGACATAGAATGAAGATAAATTTCTAGGGTTGGCTGAAATGAATTTAAATCGAAAGACATTTTTCGTTCTCTGGATGAATCATCCTTCTGCATAGACCGGCATCACCCTTTGTGTAGGCTTTTATTCAATTAGAAAGTGCTCAAATGGGTTTACTAAGAGTTAAGTGTTTGACTAGAATGACAGATAAGAGAAATATGGTGTCTTGGAAAGTTTCCAACGAGAAATATTAATGTGACTACACGGTCCCTTTTCAGATTATATTCCTTCTGGAATTAAGGTATATGTTGGTACATTTCTTAAACGTACAATAAGGTTTATTCTAGAATATTATGCCAATACTATATTGCAGATGAAAAATCTCACAAGATATAGGCGAAATGAGAAATATGATATTTGATTTCTTTTGCTTTATTGGCGAACATACTACCCAATGATTCCTTATATATCTTGTTACGTGAAAAGTGATAACATTTGACAGCTTAAAAGATACTTTGAATTATGCATTTAAATTATCTTATATTGTGAATTATTAAAATACTGAGAAATATTAACCTTCACCTTCAAGTTTCTATGGTTCTGTGGTATTGACTATGTTCGCAACTGTCCAATGGAAATTCTATTGATTTTGCCTTACTCGAACCTTCCCGACTTTGAGGCTGAAAAACTGATAGGTACCTCTTTGATGTTTATATATTTGTCTGCTATTTTCTTTTCTTGTCCTGTTTTCACTATTGGAGATTTTCTCTTTCCCTTTTTCGTTTTGTTTTGATTGTATTTAATATTTTTCTAGAATTTGTATGCATATAGATTGCATTTTTATGGTTCTGATTTTTGGTTTTGGGTTTCACATTCATTCACTGATCTAACAATTTTTTGGTTCTTATTTTTGGTTTTAGGTTTCTCATTCATTCACTGATCTAACAATTTTTTGGTTCTGATTTTTGGTATTGGGTTTCACATTCATTCACTGATCTAACTAAAAACGATATAATATAAAAGTAAAAAAAAAATATCTACCTTTTTTGGAAAATTCGTTCTCTTACCACAGATTAAAACATTCCAAATGAAATCGTCAACTGCATTGAAAACGTTAGAATTCAACCCATTCATGGAACGTGAGTACATTTACAAAGCAATGGTCGTAGGGGAATAATTTTTCACGATCAATCACAGTATAAAATGTAATGAAAGTCGATGCTTCATTAAAATCTCTATGCTTTTGATTAGACAGCAAATAACTACTTCAGAGTAAATTCCAACAGACTCTATCTCTCAGTAAAAAGTAACGATTCGTTTTATGTTGTGTTCTTAAACAAATCAATCAATCGCTGTCATTGCAAAAGATGACATAGATTTTAAATTATAATAATGTTTATTATGGATTCTCTGTAAAAACCTAAAACAGCTGGCCACGGCATGTCATGGATTTTGATGAAACTTTCTCTAATTATCATACTTAATGTAAAAACAATGAAAACAAACCATATTGTTATATTTGAACAACGGTTGTCATGGTAACGGGGTCAGTCTATTTGACGACCCCATAAATATGAGAGATAAGACATATTGTGGCATTCTGTTGCCATGGAAACCATGGTCAAAATTTACTTTATGAACACAAAAATTTTTCTTTGTAAGTTCAACTCTAACAAGAATAACTTTTTCGGACGAGGGGGTTATCAGGTAGCTGTTGATATTCAGTCAAATTATGTGAAAATTTAGCAAAAATAAGGTCTAATTTTAGGGTCATTTTTGGCCTGTTTTTGATTATTTTGAAGGTTGAAAACCATTATTTGGTGAATGTTATGGGTATTTAACATCACCTTGCCAAAATAGATGTCTATATTTGGAAAAAATCAAGAAATAAGATTTATGGTGAAACTCACCATTTTGTCATGAATGCCAATCAAAATCCGTTGCTATAGCAACTTGGAATCCATATTACCATATACCGCATATTTAAAAACATTGTTTTTCCTCATGTTTGAGTACTATGATTATGAAATAGCATTCCTGTATACAAATTATATTTATCATTATCATTTGACCTTCAAATAATTTCAAGGTCATCTGTCCAAATCTCAAGGTCATTTCTAACTTTAGACTAAAATTAAGACAAAAATCAGGATTTCCAATTAATTTAAATTGATTTCTCTAACTTATTTCATTAGATATTTTGATTTTAAATATTTACAGTTGAACAACCGATCAAAAGAAGTAGAATTCATCACAATTTTGTTAAATTGTATTTTACTTCTATGTATAACATACTTTCAAAAGAGCATAAAATTGAGATTTTCTCAAATTTTCACGTAAAATCTGTGACATTTTTTGGGGTCTTCGTTGGACTTTGATAAATGTGATACTCATCCCAACAAATAATACATTTATCATACTTTTACCGATAATTGATTGTTTTGCCAAGGTTCCATACTGTTTACTGTTATTCATGTCTCTTTTTAGTGAAAAACCACAAAATTTGGCCTGAAAATAGCAAATATTTTTCAATGACCTTGAAAATTGAGCAAATGACCTTGACATTTTCTCAAGGTCGTGATAGCATCAAATGGTCTTTAATACATCTACATACCAAGTTTTGTAACGATAGGAGGCATACATCTGTAGAAATTAGCTTTTTACTTATGACAGGTATTTACACCTTCGTACCAAATGTTGCCATGGTAACCTATTTCAAAGGCATGTAAACAGAAAAATCTCACTTCTAGATAAATTTCCTTCGATTCCCATGAAGTCCTAGGATAGTACTCTTCAGGAAATAGTCAACTGTATTTCAAATCTTGTGCAATTGCATTATTACTCTTGTCAAAAGTAAGTAAAATATAGGTAAAATAAGGCCTAAATTGGCCGACAATGGCTCATTTTGAATAAGCAATTTTTCTTGAAATTGAAGCAAATTTACATGAAAAACAGAAAGAAGGAGCATCGGAAAATCAAATTGTATCGACTTAAGAGGATTTAAATAATCTTTTCGGAAAATTACATATACATTCAACATTTGTTTCCATGGTAACGGGATGCATAAAAATGCCTTGTTTAAAGGTGTTTTTATACAAAACCTTGGTTACCATGGCAACGGAACGTCGGAGAAAAAAATGAAAGGTCAATTCGTTCTGAGGACATCATATTTACCTTATACACAAAAGATATCCAAAATCTGAGACATGTCGTGGCCAAACATGTATGATTTTTTAGGTTTTTACATAGAATCCATATCATTAGCCAGAAGCATAATCTTATAGACATACAACAATGCATGAGTACAATGAATATACAAGTTCATAGATACAATTCAAAAACTATGACAAAACCTACTTTGTAAAAGAAAAGTCAGACTCTGAAAATAAGTACACTGAAACAGACATTATTCAGATGTTTAACTTTCTGATCGACAACATTTTTGTGGTGTTTGGAGGAAAGGTCTTCCAGCAAATTGTCGGAATTCCAATGGGGACCAATTGTGCCCCACTCCTTGCCGACATTTTCCTTTACTCGTACGAAGCTGAATTCATTCAATCTTTGGTCTCTGAAGGGAAAAGATACTTAGCTTCTGACTTCAACTTCACTTACAGATACATAGACGATGTGTTGTCCATCAATAATCCAAAATTCGCGGATTACCTGAGCAGTATCTATCCTTCGGAGCTTGAAGCATCCTATTTGGACATAATGTTGTCCTACGACACTGATGGTCACATGAACACCTCACTCTATGACAAACGTGACGACTTCAATTTCAGCATTACGAACTTTCCTTTTCTGAGTCGCAACATCCCTTCATCGCCTGCTTATGGCGTGTTCATATCTCAGTTGATACGCTATGCCAGAGCAAGTACCAAATATACGGATTTTGTTCTGAGAGCTAGGCGTCTTTCAGATAAGCTTCTCAGTCAGGGATATGTTTGTGACCGACTAACATCGTCACTGAGGAAGTTCTACGGTCGATATGGGGAACTCGTCATACACTATGATGTCCCACTATCCAGAATGGTGGATGATATTCTGTCATAGACCATTTGAACCATCCAACCAAAGATTGTACTCTATATCTTCCAAAATGGAAGTAACCGGATGTGACAGTTCTACCGAATTGAAGCGACGGGTGTTGCATGCAAGCAGGAGATGCTTTCTCTTCCTGGGCACCTGGTCTCACTCTCATATCGGGAGTTCGCTTCTTTTCATATGGTGGAGGTTTTTGATTTTGTTTGCTTTGGTTCCTGTTTTATCCTGATTTTGTATGCCTTCGGTTTCTGATTTTCTGAATTATCGATTTTGTACTGTAGACAGGGATATGGTCATTATCCATATTTGTCATATATGTAATTGTAAATATTGAAATATGTGTTCTATTTTACCAAATTTATTGTAAGTAACATGAAAATAAAAATAAATGGGATTTGCGAAAGGTTATGACTTTAAAATGTTTATTTTAAAAATGTTTAAAAAAGGGTCCCAAATACAGAGAAAGTATGTCCTTTACATGGAACCAAAATGTCAAAATTATTATGGACTCTTGTGAGGAATATGCAAGACGTTGGGCAAAGAAATAGGATGTACAGCTCGACACCCTTTCCGAATGGATAAAATCAATCAGAGGGTTACTTTTATCTAGAATTAACCGATTAAAATCAACTGTGAACACCAGATTCGTGTCTATATTTAAAGACCCTGATGTTATCACAGAACTTACCTACCTCCAAGAACATTATGTCATCACACCAGCGGACAAAGCCTCAAATAATTACACATTTACTTGCAAAAAGTACTATTTCGACAGTCTAGATAAAGAGTTGGGTTTAAATTCGACACCTGGAAATCCCACTTACACCCCAACAAACCTTTCTGCCTCTGAAATAATAGATAACCACAAATCAGCTCTTGCTTCCTTTGGCTTCGACACTACCAATTTAGATTTAGATTTACCATAGTTATACTGCATACCTAAAATGCATAAGAATCCGTACAAACAACGTTTCATCGCTGGTTCCTCAAAATGTTCTACCAAATCTGTATCGATCTTACTCACCAAAGTTTTATCTGAAATCAAATCTGGGCTACAAAAATATTGTTCGACAGTATATTCTCACGGTGGTATCAACCAGATGTGGATTTTAAAGAATTCGAAGGAACTTTTAGAACATCTGAAATCGACTCATTTTAGTAGAGTCCATTCGATCAAAGCCTTTGATTTTTCGACACTTTACACTACAATTCCACATTCTAAATTGAAAGAAAGACTCGCAAAAATTATAAGTAATGCGTTTACAAGTAAGAACGGTAATCGCAAATACAAATTTATTGTTGTTAACTATGACAAAACCTACTTTGTAAAAGAAAAGTCAGATTCTGAAAATAAGTACACTGAAACAGACATTATTCAGATGTTAAACTTTCTGATCGACAACATTTTTGTGGTGTTTGGAGGAAAGGTCTTCCAGCAAATTGTCGGAATTCCAATGAGGACCAATTGTGCCCCACTCCTTGCCGACATTTTCTTTTACTCGTACGAAGCTGAATTCATTCAATCTTTGGTCTCTGAAGGGAAAAGATACTTAGCTTCTGACTTCAACTTCACTTACAGATACATAGACGATGTGTTGTCCATCAATAATCCAAAATTCGCGGATTACCTGAGCAGTATCTATCCTTCGGAGCTTGAAGTCAAAGAAACTACAGAGATAAATAATTCAGCATCCTATTTGGACATAATGTTGTCCTACGACACTGATGGTCACATTGTTATGGGTCAGAATACCCCAAAACGCCAGCAAAAATCAGACAAAGACAGAATATAAATTTACAAGTTTAATTATGTACAAAATATATATATTTGAAATGATTACAACTTACAATACAATGTCCGGATCAAAGTGTCCGTTACGGTCCACAAAGTCTATCGAATGTTTGGTTTCCGGTAATCACAAACGTTCTCGAAAGATCGGTGTCCAAACGTTGTTAAATGGATTAAAGTCTCAACAAACAAAGTGTCCCAGTATATCAGAATAGATGAATGAATCGTGTCTACGAATGTGTACGAATGTCTCCTTAACACAGTTCCTCAGAGGTATTTATACTTAAGAACAATGAATTAACCAGAAGCTTCTAGAACAATGACTCATTACAAATGATTAACAATAGAGTAAATTCTAGAAATCACAGTCATGTGATGACAATGATGTAACAAAGAACAAACTGGAATATTCTCTAATGAAATAAACATGACATAGTAAAATCTAGAAAGAATTGTGAAATCATTAAATAACATGACTAAGTACATGTGTACCTACACATAAAGTAAAACTAAAATAATACATGACCCACAACACCTCCCCCCTTAAAAAAAGTTTGAATGTCAATGAAAACTTAGGTGGTAAATTCTGCAAAAATCACTCATGAAACTCTCGATAGTGCATCTGCAATCACATTGTCTTTGCCCTTGATATGGTTAATAATGATATTGTACTCTTGCAACAATAAACTCCACCTTGTAAGTCTTTGATTCTTGTTTGACATTTTGTGCAAAAATGTGAGAGGGTTCTGGTCAGTATACACAAGAATGGGATGTAAAGTAACATTCAAATAAACATCAAAATGTTGTAAAGCTAACAATAATGCAAGACACTCTTTTTCAATAGTAGAGTAATTCTTTTGACATTTAGTCAATTTCTTTGAAAAATAACAAACAACTCTATCTACACCATCATCATTTTCTTGAAACAAAGCAGCCCCGATTCCTACGTCACTGGCATCAACAGTAAGCTTAAATTGCTTATCAAAATTTGGAGCTGACAGGACAGGACTATTCATAAGAACACATTTGATTTTCTTAAAAGATTCGTCACAGTCATTGGTCCATGCAAAATTCACTCTCTTTTGTAACAGATTGGTAAGTGGACCAACAACTGACGAGAAATTTGGACAAAATTTTCTGTAAAATCCTGCCATTCCTAAAAATCTCATTATCTCTTTCTTATTGGTAGGAATCGGGAACTTTGAAATAGCTTCCACCTTGGCCATGATAGGAGTAACAAAACCTTGACCTACTTTGTGACCCAAATATTCTACAGTCGCATGAGAAAATTCACTTTTCGCAAGGTTCACTGTGAGGTTTGCTTTCGCCAGTATGTCGAAGAAGGTACGCATGATTCGGAGATGATCATCCCAGGTGTCGCTGTAGATGATGACGTCATCGATGTACGCCTCGCATCCTTCGAGATGATTTAGGAGCGAATGAATCATCCTCTGGAATGTGGCTGGTGCGTTTTTCATACCAAAGGGCATTACTTTATATTGGTATAGCCCATCTGGAGTCGCAAATGCCGATATTTCTCTGGCTCTCTCGGTAAGCGGGACCTGCCAATAGCCTTTAAGCAAGTCAAATTTGCTGACAAATTTTGCACTGCCAATTTTATCGATACAGTCATCGATTCTTGGGATCGGATAAGAGTCAGTTTTGGTGACTGAATTGACTTTTCTAAAGTCCGTACACAATCGGTAAGTTCCGTC
The DNA here is from genome assembly GCA_033119305.1 of Pinctada imbricata. NCBI lineage: Eukaryota > Metazoa > Mollusca > Bivalvia > Pterioida > Pteriidae > Pinctada > Pinctada imbricata. The sequence goes on along the minus strand of VSWD01000011.1, from coordinate 12,490,748 downwards.
TGGCTTCGGAACCAGAATACATGGGGAACTCCAATCACTATTGCTGGGTTCAATAATGTCATTTTCAAGCATGTATTGAATTTCTTTCCGCATGTATTGAAGCTTTATCGGGTTTAACCGATAGGGATGCTGTTTGATAGGTGACGCATCACCCACAATGACGTCATGATGAGATGCATTAGTCTTTTTTGGAACGTCCGGAAAGATGGTCGTATATTCCCGCATTAATTGGTGTACTTCCTCTTTTTGATGCACGGTCAGATGTCCGAGTTTCACTTCCGGACTTGTCAGAATTTCAGAATTCTTTAAACGGACACTTTGAGCGAAGTCTTTTTCGACAGTCTCTTCATTACATTCAGGTTCAACACAATTTTCTAATGTATTTACATTGGCCAAAGTGGAAACTGGTTTTACAAAATTTCGGTCACTTCTATCAAAATACTCTTTCAACATGTTAATATGACACACTCTTTTTTCTTTTCGCCGACCTGGTGTCTTAACCACATAGTTAACATCACTAATTTTACTCTCAATCTCATAAGGACCGAAATATCTAGCTTGCAAAGGATGACCAGGGATAGGCAAAAAGACAAGAACTTTATCGCCTGGTTTAAAAACTCTGTTTCTAGCATCTTTGTCATACCATGTTTTCATTTTCATTTGAGATGTTTTGAGATTTTCTTGAGCCAATTTGCAAGCATTATATAATTTCTCTTTGAAATTAGACACGTAGTCTAAGAGATTCAAATCGCTAGTCTCAGTCATCCATTTTTCCTTCAACAACTTCAATGGCCCCCTGACCGTATGCCCAAAAACTAGCTCAAAGGGACTGAACCCCAGGGACTCCTGAACCGCTTCTCGTGCCGCAAACAACACGAGGTGAACCCCTTCATCCCAGTCTTTTCCATACTGGTGACAATATGTTTTCATCATAGTTTTAAGGGTTTGATGAAAGCGTTCAAGTGCCCCCCTGGGACTCAGGATGGTACGCAGAAGACTTATACTGCCTGATACCTAGCTCATGCATAACCTGCTGAAACAATCCTGACATAAAATTCGAACCCTGATCTGACTGAATAGCCTTGGGAGCACCTACGAAACTGAAAAACTTTGTAAGGGCCTTAACTATGGTCTTTGCCTTAATATTCCTAAGAGGTATGGCTTCAGGAAACCTAGTCGAAGTACACATAATTGTCAGTAAGTACTGATTCCCTGACCTAGTCCTAGGCAAAGGACCTACACAATCAACTAACACCCTACTAAAAGGTTCCTCAAAGGCTGGAATGGGTTGGAGGGGAGCAGGTGGTATAACTTGATTGGGTTTACCTACCATCTGACAACTATGACAAGACTTACAAAACTCAGACACATCTTTTCTCAACTTAGGCCAGTAGAAGTGACTTAAAATCCTATTATAAGTCTTATTGACACCTAAATGACCTGCCATGGGTGTGTCATGAGCTAAACTCATGATGTCCCCGCGATACGCTACTGGAACCACTATCTGGTGAACGACCCGCCACACGTCATTAGGGGGTGCATCGGGTGGTCTCCATTTCCTCATAAGGATGCCATCTTGTATGTAGAAGCACTCTCCGACTTTGTCCGCTTCTTCTCGGGGAAGGGCCCTCTTGCTTAGTCGGATGATCTCCGGATCTTTAGTTTGCTCGGAGAGGAGCTGCTCACGGCTTAAGGCATCTGTATCTCTGTCTAATGGCGGATGGGAATCATCACCAGGTACTGTGGGAGACTTGTCAACATGAAGTGGTACTGACGTCTCAGGTACGCTGTCATCAATAGTAGACATGAATGTGTCAGAAAGGTCTATATTTTTGGAGGGATGGTCCTCGTTAAGTGCAGAAGTACTCTCAGCCTCTTTTAGTCTGTTCCTGGCCATCGCCCTGGTAACTGCGCAGGCTGGATACAAGTCGTCGTCTTCATCATCGGACACGACATCGGACGTGATTTTCTCACAAACAATCGGATCGGCTACAACTTTGCCGCCAGCTAAATCGTTGCCAAGCAACAAGGAAACGCCTTGAAGGGGAAGAGTAGGTCGAACACCTACGATAACAGGTCCAGTAATTAAGTCTGACTTCAAATAAATTTTATGAAGGGGAACATCAATGACGCCTAGCTCCACACCCTGTAATAAAACTGACCTACCAGTAAAAGTGTGCTCAGACAAAGGCAATGAACCCTCTAACAATAAAGTCTGGGCAGCACCAGTATCTCTCAAAATCTGAACAGGCAACGCTTCGCTAGAATCACTGAGTGAAACAAATCCCTGTGACAAAAAGGGCTTATAATGATCCTCCACAAAATCATCAGAACTGGACTTAGAACCCTGAATCTCAGGAGTGTCAGAACAAATCGAATCTAAGGCTTTCCTATCATTTCTAACAGACGCACAGGCCTGTGACTTAAGTTCTTTTTTCTTCTTAAGCTTCAAACACTCACCAATAACATGACCTTTTTTCTTACAATAATTGCATGTAGGAAGCGACCCCACCCCTGGGGATGCCTCAGAACGCTCGGACCTAGGTCCGGACGTAGAACCACCTTGAGATGGTGACTGGGAACTAATGGACGACTGAGACTCTTGTAGATTTTTCTTTGGAACATCTGACGTTTTTGCGCTATCGCTAGATTGAGTTTTTGACACAAAATTTTTCTTATGAGTGAGAGCATACGTATCAGACAAAACAGCGGCTTCTTCAACAGTTTTAACATTTTTGTCTTCCAAATGAGTTCTTAAATCTTGATGTACACACTCTTTGAACTCTTCTATCAGAATTATTTGACGCAAATTGTCAAATGAATTGGGAATTTTCTTGGATCGAAACCACTGATCAAATAAATCTTCTTTTTCTCGAGCAAATTCAACATATGTTTGATTTTCAAACTTTTTGTACTTTCTAAACTTTTGCCTGTACGCCTCAGGTACTAACTGATATGCTCTCAAAATCGTGTCCTTGACCTTGTCATAGTCTGAACTCTCAGCAATACTGAGCGCCGAGTACACTTCAGCCGCTTTGCCAATAAGTACGCTTTGTAATAAAGTTGGCCAAAAATCGCGTGGCCACTTCAGATTGGCCGCGATTTTCTCAAAATGTGGAAAATATTTGTCCACGGACTTTTCTTGAAATTTTGGTACTAATCTGATGTTTTTGGCAGCGTCGAATTCAGACTTGACAAGCGAAGGAACAGGATTTTCCTTAGCGCTTTTCTCTAACTTTAACTTTTCTAACTCAAACTGGAGTTCTTTCTCGTGCATACGTTCCTGTTTCTCTCTTTCTTCCTTTTCTCTTTCAAATTGTCTTATTTTTTCTTCTTTTTCAAATTGTCTTTCTTTTTCTTCTCTTTCAAATTGTCTTTCTTTTTCTTCTTTTTCAAATTGTAATTGTATTTTCATTTTCTCTAATTCAAACTCAAATTTTGACATTTTGGTTTCGCTTGAAACAGGTTCAACAGGAAAATCGTATGACGAAAAGATTTCCTTAGCTAAAAGCTCTTTAGCCACAATATTTCTAATTTCTTGTTTTCTCATAGAAGATTTTACATCTAACTTCAAGTGAAGACCTAAAACAATCAAATCATCTTTTTTCAATGATTCGAACTCACCTACAGTCGGCGATTTCAAAAATTCAGTGACCGAAAATACCATGATTGATTTCTGCTGGCAAAAGTTTGGAGAATTTTCCTTTTTTCAAAAAACGAACTTTACGTTAAAGTGCAAATATGCCGAGATCACTATCCCGGACGAGCCCCCAATTCTGTTATGGGTCAGAATACCCCAAAACGCCAGCAAAAATCAGACAAAGACAGAATATAAATTTACAAGTTTAATTATGTACAAAATATATATATTTGAAATGATTACAACTTACAATACAATGTCCGGATCAAAGTGTCCGTTACGGTCCACAAAGTCTATCGAATGTTTGGTTTCCGGTAATCACAAACGTTCTCGAAAGATCGGTGTCCAAACGTTGTTAAATGGATTAAAGTCTCAACAAACAAAGTGTCCCAGTATATCAGAATAGATGAATGAATCGTGTCTACGAATGTGTACGAATGTCTCCTTAACACAGTTCCTCAGAGGTATTTATACTTAAGAACAATGAATTAACCAGAAGCTTCTAGAACAATGACTCATTACAAATGATTAACAATAGAGTAAATTCTAGAAATCACAGTCATGTGATGACAATGATGTAACAAAGAACAAACTGGAATATTCTCTAATGAAATAAAAATGACATAGTAAAATCTAGAAAGAATTGTGAAATCATTAAATAACATGACTAAGTACATGTGTACCTACACATAAAGTAAAACTAAAATAATACATGACCCACAACAACATGAACACCTCACTCTATGACAAACGTGACGACTTCAATTTCAGCATTACGAACTTTCCTTTTCTGAGTAGCAACATCCCTTCATCGCCTGCTTATGGCGTGTTCATATCTTAGTTGATACGCTATGCCAGAGCAAGTACCAAATATACGGATTTTGTTCTGAGAGCTAGGCGTCTTTCAGATAAGCTTCTCTGTCAGGGATATGTTTGTGACCGACTAACATCGTCACTGAGGAAGTTCTACGGTCGATATGGGGAACTCGTCATACACTATGATGTCCCACTATCCAGAATGGTGGATGATATTTTGTCATAGACCATTTGAACCATCCAACCAAAGATTGTACTCTATATCTTCCAAAATGGAAGTAACCGGATGTGACAGTTCTACCGAATTGAAGCGACGGGTGTTGCATGCAAGCAGCAGATGCTTACTCTTCCTGGGCACCTGGTCTCACTCTCATATCGGGAGTTCGCTTCTTTTCATATGGTGGAGGTTTTTGTTTTTGTTTGCTTTGGTTCCTGTTTTATCCTGATTTTGTATGCCTTCGGTTTCTGATTTTCTGAATTATCGATTTTGTACTGTAGACAGGGATATGGTCATTATCCATATTTGTCATTTACGATCAGTGAATTAAAGTCAAACACGAAGGACAACTTAACTTCAACTTGGTCTACAGAAGAATCTCCCGAGTCCGGATACAATGTATCAATAGTTAAGGTATGACGGACAATGAGACTTCCCATCGGGAATCCAAGAATAGTGATAGTTTCTAAAGTTATTTCAGCAACTTATGAGTATATCTTGGGTGGATAGGGGATAGTCACGACTCTCTCGACCCCCAGAACTTGTCAGAAATGGTTTTATTATTTTTCGAAGTTACGATCCGGATTACTTGAGGCCTTAGAGAAGTATCCTGTGTTACCAAGTCCACTTGGTTGATATCTCTGCATATGATGACGTGGTGGTCCTCAACTATATTTCTACTATAATTTCGAAACTTCTTTGCTCACTTTGAATTGATCATATATATGCACAACCAATAAATCTCCTATTAGATTAGAAAAGAGAAGCATCAAGAAATAATCAGTCCTATAGCAACAGCAAGCATCGATGTATTATAAGTATCGTTACCGATTTTAAAAATGCTTTCTTTGGCCATTATAGAGACGCTTCCGTGTTCAGCTGTCATATGAATAGAAATAATTACTTTCCTTCTTATCCAGAGATTAAACCAAGGGACGTCTCCGTTGATCTATCCAGATCTGAAGGGCTTGATTAGTCCACAAGAAAAGGTCACCGTGATCTTATGTCATATTATACCTGTAATCATGCTTTCCAGGTACGGTACAGGTTATTGTTACTGCTGAACGTATGAGGAAGGGCTTTGTCATCTAGAACGTGAGCACGGTAATTAGCTTCTAAAGTATCCAACCTTCAAAAAGAATCATGCCAGCTAACGTTGAATACAGATAATTACTTTGTACATAGCAGATTAAAGGCCACTCCTTTTAACCTTTCATAACATAGGTGCTTCTTTGATGTTCATCCATAAGGTCGACATTAGCCTAGATATATAAAAATGAACCTCTGCCGTAACATTCGCCAAGAAAGACTTAATTAAATGCAAAGTATTTCTTAACTAAATAGAAAACTTTAAATTCAGAGATTAAAAGAGATAAAAACCAAGTTTATGTATGGCGACTCTTGGTCCATTTATTCAACGTTTATTCTATAAGAGAAGGGAGGGGATCTCCAACAAGACCCTGTTTCAGCACCAACAGCAAAACATCAAAACACCCGATGCAAAAACACAAAAGACGAGCATAGTATGAGACGGAAAAGAGACATACGACATGTAAACATCAAACACAAAAGACTACACATAAACCGACGAGACTAATGGGCAACCTATGTCTTCTTTGACACTTTGTTTTGTATTCTTCTGTCGATATTGGGAAGGATGTAAAAATAACGGATTGACATTGTATTGTTCAAACCTTTACAAACTTTCCTTTTCTGTGTAGCAACATCCCTTCATCACCTGCTTGGCGTGTTCATATCTCAGTTGATGATCTATGCCATCAAACCCTATGTACTTTGTACTTGTACTCTATGTCTTCCGAAATGGAAGCAACCGGATGTGACAGTTCTACTGAATTGAAGCGGCGGGTGTTGCATGCAAGCAGGAGATGCTTACTCTTCCTGGGCTCCTGGTCTCACTCCCATATCGGATGTTCGCTTCTTTTCATATGGTTGGGGTTTTTGTTTGTTTGTTTTGGTTCCTGTTTTATCCTGATTTTGTATGCATTCGGTTTCTGATTTTCAGAATTATCGATTTTGTGCTGTATACAGGGATATGGTCATTATCCATATTTGTCATCACATGTTCATCCTAGCAAATAATATGTCATCATGACGCCCGGTGTATGTCATAGGCCCGGCTCAGGACAGAAATATGCCTTCGGGGGGGGGGATTTTAACCGTAGCGTCAAAATAATTTGATAAAACTATTTTTTTCTTTGATTAAATGTCGTAAATACTCATGAACAAACTGATGTCTTCCATAGAGAAAGTCCTAAAGTTACGTTTTAGACACATTGACAGGATTTCCTTTTCTTATTTATCGTCCTCCAAACATTTCGCCTCTTTGACTGGCTAAAGTATTAGAAAACTGTCCTGTTTGCTTGTAATGTTCATCCTACAGTTTTTTTCAACCAACCCTTTCAATCGTTTTGTACATCTTAGCAAGAGCATACAATAATATGGCACATTAACCAAAGGCTGCAGCTAGAGTGTAAATGACCTCTCCCCTGTAGAGGCTGGGTAGTGTGGTACTGCAGCTAGAGTGTAAATGACCTCTCCCCTGTAGAGGCTGTGTAGTGTGGTACTGCAGCTAGAGTGTAAATGACCTCTCCCCTGTAGAGGCTGTGTAGTGTGGTACTGCAGCTAGAGTGTAAATGACCTCTCCCCTGTAGAGGCTGAGTAGTGTGGTATTGCAGCTAGAGTGAAAATGACCTCTCCCCTGTAGAGGCTGGGTTCTGTGGTACTGCAGCTAGAGTGTAAATGACCTCTCCCCTGTAGAGTCTTGGTACTGTGGTACTGCAGCTAGAGTGTAAATGACCTCTCCCCTGTAGATGTTGGGTTCTGTGGTACTGTAGAAGAGTGTAAATGACCTCTCCCCTGAAGAGGCTGGGTTCTGTGGTACTGTAGCAAGATTGTAAATGACCTCTCCCCTGTAGATGCTGGGTTCTGTGGTACTGCAGCTAGAGTGTAAATGACCTCTCCCCTGTAGAGGCTGGGCACTGTGGTATTGCAGCTAGAGTGTAAATGACCTCCCCCCTGTAGAGGCTCGGTACTGTGGTACTGTTTGTGTACGACTTCTAGTAGCACTCGAGTTAGGTTTGAGTTTCTACAAAATTTGGGAACTCGTTTCTCTTTAACTTTGCGGATTAAATCTGCACAGAAGACCACATCCGCATTAACAGCACTTCATATTTAGATCTCGTGTTATATTTTACCGGAAGATACTACAAGCGCACCGATTCAAAATTTAAATTTCCAATTTCTGAGTAGCAGCATTCTATGATTCCATGGCTTTGATGTATTACAGTCTATTAATAACACGACTCCGTTCTGAGAGCAAGACGACTATTTCAGCAGGCATGTATTTGAGAGCGACTAATTTTGTCACTGCAAGCAATAATATCAAAATAAAAAAACATATAGCACTTTTTTGTCCAAAGTTTGAAAGGCTTCAGGGTAGAACCATAAAAAACCAACCAAGTTTAGAAGAATAAACAGTTTTTAACTTTTATGCAAGGTTTTAGCAATGGGTAATGGTAGCGATCGTCCGTCATAAACTTTTCGCATTTTCGACCTCTTCTCCAGAACCACTGAAGGGGTTTGATAAAACGAGATAGGAATGAAGTACATGTACTGATAGTCTCACAAGTGTTGTTGCTTTTCGTTCGATCCGTCAATAGGTGGCGCCACCACATGCAAAAGTAGGTAGAGGGGGTACACTCCTTTTACAAACGACGCATATATCGGCAAACTGAAAGCATTAGGATGATCTAGAAGGATGTCTTAATAAGTGATGTTGTTTTTGGTTCCACTCCAAAGTCAAATATTCACGCGGTTTTTTTTTTACGTCTTTTCGGACTTTGTCTATAATGCTCATTTTTGACCGTTTCTTCGAATAACTCTATAAATGTATTATTTTTGCACTCATTTAGTGCAGATTTGTTATACTTAAGTGGATCATGTATTAATTTCATACATATTGGACATCTTCCTAAGAACCGCGAAAGGGATTTTAATAAAACTTGGTAGGAATGAAGTACGCAAGGTGTTAATGTAACAAGTGTTAATGTTTTCATCCGGATCCGTCATCAGGTGGCGCCATCAGTGGCATAGGTAAGTCACGGAGGGTACTCAAACTTGACAAACTTCTTCTTCAGAGCCGAAGCACATATCGACAAACCGAAAGAATCATTCGATAAAGCGTCGGGTAGCAAATTCCAAGATGGAAAAAAGTTGAGTGTTAGTTACTTAATGTATACTTTGCTTAATGTTTTTTTTTTTTTGGAATTTTTATGATTTTTCAAACATCATGTAAACAGTTATGTTTATGTGCATATTGACCCAAGGGTTGTTGATTCAAATCCAGGCACTAGCACTATCATCATGCAATTTCAGTATATCAAGAGTGAGCATATGTATCAGGTGAGCGTTTTGCCCCCTGGAGCTCTTGTTTTATAATTCCTGGTTTCGCATGACCAATAATTGTAATTTGAGTTAGGATTTAGGTTTTTGGTTTGACTTTTTTATCCTGACTTTGTATGCCTTCGGTTTGTGATTTCCTGAATTATCGATTTTGTACTGTGTATTGGGATATGGTCATCGTCCATATCTGTCATTTCACTTATTCTTTCGATAAGCTTGTAAATGAAAAGTTTATATACATTATAGAAAGACGGGAATTTCGAAACATGAATATGATTGTGAAATAGGTGTATTCATATAATTCAAAGCCGAGATTTGAAGCCTTGCTTAAAAATAAGTTGTTGACAAAGAATCATAGCCAAAGATTTATAGCATTTACAACACAATTGAATTGCTGCTTCTACTTTCCATTTTTGCAGAATGCCGTTGTATCAATCCGTCCTTGAGTTGACTTTGTCCTCAGGAAATAATTACTTTCAAATGAGACTCCATAGCTCTCTCACTCATCATTGTCCCTTCAAAGGATAGACCTGACTTAATCCTTTTACCCCTACCGTTAACAATAGCACACGCTGATTATCTCTCCTGCAGAATTCTTCTCATTGCTTACAGATTGATAAACTGTGATGTCACAGATTCTCATTCTCTATTTTGTCTTTGACAGTGGAAGTAAAAGGAAAATTGTAACATGATGAATTCTCAGACGAAATGAGACATTGAAAATATCTTCTCTTCAGTTAACTCTATTGCCATTGTTTAGTATAGACAGCTTACATGGATCGGAGCGTCATGCTTGACTTTTATTCCACGTTGAATAAACGATAGGATATTGATAGGTCTCCATCACCGCCACCTTATACTGGCCACAGCGGAACACACTACTCATGAATGATTATGAACTGGCTAATGATTTATAACAAAATCACGACAAAAGGTGACGGTATGCCTACAGAGACAAATGCTAAACGTCGTCAAATTCAATAATATAATTTAAAAGGACAAGCAAATTTGAATACAAGTAAGACAGGCAATATCATGCAAATCGAAAATGACAGAATGACTTTGAAACGCCAAGAAAAATAACTCTGCTGAGTTAAAATATGAACAAAGATTGTTTTAATGACGAGACATTACCATGACCAGTGAAAGTAAACATTAAATTTGTGCTTTAAAGAAACTGTAAAAAGATACTTTCCTTGATAACATTCTCTGGGTTAACAGCATGTTTTCTTGATAAATGGAGTCACTTTGGAAATAATATGAGGTAATAAACTGTACATGCATTATAACTAAGATCATTAATAAATCAACCAAGTCTCATTTATTGTAAATCTGCCAAAAATCCATTTTCCTTACTCAGAATTTTCCCATTCTACATAAATTCAATTTGAAGGACGATATTCTCTCCATTATAAACACAAGAAGAGTAAATTTATTATGTCACACGAAAGATACACTTGTGAATAATAATGTCTCTCCCATCTTGATCTCCTGTATTTGAATGAGATTCATGCATGCTATTTCAGTTTCAGGCTGTGACGTCGTTTCATTTTATAGTGTAAGCATAAAAGATTCTTATGTGTTTCGACCCTACAGGTTTGTCCTAACCAAAATGATGTATGACTATATCAACGGCACATAAATTGAATTTCAAGAATAAACTAGAGGGCGCTACTGAAATACATTAGGCTGTGTCTGAAAATCGCTTCAGTATTAAATCAAGTACCACTGATGAGGATTTACTATCCGAAACACCTGTTTGATGCTTTGAAATTTGTAAATATACACAACAATGCAATTCCCTGAGATGAAGCTATTGAAAAGAAAGTGTTACATTTTAGCATGTTAGCGCTCGTGACGTCCCGATGCATAAATTCTACAGTAACATGCTACAACGGCTATTCTAACCTGCAAACTGAACACGCGGTGCGCTAAATGTCACCTTTTTACCTAGAAAACGCGATTTCAAAAAACAAGAATGAATCTGGAAATTATGGTGCATATATATAGAATGAATGTCATAATTTGTGTTTTGTTACGGTTATCAGCACAAAGCTGTCGCGCATTGCATATACGACAAATGTACTTGCTGTGTGTTGCATACCCGTAAAAAATTAAGACACTTATATTCTATCTAAATTTTCCTCAAAAAGGCAAAGAGTTGGTACACTTCCGAATAATTTTAGTAATTCACTGCATTGGATTCTCATAACTTATTAAAGCAGTACTGATATTTAACGGTGTGAACGCTGTCAAAGTGTTAATACATGGCGATGCTAACATCCACATCTTAAATGTGTATAAGGGATCAGGATCGAGAAAATGGTGGGTGACGATGGAATTTGTTAGTCAATATTTCTAATCGTTTTTATACTCAGAACTCTTCATTTACATAGAATTTTTTGAAATTTCTAGGTCCTGTAGCATCAAATCCCACCCATCCTGCAACGTCTTTCGGAACATATTTGGACATGATAACGTTGTCGGTCATGTTTAGATTTAAGCTCCTTGCGCTTACCCTCCAACATTTTTATTGCCATATTCTTCACTTAGATACATGTACGCTTCTGAATACACCCTACAAAAAAAATTGGAGCCGCTCATTTTTGGCAAGAGGAAACTAACAGTCCGTATTGTGGACAGCGCCAGGAAAATTCATTTTGAATTTATTCAACCTGTTTGACAGTAAGTACTACCGACAAGGATTTTTGAAATATCGGGAACACGTATATAGTACAATATACAATTGGTACTATAGAATAAACATCAAAGAAGTCCCCAATCGTTATTCAGTCTCAAAGTCGAGAAGGAAAGGCATAATCGTGAGAATTCCTATCGAAACGGTTGCGAACCCCGGAATTAACAACATTCCGAAGTGAGACCAGGTGCCCGGAGAGAGTCAGTGTATCCTGATTACATGCAACACCCGTCGCAACAACTCCATGGAAACCTGTCAAATTCGGTGATTGTCTCGATGTACATTTTGATGTACATATCAGGTAAGTATGATTTGTTTGGTGATGACGACAGCCATTCAATCACAATGTAGAATGTCTGATATGTTTTTATAATAGCCCCGTAGCGACTGAAGAACTTCCGCAATGATGATTACAGCCGTTGTGTGATATAACCCTGAACAAGTAGCTTACTTGCAAGCCGTCTGGCTCTTATGATGAAATAATGCCTTGGCGTACCGTATCAGCTGAGAAACAAAAACGCCATAAGCAGGAGAAGACGGAATGTTGCTACTCATGAAAGGGAAGTTATGTGGAAGCTGAAATCGTCACGCTTGTCATACAGTGCGGTGTTCAAATGGCCGTTTGCGTCGAAAGATAGAAGTATATCCAAGTACGAAGCGGATCTGTCGCTCTCTGTTGTTTCCTTATATTTCAATATTGACACACATTTCAATATTGACAATTTCACACTATATTGTTTAGGTTGAAGATCACTGAAGTGCATATCTGGTCCATGCTGTAAATTTATCTGTTCTTAAATAATGCTATAGAATTTGAAGACGTTTAACACATCAGAACTCCAAACTAGTAAGTAGTCTTTATACAGGAGTTTCCAAGTATTGCTTAGTTGGACTGATTGCACTAAGAAGTGACTATTACACGCAATATAACCTTCTTTCACTTTCAAGATCTGTACATGTAGAACTTACCTTGGTCAGATGATACTCGGTTGTACTTCCTATACTATCTCTGTTTTTTCCGTAACTAAGAAACAGAAGTATGGAACACTTTTTTTATTGCTTAGTGGTGACATTCACATTAATCCCGGTCCAGGAAAGCGAAATATCATTGTATAATATGCAAAAAGGCAGTAATAAAAAGTAGCAAAGTAGTTCTAAAAACGTGCTGCAGTAAAGATTGAAGAATTGTACAGAAATGAAATATCTTTATTGATATGCAACGAATGTTAGATTCAAATTTTGCCATTTGATAGCCAGCAATCTAATAACTTTGATATATCAGAATGCGGCAATGATAACTTTGATACCTTCGAGTCTGGTGAATCTCGGAAACTACTTCATGCTCAACTTCCATCAAAAGCCAGTACAGACTTGTACCGTCCTACCAAAGATTATACGTTATATCTTCCAAAATGGAAATAACCGGATGTGACAATTCTATCGAATTGAAGCGACGGGTGTTGCATGCATGCAGGAGATGCTGACTCTTCCTTGGCACCTGGTCTCACTCCCATTTCGGGAGTTCGCTTCTTTTCATGTGATGGAGGCATTTGTTTCTTTGCTTTGGTGTCTGTTTTATCCCTATTTTGTATGCCTTCGGTTTATGATTTTCTGAATTATCGATTTTGTTCTGCATATAAGGATATGGTCATTATACATATTTGTCATTTAATGCTTTAAGAAAAAGGGTCTTCACTTCATCCATTTAAATGCACGATATTTGCCGAAGAAATAAGTAAACTACAAATGATAGCAAATCAGTCAAGAGCAGCCATAATATCGGTGATGGAAACCTGGTTAGATGCCTTCTTCACGAACTCCGAGTTCAATATTGACGTATATACCGTAATTCGAAAAGACCGCAATCGCAATGGTGGTGACATATGTACCAATATCAGAAAAGACTTGGCTTTCACACCAATCGCTCTGAGTGAACTGGAAGGAGATGAAATTCTGAGCATCGAACTCTTCATTGTCACAAACTAAGCCGATCGTAGTTGGAATGTGTTACCGTCCGCTGCATCAGTCAAACTTTAATTAGCGTTTTGAGAGTCTCCTTTTACAGTTACGGCTTGATTGCGAAATTTTTCTGCTTGGGGATTTCAATATTTGCTACAAAATCTCCAATGACTATTTTTACCAAGCCTACAAGAAAGTTATCAAGTTGTTTGGTCTTACCCAGTTAATCAAAGATCATACTAAAGTTACAAGAACTGCAGAATCTGTCTTAGATTACAGGGGTCCGTCGATGCTCAATTTTGTGCTTTATTGTGAGTGCTGTTGAGATTATCGTCAGGATCTTCTTTAACTCATTCGACATAGTAACTTCATACTTTTTTGGCATATTACATTGTTTAGATTCGAGGATCACGGACGAGGGTTAAGTACCCGGAACGTGCATGTCTGGTCCATGCTGCCAATTTAGTAGCCACATGTAGCCAGGTTCGATCAATTTCGGTTGATCGTTTCTTCAACGCATTTTAAAATTAGTTCTTGAAATTTCTAAAACGTGGGTCCTATAGAATCATATCCCACCTTTCATGCAACGTCTTTCTTTCTGTATGCTTTTTCGACATAGTAAAATTCATACTTTTTAGCATATAACATTTGTTAGATTTGAGGATTACTGACGAGATTTAAGTACCCGAAACTTGCATGTCTGGTCCATGCTGCCAATTTATCTGTTCTTAAATCATGCTATTCAATTTGAAGACGTTTAACATTTATACCACTTGGTGAGTGTCACTGCTGGTGGACAAGGATTCCCCGAGGGCACATGTAGCCAAGTTAGATCAATTTCGGTTGATCGTTTCTCCAACGCATTTTAAAATTTCTATTATCAAAAATTCTTGAAACGTTTAAAATGTGGGTCTTGTAGTATCATATCCCACCTAGCCTGATGCGTCTTTCGGTACGCTTTTTCGGACACAGTAACTGTCATACTTTTTGGCATATTACATTGTTTAGATTTGAGGATCACTGACGAGGGTTAAGTACCCGAAACGTGCATGTCTGGTCCATGCTGCCAATTTATCTTATCTTAAATGATGCTATTCAATTTGAAGACGTTTATCATATGAGTCAGTCAGTCAGATGTAATATCTGTAGGTCTCCGTGACTATTTCCTTACTTACTGCACGAGAAAACCAATTAAATGTTCTGTAAGAAGAAGTGAATGAAAAAAATTCGGGTTAATAATCACTGGTTCTCTCTGTCAGTAATATGAATCTTTTAAGTTGTATTTTAAATGTACATGATCTTAATGACGTTGATTGACTTTCATAATGCTATAATTGTTGCCTTTTATCTGCATAAATATAATTGTTCTAGAGGGAAATGAACATCGTAGAAGTACCCATCAGTTATTCAGTCTCAAAGAGGGTAAGGCAAAATAATTAGAATTTCCATTGGAACAGTTGCGAAACTGAGAATAAACAATATTCCGAAGTGAGACAGGTGCCCGGGAGGGTCAGCGTCTCCTGTTTGCATTCTACACCCTTCGCAACAGTTCCATGAAAGTTGGTTAAAAAATTTATCGATATGCAATCGAAAAAAGCGTTTACAGCCATCTTCTTTATCTGGACGCCTTGATATAGTTAAGATTGAAAGGATGTATAGGTATAAAGAGCACAAAATAAGAGTTAAGTTATTCAATTTGATATCGAGTATACCCGAATTTCAATCAAGGGTCAATGACGGAAACTTCGAATTATAATCTTTAATGTATATTACTTTCCTGGGCTGCGTCGAAGTGATATGATATCCAATAAAAATCAAATATTGCCGAAGTTAACGACAAGAGAACTCATATAGAGAACAATCCCTGAGGAGAATAGACCTTTAACATTTTAATCACCTCTGGAATCAATCTAACTGTCCGCTTATGACTCCATTGAATAACTAAATTATGAAATCACCTCAGCGTCAGTAGACGTCAGAACCAGCCTGCTAGAGTAGCAAAGACACTTGGATTTTATTGACAAGCGATCATCAAACCAAATCTTTGTTCCCAGTTGATCTCTGCGTAAATCTATTTTACAAACCGTTCTATATTTTGCTTTTATTTGAATTTCATTAAGAACGGCAAATAAATTTGTCACTTGGAAACGTCTGATCTCTCTTAAATCGATGAGTTTCAATTGCCCGTTAGTGACAGTGTCTCAGAACGGAAAATGTATAAAATGTTACTGCTCATTAAAGTGAAGCTGGTCCGTGATTATCATATAATCTGTATAACATTTTTATTCCAATTTGTCTCATGGTGAATTTGAATATCGAATACTGAATGTATAATTCAATGTGATTTATGGAATATTGTTAACTATATATTTGCTTCGCAAATACAAGAAATATATGTTTATCCTATACAACAACCACCTGAATTCCTTATCTGTGACTTATTCAATTTGAAGACGTTTACATTACAATGATTTTCAAAGATCAGATACAAAATTCAAAGATTAAACATAATTCTTGTAGAGAAATTAAACCAAGTCTTTAAAGGACCTGTTAAGATAACGGCCCTATTTAGCCCTAAATCTCGTGACTTATTTCTTCTTCATGGCGACTCGTATACAGGAAAACATTAATCATTATTGAAATATAATGTATTTGCAGACCTTTTACATGTTTTACATTTCGTTAAAGAAACCTTAAGATTCTAAAATTAAGGTCGAAAGAGGTAGGGGTGCACGCATAGAAAAACAGATAATATCGACAAAAAAGTAGAAATTTTAGAATATTTTACCAAAAATGGATAAATATGAATTAAAAGACATCAAATATGTCTACATTGTGTATCAGGAATAGATTTCGAACGTTCCATCTCCTTTAATCGGTAAATAATGCAATCCGGAACTTAAAATACGGTCTCATTTTGTATTCAATGGCTACAATGTAAGCCTATTAGCGCGAAATACACATTGGCGGAGAAATGAACATCATTCTTGCTTATTTCATTCCTAATTCTTGTATATTTCATTCAGTCATATTTAGGTTACATTTTTTGATGGATTAAAGAGGAAAAATAGTCAAATGTGCTATATTTTATGGTCGAAAAGGTCGATTATTAAAAAATGCACCCCCCCTTTCCATTTTTGGTTTTTCGTCTATGGGGTTGTGTTTCCCCCGGAGATACAGAACCCCACTTTGCCCAAAACATTGTATCATTGATATACATCTCCAGTAAAAGTGGCTTTCTGTTTATCCGGGGGGAACAATGTTCAAAAAAACTTTTCCGTTTTCTATTGATTTCTATGAGAAAAAGAGAAGTTTTGACTCCAAATTAGCATTAACCTGCAAAACAGATAAAAATTTACTTCATATTCTGATGGTATGCAGTATAAGTATACATTTCACATAAAAAAGTTCTTGAAATTTCAATTTTCAAAATTCCACTTTTCAGGGCTGATTTTACGCCTTATCTTAACAGCTCCTTCATGTACACGAACTGACGAGGCTACTGTGTTTTGAATTTCTGACATTTTGTTACTGAGATATTTTGAATTGTTTGAAAAGTGAAACAAGAAGAACATAATTTATTTCTTGTTTATCATAATTACAACGAAAAAAAAAAACCAAACAAACAAAAGAACAAAAAACTGGAATGATCGCCATATTTGTAAGCCCTTTGATTTCGGGTTTTGTGTTTGATTTCCATTCACTACTTCTGCCTCTAGCTCTAGAATCATTGATGAGACGGTGCACCGAAATTATTACCATGAAACATGTAGAACAAATATCTATATTTAAAAGAAAGGAGGGGATCTCCAACAACACCTAGTTGCAGCACCAACAACAACCTCCCAAAACACCCACAGTAAAACACAAAGAAGACACACACAGAAAGTGATGATGATAAAGGCTTGAGTATTCCATACGAAAAAGGAGGCGGAAGGAGGGTGCCCTTGCTAAAAAATGATCTAACGTAATTCGAATGTTGATTTCCAGAAGGGAGGGAATCTCCAACAAGACCCTGTTGCAGCACCAACAGCAAACATCATATGCAAAAACACAAAAGACTACAAATAAACCGACGAGCCCTGCAGATCATGAACTGTATTTCGTATCCCTTCTATTTTGATATCCCTTTCTTAAAATATCCATCTCTGTGGTGCTTGGGTTCCTGCGTTATGCGGTCTTTTAGCATGGCCATCTGACACTGAGGAGATTATTTTACACCAGTATTGTGAGGAGGGTTACGCGCATGTAATTCGGATAACCACAACATTTGCTATTGGCATAGCAGATGACCGTCCGAAGTCGGCACCAGTTGCCCATTGGTCTCGTTTGTTTCTGTATATTATTTTGTGTTTGATGTTTCTATGCTTTGTGTTAGTGTTCTTTGTCCTTTTTTGCTTCTTTCGGTGAGTGTCTGCCATGTGTTTTTTCATGGGCTGATTTGACGTTTTCTTTGGATGCTGCAACCGAGTGATGTTGGAGATCCCCTTCTTTCTCCGATATGACATTTCATGAAACAGTAAGAGAAGGAAGAGGAAATATAAGATATCCCCAACGAAGAAATGGAAAAAAAGGGGGAAAGGAAGAATAACATGCTTATTTAATACAAAGTTTTATAGTTTGAAAAAAAATGTATTCCAATTGTCCCATTTTTCTGAATTCAAAGGGACCCAGACTCACTTTCAAAGTAATGTAAGAACCTCGGAAGTATTGCATGATTAGATGCCAGCCATGTTTTTGTCATTGTCAATATAAACATCGAAGAAGTACACTTATCCCGTTTTTGATACATTGTCGTAATAATTAATCAGTTTTCGATACTAGATTTGTTGCTTGTTTCTTGCATGCGGATCCATACATTTACTAAATCTTGATGTTAGATTTGAGCTGTGTCTAGACGACTGAATTTTATTTCATCTAGAAAAATGCAGTACTTACAATGTTTTTGTGTCTGGATAATAATTTATTGCTTAACTACAAAACATCCTAAAATTTAATTTCACATTTTCGGTAAATTAATGTGAACATGATTGAACAAATTAAACGTACAAAACCGATTTTGACAATTCATATTATGAAATCAGGAGACGCTGACGCTCCCCGGACATCTCGTCTCGAGTCGGAATGTATTCATCCCGAGGTTCGCAACCGTTCCAATGGAAATTCTAATGATTTTGCCTTGCCTTCTTGACTTTGATATTGAATAACTTATGGTTACTTCTTTGGATGATTATCTAAGGAATTACTTGAAATTATATACGATGGATGGAAGTATACCAAAACAGGACGGAGAAATGTATAACTGCGTATGGTCTTAAATTTCATCAGTGATGTCCGAGGTCTGGATACAGGAAGTCCAAAATGTGAATACATAAAGGGCAAATCTTGACATAACCTAATATTCTGATGGTCACTGATGGTCACGTGAACACCTCACTCTATGACAAACGTGACGACTTCAATTTCAGCATTACAAATTTTCCTTTTCTGAGTAGCAACATCCCTTCATCGCCTGCTTATGGCGTGTTCATATCTCAGTTGATACGCTATGCCAGAGCAAGTACAAAATATACGGATTTTGTTCTGAGAGCTAGGCGTCTTTCAGATAAGCTTCTCAGTCAGGGATATGTTTGTGACCGACTAACATCGTCACTGAGGAAGTTCTACGGTCGATATGGGGAACTCGTCATACACAATGATGTCCCACTCTCCAGAATGGTGGGTAATATTCTGTCATAGACCATTTGAACCATCCAACCAAAGATTGTACTCTATGTCTTCCGAAATGGAAGAAACAGGATGTGACAGTTCTACCGAATTGAAGCGGCGGGTGTTGCATGCAAGCAGGAGATGCTTACTCTTCCTGGAAACCTGGTCTCACTCCCATATCGGGAGTTCCCTTCTTTTCATGTGATGGAGGTTTTTGTTTGTTTGCTTTGGTTCCTGTTTTATCCTGATTTTGTATGCCTTCGGCTTCTGATTTTCTGAATTATCGATTTTGTGCTGTATACAGGGACATGTTATTATCCATATTATTCATTGTACGGTGGCCGTAAAGGGCTGTCTGAAAAATAAAATTATTTTGCGGTAACGAACTAATATAAAGGGAGCTAAATTCGAAATACTATTTCTTCCCACGAAATATAATTTCTTCCGCACGTAATATAATTTCTTCCCTCGAAATATCTTTTCGTTCCTTGAAAGATCATTTCGTTCCACTAAATTTTGTTTCAAGGGAAAGGAATTATTTTCTTTTTACATGGACCTTTACGGCCACCGTACTATCAATATTACACGTTCCAAGAAAGATAACTCAGTATTTCCTGGCCTCTGTGTTATTGTTGGCTGGGTCACTCTGCCATGCTGAGAAAATGAGAGTGCCAATGAGATAAAGAAGATCCCGACGACAATCTCAATAGCACTCAAAACAGAACACTAAATTGAGCATCGACGGACCCCTAGCTATCCCGAGGTGGGATCAGGTGTCCGGGACGAGCAAGCATCGCCAGCCTGGCTAGCCTCACCCGCCGTCGATGTTCACGTGCGAAAATGATAAAAATATCTACAAAGCATGCACTGTTTGAGGTTATTTCTATATAGAAAGTGCTATGGCGACCATGTCAGGGAAAAACATTCAAAACACTTACTGCCAAGCCCCTCGCTGGGAACTTTCGTGCGAGCTCCCACGACAAAGGGCATAAGTGTGACACAAATGAGATAAAGAAGATTCTAACGATAACCTCAACAGCGAGGGGTTTGACAGTAAGTGTTTTGAATAGTTTCCCCTGACATTGTCGCCATAGCACTTTCTACATAAAAACATTGTCGCCATAGCACTTTCTACGTAGACATAACTTCAGACAGTGCATGTATTTTATATATTTTTCCATTTTCGTGCGTTGACATCGACGGCGGGAGCTTCTAGTCAATAAGGGATGTTTACTCCTCCATGGTACCTGGTCCCGCCTCTAGCTTGCTAGGGGTCCGTCGATACTTAAGTTTGTGCTCTATTGTGAGTGCTGTTGAGATTTTCGTCAGGATCTTCTTTAAGTCATTGGCTACATGTGCCCTCGGGGACTCCTGGTCTACCAGCAGTGACACTCACAAAGTGGTACAAATGTTCAATTAGTGTAGAAGTGTAATAAATGTCCTTCCCTATTACTACTGGTACAGAAAATTATAATATGAATCAATCGCTCGTTCAATAATTGATTCATCATGGATGATATCATTTATTTTCTTTTTTAGTGAGTTTTAGTATCTAATTGTAGTTAGGCTAATGTACCAAATAATATAAAATATTTTTAGATATTAGGAGAAGATCATCAACAAGCGAACTCAAATATGTCGAAAGTCTTACTCCTATAAGTACCGAAACAAAAACTTGACGTCTCGCATAAGAAACACAACAACAAACAATCTAAGATAATATGATAAATAGGGTCACTAAAACAGATAGAAGAAACTTTATCATAACAAAGTCATATCATTTGAAGATACTTTATTCTGTCAGTTCATAAAAAGTAAAAAAGCAGAACATGTAAGTGTTTCGGATGAAAAACCTCAATCAATCAGACAATCAGTGGTATTTTGAACAGCTGGTTTCGATCTTTTACTTTTTGAACACTGAGATGCTTCAGTGGCTCCGGTCAGTCTGGATTCTCTATATTTAAAGTGGATGTTTGACACAGAATGACAAGGCACTCCCTATTTTGTTTCGGAACTTAAAATAGCGTATGTAGAAGAAAAAAGACATGAGAGGGATAATGGCGCAAAGGTGTAATTGTCCTATAATCTTTACAAAAAATAAAACAATGATTTAAGTTTACAGTATACGAAAGTTAACACACGAGATCATAGGACATCATATTAATAACGTAGAGCTTTTCTTAGGCGAAGAAACTGATTTTTTGAAAGCTTTAGATAATGCAAGAACGATATTTTTGTTCAGAAAATGGAAGGTATCTACAAAAGAAAGATAACTCTATGAAACCATCAAGTTACTATGGCTTGTAACTCTGTAAGGCTTGTAACAAAACTTATTCGATATAAGGCTACTAGGTAACGATGACAATCAAATCGAAGTTAAAGAAAAAGAGGAAACTTGGTGTTAATCAATTAACTCTTGTACAGGCATTGTCTTGACTTATTTTATGTTTAAACATAGATGGTGTAAAATCAATGATTCAGTTTCAGAGTCGATAATGTAAGGCAAAATCATTAGAATTTCCATTGGAAACAGTTGCAAACTATGGAATAAACAACAATCCGAAGTGAGACCAGGTACCCGGGATGAGTTAGCAACTCATGTCTGCATGCAACACCCGTCGCAGCAGCTCCATGAAATCTTGTCAAATTTGGTTATTGTCTTGATGTACGTTAATGATGTAAATACCAGGTAAAGATGTCTTGTTTGGTGATGTTGACAGCTATTCAATCGAAATTCAGAATGTAATTGCTCATTCTTGAAAGAGAGATAAGATACCCGTTGCAACCATGGAACTTCCTCAATAATGATTACAGCCGTTGTATGACAAATATGGATAATGAGCATATCCCTGTATATAGAACAAAATCGATAATTCAGAAAATCAAAAACCGAAGGCATACAAAATTAGGAAAAAATAGGAACCAAAGCAAACAAAAAACACCTCCACAATATGAAAAGAAGCGAACTCCCACATGGGCGTATCAAATGAGTTTAAGAAGATCCTGACGATAATCTCAACAGCAATCACAATAGAGCACGAAATCAAACATCGACGGACCCCCAGCAAGCCAGAGGTGGGACCAAGTGCCCGGGAGGAGTAAGCTTCCCCTGTTGGCTAGCCGCACCCGCCGTCGATGTTTATGAAGCATGGAAATGAAAATATATAAAATTCATGCAATGTCTGACGTTATGTCTATATAGAAAGTGCTATGGCGACAATGTCAGGGAAGTATATTCAAAACACTTACTGTCAAACCCCTCGCGGGGAACTTTTTTATGAGCTCCACACGGCAAAGGGCATAAGTGTGACACAAATGAGTTAAAGAAGATCCTGACGATAATCTCAACAGCACTCACACGAAATCAAACATCGAGATATGAACACGCCATAAGCAGGCGATGAAGATATGTTGCTACTCAGAAAAGGAAAGTTTGTAATGCTGAAATTGAAGTCGTCACGTTTGTCATAGAGTGAGGTGTACATGTGACCATCAGTGTCGTAGGACAACATTATGTCCAAATAGGATGCTGAATTATTTGTCTCAGTAGTTTCTTTGACTTCAAGCTCCGAAGGATAGATACTGCTGATGTAATCCGAGAATTTTGGATTGATTGACAACACATCGTCTATATATCTGTAGGTGAAGTTAAAGTCAGAAGCTAAGTATCATTTCCCTTCAAAGACCAAAGATTGAATGAATTCAGCTTCGTATGAGTAAAGGAAAATGTCGACAAGGAGTGGGGCACAATTGGTCCCCATTGTAATTCCGATAATTTGCTGGAAGACCTTTCCTCAAAGCACCACAAAAATATTGTCGATCACAAAGTTTAACATCTGAATAATATCTATTTCAGTGTACTTATTTTCAGAATAGGACTTTTCTTTTTTCTTTAAGTAGGTTTTGTCATAGTTAACAACAATAAATTTGTATTTGCGATTGCCGTTCGTACTTTTAAACGCATTACTTAAATTTTTTGCGAGTCTTTCTTTCAATTTAGAATGTGGGATTGTAGTGTAAAGTGTCGAAAAATCAAAGGCTGTCGAACAATATTTCTGAAGCCCAGATTTGATTTCAGATAAAACTTTGGTGAGTAAGATCGATACAGATTTGGCAGAACATTTTGAGGAACCAGCGATGAATCGTTGTTTGTACGGATTCTTATGCATTTTAGGTATGCAGTATAAGTATGGTAAATCTAAATTGTTAGTGTCGAAGCCAAAGGATGCAAGAGCTGATTTGTGGTTATCTATAATTTCAGAGGCAGAAATGTTTATTGGGGTGTAAATAGGATTTCCATGTGTCGAACTCTTTCACTAGACTGTCGAAATAGTACTTTTTGCAAGTAAATGTGTAATTATTTGAGGCTTTATGTGCTGATGTGATGACATAATGTTCTTGGAGGTAGGCAAGTTATGTGATAACATCGGGGTCTTTAAAGATGGACTCGAATCTGGTGTTCACAGTTGATTTTAATAGGTAAATTCTAGATAAAAGTAACCCTCTGATGGATTTTATCCATTCGGAAAGGATGTCGAACTCTCAGTGATACTGTTGTTAATTATGAAAAGCATGCATAAGATATGTCTGTTCAAGTTTTAATATGTTAGTACTGCTCTTTCGAAAACTTGTCATTTCATCCAAAAATATCATCGCAATTGAAGGAGGTCAACATCTTAGCACCCTCCCTCCTATGACATTTTGAACATATATTTCATTTGGATATGCTACTAAATCGACCCTACAGAAATTTGGAGCCCCACACTCTCTGTACAGTAAAGAAAACGTACATATTTAAATTAAAAAAATAAAGCCAGAGGGCGCAACTGAAATGAATTTTGGCTGCTTCTTTAAAGCACTTTGGCTGGAAGCAACACTGATGAGGATTTAATATCCGAAAGACATGTCTGGTGCATGAAAATTAGTTTGAAATTTTCTTCAAGAAAGTAATAGAGTTTGAAAAGTTCCGTATTATTCTTATAATCTTCGAATATGACTTATTAGAACCATTTAATCAATAACGATCATTTCTTTATGTAAACAAAAAAAAAACCACCTGCAAAAGCAATTGAAATTCAGTACTCATGTACATCTACTATAGATCACATGGACATGCATATCTATCCACTTGAAATCTTCTGTAGGTCAGACCATAGCAGGGCATATGACAAACATATAAGGTCATGGTAAGCATTTCACTCTTCTTATATTTACTAGTTGAATATGCTCTTTCCCTTGTCTATGGCATATTCCTATCGTAATTGATACGCTATTCCAAAGCACACTCATACTTCAAAGACTTTGTTCTGAGGACAAGAACTACTGGACTACTGTGAGTCACTGACTTTGTTCCTACAAAAATATTTTGTATGGTACAAAGAAAATATTAAAGACTAGATTATGTCGTTGTCCTCAATAATACAATTTATTGACTAACAATAAATTAATTAATCAAAGCAAGCAAATTGATATATTTACGAATATAGGTAAAATACGGAAGAAAGCACGAAAGGCACTTTCTTTTCGAAACTCCTTGCTTAGGTTTCAGATGCAAAATTTTTCAATAAAAGAGCAGTGTGTTTTGTATTATAATACGCACTGCATGTCGTTTCTTTCACCCAAATTTTTATGAAATCGAATTATTTTCCTCGTTGTAGATTTCATGGGTTGTCGTCCGCATAGAAATTTCTATAATATTGACATTTTAAAAGCCAGTGGCTGTCTTAATAAGAAAGGAGGGGATCTCCAACAAAACTCAGTTCCAGCACCAACAGCAACACACCAAAACAAACCAAGTGAAAACACAGAGAAGACACATACATCAAGAGACAAGGAACAGCAAACAAGACACCAAACATCGAACATAAAAGACAACACATAAGCCAACGAGACCCATGAGCAATCGGTGCCGACTTAGGACGGCCATCAGCCACGTTAGTAACAGATGGTGTGGCTATCCTGGATTACGTGTGCACAACCCTCCCACTTTTCCGGTTACCCAAAAGTCTCGACGAACGCACAATTGTTGTGTAAAATAACCTCCTCACTGTAAGATGACCATAAAAACAAGACAGCACAACGCAGGGGCCCAAGGAACACAAATGAATATGTAAATATGTATAAAAATAGGGTAGGGGCGTACGAAATGCAGTCCGTGCTCTGCCGGCCGTAGCGAGCCCATGCATGTTATCACCCGAGGAGTCCGACTGACATTCAGAGAGGACAGGTGGTCGGGGCCCTGTCTTTTCTAAAGAGGTTTGGACGGGGCCCGTCATAGAGTCCCGTCGTCACAGTAAGAGTGCAAGTTTTAAGAATGCGCTGGTACAAGACTGTAGATTGGTCATGTGCCAAGCCCAGTGTCCGTCTGGTGACATTAGGATCATATGTACATATATACTCAACATCATTTGCACATCATATTAGACTCTCATTATTCAAATGAAATGTGTATATTTTCAACAGATTCATGGTCATCGAAAGAAAGGTTGGGAATATAGCCCATAAGATTCTTGTTTTAATTTTTGTTCATGATATATTAAAGAAAGGAGTCTGTTTGAACAATAAAGGAAATCAAATTTATGATGAAAATAACCAAAAAAGAAAAAAAAACCAATTGAAATTAAAATACACAGACGATGATGAGAAAAATATAATCCTTATATGTTCTGTAATCTTATCGATGTCGGAAATTAGAGTTGACGTACGATAACAAATATTAATATGATCGGGATCAACTCTCTCGAAAACGTGTTTTTCATATTATACAAAGCAGTACATTGTATTGTAGTTCATCTCATATTGTAGATTGTAAAGAGTACGTAATCTTTGTATCTACTTTGGCTTTGACACATTGATTCAATTTATGAAATATTACAACTATGTGATTAAGTACAATGTATTATAGTAAGAGATAGATAAAAGTACGTTGGGAGGGCTGGAAGATATATCGTACTTCATGGTGTCACGTGGACTATGTATGAAGCACAGCGAATGGTATATCATATCCAGAAACAACATTAACTTTAGACAGAATCTGACTGTATTGTACGATTGATGAATAACGACGTTACTGAAATATATATATTCTTTTTGATTTTTCAAAATCTTATGATAGATACAGTAAAATATGCTAATACTAGTCAACAAATTTAACTTTAACAAAAAATAAAACATACATTCTTTCATTGTCCTCTAAAACTTAATTCGATATAAATCTTGTCATTTCTGATTACTTTTATTATACAACTGCAAGGGTTTGAATCAGTGAATAACCATCAAAGAAGTACCTAAAAGTTATTCAGTCTCAAAGTCGAAACGGCCAGGCCAAATCATGTGAATTCCTATCAGAACGGTTGCAAACCCCGGAAATGAACAACATTCCGAAGTGAGACTAGGTGCCCGGGAAGAGTCAGCGTCTCCTGATTGCATGCAACACCCATCGCAACAGTTTAACACAGAGCCCAAAAACCAAAATCCAAAAATAATAATCAACAGACAAACAAATTGTTGAAAATATATAAACAACTTTCTCACAAGAAAAGGAAATGCCGACAAACAGACAGAGATAATATAACGTCACCATAGAAACATGAAAGAAGGGACAACAAGACACACCAATACTTACACAAAGTGGACCACAAATCAGTCCAAACAGACACACAGATATATGAGCAATGAATGATAAAATACAAGTGTATGGACGATTGTCTCGCTGTCCTCTCTTGTTTTTAGTTTCTTTAAGTTCATTTGTCTGATGACAGATGTTTTTTCCCAAATACGCAATAAATACAATAGTCATGAACAAACAATTCACAATAAGAGAATTCATAACCGAACCTGATCATCAATGTGACTTCCCAAAAAGACTAATAAAACGAAATGCTTTGATATTTAACATATGCATTCCTTTGTGACAAGACCTTTCCATTGGTACCAACATTTTTGACCTCCTAACATTGACCTTTGACCTACTTTTCAAAAACTTTAACATTGGGCATAGCATATATACACACTTACAAATTTATCTGTATCCGAAATACTTGACAATCACAAATCTGTTCTTGAGTCTTTCGGTATTCACACCAATGCCTTTGATCTTGAACTACCTGATATCTACTGGATTCCCAAATTGCACAAAAACCTTACAAGCACAGCTTCATCGCCGGTTCGTCCGGGTGCTCCACAAAACCTCTTTCCATTTTGCTTACGAAAATATTAACTCGCATCAAGCAAGGTCTTCAAACATACTGCGAGACAACTTATTCCAGAAATGGAATCAATCAGATGTGGATCCTACAAAAATCTAAGGAACTTTTGGAAAATTTAAAAGCCACCAATTTCAATCATATAACCAGCATAAAGTCTTTCGACTTCTCCATGCTCTACACCACCATCTCAAAAACAGACTTGCCAATATTATTCGCAACATCTTTCATTCAAAAAATGGTAATATGAGATACAAATACCGCGTCATAGGGCGTGAGGATACTTATTTCGTGAAGGAACACTCTGATTCGAACAAAAAGTATACCGAAAATTTATCAGGTTTTAAATGATGCTATTGAATTTAAAGACGTTTAACATTTGAACTACTTGGTGAGTGTCACTGATGGTGGACCAAGAGTCCCCGAGGGCAAATGTAGCCAAGTTCAATCAACTTCGGTTGATCGTCTGTCTCTTCAACGCATTTGAAAACTTCTGTTACATAGTTTCTTGAAATTTCTAAAAACGTGGGTCCTGTAGCATCATATCCCACCCATTCTGCTACGTCTTTTGGTACATTTTTGGACATAATAATTTTCATCTTTTTTCGCCATATTACATTGTTTAGACTGAGGATCACTGACGAGGGTTGAGTACCCGAAACGTGCATGTCTGGTTCATGCTGTAAATGTATCAGGTTTTAAATGGTGCTACTGAATTTAAAGACGTTTAACATGATATCATCCGGATGCTGGAGTTTTTGATCGACAACATTTTTGTGGTCTTTAGAGGAACTGTTTTACAGCAGAAAGTCGGAATACCCATGGGTACCAATTGCGCCCCACTGCTTGCGGACTTATTTTTATATTCATACGAAGCTGACTTCATCCAGACCTTGCTCTCGACTGGGCGAAAGCACCTCGCATCTCATTTCAATTTTACCTTCAGATACATAGATGGCGTGTTGTCCATCAATAATCCGAAATTTAAGGACCATCTACATGAAATCTATCCTCATGAACCAGATATCAAGGAAACAACAGAGAGTGACAGATCCGCTTCGTACTTGGATATATTTCTGTCTTTCGACGCAAACGGTCATTTGAACACATCCCTGTATGACATGCGTGACGATTTCAGCTTCCACATAACTAACTTCCCTTTCATGAGTAGCAACATTCCGTCTTTTTCCTACTTTTGGCGTTTTTGTTTCTCAGCTGATACGGTACGCCAGGGCATGTCCAAATATGAAGATCTCATCATTAGAGCCAGACGGCTTGGAAGTAAGCTACTTGTTCAGGGTTATATCACACAACGGCTGAAATCATCATTGCGGACGTTATTCGGTCGCTACGGGGATATTATAAAAGCATTCAGATCCCCCTTTCCAGAATGATCAGTGACATTCTACACTGTGATTGAATGGCTGTCGTCATCACCAAACAAGACCTACTTAACTGATCTGTACATCAAAATGTACATCGAGACAATCACCGAATTTGGTTTCCATGGAGCTGTTGCGACGAGTGTTGTATGCAATAAGGAGACGCGGACTCTCCCCGGGCACCTGGTCTCACTTCGGAATGTTGTTCATTCCGGGGTTCGCAACCGTTTCGATGGGAATTCTCACGATTTTGCCTTGCCTTCTCGACTTTGAGACTGAATAACGGTTAGGTACTTCTTTGATGTTTATTTTGAATGGTAAGCGATAGGGCTTTGATATTTCACATATGTATTCCTTTTTTTAAACAAATGAAGGTTAAACTGAATATGCGATCATGCTATTTTCAAATGCTTTTGAAAACTGCACGGAAAATTTTCGATCTTCATGCATTCTTCGTGAATATTATTCCGCTTAAACATATTTTTTGCACACATCATTAGCTGGTCGAAGATATAAAGTTCTTGATTCAGATTTATCAAGTTAGGCTATGCCTGGGGAAATCACAATAAGAATCATGTCTGATTTCCCTTTTGACTGCCCTCGTTTCTAAAATGACGGATTGGGGCTGTCAACACAGGGCTTCTATTACACCATTATGATTATAGATTTAGAATAATGTCGAAGGGTTCAATTGAATGTTCAATTGATGTTTACGAGCTATGTCGGGTTTTTTTTTGTCTTCAGTGCCCAGGGTTGTCTGCTAGACTTCTGAAAAGTACGTAGCGATGAATTTAAATACAAATCACGGACATGTAGTGACCTGTGTATTGCCTTGTCCTTCCTCTTCGACAGCATTTATGTAAGATTTGGTGAGAATCTCTAAATGCAGGCTGTAGGGATCCCTATGGGTGCTATTTGTGTGCAACTTATGACACGTATGAAAATGAATTTATCCATGCACTTCAAAAGCAAAGAAAAACATGATGGATATTTAAATGTTTCATTGGTACTTCTAGCTACCTGGATGATATTCTTACTTTCGACAATACAGTTTTTGAAAAGTATAAATGCTATTTATCCATAAGAATTGATTCTAAACAAGGCAAACGTTACAAACACAGAAACACCATTTTTGGACATAGATATCAAAATTGTTAATGTAGAGATTCATGTTTGACAAAAGATATGATTTTGGATTCACTATAGTAAATTTTCACTTGCTTGATGGTGATGTTCCTAGATTACCGTCATACGGTATCTACATTTCGCAGCTCATCTGGTATGCTAGAACATTTACTGATGTTATGGATTTTCATAGCAAAAATTTACAAATTACCAAGAGACTTTAGGTCAAGGTTTTCGCTTTCACATACTGGTATAGACTTTCTGGAAAGTTTACTAAAATTATTCTCAACTTCTTTTAAAGTTCGGACCCATATAATCAACAGAGGTTATTACTTTGGGTATTTCATCTGAATCGAAGGGTTTCTTTTCCTCGACAGACTACAAATCATACAAATCATGGACATGCAGTGACCTGTGTAATGCCTTGTCCTTCCTCTTGGACAATATTTATGTTAGATTTGGTGAGGATCTATACAAGCAGGTTGTAGGAATTCCTATGGGTACTAACTGTGCGCCTCTTGTTGCAGATTTATTTTTATACACTTATGAAAAAGAATTTATCCAAAATCTTCAAAAACAAAGAAAATTTGATGAGCTGAAATGTTTCAATAATACTTCTAGGTATCTGGATGATATTCTAACCATTGACAATCCTGCTTTTGAATTGTATAAGAATGAAATTTATCCACAAGAATTAACCCTTAACAAGGCAAACCTTTCAAATACAGAAACACCCTTTTTGGACCTAAATATCAAAATTGTAAATGGAAAGATTCATACAAGTGTATATGACAAAAGGGATGATTTTGGATTCAACATAGTAAATTTCCCTTGGCTTGACGGTGATGTTCCAAGATTACCGTCATACGGCATTTACATATCACAGCTCATCCGGTACGCTAGAGCATGTACTGATATTTTGGATTTTCACAGTAGAAATTTACAAATTACCAAAAAACTTTTAGGTCAAGGTTTCCACTTTCATAAACTAGTTAAGACTTTCTGGAAATTTTACAAAAATTACAGTCAACTTCTTTTAAAATTCGGATCTATACATGCAACAGAGTACATTACTATGGGTATTACACAACCTGTCTTTTATGGTGATATGATAAACAAAATAAAAAGGATCAAAGGTAGGCAGCATAACCATCGAAAATGCGTCAGAATCATCAAACGCCTTTTATACCGTAGGTATGATCCTAATGTCACCAGACGGACACTAGGCTTGGTACTTGACCAATCTACAGTCTTGTACAAGCGCATCCTTGCGACTTGCACTCTGACTGACTGTGACGACGGGACTCCATGACGGGCCCTGTCCAAACCTCTTTAGAGAAGACCACCTGTCCTCTCTGAATGTCAGTCGGACTCCTCGGGTGATTACATACATGAGATCGCTACAGCCGGCAGAGCACGGACTGTATTACGCATGCCCTCTTTTTATATCCATTTACATATTCATCTGTGTCTATGGGGCCTCTGCGTTTCGCGGTCTTGTTTGTGTGATGTCATCTTACAGTGAGGAGATTGTTTTACACCACAATTGTACGTTCTTCGAGACCTCTGGGTAATTGGAGAAGTGAGAGGGTTGTGCGCACGTAATCCAGGATAACCACACCATTTGCTACTTGCGTGACAGATGGCCGTCCAAAGTCGGCACCGGTTACCCATTGGTCTCGTCGGTTTATGTGTAGTCTTTTGTGTTTGATGTTTACATGTCGTGTGTCTCTTTTCCGTCTCGTGCTGTACTCGTCTTTTGTGTTTTTGCATCGGGTGTTTTGGTGTTTTACTGTTGATGCTGCAACGGGGTCTTGTTGGAGATCTCCTCCCTCCTTTTCACAACCTGCATTTTTGGTGACATAATTAACAAAATAAAAAGGATCAAAGTAAGACAGAATTGCCATCGAAATTGTTTTGGAATCATCAAACGCCTTTTATACCGTTGATATGATCATGCAGTCAATAGACGGATACTTGGCTTGGTACTGGACCAGTGTACAGCCTTGTACCAGCGCATTCTTATGAATTGCTCTATGACTGACTGTGACGACGGGACTCAATGACGGGCCCTGTCCTTACCTCTTTTGAAATGACAGGGCCCTGACTATCAGTCCTCTCTTAATATCAGTCGGACTCCTCGGGTGATCACATACATGGGCTCGCTACAGCCGGCTGAGTACGGACTGCATTTCGTATGCCTTCGGTTATTTATATCCATTTACATATCCATCTGTGTGTTTCTTGGGCCCCTGTGTCATGCTGTCTGTTTGTGTGTTCATCTTACAGTGGGGAGGTTATTTTACACCTCAATTGTGCGTTCTTCGAGACTTCTTGGTAATCGGAAAAGTGGGAGGGTTGTGCGCACGTAATCCGGATAACCGCACCGTTTTAAGTCGGTACCGTTTGCCCAGTAGTTTCGTCGGTTTATTTGTGGTCTTTTGTGTTTCATGTTTCTGTGGTGTGAATTGGTGTTCTTTTTTCCCTTTAACGTCTCTTTCTGTGAGTGTCTACTCTGTGTTTTTTTTTTGCACTGGGTGTTTTAGGGTTTTGTTGTGGGAGCTGCAGCCGAGTCTTGATGGAGATCTCCTTTCTTTTATATTAAAACATCTAAAAAATAGAAAGTCTTTCCTGCACATGCACGAGCAATACGTTCAAATATCGTAACATGGAGTTATTTCAAACAGTACATGAAGAGAATCATCGGGAGAGGAGGGGGGGGGGGGTTGACCAGTGTCTAAGCATGACGTCAAATTGACATGAAAACTAAGTGTGTGGTTACTCTTAATAACCTCTTGATATGAGACTATGAGTTTGAATTACAAACTGTAAATTGTATATTCCCTACACTGAGGTACGATAATACAAATAATTTGACAAAATCCAGATAACGAAAAAATATAAACGTTAATAATCATTAACATTCACAAAAAATAAGGGTGCTCTGCTAGCCAGAGGCGAACTCAGATACAATCTCAGAGCAGTCTCACCACTTTCATAAAAAAGCATTATGTTAGTGTTTTCACAGGGACAGTTACGGATTACCATCTTCACAGTTGGTTAAGGTACAACCCTCAAAAATATATCACTACATGGCTATCATTCAGATAATATCATTGGAAAATAAAGTTGTATTTTTTTTATTTTCTACATGTTCGTTTGAAATATAGTTTGCCTTTCATCGTGCACACTTCAAGCATTCATCTAAGTAATAAGTGCTTGATTCTATGTTGACATGACCTAAATTCTGCCACACAATAAAACATAACATTTTTTGTCTCTTACATTGTTTCCATCTTTGTTTTCTTTGCCATTATGTTATCTCTCTCTCTTTCTCTCTCTCTTCCTTTCATTTTTGTTTTCTTTACAATTTGGTGGAAAATATTGCAATTAATGAAATCATTACATAATAGTAATGTGTATTAGAAATAGGAAATTGCTTAATATAGGACTATGTCTTGTTGCCAAATCCTTAATGTCTATTGTATAATATGTTATATATATTATGAAATTTACAAATAAATACTGTTTAAACCAACATAACATCATGATGAATGTATCAGTTTTGAATAAGATTTCATTTCATTTAGATATGCTCAATTGTTATATGAGACATATTTATATGATATTTCACGATTCAAATGATATAATAACCATAATGTGAATTTCATTCCTCAGGGAATTAAAGTGAGCATCAACTTTTTAGTACGTCCTCCTTGAGTGAACAATTTCAAGAAAAATTTTAAGCCTAGACTAAAACTGATTAATCTGAAGCTTTTATGTAAGATCGTGATGTGACACAGAAACCTAGTTTAAGGTCACTGAATAAACCTTGACAATTACTTTCACCGGATTCTCCGTAAGGCAATTAAAAACAAATTCCATCTCCGGATTTGCATCACAATTTATGAAAAACCCCGATCCTAAGACAAAAACCCTATTTATCGGGACAGTACCTTAATGCAGCTATAATACAGAGTTCCTGTATTGGCTGTGCTGTCAACAATTATTTAGGTCTAATGTTACAATAACAATGGTCATCAAGTTACATTCACTTCTGGACGTAAACCGCAGATCGATTTTACCACAACGTAAGGTGCAGACACTTCTTTGTGCCATGGAAATTGCTAAAAAGCTGATTATTTGTCTATAAAAATTTCATGTATTAACAAACAGGAAGTCTGATTTTAGGTTAAATGACATCGAGTTATGAGATGCTAATGAACTTGTACAGAAAGATGAAAAGAGTAATCGATTTGCAGAATATTTATCTTTTGATTCGATTCATCGGATTGAAACATTGACTTTAATACCTACAGAAAAGCAGAATATTTGAAACAATTATTCTACTGATCCACTGACACTGTTACAATCATGTCCGTTTCAAATTTAATACATACATTCACCATTACATATGCTATATTTTGTAAGCAATCATTTGACCTAGTGACTTTGACATTGAACTTTGACCTAATAATAATATTTTGGTTCAGAAGTTTTTAAAGCGGATATCTCATCAAGTATAAGCGATAGGGTTTTCTTATTTCATACACATAATAACCAAAACAAGTGCTTCACGTTGATACAAAGACATTTGACCTAGTGACCTTGACCTTAAACTCTGACCTCTTAATATTTCGGTTTTAAGTTCTAAGAGCAAATATTCCATATACGTATTCAACATGCATTGTTCTAAGGGCTATATTTTCCATTGATTGTAGAAATTTGTATTAGAGTATTCAATGTGAACACTTGTTTGTCATGTTATAAATAAATCTGTTAAAAAAAACCCGTCCCGTGGCGGTATCATTCGTCTTTTTAGGACAGTTCTAGTTTACAAATATATTTCAACTCAAGTCAAAACACTGTGAAATTAGGCGAACTAAGTACTAATTACTAATTACCAGGGACTAAACAATCCACAAGCAGAGATAGAAATCATATGCTTGAATGACCATTTAATAGAAAGATAATATATCAAATATATGTCACTAGAAGAGTCAGCTTATTGAATTTGGAGACGTTTAACATTTCTACCACTTGGCGAGAGTCACTGCTGGTGGACCAGGAGTCCCCGAGGGCACAAGTATATAGGCAAGGTTGATCGAATCTTCAACGCATTCGAAAATGTCTGTTATCAAAATTTCTTGAAATTTCTCAAACATGGGTCCTGTAGCATCATATCCCACCCATCCTGCAACGTCTTTTGGTACATTAATGGACAAAATAACTTTTAAACTCTTTGGTTGTATTACATTGTTTAGATTGAGGATCACTAACGAGGGTTAAGTACCTGAAACGTGCATGTCTGGTCCATATGCTGCAAATTTGTCTGTTCTTAAATGATGCTATTGAATTTGAAGACGTTTAACATTCTACGCTAAAATGTTGCCACAGGGGTGAGGTATCAAAGCTAAGTCACAAATTCCTTTCTTTATACTCTTTCCAAGTACATGTATATAATAATAACCCGAAGAGTGGACATTTTCCTATATTTCTCTTTTGTTCACAGTTATGACCTTAAAGTACTTGCAATCATGATTCGGCCTGTTATACTATTTAAAAGTAATATGACTTTAATTCATGCATGACAAGGCAGCGAAACCAACATGATGAGGCAGCAAAACCAAAAATTGTATGAATTTGGTCATGTTATCAGCCTGTCGGAAGAAAAGTTAGACAGCCACGAAGTGTCCGATCTTAGGGTTTTTATCATAAGGGTTTGAGACTAAGCTATGATATCTTATGCCTGTGAAAGTTGCCATAATATAAGTAACCCACATTAGTAGAATTGAAAAAAATGACAAATATGGACAATGACCATATACACAGCACAAAATCGATAATATAAACTAGATATTTTTTTTGTAGTCATTTGCTTCTAATATTTTTGCCCTAGTTCACCTTTGCTTTATTTTGTTGAAGCGATATGATCATGTAAAGGAAACCGTAGCCGAACGAAAGGTAGAGCAATTAGTCTGGGGTCTGCCATACATAATTTCTGTCATAGATATTAATAATTGATTGGCGGAAGATCAAATTTGTGAAAACTCTATGTCAAGCACGATCGTGTTTTATTTTACTATAACCTTATCAAAAATATTCATAATTCTTAAATTGTCAATATTGAAATATACATGTATGTGATATTCCATTCTCAAAAGTATTAAAGACAAAAGAATAAAATGATTAAGCATAGCGAAAGATTCGTGTATCATTTAGATAGTTCAACATACTCTCCGCACTTCTATTTAGCTAGTTTCTTGTTGCAGCACTTTAATGTTAAAGAATATTGATCTCATTGTCGCACAACGACCTCGTTGTCCACTTTATATATAATAAAGTGCACTTTAGAGTCCGATGATTTCAACCAGGATGTGATTAATATGCACACCTGAGTTACGTAGTTTTGGTAGGCGTGATGTACCTTCTTTGATGATAGCTGCGTCTATTCAACAGAGTCGCGAGCGGTATTGTAAATTAGAGACATACCGACAGATAAGCCTTATAATGTTAATGTTATATCCCAATATCAAATATTGCAAGCTGTCAATCAAAAATTTAGAGATGGCAAAAGGGGATAAAATGGATCAATCAGATTACAATTGGATAGTTTAAGGTCAGGATGGCGACTTTTAATAGAAATGAAATAGAAGAAAGACGGATATTTCCACATGTAGAGGAACATCTCTTAAAACTATTCAGACCAAAAATATAAAAATTTGCCCGTCTCGTTTTCTGGCTATAAACGTCCATTTTTGGCCTATTTTAACATTTTCATCTTTTAACAGAATACTACATGATAACTTTACATATCTCTGCATTGCATGGATTTTCCAAAAAAATAAATGTACCCTTATTTTTCGAGACTCTTATAGCTTGTGTATGAAGTAAAGCCTTTTTTGAGAAATTCTGCTAAAATAAACAGTTCTAAGGAGAGTATTTTCTTATAAATACGATTTTGCTGGTTACCATGGCAACAACTCGTAATTTTTTCTTAATAGCTAGAAGGTCGCCAGTTGCACAATCTTTATTCTACGTATAGACATATGATGTTGCTTTATCCTAAAGCAGTCAAACCAAAATGTACCCGACTTAATTTTTGAGCAAAATGACACTTCTATAAATAGCACAATAATTTATGCAAAAAATCAACATTTTGACCCAAAAACTTAGAGTTTAACTCGAAGTTCGAATTTCTAATTATCTCACTTTTAAAAGGTATAATGCATAGTATATATTCTGATGTTTGAATTTTTAGAAGCAGAACTCATGCGAAAATGATTTTTTTCCCTTTTTTCGCTGATTTTTCATCGAAAAATATGCATTTTTCCCCAAAATACCCATTTAGTAATGAAAATTTCAAGAAGTGTTATTTTTTTCTGAAATAATGTAACAAACTGAGCTTTTGCCATTTATTGTCCTTGTTGGTTTCAAATATCACGTGATATGAAAATAGAGTTATCTCCCTGTAGTCGCAACCTTAACCTTAACGTTTTAGCGGCAAGTGCAGAAATGACAGAAAACCTCTCTTCTGATATATATCACCATCGTCTTCAAGGAAAAAAATTGGTATGATATGAGTTCTTTATATCAAGAACGTTACATTATGTTCTTGAGTCTGTGTCTTGATCTATTGCATTACTGGAACATAATTTTCTTATGAATTGTAAAGACAAGAATTTCATTGTGATCCATCCTGATCTCTCTCCCTTTCTTCGCGGTGTATGTGTGTTTGTGGTATGGAAGAGGGGGCTTATTAACTATTTCTCGTTTTATCTGTGTTTTATGTTTTCCGAACATTTTTCTTTCATAAAGCGCACATGATTATATTGATCTTATATATCCAAGTACTCCTTCAATGCAATGGTTCTACTTAAAAAAGATTGGACAAATTTCAATCACCCATCTACGCTTTGCAATGCTACCTCCAGCGTCATGTTATTCAAGATAAGTAGTTCAATGGATTTGATGATGGCTTATGAACAACATCTTATTTACCCTATGGAAAAAGGCAAGCAAATCAAAGCTATATTTCTTTTGATTAAAAGTGCATTACCATTAGAGAAAAACTCGCATACTTTTAATATCTCAAGCTAACATAATATAAGAGCAAGAAGGTAACATTTCTGTCTTAGTCGATATGTAGTTTTTGTTTTAAATGTAGTGGTTTACGGTTCAAATTATGGAAATGCAATCTTAATACCCGAAAGAAATGATTTAAATATGTATACATTGTTTTTTTTTCTATAAATATCAACTGGAATGTTTTACTATACATTGTTTTTTTTTCTATAAATATCAACTGGAATGTTCTACACGTATATACCTGTCAACTTTGAAATTCTCCAGAAATTTGAAAAAAAGAGGAGATTATGCTTGAACCAAATTATGCGACATTTATGATAAATTGCGACATTTGAAGGGAATAATGTTTCGAACGATTTCAATTAAGGTCAGGATGGCGCCTTTTAATTTAATAGAAATGAGGTAGAAGAAAGACGGATATGTCCACATCTAGAGGAACATCTCCTAAAACTATTCAGATCAAAAAATCTAAATTTGCCCGTCTCGTTTTTTTTTGTGCTATAAACGTCCATTTTTGGCGTATTTAAACATTTTCGTCATTTTAGAGAATACCATATCATAACTTTACATAACTCTGCAATGCATGAAATTTCAAAACGTCATATATACCCTTATTTTTCTGGATCCTTATAGCTTGTGTATGAATTAAAGCCTATTTTGAAAAAAATTGATAAAATAAACAGTTCTAAGGAGAGTATATTTCTTATAAATACGATTTTGCTGGTTGCCATGGCAACAACTCATTATTTTTATTAATAGCTAGAAGGTCGTCAGGAACACAATTTTTTCTATGTATAGAGCTATGATATTGCTTTATCCTAAAGCAGTCAAACCAATATGTACCCGAATTCGTTTTTGAGCAAAATGACTGTTTCTATAAATAACACAATAGTTTGTGCAAAAAATCAACATTTTGACCCCAAAACATAGAGATTTATTCCAAGTTCGAATTTCTAATTCTCTCATCTTTAAAGAGTGTAATGAATCGTATATATTCTGATGTTTGGATCTTCAGAACTCATGCGAAAATGACAATTTTTTATTCTACTGTCGGCGATTTTTCATTGAAAGAAGGGAGGAGATCTCCAACAAGACCCCTTAGCAGCATCAACAGTAAAACACCAAAAACACCCGATGCAAAAACACAAAAGACGAGTACAGCATGAGACGGAAAAGAGACATACGACATGTAAACATCAAACACAAAAGACTACACATAAACCGACGAGACCAATGGGTAACCGGTGCCGACTTTGGACGGCCATCTGTCACGCAAGTAGCAAATGGTGTGGTTATCCTGGATTACGTGCGCACAACCCTCTCACTTCTCCAATTACCCAGAGGTCTCGAAGAACGTACAATTGTGGTGTAAAACAACCTCCTCACTGTAAGATGACATCACACAAACAAGACCGCGAAACGCAGAGGCCCCAGAGATACAGATGAATATGTAAATGGATATAAAAAGAGGGCATGCGTAATACAGTCCGTGCTCTGCCGGCTGTAGCGAGCTCATGTATGTAATCACCCGAGGAGTCCGATTGACATTCAGAGAGGACAGGTGGTCGGGGCCCTGTCTTCTCTAAAGAGGTTTGGACAGGGCCCGTCATAGAGTCCCGTCGTCACAGTCAGTCAGAGTGCAAGTCTCAAGGATGCGCTTGTACAAGACTGTAGATTGGTCAAGTACCAAGCCTTGTGTCCGTCTGGTGACATTAGGATCATATCCACTATATAAAAGGCGTTTGATGATTCTGACGCATTTTCGATGGTTATGCTGCCTACCTTTGATCCTTTTTATTTTGTTTATCATATCACCATAAAAGACAGGTTGTGTAATACCCATAGTAATGTACTCCGTTGCATGTATAGATCCGAATTTTAAAAGAAGTTGACTGTAATTCTTGTAAAATTTCCAGAAAGTCTTAACTAGTTTATGAAAGCGGAAACCTTGACCTAAATGTTTTTTGGTAATTTGTAAATTTCTACTGTGAAAATCCAAAATATCAGTACATGCTCTAGCGTACCGGATGAGCTGTGATATGTAAATGCCATATGACGGTAATCTTGGAACATCACCGTCAAGCCAAGGGAAATTTACTATGTTGAATCCAAAATCATCCCTTTTGTCATATACACTTGTATGAATCTTTCCATTTACAATTTTGATATTTAGGTCCAAAAAGGGTGTTTCTGTATTTGAAAGGTTTGCCTTGTTAAGGGTTAATTCTTGTGGATAAATTTCATTCTTATATAATTCAAAAGCAGGATTGTCAATGGTTAGAATATCATCCAGATACCTAGAAGTATTATTGAAACATTTCAGCTCATCAAATTTTCTTTTTTTTTTGAAGATTTTGGATAAATTCTTTTTCATAAGTGTATAAAAATAAATCTGCAACAAGAGGCGCACAGTTAGTACCCATAGGAATTCCTACAACCTGCTTGTATAGATCCTCACCAAATCTAACATAAATATTGTCCAAGAGGAAGGACAAGGCATTACACAGGTCTCTACATGTCCATGATTTGTATGATTTGTAGTCTGTCGAGGAAAAGAAAAATATGCATTTTTTTTTTTAAAAATACCAATTCAGCAATGAAAATTTCAAGGAGTATTATTTTTTTCTGAAATGCAACAAACTGAGCTGATATCATTTATCGTCCATGTCAGTTTCAAATATTACGGGATATGAAAATAGAGTTATCTCCATGTAGTCGCAACCCTAACCTTAATACTAACCTAAGTCTGAAAACTGTATAATCAATTACTATAATGTGATGCATCACAAATATGGAAAAAACCATATCCCTATCAAGAAGTACAAATTCGTTAATCGAAAAATCATCTAACCAAGATCATACAATACCAGGATAAAACAAGAACTTAGGCAAAGGAATAGAAATAAAAGAAAGGAGGGGATCTCCAACAACACCTAGCTGCAGCACCAACAGCAACCTCCCAAAACACCCACTGTAAAACACAAAAAAAGACACGCGCACAGAAAGAGACGCAGTAGTGCAGGGAACGCCAAATCACAGAGAAACGTAAAACACAAATGACTACACATAAACCAACGAGACCAATGGGCAAACGGTGCCGACTTAGGACGGCCATCTGCCACGTCAGTAGCAGACGGTGTGGTTATCCTGGATTATAAAAAATAAAAAAATCTACCATATGAAGAGAAGTGAACTCCCAGTGAAGGAGATCAAGTTCCCATGAAGAGTGAACATATCCTGATTGCATGCAACATCCGCCATTTCAATTCGGTAGAAAGGTCGCAATCGGTATCTACCACGAAGGAAGACAAACGTATACATCGGTATTTCATGGCACAAAAGGTCTTCGTCAGAATACCATTCATGACTCTGGACAAGGGGACGTCATAGTGTGCTACCATTTCTACATATTGACCTTTCTCAGTGACGATGTTAGTTGGTCACAAATGTATCCTTGACTGATACACATTTTAGCATTGTTCTTGGTGGATCATTTGCCGACAGCGATTCATTTTTATTAAAAGCAGAAAAATAAGAGTCTTGCCTTTTAGAATATTCAACGATAGACGTGCATTCATGTACTCCGACAATACAAGTTCCAACTCTATACCTTCTTGAAGAAAATTTCAAACCAATTTTCATGCACCAGACACGTGTTTCGAATATTAAATTCTCATCCAGAATGGGATCTGATGTTGTTGTTCCTGA
The DNA here is from genome assembly GCA_033119305.1 of Pinctada imbricata. Classification (NCBI taxonomy): domain Eukaryota; kingdom Metazoa; phylum Mollusca; class Bivalvia; order Pterioida; family Pteriidae; genus Pinctada; species Pinctada imbricata. Next base: position 12,448,780 of record VSWD01000011.1, on the reverse strand, counting down.
ATCCTCAAATCATATGAACATATTTTTCTGGCGATTCCGTTATGGTCAGATAATATTGACCATTCCTCATGGGACATGTTTGTTTGTGGGGAATGGAGTCATGTAATTAACTTAAATGGTTTTTCTCTTTTATATTGATTTGTTTTGCTTTTCTGGAAATATTTCTTTCAGATTGTGCACGTATATATTTTTTTTTTCATTTACTATCCTCAGTTGTATCAAACATATTCAACAAGAAGGAAAAGAAAGATATCCTACGATTTTCAAAGTCAAATAAGATATATTTCTGTCACTCTTCTGCATTTCGCCGATGTTAAGTCCGTCATAATGTTCTCTTAAACTTGCTCAAAATGTTAATAAACCAAACTGGAACCTTGACAACTTGTTGAAAATCAAATCAGAGTTTTCATATGCTAAATGTATACCGAGCTTATTTTTGATTTATCCCTAATTTAAAAGATACATCAAGTGTCGCCTACTCATAACACTTTAAGTTTATCAGATTTAGTTTAGATAGGTAAAGTTTTTAGCTTAGTCGATTTCTAGAGTTATTTGAGTGATTAAGTTAAATGCGAATGCAAATTTAAAGCCCGAAGCAAGTGACTGATACATGTACATGTAGATATTGTAAGGTACCTTTTTTGTATTATCAAACGGAGCTCTTCCATACGTATCGCGTGGTGCCTTTAGTACATCTAAACTATCATAACTTCCTACGGGTGTTTCATATAAACAGGAGTCCTTCACACACCCCGGGTACCTGGTCTCGACACAGAATATGATTTATTCCGGGGTTTGAAACTGTTCCAATGGAAATCCTCATGATTTTGTCTTACCTTCTCGACTTTGATACTGAATGACTGATGGATAATTCTTCATTCCTGATCATGTCAAGATGAAGTCACGTGACGATACCCACTCTTTTAACGACAAATGGAGGTAAAAATGTCAGAATAACCAACAAGGAAGAAAAACGTAATTACGCCAAAGATATATTGAACAAGAAAAATAGCAAAAAATGAATCTTTCTGAAAACATTGTCACTTCCGCCAACAAGTCGTCTTAAGATTAATGTACCTTTTATAGTAGAATTCCCTTCTAACACCTGCTCCAGCCTTTGACGTTTATTTGCACGAATATTGGCTGGATTTTCGTCAAAACGAATCTTGGAGGCAAAACCTCAAATTTTCACTTCCCTCCTAGGAGTCGCTCTGTCACCAATTTGTGTTTTGATGTCGTGTTTGCTGTTCCTAGTCTCTTTGGGTCTCTTGATGTATATATCTTCTCTGTGTTTTCACTTAGGGTGTTTTGATGTGTTGCTGTTAGTGCTGCAACCGGGTCCTAACCGGTAAACTTATAAAGGGAAGACAAACGAGTACCTTATCTTAACGAACATGTACATAATTATAGAGTTTAGTACCCGAAACGTGCATGTCTGGTCCATGCTGTAAATTTATCCGGTTTTAAATGATGCTATTGAATTTAAAGACGTTTAACATTATATGTTGTCCCCCAATAATACGAATAAAAAAAGTCGAATACCCCACTGTAAAGGACACCTGAGATGCATTTGTCGGATAGTTATTTGTCATATTCGAATCAAGTGGAAAGTATATTTTCATTACTAGAAGTTCCATCCACATCAGTTGAAACTCCATACTTAATATTGGAAAGTCTTTTCCTTACCTGAAAAAAATATTCTCATCAGTAAAACATAAGTATACACATCATTAAAAAGTTTATCTTCTTTATAAGACCTTTTTTCATCATTAAAAGTCGATCTTCATCATCTAAAACTCCATTTAATTATTTAAGGAGGTATTGAACACTTTGACGCCAAATTCAATTTTTCTCAAAATTTCTGAAATTATTCATTTCTAGTCTGTCCTTCATCATACAAACTTACATTTGATTCTATCCACAGGAAAAATTTCTATGAGACTTTGAAATATGCATTTTTCAACGTATCCGTGAATTTCTTGATGACGTCATAACATTAAAAGTGTCATTCCGGTTCTCTTAATGCTAATGGAAATTAATTTTGATTTAACTTCCAAAATATTCATAAATGTATTGCTCTTACATGAGGAAAAGATTAAATGAATTGTGTTATAAACAAAGGCAGGATACTGGAATAATAGATGACACAGTCGCTCAAAAAATTGCAATTTCGAGCCAATTGACTCTAGTTGATAGGTGATTATTAGAAATCCTGTGGATCAATCCTTTTCAAAAACTAAAACAATGATCAACAATGTACAGAGATGATTTCATGATTAAATGAGAAAAATTGAATTTGGGATAAAAATTTTACGAAGCTTTTATTTTCAAATTTTTTCTTCCAAATTGGTCCATTTTCAATGAAGTGACATCCGCTTCCTTGTTATGTAAATTTGTCAACGAATACACAAAAATAAAAATTGACTTTACTATTTTCTACATGTAAAGTTTCAATGCAATACGTTTTGTATTCATGTTTTAATTGCATTTTGAATGCGATCGTTTGTGACGCCATTTTCCCCCGATAACGTCGAAATGACGTCGTGGTTGATTCATGGATAAAACTCCCAAAATCCATAATTTTGAAAAACGCTATAATTTCTTCAAATTACGTCGGAAATTATTCAAACTTCATCAGGATACTCAAATATGTATATCAATCAGTGTATCAAATGTTTTAAGGAAGTAAGGACTGTACTTTTCCTAGGAAGTGAGAAAAACAAATAATGCCGCCGCCATCTTGGTGTTGAATCCCTCCTTAAAAGTCTATTTTTTCATCTGAAAGTATATCTCCATCAACGCAAAGTCTGTCATTATCACTGGAAAGAGTTATTCTCATAATTGTTAAGTATATCCCACAAATGGAAAGTCTATAGACATCAGTGGAAGGTATAGAGTTGAAACACTGTCGTATTATTGATATAAACACATATTTCGTGTTGCAGTGTGGAGCAGTAGCTACTTCTGGTCTCAGATGTGGACTTCGCGGATTACCTGAGCAGTATCTATCCTTCAGAGCTTGAAGTCAAAGAAACTACTGAGACAAATAATTCAGCATCCTATTTGGACATAATGTTGTCCTACGACACTGATGGTCACATGAACACCTCACTCTATGACAAACGTGACGACTTCAATTTCAGCATTACAAACTTTCCTTTTCTGAGTAGCAACATCTCTTCATCTCCAGCTTATGTCGTATTCATATCTCAATTAATACGCTATGCCAGAGAGCAAGTACCAAATATACGGATTTTGTTCTGAGAGCTAGGCGTCTTTCAGATAAGCTTCTCAGTCAGGGATATGTTTGTGACCGACTAACATCGTCACTGAGGAAGTTCTACGGTCGATATGGGGAACTCGTCATACACTATGATGTCCCATTCTCCAGAATGGTGGATGATATTTTGTCATAGACCATTTGAACCATCCAACCAAAGATTGTACTCTATGTCTTCCGAAATGGAAGTAACCGGATGTGACAGTTCTACCGAATTGAAGCGGCGGGTGTTGCATGCAAGCAGGAGATGCTTACTTTTCCTGGGCACCTGGTCTCACTCCCATATCGGGAGTTCGCTTCTTTTCGTGTGGTGGAGGTTTTTGTTTGTTTGCTTTGGTTCCTGTTTTGTCCTGATTTTGTATGCCTTCGGTTTCTGATTTTCTGAATAATCGATTTTATGCTGTATACAGGGATATGGTCTTTATCCATATTTGTCATGCTCATATTTCCTAACTAACAACTTTTACAATATTTTCATTTCCATATATTCAATGCTCATGTTAAATCTGATATACAAATAAGATATAATTCGTGATTTCATGATTATACCGAATACTTAAGCCGTTTGAACTTTTACATTGGACTCTATGGGAAAAGTAAGAAAAATCCCTTTTTAGAGCTGATAAAATGTAACTATAAAAGTTTCTTTTCCCAAAACCATATTAGGTTGATAATTTGAATAATATTCTGAAGAGAAAAGATACGGTATCTATGCAAAAAATACCAGCAATTCTTACCTGAGGGATACTCTACCTTAAACTCGTTCCCCGTGACGCGATGTTTTTAAGTGTATTAATTACTTCTTTCAATGTCTGTTGCATAAAAGAAGCTTTGTTTTTGTCTTTTATCGATTTGACATCATATATATTATTTTGCTTTTTCGGAAAATTGTCATTTCATCCAAAAATATCATCGACAACAAAGCAGCTTAACATCTTAGCACTATCCTTCCAATTCTATTTTGAACATAGATTTTATTTAGATATGCTACTGAATCGACCCTACAGGAAATTTGGAGCCACGCACTCTCTGTAAAGTAAATGAACAATATTAAATGCAAACAGTAATCCAGAGGGCTCTACTGAAATTAATTTATGCAGCTTATGAAAATAACTTTGGCAGGAAGCAGAGGATTTAATATCCGAAACACCTGTGTCTGGTGCATAATAAATTGGTTCTAAATTTTCGTCAAGAAGGTGTAGAGTTGGAACACTTTCGTATGATTGAAATTATATCTCCATCAAGTGTTGGTCTTTCCTCTTCAATGGAAAGTCTTTCCATATCAATGGAAAGTTTATTATCATAATGTAAAGTCTAACGTAACCGGGCGTTTTGATATTTTGCTATAGGTTCGGCAACCGGGTCTTGTTTGCGATCCCCTCTTTTCTTATGCAGTGATAAGGCGTTTTGTTTAAACACCGGCTTTTCGTTTCACAACAGTTTATTTCGAAAAAGTTTGAGATCAGAGCCACAAATAAACACTCATACATAAACATATAAAGAGAATTAACAAAATACGAGTTAAAGATATATAATTTACGTTCAAGAAGTTATCAGAATACTTTCGGGTTAGTGGGAGGGTTGATTACGTGCTCACAACCCTTCCACTAACCCGAAAGTATTCGGATAACCACACTATGGAATAATCAAAGTAGACACGTCGAAGAATTATAAATATATAATAAGACATTATAACCATGAGGCAAACAAGATAATAATATATGTGCAAGGTGTACACACTACGAACATAACGAAAGGGCCTACGTATAATATATGTTTGTGGTAGATTCTATGAATGACAAATATGTATAATGACCATATCCCTGTCTACAGTACAAAATCGATAATTCAGAAAATCAGAAACCGAAGGCATACAAAATCAGGATAAAAAGGAACCAAAGCAAACAAAAATAAAAACCTCCACCATATGAAAAGAAGCGAACTCCCGATATGAGAGTGAAACCAGGTGCCCAGGAAGAGTAAGCATCTCCTGCTTGCATAAAACACCCGTCGCTTCAATTCGGTAGAACTGTCACATCCGGTTACTTCCATTTTGGAAGATATAGAGTACAATCTTTGGTTTGATGGTTCAAATGGTCTATGACAGAATATCATCCACCATTCTGGATAGTGGGACATCATAGTGTATGACGAGTTCCCCATATCGACCGTAGAACTTCCTCAGTGACGAAGTAAGTCGGTCACAAACATATCCCTGACTGAGAAGCTTATCTGAGAGACGCCTAGCTCTCAGAACAAAATCCGTATATTTGGTACTTGCTCTGGCATAGAGTATCAACTGAGATATGAACACGCCATCAGCAGGCGATGAAGGGATGTTGCTACTCAGAAAAGGAAAGTTCGTAATGCTGAAATTGAAGTCTTCACGTTTGTCATAGAGTGAGGTGTTCATGTGACCATCAGTGTCGTAGGACAACATTATGTCCAAATAGGATGCTGAATTATTAGTCTCTGTAGTTTCTTTGACTTCAAGCTCCGAAGGATAGATACTGCTCAGGTAATCCGCGAATTTTGGATTATTGATGGACAACACATCACTTTGTATCTGTAAGTGAAGTTGAAGTCAGAAGCTAAGTATCTTTTCCCTTCAGAGACCAAAGATTGAATGAATTCAGCTTCGTACGAGTAAAGGAAAATGTCGGCAAGGAGTGGGGCACAATTGGTCCTCATTGGAATTCCGACAATTTGCAGGGAGACCTTTCCTTCAAACACCACAAAAATATTGTCGATCAGAAAGTTTAACATCTGAATAATGTCTGTTTCAGTGTACTTATTTTCAGAATCTGACTTTTCTTTTACAAAGTAGGTTTTGTCATAGTTAACAACAATAAATTTGTACTTGCGATTACCGTTCTTACTTGTAAACGCATTACTTATAATTTTTGCGAGTCTTTTTTTCAATTTAGAATGTGGAATTGTAGTGTAAAGTGTCGAAAAATCAAAGGCTTTGATCGAATGGACTCTACTAAAATGAGTGGAACCTTTACAAAGAGCATACCATACGTACATGTTTTATGTTCACAATGAACCTAACAAAATTATCAACGTGCAAGATAGTACATTAAGAGGTTGATTATTCGAAGAAATTCATACATTCACGATATAACTTATCAAACTTATAACATAGTCATTAGTCTTCATCAGGATAATATATTATTACATATGCAGGTATATGTATCATAACCAAAAATGCTCTTTATAAATAATTTTGAACTGTCGTGGGTGACTTTGTTTTGACGTTTGTCATGGTAGGGCAGGTTAGGAGATGTAATAAATGCTATATGTAGAGTAATTACACGGAAAAGACACAGTTTTGATGAAAAGACACAGTAAATTAAAACTTCTGAGACCGAAAACAAATTGTAAATCAAACTTTTACAGATAATGAAAAAATATCTCTTATGTCGTCTGAGCTGCTTTGAATTTCTTATCTAACATTTCCGTCTTCTTTGGATTCAAAAAGAGATATTTGAAATTAATGTTTCCTAGACCCATCCATATCTTTTACATTTAGTTCAGAAAGAGCAATATGTCTCTCGTAAGGTATCGAATTCCTAGGTAATATTTGAGCAAAATGACTATTTTTTCTATTTTCATTCTTACATTAGAGAAGTCATTGCTCTTAGATTAACATAAGATTAAAAATGAAGCTTTTCTTAAAAATCCTTTTCATAACATCAAGATTAAAATTTTGAAGATATCCTTTTCAAACGAAATAACTGTAAAACCACTTTCATTTTATATACAATATTATATTGAATTCTTTTTCATGAAGGTATTTATTCATATTGAGCTTTGTTTTTGAGCTTGTGATTTAGAAACCGTGTAGAAACAACAAGGAATAATCAAGCAATATAAAAAAAAAACGGGAAAAAAAATCTTGTTTGGGATGCTGAGTCTGTATCAGTGGTACGTTTGAGCTAAACGATTCGGAATGGAAAAAATGTTGAAGGGAAGTGCCCCTATTTTAGTTTCAAAATTCATATATCTATCATGTAAATACTGAGTTTGTCATAATGTTCTGTAGGGCATGTTTAGAGGCCGTATTTATAATTTATATAATAAATACGGCCAGAATAATTGGATGGACGGTGCAAACTTGTGTTAATTTCCAACATTTTGATGATCATTTAGAAACATGGATTTTCGGAATATTATTACATTCAAGTCGGCAGGCAAACTTGCGGCAGGAAATAACGATGAGGATTCAGGAATGAGAATAATAATTGCTTTTTATTCACCCAGTCTTTATAGAGGATTGAGCCATGTAAACAAATCAGACCTATGTGATTCACAGAAACAGTAGACCGTATCTTAATTAGGATGAGTATAATCAGTATTGATTCTGTCTCATTTTACCCTTTGAATCCTGTTCCTCTATTTACACGGATGATGATGAAGACGATTGTTACCGGTATCGTCTATTCTGATGATGAAGACGATTGTTACCGGTATCGTCTATTCTGATGATGAACATGAAGACGATTGTTACCAGTATCGTCTATTCTGATAATGAAGACGATTGTTACCGGTATCGTCTATTCTGATGATGAAGACGATTGTTACCAGTATCGTCTATTGTGATGATGAAGACGATTGTTACCGGTATCGTCTATTCTGATGATGAAGACGATTGTTACCGGTATCGTCTATTCTGATGATGAAGACGGTTGTTACCGGTATCGTCTATTCTGATGATGAAGACGATTGTTACCGGTATCGTCTATTCTGATGATGAAGACGATTGTTACCGGTATCGTCTATTCTGATGATGAAGACGGTTGTTACCGGTATCGTCTATTCTGATGATGAAGACGATTGTTACCGGTATTGTCTATTCTGATGATGAAGACGATTGTTACCGATATTGTCTATTTTTCTGGAATGAATAGGTTTTTGTCAATTTTACATCTAAGATGAGCGAATTTGAATTTTTTTAATAGATCTAATGCAGAATGAGAAAAGAAAAAAATCTTTTTAACGTAACATAATTTGGTTTCATGATCAGAATAAAAAGTGTTCATGGAGAGAACTTAAAGAAAGTGTTGATTAAGGTATAGATGCAACTTGAAATTTGTTTAACGAGGATATTCTCTTATTCATCTTCGTAACTGGTTTTTTGATAATCATATTTTTGGATTATATCGACTTTCAGCTTGCATAGGAGAAGATGGTGAAGACGATTTTGTTTCTTTAAAGTAATAGATTAGGTCAGATATAGAAAGACATTTTTATGACAAAGATAATTTATTTAATGCATTATGAATGTAAAACGTCTTCAAATTCAGTAGCATGATTTCAGAACAAATCTATTTGCAGCATGGGCCAGACATACACTTTTCGGGTACTTAACCGTTGTCAGTGATCCTCAATCTAAACAATGCAATATGGCCAAAGAGTGTGAAAGACAAATGTGGAAAAACCATATCCCTATCAAGAAGTACGAAATCGTTAATAAAAAAACATCTAAATTTTGTAACCAAGGGCATACAAAACCAGGATAAAACAAGAACTAAGGCAAAGGAACAGGAATAAAAAATCTACCTTAGAGAAGTGAACTTCTTGCGAAAGTATTATGTCGAAAAATGTAAAGAGAGACGTACCAGGATGGGTGGGATATGATGCTACAGGACCCACGTTTTAAAATTTCAAGAAATTGTGATTACAGAAATTTTCGAATGCGTTAAATGAGTGGCAGATGGCTGTCGAATGCGGTACAGATAGCCGTCCTAAGTCGGCACTGGTTGTCCTTTGCTCTCCTTGCTTTTTGTGTGGTCTTTATGTTCAATGTTTTTATGGTGTGGGTTGGTCTCGTTAGTTTATTCGTGGTTTTTTGTTTTTCATGTTTCTATAGTGTTAGTTGGTGTTCCTTGTCCCTTTTGTTTTGCGTCTCTTTCTGTGCGTGTCTGCTCTGTATTTTTGCATTGGGTGTTTTTGGAGTTTGCTGTGGGTGCTGCGACCCAGTGTTATTTGAGATCCCCTCCTTTCTTGAAGAAACGATCAACCTTAGTTGATCGATTTTGGCTAGATATTCAATATTACGAAGTCTTTTTGTCTTACAAACTTGAAAATTCATCACATGACCATTATGCAATACCTTTGCTAAAAGCAAGGATTGCATTGTCATCCGGTCGTTATTACAAATCCGGTTGCGACATTGCATTAAGAAAATAACAAATATATGAATTTTTGGTACTTTCGATTCCTTTGCAAGAACACCCAGTCTTGATTCAGTTTTCTGCAGTTCTTCTACCGGTATATTTATTCTATTGTTGGTGCGTTTGCGCTACATTTGAGTGAGCCGTAGAGTGTTTACGTAGATGTGACGTCACATTAGGCTTTGGTTCTTACACACGGCCTTACAGTCCGCTGATTAATCCAATCATCCTGTGACGGCTAGTTAAACGTGAAATAATGATTTGCGCTTCTCGGAATTACGCGGCAACGTCAGAATGACGTAGACCTGCTTCTAACATTCCAACTGCTTGATTTCGCTGTTCTTTGATTAATTTTCACACTAGGAGGAGCGAGATATTTTCAAAATTTTTATGATTTTTTGTTTTGTGAGATCATATTCTATCACACACGTTGTGTAATTCACCTGGATTAAACAAAGATATGTTGGTACTGCATAGCTCGTTCAAATTATGAAAATGTAAATATTTGCGTTCTTGATGAGTGAACAAGCAAAAAGCTGTATATCAAGAAGTAACTAGACTTATAAAACAATTTCATCATAAAGATACACATATTTCAAATATTGATTGAAAATTGATCGGAATACAACCGTGTATCGTTTATTTTGGAAGTCAGTACTTTTGAAAATTTTGACAGTATCGAAAACTAGGTGAGATCAAATGTCCAGGAAATGTAATCATTGTCTACCTGTTCTGATAACTATATCTTGGAAGTGAATTCGCTTCACAATGAGATGCATCGATATAATTCAAGATCACGTATGACGATCAATCAAACCGCAAGGAACATCGACTGTACAGTATAGAGAGGAAATGACGAAAGATATTCGACAAGAAAGAATTTGTTCCGTTATAAACCTCCGTCTTTATCGATGATAAAGCCATGTCAACTATCAAGACCTTTGTTTTTCAAAGATACAGAGAATAGTAATCTCATTAGGATGTATATAATTAGTATTGATTTTGATTGTGTAGTTTCATTCTTTGGTTCCTTCCTGTTTACACGGCTGGTTATGACAACGGTTGTTAGCTTTATTTGTTCCAAGGCCATAATGGATGAGATGGAGTGTGAATGTACTTTGTAACTTTATTCTTTCATTATCTCCGATCAGTCATCAACCTTACGATTTGACTATATAGATAATATACCAATGTATATATTGATTATTAGACAGATGAAGTGCACTTATTTATATCCTTGAAGAAAATCTTTCTGAAGTCCCTCGTTAAGATATATATTGCTAGGCATAAAATGAAGGAACATCGATGGCAATATGACATCAAAACGAGGCTGATATCAGGTTTTGATGTTTAATTAAATCTACCTTTGCCTTTAAATTATCACTTGCGTAATGTTGATCTCATACAAGATGCTCGTAATTAACAGTAAACTCCTAAATGAGTTTGATCAAGTATTACATACATTGTCAGTATTTACTACAGATTAATTAGTGCTTCAACTTCCTACTATTAAATTAGAATTAACATAAGAATAACATTAACTGCACAAAGAACTCTACAAATTTGATTATCTAATTAATTTTTCTAATCTGTCTATTTTGATTCTAAGGTTGATTGACCACTCTGGGCTTCATATCTAGGTTTTCAATGATGTTCTTTTACATGTGCAAACTTCAGACGGTTTTTACTTATGTTCCATTGTTCTAAGTACATCGCAATATCACTAACAAATAATTTTCGTAAATAATAACAGATTTTATTATTTCTATTCCAATTCTCATTGGCTGAGCACTGTCACGTGACGAGTAATTGTCACATCATATTGAATTTGAAGACGTTTAACATTGAATTGTGAGAGGCGATTTCATTAAATAACACTACCGCGAAAACACTTGCTTCCGGTTTACCATGAAATATCGAAAAAGCGCAAAATTTATATCTGTGACGTCATTAACGTTATTTCGTAAACAGCATCAAGGGTGCTGAAGCTGAGTTATAAATAACTTGAATTTTGAACCAATCCAATAATTACAACGGATTTTGACTCTGAAATAATCATTCATCAACCCAAATACAGAGAAAGTATGTCCTTTACATGCAACCAAAATGTCAAAATTATCATGGACTCTTGTGATGAATATGCAAGACGTTGGGCAAAGAAAGAGGATGTACAGCTCGACACCCTTCCCGAATGGATAAAATCAATCAGCGGGTTACTTTTATCTAGAATTTACCGATTAAAATCAACTGTGAACACCAGATTCGAGTCTATATTTAAAGACTCTGATGTTCTCATAGAGCTTACCTACCTCCAAGAACATTATATCATCGCACCAGCGGATAAAGCCTCAAATAATTACACATTTTCTTGCAAAAAGTACTGTTTCGACAGTCTAGTTAAAGAGTTTGGTTTAATTTGACAGCCGGAAATTCCACTTACACCCCAATAAACCTTTCTGCCTCTGAAATAATAGATAACCACAAATCAGCTCTTGCTTCCATTGGCTTCGACACTAACAATTTAGATTTAGATTTACCATACTTATACTGCATACCTAAAATGCATAAGAACCCGTACAAACAACGTTTCATCGCTGGTTCCTCAAAATGTTCTACCAAATCTGTATCGATCTTTCTCACCGAAGTTTTATCTGAAATCAAATCTGGGCCTCAAAAATATTGTTCGACAGTATATTCTCGCAGTGGTATCAACCAGATGTGGATTTTAAAGAATTCGAAGGAACTTTTAGAACATCTGAAATCCACTCATTTTAGTAGAGTCCATTCGATCAAAGCCTTTGATTTTTCGACACTTTACACTTATATTCGACATTTTAAATTGAAAGCAAGACTCGCAAAAATTATAAGTCATGCGTTTACAAGTAAGAACGGTAATCGGTACACATATGAAAAGGAATTTATTCAAAATCTTCAAAAGCAAAGAAAACATGATGATGTGAAATGCTTCACTGGTACTTCTAGGTACCTGGATGATATTCTTACTATCGATAATCCTGTTTTTGAAAAGTATAAAGATGTTATTTATCCACAAGAATTGACTCTAAACAAGGCAAACTTTACAGACACTGAAACACCATTTTTGGACCAAAATATCAAAATTGTCAAGGGAGAAATTCATACAAGTGTATATGACAAACGAGATGATTTTGGATTCAACATAGTAAATTTTCCCTGGCTTGACGGTGATGTCCCTAGATTACCGTCATACGGTATCTACATTTCACAGCTCATCCGGTATGCTAGAGCATGTACTGATGTTTTGGATTTCCATAATAGAAATCTACAAATTACAAAGAAACTTTTAGGTCAAGGTTTTCGCTTTCACAAACTAGTAAAGACTTTCTGGAAATTTTACAAAAATTATGATCAACTTCTTTTGAAATTCGGACCCATACAAGCAACGGAGTATATTACTTTGGGTATTTCACAACCAGCATTTTATGGTGACATAATTAACAAAATAAGAAGGATCAAAGGTAGACAGCATATGTATCGAAAATGCGTCAGAGTCATCAAACGCCTTTTATACCGTGGATATGATCCTAATGTCACCAGACGGACACTAAGCTTGGTACTTGACCAATATACAGTCTTGTACGAGCGCATTCTTAAGACTTGCACTCTGACTGACTGTGACGACGGGACTCCATGACGGGCCCTGTCCAAACCTCTTTAGAGAAGACAGGGCCCCGACCACCTGTCCTCTCTGAATGTCAGTCGGACTCCTCGGGTGATAACATATATGAGCTCGCTACAGCCGGCAGAGCACGGACTGTATTACGCACGTCCTCTTTTTATATCCATTTACATATTCATCTGTGTTGCTTGGACCCCTGTGTTTTACGGTCTTGTTTGTGTGTGGTCACCTAACAGTGAGGAGGTTGTTTTACACCATAATTGTGCGTTCTTCGAGACCTCTGGGAAATCGGAATAGTGGGAGGGTTGTGCGCACGTAATCCAGGATAACCACACCGTCTGCTATTTACGTGGCAGATGGCCGTCCTAAGTCGGCACCGGTTGCCCATTGGTCTCCTTGGTTTATGTGTAGTCTTTTATGTTTCATGTTTCTATGTTGAGAGTTGGTGTCCCTTGTCCCTTTTGCGTCTCTTTCTGTGGGTATCTGTTCTGTGTTTTTTGCATGGGTGTTTGGGGATTTTGCTGTGGGTGCTGCAACCTAGTGTTGTTGGATATCCCCTCCTTTCTTCGCAAATACAAATTTATTGATGTTAGCTATGACAAAACCTACTTTGTCAAAGAAAAGTCCGATTCTGAAAACAAGTGCACTGAAACAGATATTATTCAGATGTTAAACTTTCTGATCGACAACATTTATGTTGTGTTTGGAGGAAATCTTCCAGCAAATTTTCGTAATTCAAATGGGAACCAATTGTGCCCCACTCCTTGCCGACATTTTCCTTTACTCGTACGATGAATTCATTTAATCTTTGGTCTCTGAAGGGAAAAGATACTTAGCTTTTGACTTTAACTTCACTTACAGATACGTAGACGATGTGTTGTCCATCAATAATCCAAAATTCGCGTATTACCTCAGCAGTATCTATCCTTCGGAGCTTGAAGTCAAAGAAACAACAGAGACAATAATTCAGCATCCTTTTTGGACATAATGCTGTCCTACGATACTGATGGTCACATGAACACCTCACTCTATGACAAACGTGACGACTTCAATTTCAGCATTACAAACTTTCCTTTTCTGAGTAGCAACATCCCTGCTTATGGCGTGTTCATATCCCAGTTGATACGCTATGCCAGAGCAAGAACCAAATATACGGATTTTGTTCTGAGAGCTAGGCGTCTTGTGTATGTACAAAAATGTACTTTTTCGAAAATGTCTGACATTCAAAACTTAATATAGGTGACAAATATGGATAATGACCATATCCAAATACACAGTACAAAATTGATAATTCAGAAAATCAGAAACCGAAGGCATACACAATCAGGATAAAACAGGAACCAAAGCAAACAAAAACCTCCACCATATAAAAAGAAAGAACTCCCGATATGGAGTGAGACCAGAAGCCCAGGAAGAGTAAGCATTTCCTGCTTGCATGCAACACCCACCGCTTCAATTCGGTAGAACTGTCACATCCGGTTACTTCCATTTCGGAAGACATAGAGTACAATCTTTGGTTGGATGGTTCAAATGGTCTATGACAGAATATCATTCACCATTCTGGAGAGTGGGACATCATAGTGTATGATGAGTTCCCCAAATCACTCAAAGCAGAGGTTTAAACTTGACCTAAAATGTCTGCCAAAGTACCAGCTAAGGACAGAATTATAAGGACAGATACGAACTAAAGTACCAGCTAACGACAGAATTACAAGGACATATACAAACTAAAGTACCAGCTAAGGACAGAATTACAAGGACAGATACAAACTAAAGTACCAGCTAAGGACAGAATTACAAGGACAGATACAAACTAAAGTACCAGCTAAGGACAGAATTACAAGGACAGATACAAACTAAAGTACCAGCTAAGGACAGAATTACAAGGACAGATACAAACTAAAGTACCAGCTAAGGACAGAATTACAAGGACAGATACAAACTAAAGTACCAGGACAAAGCTATGCCATCAGAGAAATATACCTTAGATTTAGAAAAAAATCATTTAATTTGTGACAGAGAATTTACAAATACATGTATATAATTAGTCAAGTTCCGAAACACTGTGAGACTAGGCGAGTTTTCGATCTATTTGTTGACATTTGAGCCTAATGGTTATTTGAAACACATGAGACATACATAGTTTGCTCGACTTGTCACTTGATCTATCTGTAGCCATCTTTGTTATATCAAGGAAACCTAAAAGTACCTTAAAGAGAACTTTCAACAGATATTAGCTCTATTTCTAATTATTTAAATCATAGAGAAGATATAGATATAAATCAATTATTTCTACATTGCCCACATAACACTTATATGATAGTGCGGGGTAAAATTCTATCTATAGATAATGTCACTCGATAATGCAAAATCGGGGCCGCGCGTAAACACCAACGACAACCAGCTTGTATTAGATGGAATGACCAAACAACCAGTTCTTTACTTTTAGATGTCGTCAAGAATTCATGGTTACTTATTTATTTTGAACGTCATACTTTCCGTGTCCATCAGTGATCGACCGATTGTTTCTGTCGTTATACATTTGACGGGGTCGACGTGATGCCGGGATGCTGGTAAAAATCCGAGCACGACAAAATTTGAATTGTTAGTTTAAGAAAAATGAAGTTACTCGGACTGACTGTGACGACGGGACTCCATGACGGGCCCTGTCCAAATCTCTTTAGAGAAGACAGGACCCCGACCACCTGTCCTCTCTGAATGCCAGTCGGACTTCTCTGGTGATAACATACATGAGCTCGCTACAGCCGGCAGAGCACGGATTGTATTACGTACGCCCTCTTTTTATATCCATTAACAAATTCATCTGTGTTGCTTGGGCACTGCGTTTTGCGGTCTTGTTTGTGTGTGGTCATCTGACAGTGAGGAGGTTGTTTTACACCACAATTGCACGTTCTTCGAGACCTCTGGGAAATCGGGAAAATGGGAGGGCTGTGCGCACGTAATCCTGGATAACCACACCTTCTCTTATTCGTGGCAGATGGCCGTCCAAAGTCGGCGCCGGTTGCTCATTGGTCTCGTTGGTTTATGTGAAGTCCTTTGTGTTTGATGTTTCTGTGTTGCGCGTTTGTGCTACTTGTCCCTTTTGCGTCTCTTTCTGTGCTTGTCTGCTCTGTGTTTTTGCATTGGATGTTTTGGGGTTTTGCTGAGGGTGCTGAACCTGGTGTTGTTGGAGATCCCCTCCTTTGTTTTAGTAAAACGAAGTTTAATTTTTGAAATAAAAGTAATTAAGTTATAAGAAATTTCTGTAATAATTTTTTCTGTCGATCGATGTATAGAAGAAAACCGATACACAAACAAAATGTTATCCTTTTCACGGATTTGCCATCTATTGGTATCTATATCATATCATTCAGGTTTATTTCCTCTCATTGCCGTAAAAGTAATGTCATCTCAAAGCACAATGAATTCTTAGCTACTGTTCTAGACTTTTCTCTGTAATAAATTACTGGATTTTATTACTTGTTTGCCATCTGACCACAGTGACATGTTTAGAGGGAATTTACAACAGAAGACAATGACAAATGTGTTGTAGTATAAAGTCTTGTGATATATTCCTTGGCGACAGATCTCATTACGTCATTGATTATCCTTGCAGACGACAGCCCAGCGATCGTTTGATGACTCCTCCGAGAATTGAGTCTTGCAATATAATTGAAATCACGTCCAATCCAAATCCTCAATATGTCGGTTGCAAACAATGTTTTTTCATGATGTGTTACAAAAAATTGTATTCGTTAAAAGTATATTCTTTAATTGAAAAATCATACTGAAGATTACTTGATACATGTACCATGTGATCACTGCAATGACGTCGTTATTTTGGGGATGATCTCCGAATCTTTTGGTCTGCCTATATGGTGAGTTATCAAGCCCGTCCGAGCGGGAATCAAACCTATTATCACGCCTAAGACAAAAATGTTCGAATCTGATTGGTCAGATCATGGTCACATGACGCCGTGAAATAAGCTGTATAAGGCTTGTAAATCCGTATCGGGCGAGTAGTTTAATAGAGCTTAACCAATAACAGACGGTTGTTGACCGACGAAGTACGTCCGAACGAAACGCGACGAAACTCACCAAACATAAGGGGTCGTGTATAAAAACAAAAACTTCAACAAAACTATATTAGCATTGAAGTCGATCAGTAATTAAAATAAAACATGGATGATTTGTCTTAATAGAATTTTGTATAAGTTTTTGAAAGATATATCATATGTTTTTCATACACATAACCTTATGTTTGGCGAGTTTCGTCGCGTTTCATTCGGACGTACTTCGTCGGCCAACAGCCGTCTGTTATTGGTAAAGCTCTAGTATGACGTCGTGAATTGTATGATACAGAGACCCCCACACATACAGTTAGAGATCTTCGACGTGATTAATTCGTTACACGGTTAGTTAGTGACCTGATACGGAAAAATACATGGTGTGAAAAGAAAACCCGTATCGGGCTTGGCTTTCGCCTCACCCGCTGTTTTTCTTTTCACACCATGTATTTTTCCGTATCAGGCCACTAACTAACCGTGTAACTAATATGATTTGGTTAGAATAATACGTAAATTTTGGAGACAACGGTACCCTCTAGATTCTCATAGATGGCAACACGACGATGTTAGTAACTGAAAGTTGATGTGAACGGAGGTCGTCATTTAATGTTATACGAATATTTGTTTGAGTAGTACGGACTACTGAGGTAAAACATTTATTGATTTTCCTTCGGGAATTTCTTATAATCCCATTGGAAATTCGATTTTCCTATTTGAATTTCTTGTCTTTCCATGAAATTACAATTTCCATCGGGACTTCTTTTATTCCATGGAATTATTTTTTTCCAATGGAAAATTCATAATGTAATACAAATTCCCGAAGGACTTCGATATTCCCACGAAAGAAATTAATTTCCAATGGAATTTTTTAAAATCTTAAAAGGTAATTATGTAACCTGTCAAATGGGATATTGGGAATGTAAACATGGATTTCTACCATGTCCAACCTATTGAATTTGAAGACGTTTAACACTTGGCTATCTCATGACAGAGTTGGATCTATCATGTGTTGCCTATGAGGCGTGGTCGTTTTTGTCAAAATAATTCTAACAGAAATAAATAATTCATTGCTATATATCAGAAAAATCATCTTCGGTCGATTTTTCCTTTTTTTTCAGATCTAAATATTATTTATGAAAAATAATCTCTCTCATTCATTTATCTTATTTCCTAGAATTTTTTACAAAATGTAAAATTTACATTTCAAACATGATCCATGCATTTTTTTCATATATATATATATAGAAAGAAATTTCTAATCCTTTTATTTCTCATGGTCGATCTCCCAGATTAACAGCTACATAGCCTATTGTGCCTTATATGAAATGAGCATCATATAAGTTTTACATGAAAGTTAATGTGAATTTCATATAAATTTTTCATAAAATTTATGTGAAAAAAATTCACATGAATGTCACATAAATTTACTTCACATGAATTTTACATATATATTTTTTACTAAGTGACCTTCATGCAAAATTGACTTTACATGCAATTTATGTCAGAAACTTCACATGAATTTCATGTGAAGAATTGCATGTAAATTCCATGTTTGTGCTCATTTCACATAAATTTCAGGTGAACTTTTACGTAAATTTCATGTAAATTTCACATAAATTTCATACGAGGCCCAATTGGTTGTGTATTATACACAACAATCTAGCATTCTGCGAAAACGCTGGTAAACCGGACAAGTGATAGAGTTATGTGCCCTTAATCCGGATCACAACACAACTTACTACCGTAGCAGCTCATTCGTCCCGTTGGTTTTGTCATTTATGTTAATAGTCTCCATGTCGTATTTGAAGTGGGATGTTTCTTGTCCCTTCGGAAATTCTTTTCGTGTTTGTCCACTCTGTGTTTTGCATTTGGGTGTTTTTAATTTTTGTTGTTGGTGCTGCAATCGAGTCCTGCTGGAGATATCCCTACCTTTGTTTTATACTTACAAAGATGTTATCTTAATTTGAAAATCGTGAAAACAAATTTTGCGTTACATGGACTCACGCTATCCCATTTCTGGAAGGAATCGTTAATTCTTAAACCAAAAGAACAATTCTTCGATCTGCCAATACAAAAGACTAATGGATCTAAATTACATAAAAAGGCGATTTATTTGATTGCAATTTATGTCAACTCATCCTTATTTATCCGTTGTTTCTGAAACTGTCGTAGGATTACGGCATTGTTTTTCGAAGTAGACAGCATTTAAAAAGCTCAAAGGTAAAAATAAATTTATCTTTTGTCACTCCTATCTGTAATTTGTCCAGTTCCTTCGTAATTCAAGACTTTTATGTTCTATATATTTATCATTCTTTATTGGCTCCTTATGATTCAATTTATATTTACCACGTATTATTGGCTACATATCGTGTTGGTATTTTCGTTTTACGGCAATGTGTTGGTCCTTCATGCTTTACATATCATTTTACAACTCTCTCCTCTTCATTAACGTACTTCCCTCTTGTCAGACATAGGTGTATTTTTTTAAATTAATTAGTGCTCCTTCCTTTGTTTTCACCGTCGAGTTGATTGGTTGTTATTCTGACCAATGAGATCCTCATGCTAAATTTTAATTTCTGGTGAAGACTTTCTCATCTTTCTTTGATAAACATTTACAATCATGCTAATGGAAGATAGTCATTCGGCACAACATATATATTTTTTTAGCTGTTTCTTGGTCTTATTAAACGAAATAAAACTTACATTTTAGATTCTTCATGAATCAGGGAATTGAAGTCATACAAATTTTAAACGTCTTCAAATTCAATAGCATCATTTAAGAGCAGATAAATTTGCAGCATGGACCAAACAAGCACGTTTCGGGTACTGAACCCTCGCCAGTGATCCTCAATCTAAACATATGACATAGTTTGCACCAATTTAATCTTATTAATGGCAAAAAAGGTATAACAAACGAATACAAAGTTATAACGAAGTTAAACAAGTAAAACCATTTCGCACCAAAAAGCAAATTCAGCAGTTTCCTGGAGCTTTTTTATTCGGGGACAACATTATCAAATATTCCAGCTACTTAAAATATATGGTTGAATACTTCGATTAAACTCTCAATATGGAGAAACAATGGCCCAAAATCACTTCGGCATGCTATTTCCATATTCAATAAACCGTTAATCACAGAGGACACAATTCCGTGGTAACTTCTCGTTTAGACTATGACAATACGTTGCTTTAAACAAAGTACTGAAAAGCTACAACCAGTCCAGAATTCAGCAGCTAGGATGATCACATCTACCAATAGACACGATCACATTCATCCTTCATCAGCTACCAGTACAATAAAGACCCCAATTCAAGATTCTAACTTATGTGTACAAAGCCCTGAATTGATCTGCAACACTTTATCTTGAGGAGCTTGTAAGCCTCTGTTAGGTGTTATGAAATTGATGCTGCACCCGTGATAGTTCATTTATGCACAAAAATACTATTAAGTCAGTGACACCATTGTGGATGTAGTACACCTTTGCAATTCAGGTAAAAGGTTGAGGGTACACCAAGCAGTTTTTTTTTCAGGGAAAATGATTTGAATTTTCAACATCTGGATTTTCAGATATATCCTGAACAGTATGAAGTACCCCTCCGACACTACCGACTTCATGATCCCAGGCGACAAGGTACTCGCTTGACCATAATCTCATATTGTTAACTATATGGACTAATGTCTCAAACTGATGTCATGTCTAGTTTTCTTCTTCACATCCGTCCAAATGTATATAAACCCGAAAATTCCTAGTTTTTCATTAAGTGTTCCCACTAAAAAAGTCTCAAAACTTAAAATAATGTCGAAGAACCTTCTTGAAGAAAATTCCATTATACCAATTTCCATGCACCAGACACGTGTTTCGAATATCAAATTCTCATCAGTGATGCTTGCAGCGGAGCCACCAAAAATCATTTCTGTAGCACCCTCTTTAATTTTTTGAATTTGATTTGTACATTTACATAGAAAAGATTGTCCCTGGCTATTTTTTCGAATACGAAACTGATACTGTGTATTGGAACCAAAAGATTTGTTTTCTTATCTAGAAAAGGTTTTGTGTTGATATTAATTTTTAAGACTTTTCGCATCTTGCGATACAAGATATTTTGCGTTTGCTTCCAAAATCGGCACCGGTTGCCCATTTGTCTCGTCGGTTTATGTGAAGTCTTTTGTGTTTGATGTTTACATGTCGTATGTCTCTTTTTCGTCTCATACTATGCTCGTCTTTTGTGTTTTTGCATCGGGTGTATTGGTGTTTTGCTGTTGATGCTGCAACATGTTCTTGTTGGAGATCCCCTCCCTTCTTATGTCGCGACACACCATCAAAGGTCCTATTGTACCGTCAAGTCTTGACCCCAATGTTACACTATATGACCATATGTGATCATTTGAAGCTACATGGGGTTTGACAGTAAGTGTTTTGAATATTATTCCCTGACATTGTCGCTATAGCACTTTCTATATAGACGTGGCCTCTGACAGTGCATTTTTATATATTCTTTTGATTTTCGTGCATGAACATCGACGGCGGGTGCGGCTAGCCAACAGGGGATGCTTACTCCTCCCGGGCACCTGGTCCCACCTCTAGCTTTCTAGGGGTCCGTCGATGCTCAATTTGGTGCTCTATTGTGAGTGCTGTTGAGATTATCGTCAGGATCTTCTTTAACTCATTGGTACATTTAAAGTTAGAAAAAGGCTAAATGTCATTCTAATAAGACTGTTGCCATGGCAACGACAAACTTTTTTGTCGTAACAACATGTTTCTGTCGCTCAGAAGCTCATTATATACAAAAACGCCTTATTGCAATGAAAATGTCTGTGTAAGCTTTGATATTATGATTGAATATCGGTTGCTGTGGTAACCAGTTTGTGGTAAATTTCAAACAAATGACATACTTTGACATTTTCAGATTATTTTGATACATTTGTACCTTTCTGATTGATTTTTTTCTACAAAAAGTTGATGATGTGTTTATTTCCTATACACTGATCAGAGAAGTATTCACAAGGTTATACTTTTGTTCTCTAATATGAGAATCATTAGATTCTACTCGAGGCTTAATGAATATGCTTTTGCCAGAAATAACAAGATTTAATATTTTGTTTATGACTTGGACGTAATTACTGGCAAATCAAGATAAACAAGGTACAGCAAGTTTTCTACATAAAATCAATAGTCAGGTTACAAGTTGTAACGGATATGAAAAATCTGTTGTCATGTTGGAGAAACAAAGATAAATCTTTAAAGCTTATTCATACTTGTTTATTGACGTGATAAGCTATACATCATTCTTTGTTCTTTCAAATTAAGAAAAATGTAGAACATAATTCGAATCAGAAATATTCTACTCAAGAAATAGGAGGAACATCCCATCAAGACGGCATTGCAGTAATGACAGCAGGACACACACGTATGAGTCACAAAAAGAGAAGGGTCACGTAAAACATTCTTGTCCATACTTATAAAACAAGACGTAACACATGGGGACGACAAAGAAACAAGGAATAAAACATCGAAACACGAGGATAACAAATGCAGAGAAAGGAGACCAATAACATTATTGTATAAAAGGCTTTTAATGTTAATGTCGCCGTAACACAAACAAATGAATTTCTAAAAGTAAACTCACAGAGTTTCAAGACATACCTCTGTTGTATATACAATACGCAATCTCTATGTAGAATGTCATCACAAACAAAACAGTCAATCGCAGGGGCCCAAGGTATCAAAAGCAGCGAGTATACGGAAACAGTCAGCGTTCTGCTGGCTGGAGCTAGCTCATGATAATTAATTTAACACGTCTGGTCAATCTTCAAGTTGGACAAATTTAAGAAGACCGAGGACCAGTCATCTCTGAGGAGATATGGACGATGCCCATCATAGGAAATAGTAAAACTCAATATTTTACCTGAAATATACATCAGTTAGTGCGTAAACATCAATGTTACACTAAAACTCTTCTAGGATTTTGCAAGATTTGACAACCTTACGGTAAAACTAGAACATATAGCATTTAAAAGTGCTATGAATATCTAAAGCATATAACGCAAAAAAAAAATCCAGACTGTACAAAGAACGCGAATGTTGCAGAATTGGAAAAGTGCAGGTTATCCCCAGTCATAGAAAATAGTGTCACATGGAACTCATTATTTCTGTCTGTTGCTATTTTATAAGACTATTTTGTAATGCACAAATCACTTGGGCTGAGTTTTATCGTATTTAAAACCAGTATTGACAATATAAGTTCCATGATTAAAATCTGAAGTTGGCACTTAACCAAACTTTATATCACTTTTTAATACCATTTCCAGTTGGATTACTACAAAGTTATATGTCATGTTGTATATCTAAATGTTGAACAAAGAGGGGATCTCCAACAACACCAGGTTGCAGCACGCACCCACAGCAAAACCCCAAATGCAAAAACAGAAAGCAGACAAGCACAGAAAGAGACTAATTAGGGAAAAAGGAACGTCAACACATAACACAGAAACATCAAATACAAAGGACTACAAATAAACCAACGAGACCAATGGGCAACCGGTGCCGACTTAGGACGGCCATCTGCCACGGAAATAGCAGAAGTTGTGGTTATCCTGGATTACGTGCGCACAACCCTTCCACTTTTCCGATTACCCAGAGGTCTCGAAGAACGTACAATTGTGGTGTAAAACAACCTCCTCACTGTCAGATGACCACACACAAACAAGACAGCAAAGCACAGGGGCCCAAGCAACACAGATGAATATGTAAATAGATATCAAGAGGGCGTACGTAATACAGTCCGTGCTCTGCCGGCTGTAGCGAGCTCATGTATGTTATCACCGAGTCCCGGCTGACATTCAGAGAGGAAAAGTGGTCGGGGCCCCGTCTTCTCTAAAAAGGTTTGGAAAGGGCCCGTCATGGAGTCCCGTCGTCACAGTCAGTCAGAGTGCAAGTTTTAAGAATGCGGTGGTACAATACTGTAGATTGGTCAAGGACCAAGCCTAGTGTCCGTGTGGTGACATTAGGATCATATCCACGGTATTAATGATTTGATGGTTTGATGATTCTGACGCATTTTCGATAGTGATGTTGTCTATCTTTGATCCTTCTTATCTTGTTAATTATGTCACCATAAAATGCAGGTTGTATTATACCCAAAGTAATATACTCTGTTGCATGTATTGGTCCGAATTTCAGAAGAAGTTGACAATGATTTTTATAATATTTCCAGAAAGTCTTTACTAGTTTGTGAAAGCGAAAACCTTGTCCCAAAAGTTTCTTGGTAATTTGTAAATTTCTACTATGAAAATCCAAAACATCAGTACATGCTCTAGCATACCGGATGAGCTGTGAAATATAGATACCATAGGACGGTTATCTAGGAACATCACCGTAAAGCCAGGGGAAATTTACTATGTTAAATCCAAAATCATCTCTTTTGTCGTACACACTTGTATGTATCTCTCCATTAACAATTTGGATATGTAGGTCCAAAAATGGTGTTTCTGTGTTTGAAACGTTTGCCTTGTTTAGAATCAATTCTCAAAAATGGTGTTTCTGTGTTTGAAACGTTTGCCTTGTTTAGAATCAATTCTTGTGAAATCACATGGGTTAGGGAAAGACTAGGAAAGACTCGCACAAATTATAAGTAATGCGTTTACAAGTAAGAACGGTAATCGCAAATACAAATTTATTGTTGTTAACTATGACAAAACCTACTTTGTAAAAGAAAAGTCAGATTCTGAAAATAAGTACACTGAAACAGACGTTATTCAGATGTTAAATTTTCTGATCGACAACATTTTTGTGGTGTTTGGAGGAAAGGTCTTCCAGCAAATTGTCGGAATTCCAATGGGGACCAATTGTGCCCCACTCCTTGCCGACATTTTCCTTTACTCGTACGAAGCTGAATTCATTCAATCTTTGGTCTCTGAAGGGAAAAGATACTTAGCTTCTGACTTTAACTTCACTTACAGATACATAGACGATGTGTTGTCCATCAATAATCCAAAATTCGCGGATTACCTGAGCAGTATCTATCCTTCGGAGCTTGAAGTCAAAGAAACTACAGAGACAAATAATTCAGCATCCTATTTGGACATAATGTTATCCTACGACACTGATGGTCACATGAACACCTCACTCTATGACAAACGTGACGACTTCAATTTTAGCATTACGAACTTTCCTTTTCTGAGTAGCAACATCCCTTCATCGCCTGCTTATGGCGTGTTCATATCTCAGTTGATACGCTATGCCAGAGCAAGTACCAAATATACGGATTTTGTTCTGAGAGCTAGGCGTCTTTCAGATAAGCTTCTCAGTCAGGGATATGTTTGTGACCGACTAACATCGTCACTGAGGAAGTTCTACGGTCGATATGGGGAACTCGTCATACACTATGATGTCCCACTATCCAGAATGGTGGATGATATTCTGTCATAAACTATTTGAACCATCCAACCAAAGATTGTACTCTATATCTTCCAAAATGGAAGTAACCGGATGTGACAGTTCTACCGAATTGAAGCGACGGGTGTTGCATGCAAGCAGGAGATGCTTACTCTTCCTGGGCACCTGGTCTCACTCTCATATCGGGAGTTCGCTTCTTTTCATATGGTGGAGGTTTTTGTTTTTGTTTGCTTTGGTTCCTGTTTTATCCTGATTTTGTATGCCTTCGGTTTCTGATTTTCTGAATTATCGATTTTGTACTGTAGACAGGGATATGGTCATTATCCATATTTGTCATGTATATACGTATATAGCAAACATAGGCAGTACTTGAACTTATTCTTGTAAAAATGTGTTCTTAAAAATGAAACACATATGTTGATATAAAACATAATACATAACTATGTAGGATATGCGCCATCTTAAAACCCTACATATATTCATTGAGTAGATTTCAGAGATATAGTGACTTTAATCCGCGGTTCTTGGTAAGCCTAAGTAATCCCATAACATTGGTGGAAGCTTTCCCCTAGAGTCTGTATTGCTAGTATGCTGCTATATCAATGGACATAGATATTTCATCTTTGTCTTTTCCAATTCAATGTCGTTCTACGAAAACGAAGTATCCAGTCTAGCTCTGCTGGTAGAACGCATCCATCTAAATACGGTGCGTCATACATACATGTTCCGAATAGTCAATCCTCATCAGTTCGCTTTTTGTCAAAGTAACTCGAGATTGAAAAAAATAAGCGGGTCTTCCCCGTTTGTATTATTTCACGCATCCGTTTTATTAAGAGTTATCTGGTACAAATTTCAAGTAAGGTCTACTAGTATTACAGAGGATAAGGTATCTCAACTGGTCTTGATTTCTTGTTTCGTTTCTTGTAAATATCACATATCTGGTATTGGTTCAAAAACGAAATTCTCATACAATCGTAACAATAATGAATCATGAATTACTTTAAACGAATGAAGTTTCAATTTTTAAATTTCGAATTTATTTCTTATTACCGGCAGTCATGAGTCATGACTGCCGGTATACTGTAATCAATCGTGACATACATCCACGGATAAAATAACTCTTGGCAATATGATTGATGGACAATTAAAAAATATGCAAATATTCGTCAAGGTTATTCAGAATCTGTGCATAAGATACTTTCATCAGGTCGGCTCAAGAGTCTAGATGACTTGACAAATGAAAGTCATATCGTATCAGTGCATTTTCTTCCGAAAGATGCATCGAACAGTCTTTTTACCGATACGTCCTACAGCAATCGCAGATCCTCGGAAATTTCCGTAGCTTGAATCGGATATAAAAACGGAAAAGCCCGGAAATGTGCGATTGGTCAACAAGAACAAAAATCGTTTATTCCTTTTTTCTTACAATAATTTTACAACATTTAATGTAAGCTTACTGCCGGCAAGCTTTTTGTAAAAGCTTATACTTGTTTGTAGATGGGTTGATTTTCTTCAATTACATAAGGCTAAACAATTTCATACTCTGCCCTCCAGTAAAAACAATACTAGTACATAAATTGTAAATTATGGATAAAACATTCATCAATAATAATCTATTCTAATTGATTCTGTTCGTTTCACACAATCTGATTGGTCCACAGCATATCATTTAATTTCCATTGTTATTTTCAAGAAACGAAGATTCTGATTGGCTGAGACATTTTGTTGATACATCGATCAACACAATTTTTCACGGAATTCTATTTATAGCACTATTTTTAGAACCGGTGTTTCCCTCAAACACGAATGAACTCGTCGCTGAAAATACAATTTGTTGATGTTTGCTTATCATTTCAAGGGTACCATTTCTTTTCTACTAACTAAGAAACTAAGTGTGCATGTAGAATATGCTCAAACTGGTCCTTATTCCAAAGATATAGAGAGACGATCGTTCGCTGTTTAAATAATGGCGTCTGCCATAACTTGTTCTGGCAGACGTATCACTGCGAAACCCTCCGAACTTACGAATACAGTGCGGTGATTGATTGTTCTGAGATCCAAGAAAACAGTCTGTTTTCCATAAGAAGATGATAATCTAATGATTAGAAATGAATCTTATAATTGTTTCTGTTGATGCAGGTATCACCCGAAAAATTGGACAGAAAACTTTTGCATCAACGCGCTACGTGATACGCAACAGCGTTATAGGTAAAGCAAAACGCTCCTAGCTCTTGTTTCACATTCAGATATACATAATTAATTTGCAAATTATGACTTTAGTACTTATATAATACTTATCCCTTTGATAGACATCATATAAACCATAATGAAGATATCAATGACAATTGTGACGTGACAGCTGGATTTGTAAGGTTATTCATTGATGTGACGTTGAAACAGGACAGTTTTGTTATAATTTTTGTGTGTATGAAACATGACTTGCTTGAATAAGGTCTCAAACCAAATATCTAAACCATGGCACTAAATACTAAAGTCTTTGGAAAGATAAAACGAAGTGTAACAAATCTGTCTTCTGAACATGAATCGAGATACGGCTCAATTTTATTAGTATTAATAAGCGGTTTACTCGTATCTACGAGAAAGGAAAATTCAACAAAGTTCAGTCGATTGGTATATGAGTAACCGTAGGACATGCTAACTCTTCCTGTGCACCCATTCTCATTCCCGTACATAGAGTTCTTCAGCTCTTATGGCACTCTGTTTTGTTTTGCTAGCTGTAATTTCAGTTTGCACTTGCTTTGTATTTTCTTGGCGCAGTTCTGAAATACTGGTTTTGAATATTTTACTGACTTAGGGTTTCATTCATACAAGAGGAATGCTAGGTAGCTGCTTTCTCTTGTTGTTTCTGACCTGGTTGGACGAAAGCCTTCAATCGTTACGATAGAACAACTCATTCAGGTTTTTTTCTCGATCATTCCCCTTGGAATTCCATCCTAAGGCCAAAAGATAAAATAATTAAATGCATTTATCGTTTATGATCAGACGGGTCATTGGCCCAATCATTCTTTTGATAATAACTGTATTAAATTGCCGTTGCGTCCCATATTGATCACCTAGGTGAATCACAGCTTCTGTGACAATGAATTGTAAAGACTTGATTACGACGCTGTCAACAACAGAGTGCGCAGTACCATCTAATTCTTATGGTGAGTTAGATGTAATATAACTTTGCTTGTCCTATATTTTACATCAGTTGCCCTAGTAATTATAGACAGGACATCTTCGCTCTCAGGAAAATAGATAACGACTTATCCGGATTCAAATAATTTACTTGCACTAGAAGTCTTAAATATAAATGCAAAGCGTTAATTTGCCGATGTAGTGTGTTGCCTGCCGTTTGGAATTGCAGGGATATTTAGTGTTTTTATATACGTGATTATTTTCAACGTAAACCATCATTAGTGATGCAACTGTCAATAGTTACTATGCTGACCTAAATGACTTAGGTATTCTGAATACCACAAGATTAGATTAAAGATGCAGCGTGTAAGAAAATATGAAGTTAAAAGTTCTAGTTTTGAGGGAGATGCTAGACAAACTCCTATTTGGACAAGGTAAGTATTCTTGTAGTTATCAATAACGGATGTTTAATTTTTACAAAACAAGTAATTGAAAACGTGAAATTTTTCGTGTTGGGTAATTTTCGCGCTTTTCACGATAATATTGTTATCCCGTAAATAACTCCGCGTGAAAATTACAACCAGTATAAAAGACTACAGGAAATACTCTCGATTTCGCCAAAATTACACCTTCGCGCACTGTTGCGATTGTCATTTCTAGAAAATTTCCCCAACGAAAATAACCACGTTTACAGGAGTTTATCGTAACCAGGAGCGATTTAAAACTAATTGCTGTCATATATGTGCTTAGTGGGATCAGGTATTCTGTACCAACATCAGCTCATGGAATGTCTCTTTAGCCCCGATGGACAGTTATGAGTCTTGATATGAAGAACCTCTGTGTATCTTGTTGTATGATGCAATTTAAGGTAGTCAACTGACATGTGAGCATCACTGTAGACAACTATATAACCCTCTTATTGATAATCATCAAAGAAGAACCCTCAGTCATTCAGTCTCAAAGTGTAGACGGCAAGGCAATATCCTTAGAATTTCCATGGAAATGGTTGCGAACCTCGGAATGAATAACATTCTGGGAGTTAGATCAGTTGCCCGTCTCCTGATCGCTTGCAACACCCGTCGAGTTTCAAAATCTGAGTTTCAAAAATGTTACAAATGGAATTTTACCTCACATTCAATTCTTAGTTTTCACGTCATGTGTTTTTTTTTTTTTTCAGAATTGCTTTTCTCATAAAACAGACTGGAAATAAGTACTTTCCAAATCACTCAGAAATCTTAGTGTAAATACTTATTTTTATTACTGTTTCGGTACTTCAGACTTGTGACATATTCATGGGCATCGTTATCATGTTGTTTCATGTACTTGGATATAGATATATGCCAAACTCTGATAATGCTGTGGTCGATAGTTGAGTATTTTTGCGGTAATGCTTTTAAGAAATTATCTTGGTGTGTCTATAGATAATTAACGGTTATCCATGGTATACACAAGTATCTTGAGGCAGTTAATTTTAGCTTGGATCATGATAACCTGAAAACTGAGCATTGTGGATGCAATTTTTGAAGTGGGAATTTCTTGATCCTCATCAAATGGAATATTCTTCTGGTTTTTTTTTTAATAATTATCTTTTCGCTTTTTTGTAAGAAGCTAATATAAATGGATTTATATATATAAAAAGAAAACAATCCAACTGAAAAAAAAATTATGGAAGAATAGACTAAGTCCAATAGGACTCAATTATAATACACAAAACAACAGAAACAAACACTGATAAGTTGATACTCAAAGCAACAGAAACAAACACTGATAAGTTGATAATCAAAGCAACAGAAACAAACACTGACAAGTTGATACACACAGCAACCTATGCAAACACTCATAAGTTGATACGCACAGCAACCTATACAAACACTCATAAGTTGATACAGACAGCAACATATAAAAACAGTCATAAGTTGATACAGACATATACAAACACTGATAAGTTGATACACAAAGCAACAGAAACAAACACTCATAAGTTGATACACATAGCAACCTTTACAAACACTCATACTTTGATACACACAGCAACCTATACAAACAGTCATAAGTTGATAAACACAGCAACATATACAGACACTGATAAGTTTAACACACAGCAACCTATACAAACACTCATAAGTTGATACACACATCAACATATACAAACACTCATAAGTTGATACACACATTAACCTATACAAATACTGATAAGTTAATACACACAACAACCTATACACACGCTGATGATTCAATGAACACAGTAAAACACTACACACAGCAACATATACAAACATTGATAAGTCAATACACATAGATGAAAATGTACGAATAACCATGACAAATATGCCACCTTAAACATCAATGAATCATGCAACAAGCAAACGCAAGCAAATAATTCAAGAGGTTCAAGGTTAAGACATAAAGTCTAAATGATGTGGCAAAAATGACTTGTTTAATTGCACATATTATCGCCCTACACATATTCGCGCCGGTAACAATACAAATGGATTTCTGTCATATTCATGTCGTAGACTCATAGTCGTCTGCATATTCAGTTGCCGTCATCTACAACAATGTATGCAGAAGTTATCTGCATATTTTACAAGTCTCCTATAGCGGCAAAGATACCGACGACGAAACGTTACGAATTGTTGAACGTCTTCAAATTCATTAGCATCATTTAAAAGCAGATATATTTACAGCATGGACCAGACATGCACGTTTCGGGTACTTAACCCTCGTCAGTGATACTCAATCTAAACAATGTTATATGACCAAAGAGTGTGAAAGTTATGTCCAAAAAGTACTGAGAGACGTAGCAGGGTGGGTTAGATATGATGCTACAGGACCCACGTTTAAACCTTGTTACGACACCTGATTTTTATAATTATATCGTGGACAACTAAATGGACTTGTTGAGGGATGTCATGTAAAACTTTATTCCTTTACAGTAAGAACTGTCTAACAATGACAGACTTGGTTTATTTGAATATTTATCTTCAAACATATGCTGATTCTTCTTCATTTTTTCACATATTTTTTCTTCCTCGTGGAGAATTTGTACGTACACATGTATGACAATATATAGTAGAGTGATGTGAATAAACATATGCATCGGATAAGTATCAGTCATTCAGTCTCAAGTTTGAGAAGGTGAGGCAAAATCATAGAATTTCCATTTAGACAGTTCGAACCTCGGAATAAACAATATTCCGAAGTGAGACCAGGCTCCAGGAGAGAGTCAGCGCCTCCTGTTTGCATCTACCATCAGTCACAACAGTTCCATGAAAACTAAAATTTAATGATTTACTGTATATTATGATGTACATATAAGGTAAAGATGTATTGTTTGGTGATATTGAAAGTCATTCAATTGTTATTCAGAATGTCACTTATCATTCTCGAAATAGGGATCACATATGCTTTTATAAGTTCTCCGTAACGAACGAGCAACTTCCTCATTGATTATTTCACCCATTATGTAATATAACCCTGAACAAAAAGCGTACTTGCAAGCCGACTGGCTCTAATGATGAAATCGTCATATTTGGAACATGCTTTGGCGTACCGAATTAGCTGAGAAACAAAAATAAATACGCCATAAGCAGGAGAAGACTTAATGTTGCTGCTCTTGAAAGGAAAAGGAAGTTACGATTTTTGAATGTACATTTTTATCTTATGGGCAACATAGAAACATGCTACTTAGTGCTCCCTAGTAGCATTTACAACTGTCATTTTTCCTTTAAATCCGCAATAAAAGTCATAGACGTTATAATGTAGTTCAAATAGTAGGTTCGTATTGCTGCTCATGAACTATAAGTCCCTCCTAATTGTTTGGCTTAGATGCACCGTGCTTATTCTCTGTTACTAGATTTTGTTACATTTTATGATTATCTCCTCTATTTATAGTTCCATCCTTCGCTGACCTTCTGTAATAATCGTTGGACATTAGAAAAAAAACTCCCTGCAAATATTCAATAGGTGCATGGCATGTATATAAACTTTGACCTTTGAATGATTTTTTCCCGACTCCGTCTTCTTGATTGATGGGCTTACGTTCATATCTGACACGCAAGCATTTTGACGTAGTGAACTTTCTGTAGAAAGTTATATTTGTACCACAGCAGCCCGTTCAAAAAAAATCTTGCGAAAAATTTCAGGAATTTTCGTTACTTTGACCACTTATTTCTGCTTATAAACTAAAATCACAATTTTTTGTTTCTAACATTCTATTGAGATAGTAGAAATGGTTTTAAAAAAAAATACAAGTTAGTGAAATAAAATACCTTTTGATTAATGAGCAAAGCTACGAAAGTTCCTGAATTTTTTCGTAAGAATATGAAAATTCCCTGAATATTACATTAGTATTCGTCAGATACCTGCAAAAATGGGACATAACTTTGTATTTCGAAAACTCTGAGTTGTTGTAGTTGTCTTAATTAACCAACCTCCGGAGCATTCAATGTCTTAACTAACCAACGTCCGGAGTATTCAAACCAAGATTGAAAAGAAATACAACAACATATAAATTACCGAAATATCATCGGGGAAATAAAATGAATTTGAAGACGTAAGCTTCGTACCACTTGGTGAGTGTCACTGCTAGTGGACCAGGA
Organism: Pinctada imbricata; assembly: GCA_033119305.1. NCBI lineage: Eukaryota > Metazoa > Mollusca > Bivalvia > Pterioida > Pteriidae > Pinctada > Pinctada imbricata. The sequence continues at coordinate 12,415,458 of VSWD01000011.1, read as the reverse complement.
GACTCTGAGGGTACATGTAGCCAAGTCTGATCAACTTCAGTTGATCGTTTCTTCAAACTCAGTCAAAAATTTCTGTTCACACATTTTTCACGAAATTTCTAAAAAGTGGATCATGTAGCATAATATCCCACCAATCCTGCTACTTCTTAGCTTTTTTACATAACTTTCACAGACTTTGGTCATATTTCATTATTTAGATTCAGGATCACTAACGAGGGTTAAGTACCCGAAACGTGCATTTCTGGTCCATTTTGTAAATGTATCTGTTCTTACTAATACGGACGCGTTCCAACTCTATATCTTCTTGAAGAAAATTTCAAACCAATTTGAATGCACCAGACATGTGTTTCGAATATTAAATTCTCATCAGTGATGCTTCCAGCCAAAGTGCTTTTCATAAGACGCCCAAATTCATTTCATAAGCGCCCTCTGGTTTTATTTTCAGAATTTGAATTTGTGCATTTACTTTACAGAGAGTGCGCAGCTCCAAATTTCCTGTAGGTTCGATTAAATGATGCTATGAATTTGAAGACGTAATATTTGTTCCACTTGGGGAGGGCACATGAAGCGAAGTTTGATCAACTTCGGTTGATCGTTTCTTCAATGTCATTCGAAAATTTCTGTTCATAAAATTTTCACGAAATTTTTGAAAAGTGGGTCCTATAGCATCATATCCCACCAATCCTGTTACGTCTTTTGGTATTCTGGACATAACTTTTGGACTACAAGGTGTCATCATGGACATTTCTACTTTTCGCTCATTTCAAGCAGTTAGATCAGATAAATCAGAAGAGAAACAAACCGCCCTTTCATTAACGTAAGATTTGCAAACCAAGGTATTGATCCATTGATTCTTGGTTAAATTGTGAATCGCAAAACTGCCACAGAAAAAAATCCCACCATATTTCAAAAGAAAAGAAACTCCTTGTATTTCCTTTAGCTAAACACCAATAGTTGCATCTAAAATTTACAATCATAAACGATTCCTGTAGAGTATTGATTTAAGTAATCCCTCACTACATCCATTTCCTTGCAAATGTTCATCGGATTTCCACTTCTCTCCTTGTGGACCCGTAATAACTGGTGACCCTAGTAAAGTCAAAAACGACAATTTGAGAATATCTTTTTTTTTAAAAAGTGTCCCAAAAGAGAAAGTAAATCCTTTACGTGGAACCAAAATCTTAAAATTATCATTGAATCTTGTGAGGAACTTGCAAGACGTTTGGCTAAGAAAGAGGATGTACAGCTGGACACTCATTCCGAATCGATAAAATCAATCAGAGGGTTACTTTTATCTATGAGTTTACCACCTACAATCTACTGTGAACACCAGATTCGAGTCTTTAAAGACACTGATGTTATCACAGAGCTTACCTACCTCCAAAAACGCTATGTCATCACACCAGCAGACAAAGCCTCAAATAATTACACATTTACTTCTAAAAAGTACTTTTTCGACAGCCTTGTTAAAGAGCTGGGTTTAAATTCGACACCTGGAAATCCTACTTACACCCCAAAAAAACCTTCCTGACTCTGAGATAATAGATAACTACAAATCAGCTCTCGTTTCCTTCGCCTTTGATACAAAAACTTGAGATTTACCATACATATACTGTATACCTAAAAGGTTTGTTTGTTTGCTTTGGTTCCTGTTTTATCCTGATTTTGTATGCCTGTGATTTTCTGAATTATCGATTTTTTTACTGTGTATTGGGATATGGCCATTGTCCTTATTTGTCATAATAATGTCGAAGGGTTCCCTTTATACCATCTTGAAGAAAATTCCAAACCAATTTCCATGCACCAGACACGTGTTTCGAATATTAAATTCCTATCAGTGATGCTTCCAGCAGAGCCATCAAAAATAATTTCAGTAGCGTCCTCTTAAATTTTTAAAAGTTAGATTTGTATATTTAGATTACAGAGAGTGCGCGGCTCCACATTTCACAGTCTTTATGGTCGCGTCACACCTTACCGGATAGCGCGAACGGACGCATAACGGATGAAAAAATTGCCAAAATCCTTAGTCCGTTGATCGTCCGTTTGTAAAAAGTCAACAATGACAGTGCCCCAGGCTCTGGCGACTAGTTTTGAACGGACATGCACCGTACGAGTACCGGCTATCTACCGGAAAAGTAACGGACGTATAACGGACTTCACCGTACGAGAAAAGGAAAAGCAACGGATAAAACGGATCTGCAACGCATATGAACCGGACAAAACAGACATCCGTTACTCGTCCGTTGACCTCCGGTAGCTCCGTTTTATCCGTTTCGCGTCCGGTAGATGACCGTTCGTGACTCGAGTCTACCGGACATCAACGGACATCAAACGGATATAAACGGACACCTAACGGACACCTACCGGAGATGTAACGGACGAGTAACGGACAAAACGGATACCAGCGGACATGTAACGTGTAAGTAACGGATGCCTTAGTCCGTTCTGTCCGTTGACAAGTTTTGCGCATGCTCAAAACTTGCCAACGGACAGAACGGTCACCAACGGTCATCGCCGAACGAGTAACGGATAAAACGGAGATGTAACTGACGAATAACGGATGAGTAACGGGTTCGAAAGGACACCAACGGATTGAAAATTTTGCTATCCGTTACTCGTCCGTTCGCCTTATCCGGCTAGGTGTGACTGAGGTATTAACTATATCTCATTGTTTTGATTGAGGATCATTGACGAAGGTCAAGTACCCGAAACGTGCATGTCTAGTCCATGCTGAAAATGTATCTGTTTAATGATGTTACGCATTTGAAGACGTAACACTCGTAAAGTTTATATCTTTTTATTATTCTGAGGATGGGATGATGTTAGCAACAACTCATAATGCATGCATTCATATGATGAGTCTATATTGTACTAAAATCACGTTGCTTTCTAAAATCACGTTGCTTTAAAAAAGGACCTAAGTATAGAATCCCATCCAAGATAGATTTTGTCAAATGCCGTGAAGTGCTTACGGAAGCCTTAGATAATTATACGAAAATATGGTGTAAATCAGAAGGAGTCGAACCGCATGCTCTGAATGACTGGAAAAACCTCATTTTAGATATAACGGATATTCGAATAGATAACTTCCATAAAAACCCTCATCTTTTTCAAAATCCACGTTCCAAATCAGAAAGATATTTCAAATCCAAACTAAGTAAATTACATGAAAAATATGTCTTTGCACCAGCTGATAAAGCAGCCAACAACACCATTATCATTTGAAAACGTTACTACATATCAACTTTGATTTCGGAACTTTCGTCTACTAATACATATATCAAAAGCAATGAAAGTGCATCTAACATTTTTGGCAAGCATAACAGTGAACTGTCTTCATTCAATATCTCTGTTTCTAAATTGGATCTCCCAACACTATATTGCATACCGAAACTGCACAAGTCTCCTTACAAATTTCGATTTATTGCTAATTCTAGTAACTGCTCCACTACAATTTTGTCTAGAAATCTGACGTCAGCACTTACTGCTATTAAAGAACACATAACTAGATATTGTGAAACGGTTCTAAACAGGAACGATGTAAATTTATTTTGGTCTATTAAGAATTCAGGGGATGTGATTGAAAAAATGAAATCTGGAAATTTCCAAGCCAATACGATTTCTTCATACGACTTCTCTAATATGTACACCACACTTCCTCATGACAAAATTAATGATCGATTATCTAATCTCATTAAATGGTGTTTTGATCGAGAGCGAAAAACTTACATTTGTACATCTGAATCGAAGGGTTTCTTTTCCTCGACAGACTACAAATCATACAAATCATGGACATGTAGTGACCTGTGTAATGCCTTGGTTTTCCTCTTGGACAATATTTATGTTAGATTTGGTGAGGATCTATACAAGCAGGTTGTAGGAATTCCTATGGGTACTAACTGTGCGCCTCTTGTTGCAGATTTATTTTTATACACTTATGAAAAAGAATTTATCCAAAATCTTCAAAAGCAAAGAAAATTTGATGAGCTGAAATGTTTCAATAATACTTCTAGGTATCTGGATGATATTCTAACCATTGACAATCCTGCTTTTGAATTATATAAGAATGAAATTTATCCACAAGAATTAACCCTTAACAAGGCAAACCTTTCAAATACAGAAACACCCTTTTTGGACCTAAATATCAAAATTGTAAACGGAAAGATTCATACAAGTGTATATGACAAAAGGGATGATTTTGGATTCAACATTGTAAATTTCCCTTGGCTTGACGGTGATGTTCCAAGATTACCGTCATACGGCATTTACATAATGTCGAAGGGTTCCAACTCTCTACCTTCTTGAAGAAAATTCCAAATCAATTTACATGCACCAGACACGTGTTTCGAATATTAAATTCTCATCAGTGATGCTTTGGGCGGCGCCAACATAAATAGTTTCAGTAGCGCCCTCTTTAATCTTTAGAAGTTAGATTTTTACATTTACATTACAGAGAGCGCGCGGCTCCAAATTTCCTGTAGGGTCGATTCAGTAGCATATCCAAATAAAATCTGTGTTCAAAATAGCATTGGAGGGATACATATCACAGCTCATCCGGTACGCCAGAGCATGTACTGATATTTTGGATTTTCACAGTAGAAATTTACAAATTACCAAAAAACTTTTAGGTCAAGGTTTCCGCTTTCATAAACTAGTTAAGACTTTCTGGAAATTTTACAAAAATTACAGTCAACTTCTTTTAAAATTCGGATCTATACATGCAACAGAGTACATTACTATGGGTATTACACAACCTGTCTTTAATGGTGATATGATAAACAAAATAAAGAGGATCAAAGGTAGGCAGCATAACCATCGAAAATGCGTCCGAATCATCAAACGCCTTTTATACCGTGGATATGATCCTAATGTCACCAGACGGACACTAGGCTTGGTACTTGACCAATCTACAGTCTTGTACAAGCGCATCCTTGAGACTTGCACTCTGACTGACTGTGACGACGGGACTCCATAACGGGCCCTGTCCAAACCTCTTTAGAGAAGACAGGGCCCCGACCACCTGTCCTCTCTGAATGTCAGTCGGACTCCTCGGGTGATTGCATACATGAGCTCGCTACAGCCGGCAGAGCACGGACTGTATAACGCATGCACTCTTTTTATATCCATTTACATATTCATCTGTGTCTCTGGGGCCTCTGCGTTTTGCGGTCTTGTTTGTGTGATGTCATCTTACAGTGAGGAGGTTGTTTTACACCACAATTATACGTTCTTCGAGACCTCTGGGTAATTGGAGAAGTGAGATGGTTGTACGCACGTAATCCAGGATAACCACACCATTTGCTACTTGCGTGACAGATGGCCGTCCAAAGTCGGCACCGGTTACCCATTGGTCTCGTCGGTTTATGTGTAGTCTTTTGTGTTTGATGTTTACATGTCGTGTGTCTCTTTTCCGTCTCGTGCTGTACTCGTCTTTTGTGTTTTTGCATCGGGTGTTTTGGTGTTTTACTGTTGATGCTGCAACGGGGTCTTGTTGGAGATCTCCTCCCTTCTTTTTCTGTGTCATATCAATGTTGCAGCCGGAGCATGTCAAACATTGGATACCTTCGTTGAGACAGTGTCGATAAAAAGCGGAAGAGAAGTAGAGAAATACTGGACCTAGATAATAGATTTATTTAGAACATTGGTTCTTTCACATAGTCCATGTTCACGTACTGTGGGATTTTGAGGGTGCACTACGCAATAAATTAAGCCAAGAGGGTTACGAGTTGGAAAATTTCAATTTCTTTCATTAACGGGAGCTAAAATCGTCCATTCAGCTTGATGCTGAGGAAATGTAATTTTCATACTTTCAAACCTTTTGCCTTCCTAGTTCTTTTTTTTTTCTTTTACAGTCCTGTCGGTGCGACGCTGACATTTTGAAGTTACCTTACTCATATTTACGTCTAGTCTATGCTTAAATTGCGTTCTGATTTTCATTTATTCATGGTTAATTTATGTAAAGCACCAGAGAAGACTCAATGATTCAATTTATTCCGGACAAGTTTTTTTCTTCACAAAACTGCACAACTTAACGTAGGCAGCTCATTGAAGTAGGCCTATCTTGATGCATCATCCAATGTTTCTTATTTTCACTGAATGTCCCCTCTGTATTATCGTATTATTACATAACCATTTTTTCCTCATATATCACACATATAATGTCAGTTTAGAACAATGTGAATAAGAGGAAACATATTATGACGTAACAATGAAAACAGCCACCGGAGCAAATCATTCACAGGAAATGAAGTCGAAAATGTCCGATATTGACAGTAATATTTTATCTATAAAAATGATTTCATATGATGTTTGAATTAATTCAATAAACTCGCAAAGGCTGACGGACGAAAATGAGAGCATGGCACGATATGGAAAAAATTGTGAATCGTTATCTATCTAGCTTTGACAAACAGAATTTTTTTCCCGTTTTGTTTGAAAAGGAATATATATGATTCTAAATTATATGTAGGATTGAAACATGCAGTTTTTCATACAGTTTCCAACTCTTATAAAAATGGAATTATGTATAACGTTACTAACAACTGCCATAACAAATATAAAAGATGCCTAGTTTTGATGCATTTTATTTGTATTTCCCTTGAACTCCTTATCACAAAAATGGAATTATTTGTTCAACTAAGAGAGCTGACAGGATAACATGGATACTTACAGTTTTTATGTTTCTCTGCTCATTACTTTGATGTAAATATTTGTACATTTTTTTTAACGTTTTTCCAATTATTGGTTTTCCAGTTTGCCATATCGATCGAGAGGGCGTTTTTTATTTCGATCCATGAGATGGGAGGTTGGTTAGATATATAGTATGCCCTGTACTAGGATGTGTTAAATACTGACTATTAGGTAGTTAGAACATTGATTCTTTATCAAGTAGTTTCTCTTGGTATCACCGCCAATGGTAAATAACCTTACATAGCACTGGTCATTATCAGACTCTCATCTTGAGCGAGCTTGGTATTACAGTACGATGAGACTGCAATAAAAACATCGGTGATTGCAGCCACTGAAGCTTTATTAGATTAGTCGTGTATCATATAAGATCCCAATATTCCTGGTCCCTAGTGTTTTTATTGAAGATTAACTGATATATTGGGGTATGTTGAGACTGAGGAAGTACGACAGGAGGAGTTATAGCCTGGAGGGAGAGGACAGACACGTGATACCGTGGACAAGGTAGGGAACTACTCTCTGAGTCTAATTTGTTTTTTCAGTTTTACAAAAATTCTATTTTCTACCCAAAATATAGAGATGACACTCATATCAATCGAAAGGTCATTTAAAATACAAATGTACTACTCTTTATGTTTTCTTAAGTTTCTAAATTTATTCACGTGATGAATGTTCAAACTCAGTCATCCAGAATGGATGTTATTGTACAAAAGGTTGTCAGGTGGTATTTTTTTGTAGGATCCAATTAAAGGAGTACTGCAAAATGTTACAATTGTAGACAAAAATGTATCTTATTCTATCATTCCTATATGCAAAAAAATAATCAAATTTAAATTAATTTTCGGTGACATGACTCTTAGTATTATCGATGTGTCGATTGATTTTCATAATTAGAAATATTTTAATGCAAATATTACATTTATTAAGACTGTATGCACCTGTTGTAAAAATCAATGCACTAATGAGGATAATTATACACAACAAAACAGGACAAGGTTATCACCGATATTATATTCAGGGAGGTCAATTTGTATATCTTGGCACATTAGGTCATGCTCACAGCTTTAATGAATATATAATGATTATCGAAATAGCTGGTTTACACATATAAATGAGGTTAAAAATATCATAACGATGAAAGTATATTTGAGTGTTGCAATGTGAAATTGTGTAAAGAATTTTGGGAAAAATACACATTGCACTCACATTTCGGAATACACGATGTATGATGATTTTGAAAATTTCCGATTATTGCCTCATTAATATTCTCAATTCTATTTTTATTTCACAACTTCAAGGAAAGATATTATAATATGAAAGTCTTTACATATCATATAAAGGAAAAAACAGCCAACTCGTCCTTTAATGCCTTTATCTTAAGATATAACTTCTGTTAGCTCTATGACCTGTAACTGTTGGTCAGATGTTGTGAATATTGGTTTAATTCGTAAAAAGGCTGCCAATAGCCTGAATTTTAAAAATGTGTATAGAAAACGTCTTGTGCACAAGTTTTCATGGTCATACTTTCGTACGATATAAACACTTATTCGAAACATTATAAGGTCATGCTAGTATATTTAAAATAAATGACAAGCAGGTACAAGTTTTCATGGTCATACTTTCGTACGATATAAACACTTATTCGAAACATTATAAGGTCATGCTAGTATATCTAAAATAATGACAAGCAGGTAAACCGATCTGAAATTGTTTTCTGGATTTCCTTCTTATTCAGTAATAAACATTTGTTTGTACTGAATAAAAAACCTCAATAATTTAGATATGTAAAATTATCCATTATGAATCTTTTTACAAAACAACAAACCAATTAGGTTTCAGACTCGGATAACTCTCATAGTTGAGTCAAATTGGGAGACGAAAACGTGAAGGCATACATGTACACGCGTCCGTCTTTCACTCTCGTCGATATGTCTGTCAACACACTCGTTCTAGCCCAATTGAGGTTTTACTGGAATTGTTCATTCCCATGCAAGAATGTTGCCGTCATCTGTGCCTCTGTATGTCTGTCCGTCAATGATATCTTTGATATACATTTCAAGTACAAAAGGTAAGCACCATAGATGTTTTTCATACCATGTGTACGTTACAGAATTGATAACGTCTCTATAGCAGACCTCATCTGCTTATCTTACCGTCACAGACGATATTCTTCTTTAAATTTCATTCGAAGGGAAAGTTGAAAGTTAACATACTCTTGGATAAAAATGTTGATTAATTCAACTTAGAATTCAATATTCACATAAATAAATGGGAATAATTATATACCAAAAATTAAAGATATCGGATTTTTCATCTGGGAAAAAAACAATATATAAAAATAAATTTGATCTTGACAACAAAGGAAAATTGCTTCACACAGAAATATTTTTTAATGAAATATCGAATCTCGTATCATATATCAAAATCGTTTCGAATGTAAATTGAATTCCTGCATTTAGGTGAATAAAAGACTTGTTACTTGGTTCTTAGAATAGTAAAAATAAAATCTATAGACAACATACAATAATGCATAGTGGATAGTCATAACCAATAAAATGACCATTGTTACTGTAATATCATTATTCTCTGTTTGATTTACACCAGATAGCGGCATTGAAACTTCATAGATACATGAACGACTGTATGATTTATTATACTCCATGGACTCTATCAGAAATTGCTGTTACCGATGTCCACGACGAACTATGATCAAATTTTCCTTATTCTATTATGTCTGATTTCTGCATAGACAAGAGTCAAAAGCTTTCTCTTTATTAGATGGTTTTTCGCGTCTGAATTTAACGTGGAGACTTATTAGTCTTTTGGATACCATTAAAATGCCTCGAAATAGAACTCCTCTCACGTTTTTAACTGATATGATTGTTTTATTCAAGTCTGGCACTTGGTCTATATGTTATGATGAGATGATTTGATTTTACGGAGAAACTATAAACCACTGAACTTTTGATGGAATAGATTTATCAGAAATAGATTATAGCCGTAATTTTATCAGTTGGAGAGCATTATTCAGTTTGTCGTCACTGTTTCTAATACAATGTATAACATCTCGACATTATTACATACGAAGAAATAATAGAAATGAACATGTGTTCTTGTGTACGTTGTATCTGAAATGCTTTAAGGGGATATCTTTGTTTCTCGATAAGTAGGAGATTTGTGCGCAAAAACTGAGATGACTTCATGATTTGATATGTATATAAAGTCAGTTTAACACTGTCCTCATGTCTTTTAAGTGTTTTCCTACATGTTTCAACATTTGTTGTTGATCGCTGCAGAGCTCTCTTTTGTCTCCATCTATCATTACTCCCCCAACTGTAGGACACATATTGCTTCGCGTCCGCACGTCTGTCTGTCCGTCCATTTACCACAAGCCGTATCAAGGCCGTATCTCCGATCGCTTTCATATTTATTGACCAAGATGTTTAACTATGCCTAGATCGAGTGACCAAGGTCGAAGTCACTTAATGCCCGCGCAGCTAACTTCAGAAATCGGAAAATTGAAGTTTGCTAACTTTGTACTTTGCGATTAAAATTGACATAGGGGATAGATCTCGAACTCTCATAACTAACGGTGGATGATATGTGTACCTACGACTAATACTACGCTCACAGTAAAAGAAATAATTTTAGATAGGGAGTTTTCTATGTTAATTTTTGCGCGATGTCGCCGATGTTTAACACTGAGTCTATGGAGAACAGTTGACGACGTCACGCTTAAACATAGAAATCTCCCCATTTAAAATTATTTGCTTTCAATGTGAGAATAGTATTGGTTGTACAGACATATATCACACACCGTTAGTTAGAAGAGTTTGAGATCAATCTCCCTATATAAATTTTAATCGGAAAATATGCCGACAAAGTAAAGAAAACTTCAATTTTCCGATTTCTGAAGTGAGCTACGCGGACAGGAGTACTTTTTTTATAATGATATTGTTAATGCTTATGTTGTACCGGATATATGTCCAATCATTTTCGTATTTTAGCATGCTGTTGCACCTTATCAACCTTGACCAAATTTCATTAAGTATACATAGTCTTATAGGGATGTGGATACATTTCCAAGTACCTTACCAGTTGTACAAATTACCATACTTCACAATGGAGATGGTATAGCCATGCATGATTGTACAACGGATACATGTACCATCGATATCAATTGTTACACGTACTCAAATTCATATCATCATTTAAGAACAGATAAATTTGCAGCATACACCTTACATGCACGTTTCGAGTACTTAACCAAGCAATCCTGAAACTTCCAATCGATTTGTTAATGTTTTCGGAAAAAAAAGAGGAAATCATAATAGGTAATTACGTCACTGATTTCCCTGCGTCAGATCTTTGTACCATAGAACAATATGATTAAAACAAACATCCAATACTCCATTGTGTCTGTGTTTGCTTGATTATAAGAAGTAAATGAATTATATTTGATTTTCCTCTGATACTTTATGGCAGCATAGTTTAGTGTAGACAACCTCAAAGGAAACAAACTCAGTTGTATGGAATTGCAAAGTTCAGGATGAAAAACCAATTTCCCATTGATCCCACCCACAACAAGCTATTTAAAACAAATGCTCTATGTGAAGAAGACAAAGGTGTGACATTATGTATTGGTCGCGTGACATGTGACGTAAGAAAACTTATTATTTGAGGGGTACGGTGTACTAGCTGATGATGAAACATTGTGGCGAGACGTTTCATACGACAGTAAAAACCACGTGGGTATACACGGTATATGATAGGATAATTGTGGATTCCCATTGTGATGTGTGGGTTATTTTTTATTGAATGAAATGATTTCTTAAGTGCTATTGATCTTTAGTGTCTATTTCTGGATGGTTAAATTTGATTTTAGTCCTTCCAACGTAAGTTTTTATTGTTGGGGGATTTTTCACATCTATTTATGGAAAGTTTCTTCTATATATATACTATCAGAATCAAAACAAATACATAGAAACCTATGTATTACGAGGTTTTATCTGAATGCGATTAATTGATGTGGGGTTTGATAATTACTTTAATTGGAAATAAAATGAAAAGAAAGTACCGTTTAGAAAGGAATGAACGTATATTATTCCCTTTTTACAGGTTCTGTCTCGGTAAATAAGCGTTGACTTTGTGGGCATCCTGGTCCCACCTCTAGCTTGCTAGGGGTCCGTGGATGATCAATTTGATGCTCTATTGTGCGTGCTGTTGAGATTGTCGTCAGGATCTTCTTTAACCTCATTTGATGTGTAGAAGAATGTGAGTTATGTCATCCCCATGCTTTAGAAAATTCGTAACAAAATTCTTTATTGGTATTATAGGGCATTAATTAATTTTCAAACACTGTACGTCCCTTTCTATCCGATTAGTTTTGATGACTGTGCGTAGGATGGCCAGGATTAATTACCACGCCATTTGCTTTGAATGTAGCAGAGTGCTTTCTAGAAACATTGAACACAGGACAATGTTGAATCTATACAGCGCCTGCAATAATTCTTTTAAATTCTACCACCTAAAATGAATTCCGATATGATCCTAATGTGACCAGACGGACACTAGGCTTGCTACTGGACCAATCTACAGTCTTGTACCAGCGCATTCTTAAAAACTTGCAGTCTGACTGACTGTGACGACAGCACTCCATGACGGGCCCTGTACAAACTTCTTCAGAGAAGACAGGGTCCCGATCACCTGTCCTCTCTGAATGTCGGTCAGGACTCCTCGGTTGATAACATACATGAGCTCGTTACAGCCGACAGAGCACGGACTGTATTACGAACGCCCTCTTTTTATATCCATTTACATAATCATCTTGGGTCCCTGCGTTTTGTGGTCTTATTTGTGTGTGGTCATCTAACAGTGAGGAGGATGCTTTTACATCACAATTGACGTTCTTCGAGATCTATTGTTCATGGGAACAGTGGGAGGGTTGTGCGCACGTAACCCAGGATAACCACACCCTCTGCTACTTGCATGGCAGATGGCCGTCCTAAGTCGGCACCGGTTGCAAGCGCGGATCTAGGGGGGGATTTTCGGAACATTGCTAAACTTTTATTATTAATATACATATTTCATAAGATTAAGTCCCAATTCCCCTCTTAATATTTGAAAAATATATCATGAATTTGTATCGGAAATCTTTCATTTTGATAATATTTCAATTTTTGTCTCAGGCTTGCTTCCGCTCGCCAGAATTATAACATACAAGTACTTTATTTTTAAATGATGCTGCGCTTTCAACACATATACATGATACATAGGTCAATAAACTAGGGACACTAAGGAAACGAAAAGAAACTGAAAAAGACACGAATAGTGGATTTTATTGCAATTCATGGGAAAAAAATTCGCCGGCTCGCTATTTGATGTATTTACATATTAGAACTGACAATCAATTAATCAATTACTATGATGTGAAAATTCAAAATCTTAAGCTATTTGCTCGCCATTGCTCTCCAGTCACCTGTTATATTAATAATGAGAGACAGAACTGACATTCAGTCAATCAATAACTTTATTTTCTTGCGTTTGCGTTGGGTTTTTTTGGGGTTTTTTTTTTTCTGTTTTTTGCTCTTAAAAAAATTCGGAATTTAGGACCCCCTCTGATAAAAATTCCTGGATCCGCACATGTGCTGTCCATTGGTCTCGTTGGTTTATGTATGGTCTTTTCTGTTTAATGTTTCTCTGGCGTCAGTTGGTGTTCCTTGTCTGTTCTGTGTTGTAACCGAGTGTTTTGGGAGATCCACTCCTTTCTTCCGTCACAAAGGATCTCTGTGGAGATGGTTTATATTATAGTGTTAACGTTTAAAAGAAAGGAGGGGATCTCCAACAACACTAGGTTGCAGCACCCACAGCAAAATCCCAAAACACCCATGCAAAAAACACAGAACAGATACCCACAGAAAGAGACGCAAAAGGGACAAGGAACACCAACTCACAACATAGAAACATGAAACATAAAAGACTACACATAAACCAACGAGACCAATGGGCAACCGGTGCCGACTTAGGACGGCCATCTGCCACGTAAATAGCAGACGGTGTGGTTATCCTGGATTACGTGCGCACAACCCTCCCACTATTCCGATTTCCCAGAGGTCTCGAAGAACGCACAATTATGGTGTAAAACAACCTCCTCACTGTTAGGTGACCACACACAAACAAGACCGTAAAACACAGGGGTCCAAGCAACACAGATGAATATGTAAATGGATATAAAAAGAGGACGTGCGTAATACAGTCCGTGCTCTGCCGGCTGTAGCGAGCTCATATATGTTATCACCCGAGGAGTCCGACTGACATTCAGAGAGGACAGGTGGTCGGGGCCCTGTCTTCTCTAAAGAGGTTTGGACAGGGCCCGTCATGGAGTCCCGTCGTCACAGTCAGTCAGAGTGCAAGTCTTAAGAATGCGCTCGTACAAGACTGTATATTGGTCAAGTACCAAGCTTAGTGTCCGTCTGTTGACATTAGGATCATATCCACGGTATAAAAGGCGTTTGATGACTCTGACGCATTTCGATACATATGCTGTCTACCTTTGATCCTTCTTATTTTGTTAATTATGTCACCATAAAATGCAGGTTGTGAAATACCCAAAGTAATATACTCCGTTGCTTGTATGGGTCCGAATTTCAAAAGAAGTTGATCATAATTTTTGTAAAATTTCCAGAAAGTCTTTACTAGTTTGTGAAAGCGAAAACCTTGACCTAAAAGTTTCTTTGTAATTTGTAGATTTCTATTATGAAAATACCAATTCTCTGTAAGGACAAATATTGGCTGGCCACGGCATGTCATGGATTTTGCTGATTTTTTCTACAAATGGTACCTTTGGTACATAGACAAGGAAATTTACCTATTTCGGACAATGTAATTGTCGGTTGCCACGGAAACTAAGTCAGTCTATTTTTAGCCCTCACAAGACTGTGGAGTAAGCTATATTTGGACAATGTGTTGCCTTGGAAACGACCTTAAAAGCTTAACGACTTTGACATATGTGACTCTTTAAAACTTTTTTTGAGATATTTCTTCTATAATAGATACAACAGCAAAGCAAAATCAGGCATAAAAACAAGGCATTTTTTTTTCGCAATTTTACTGCAAGATTGAGCATTTTTTATCAAAGATAACTCTGGCAGGTTTAATAATTTTGTTTCGTTTTGTCGAAATGAAATAAATATAATCTGATTAACAAAATTAGGAAGAAAACTCGATGGGAATTTTACCATTTTCCTCATATTTGCATAATAAGACTAGGAAACATCCATCTTTGTCTGGCGTTCATTGCAAATCATTTGCAATGAACGCCAGAGAAGCAAAGATGGATTTTACCTTGTCTCTTTATACATTGTCGTTTTTAAACTTGATAAAGGCCAAGTGGCCGAAAACTTGTGAATTTGAGTGTTTGTGTTTTTATTTGTATCATCCCTTCCCTCTGGAAGAAATATTTCAAACTACTTAACTCAGTAGTTTTTCAGTCTCATTGTCCTCAAATAGATGTCGATGAAGCTCGAGCTTGCTCTTGAATAGTGTATCAATTGCGATATGAAAGAAAGGAGGGGATCTCCAACAAGACCCGGTTTCAGCACCAACAGCAAAACATCAAAACATCCCAAAGTTAAGAAGAGAAGATACACACAACAAGAGACACAAAAGGGACAAGGAACATCAAACACGACATCAAAACGCCATAGATGGGGAACGAAGGGTTGTTATTAGACATTTAACATAAGGAAAGATAAATTTGTAATTTTCCTCAAAAAGATAAAATGAGATCTAAACATGTTCAATTATTGTGCATTATAAATGTCATCGATTTGGTTCTAGTGGTAACGGTGTTCGAAGCAATTGTTCTAACCTATAATTTCTAAATGGAACATCCAGCTTTAACAATAACTGACAGTAATGAAATAGACTATTGTCATATGGACAATATATGTCGACACTTGGATATAAAATTATACCAAGACCCACTCAATGAAAACCTCATAAAATTATTGTCCGAGTTAAAACTAACAATTAATTCAGAATGACAAAGGATTCCGATGTAAAACTAAGAGAAAAGCTTTCAATTCAAATGAAAGAAGTCATAATCACTTCATAAAAAATTCAAAAATATTGTTTCAAAACTATAAAAGTTCAGAACATGACCAAATATGAGATATGTATAAAGCAAAGAAAAAGAAGAATAAAGAATAATAACATGGTAAATAGATAATAATTTGAGTCAAATAATGTTTTAATGAAGAAAGGTCTTACACTTCAAAGTTGATTAAAAAGTGTTCGATTTGACTCATATGTTGACTTGCCAAGCATTGTCCCTGTTGTGTCAATAACATCTTCAAGGTCGGTTGGAATAGTGCTCGTCTAAATATGTGAAGATTGTGTTGGTTGTACTATGATAAGTATGGTATTTATAGAAAATGATGTGATGATTATACGGTAATCAATTACTTCCAATGACAAAAAAAAAAGATAACACATTATGCGTATAATAATGCATTGTTTACTTAGAAAACCAGATATAAGACAAACACACTTTAACGATAAGACTTATAGCAATCTTTAAAATATATAGATTATGAAATCGAATCTTTGAACATTGATTTCTTGTACATGAGCATAGAATAAAAAGGAAAATACCAAGTATTAAATCGATGGAACATTCTTTGTAACATCTTT
This sequence comes from Pinctada imbricata, assembly GCA_033119305.1. Lineage (NCBI taxonomy): Eukaryota > Metazoa > Mollusca > Bivalvia > Pterioida > Pteriidae > Pinctada > Pinctada imbricata. The sequence goes on along the minus strand of VSWD01000011.1, from coordinate 12,399,078 downwards.
CTTTACTATCGATAATCTAATACAAAATAAAAGAAATTTTTATCTCATTCATATGTTTAACATAAAAATAAGTGTTTTAATTGTCCCCCGCGGGGACATCGGTCATGAAAACTTTTACCTCGTCCTTAACTTTTGAATGGGAGTTCGCTTCTTTTCATGTGGCTGGAGTTTTTGTTTGTTTGCTTTGGTTCCTGTTTTATCCAGATTTTATATGCCTTCGGTTTATGATTTTCTGAATTATAGATTTTGTGCTGTATATAGGGATATGGTCAATGTCCATATTTGTCATTTCATATTTCACATGTGTATTCCTTGTGACAAGACCTTTCCAGGTATACCAAAATTTTTGACCTTGTGAGCTTGACCTTGAAGTTTGAACAAATTTTCAGAAACTTTAACCTTGATCATAACTTTTAAATGGAAAGTCATAGGCCTTTAACATTTCACATGTGTATTCATTGTGACAAGACCTTTCCAAAGATTCCAAAACGTTTGACCTTGTGCCCTTGGAATTTGAACTACTTTTCAAAAACGTTAACCTTGACCATAACTTTTGAATGTAAAGTGATAGCGCTTCCATATTTCAAATGTGTATTCATTGTGACAAGACATTTTTTTTGGATTCCAAAGACAATTGACCCTTTGACCTTGACCTTGGAGTTTAACCTCCTTTTCCAAAAACTCGAACCATGACTATAACTTTTGAATGGTTAGTGAATATGCTTTCATATTTCACACGTGTATTCCTTGTGACGAGACCTATCCGTCTGTAACAACATTCTGACCTTGTGACCTCGTCCTTAGAGATTGACCCGCATGTAAAAACTTCAACATCGACCATACATTTTGGATGGTAATGATAGGGCTTTCATATTTCACATGTGCATTCGTTTGCGCAAGACCTTTCCCTTGGTAGTAATGTTTGGACCTTTTGACATTTTCTTGGAGTTTAATCTTTTGATTATTTAGAACTTTGATAGTACATGAGATATATTATGAAAATTTGAAAATAGTGTGGGGGTGTATGTAAGCATTTCTTTAAAGACAAACACCCACAAGCAGGGGACCACAATTCCTTGAATTTGATCTTTTGTTTTAGTATTGATTAGGGTATGCAACACACAGCTAGTGAATTTATCGTAGATCATGCCATAAATGCACTTGTTGTGCAACTTTGAGAGCTAGGCGTATTTCAGATAAGCTTCTCAGTCAGGAATTGTTTGTGACCGACTAACATCGTCACTGAGGAAGTTCTACGGTCGATATGGGGAACTCGTCATACACTATGATGTCCCACTCTCCAGAATGGTGGATAATATTCTGTCATAGACCATTTGGACCATCCAACCAAAGATTCTACTCTATGTCTTCCGAAATGGAAGTAACTGGATGTGACTGTTCTACCGAATTAAAGTGGCAGGGTGTTGCATGCAAGCAGGAGATGCTTACTCTTCCTTGGCACCTGGTCTCACTCCCATATCGGGAGTTCGCTTCTTTTCATCTGGTAGAGGATTTTGTTTATTTGCTTTGGTTCCTGTTTTATCCTGATTGTGTATGCCTTCGGTTTCTGATTTTCTGAATTATCGATTTTGTGCTGTATACAGGGATATGGTCATTATCCATATTTGTCATTTCACACTTTCCGTGCATCTTTCACACTCTTTGGTCCCTATTAGATTGTTTAGATTAAAGGCCGACGGGGGACTATATAAGGGGACAGGTAAATTTTTGTCATTTCCTCACTGACCGCTATAGGGTTAACATCTCTTATTGGTATCTGATTGGTTCCCTTAATCCTTTTACTCCTATCAATTTTTGATTGACAGCTTAAAACAGATGAGACTCGGGTATCTCATTAGCATAATAAAGGATTACCTGTCGTTTTGTCGTTGATGTAACTCGCCGCTCGCAGACGGCGTTATCTTCAAAGACGGTATGCCACGCCTATCAAGCTTATGTCACTTAATAGGTATACCTATTAACGACCGGGTGGTTCCCAAGGATCACTTACGAGAGTTAAGTACCCAAAACGTGCATGTTTATCTGTTCTTAAATAATGCTATTAAATTGAAAGAGTGTAACATTTATTCCTTATATATACACCACAAGTTGTCTATTTCAGTCTTGTTTTCTGAATCGCATTTTTCTAGATAAAAAGGTGATATAAAATTCAGCTCGACGTGGGTTCAGTTTGCAGGTTGGAACATCCGTCGCAGCATCTTTCTTAGATACGTCACGAGCGATTTCATTCGAGATACTAGCATCGTTCCTTTCAATTGTTTCATGACAATTACATTGTATGTGTATAGATGTAAGTATGAAATGTGTTCACATTTTTTATGCAGCTTGTAGACAGGGTCTTGATATAATGGTCGACCTTACCAGAAATGAAATTTGGAGTTTGCCTTTATTGGTAATCGGAGACAAAAATTGGGTACTCAACCCTCGTCAGTGATCCTTAATCTTAACAATGTAAAAAAACAGATCAATTTGCAGCATGGACCAGACATGCACGTTTCGGGTACTGATCCTCAGTCTAATTAATTTAGTATGATCGAAATTGGCAACAAGTGCTCTCGGGGACTCCTGGTCCAAAAAGTGTGAAATTGACAATTTTGGATAACGACCATATACCTGTATACAGCAAGAAGTCGATAATTCAGAAACCGAAGGCATACAAAGTCAGGGCAAAACAGGAACCAAGGCAAACGTCTTGCTCAACGTCTTGCATATTCCTCACATGATAATTTTGATACTACTTGTCGTTCTTGACTATACTAAGGTCACCAGTAATAACGTGTCCACAAGGAGAGTAGTTGAAATCCGATGAAGAACATTCGCAAGGAAGTGGATGTAGTGAGGGATTACTTAAATCAATACAATGCAAGAATCGTTTGTAATTGTAAATTTTAGATGCAACTGTTGGTGTGTAGCTATAGGAAATACAAGGAGTTTCTTTTCTTTTGAAATATGGTGGGATTTTTTTCTGTGACAGTTTTATGATTCAAAATTTGACCAAGATTCAATTTATCAATACTTTGTTTGCAAATCTTACTTTGATGAAAGGACGGTTTGTTTTCTCCTCTGATTTATCTGATCTAACTGCTTGAAATAAACGAAAAGTAGAAATGTCCAAGATGACTCCTTGTAGTCTGTTTTCTGGGGGAACATGTAACGGTTAATGTGAGTTCCTTCGGTATATCGGTAAACGTGAGGTCCAAAAGTGTATATCGGTATCGTGTATCGGTAAATGTGAGGTCCAAAAGTTATTTTGTCCAAAATTGTACCGAAAGACGTAGCAGGATGGGTGGATTATGATGCTATAGGACCCACGTTTTAGAAATTTCAAGAAAGTTTGATAACATAAATATTCAATGCGTTGAAGAAACGATCAACCGAAGTTGATCAAACTTGGCTTCATGTGCCCTCGGGGACTCCTAGTCCACCAGCAGTGACACAACCAAGTGGTACAAATGCTAAACGTGTTCAAATTCAATAGAACAGCCTTCATAACAAACACAGGCTTGTTTCAGATTATGAAGCCAATGGTACTTTCTAAGTTTAACAGTTTTAAGTTAAAAAAAAAATTCAGTATGGCCGATAACCCCTCGTTTAATTTCTACGTTAAAGTATTAATGTTGTTATAAGTGAGCGGTCCGAGAATTCATGAATGGCCTATTCAGAAGCCTAAATGAATGAAAAAGATGTGGTAAATTTGTTTCAAATAGATAGAAACAAAAGAATACAGCATATACTGAATACTAAGAGGGGAGTATATTTATCCTTTGATATATTTTGTTTTGTGGTTGATAATTTTGTCTACATAGTTAAACTATGGCGCGGAATGTTTATCAAAATTATACAATTTTTTAGAGGCAGAATTCGATTTTTGCTTAGGCAATAATTTTTCTGCCTAGACTAAATTTGAATTGTGCATAGGAAATAGAACCGATGTATTTTTGCTTAGGCATATATCAACTCCATGTTAACCAATCATCATGCATGTTACACAGATGCGTTGATGCACTGCAGGGTGAAACTACGCAGATTCGCCCCCCCCCCCCCGAAAAAAACTATTTCATGCCTCCAGAATAAAAGATTCGGGGGGTACATAGTTTTTGGCCTGTCCGTCTGTTTGTCCGAAAAACTTTAACATTTTCCATTCCTTTGAATGGAAAGTGATAGAGCTTTCATATTTCACATGTGTATTTCTTTTGAAAAGACCTTTCCGTTGACACCAAAATTTTTGACCGTGTGACCTTGACCTTTGACCTACTTTTCAAAAACTTTAACATTGGGCATAACTTTTGAATGGTAAGTAATCGGGCCTTCATATTTCACATGCGTATTCATTGTGATAAGACCTTTCTATTGATACCAAAATTTATGAACTCGTGACCTTGACCTTTGAACCAATAGCTATTTTCAATAACTTTAAAATTGGGCATAACTTGTGAACGGTTAAATAATGAGTGATAGGGCTTTCATATTTCACATGTGTATTTGTTATGACAAGACCTTTCTATTGATACCACAATTCTTTTCCTTGACCTTGATCTGTGACCTACTTTGCAAAAACTTTAACATTTTAACATAAGTATTCCTTGTCACAAGATTTTTCCATCGATTCCAAACATTTCTAACCTAGTGACCATGACCTTGACCTTTTACATACTTAACAGAAAATGGTGTTTATACTAACAAATGCCACCGGGGGCATTCGAGTTTTACAAACATAGGCTTTATTCATATCCATCCTTGTGCGTGTTATTCATATAAAATTGCTGATCAAGGAAATTTTACATTGCTGTACCGCACACACTGGGCATGCGGTACTGTAATGTGAATTTCCTCCTCCTCTAGGAGAACCACTTCTTTTGAAGTGTATCTGTCGTGGAACACCTAACCTAGCTCTAACTACCTAGATTTTATAGACGTTTAATGTAAGAAATCGATTGAAACTGCAAGAGCATTATCTATTAGAATGTAAAAATTTCGAGCAAATAAGAAACTCAACACTCCTTAGTCTGAACATTAATCTGAATATTGAAACGCTTCTGAAAGGATGTCTCCTTTATAGTGATGAACTAATTGAGCTAATAATTTTAGCAGTTCACAACTTCATCAAAATAAGTAACGGTTTGACTAAACTATAACTAAAACGTAATACAACTAACACAAAATTTAATCAACATTTTGATTAACATCTATACTAAACATCACTCTATATTTATGTACATCTTCATTTTCATACATTTTTTTCTGTTCTCATTCTACTTCAACTTTCTTCCTTATTCTCATACTATCTCTTATACATGTATATTGATACTATTACTTCTCTTCTTTTCATCCTCTACCTATCTATAGCTATAAATTATTTATCAGGTTTATTTAGTATTGGGAAAAAGTCCACTTTATAAATGTTTTCTATTCTTGTAATTATTAAACTGGAGGAGAGAGATGTTTTCATAAGGATTCTACTTGTTACTCAATCCTCAAATTCTTTCTTAAATTGTTTCAATTATTATATGTAAACTGAATAAATACTATTTAAACCAAATGGTATTAAATTAAGATTTGAGTAAATCTTTAAAAAATAAGTATTTATATATTTTTAACTTTAAAAAAAATCTGTGTAGATTAAAATGGGGAGCTTTAAATATAAAGGTCATTGAGTTAAAAGTTGCGGTTTCACTGCACAGCTTAAAATTCTAAAAAGAATTATAAAAAAAGAATTCTTTGCAATGCAAGAGGTATTTTCCCTGACATGGTCGCCATTGCCCTTTCTATATAGACATCACCTCAGACAGTGCATGTATTTTAGATATTGTTTTCATTTTCGTGCGTGAACATCGACGGCGGGTGCGGCTAGCCAAACAGGGGGTGCTTACTCCTCCCGGGCACCTGGTCCCACCTCTTGCTAGAGGTCCGTCGATGCTCAATATTGTGTGAACTATTGTGAGTGCTGTTGAGATTGATATAGATGAATGCTCGCGAATTTCGCGATTTTTTTCCTAAACAAAAAATGTGATAATTTTGATTCACATTCCGCTCAATATAAAAGTAACCTTTCTCACGACGGTCTTCCCCCAGCTGAACTTCCCTATCAGTGGATGAACAAGGAGGAACCGACATCGAAGGATAAAAAAGCACGACTTTTCATCACTATTTGGGTCTGACAACTTACAGAAGTTGATCTAAGCTTTCCCTTGTTTTTTATGACCTTATATAAAAGGGTTACTTGCAATAGTTCAACATTCTATTTCTATCCATTTCATAACTTTGCGGTTAACCGATCTTGGCACAAATATAATCTAAGAGTTATATAGAAATCAATGCCAGGAGATAAAGTCAGTACATTTGTTTCACGTCCAATCACATTGCCTAGAGGTGTCATATTTCATTCCTAATCAAATCAGAATTCCGTAGACACATTCATTTTCTGCAAGAGATATAAAAAAGAAAAAATGGTGGTTTTTTTTTAATTCAAGTCTAATAAAAGGTATATTCTTCATACAAGTTATGGTATGTATGTACTTGCATGTCCATTACCTTGTTCCTGTATATTGTACATGGTAATTTCATGGGAAACGTCGATATCACTTCTTGGAAAACTCTTGTCTGTGGTTTTTGGTTGCACTTCACCAAACACCCGGGGGTATTGAAATCAATCAGCGGTTTGATACGTTCTACAAGGAAATTCCCGGGGGAGGTTTCCTTTTGAACCAAATCTGATCATATTCACAGCAAGAATTTAATTTTCCTAGGAACGAGCAACTGTTTCGTTCACGATAAAGAGCCATTATTATGATATTTTATTCTAATTTAGCGATCTATTAGAATAATCGTGAATTTGTTTTAAGCAAGGGATAGCCTGAAATCCATGATTCAATTATTTTTCATGCATTTGTAAAGAATTACAAACATCTTTAATGACAATTTAATACATTAAGATAATTGATGATATAAATCACACTCAAATACAAAAATGTCTTCACACTTTAAAATTTTATCAAAATTCAAAAATGCAATGTTTATGTTATCCACGTAAATCAGTGAATGAAAGTCGAACACAAATGCTATTTATTTCTTACTATTATTATTTTTTATTTTTTTATTTATTTCTTTATTTTATTTTCATTTTTTTTTTTTTTGAAAGACGAATTTTGGGGAAATTACAATACATAACGTTCTCACGCGAAAAGAAAAGAAATGGACAAACATACAGAGACAAGGACAAAAGCCCTAATGAACGATCTCCAACTGCAATGACGGAATTGTAGGTGGCGCTGTCAAAACGTGCCGTAACAATTTTTTTTTAATATATCACATACCTAATGCAAGTATGTATCCAAGCGGGTAGGACCAAATAGGAACCCAAAGCCCATAACAATTTCTACATGTACCTAAGTGTTGCCTACAGTTTCGCTCCTTGGCCACTGAACCAAAAATCAAAGGACTGAAGGTCCAGAAGGATGGTCAACTTTGTGCTCTGTTGTGAGTGCTGATAAGATTGTTGTCAGGATCTTCTTTAACTCATTTCCATCCAAATTTATAGTCAGCAGATGAATGTTGAATAATTTAATTGTTTATGTAAAGATGAATCCATGATGAGTTTTATCCAAAGGATGCATATGCATGTGAAGCTAATAATTTTCATTTCTCTGAGCTTAATGTGTTCTATAAACAGCAAAAACTGTTTAAATTTACTATAAATGGTATACTTTGAATTACATTTTATTCTGACGACTTCAACCCGGAGCAGTGTTTTAAAATCAACCCATTTGGAAACTAGAAAGATGGTAAGACCATGCATGCATGTTTAAAATTACTTACAAATTACAATCTACAATATATTTGATAAAAGAGCGGTTACATGTAATTTCAGCGTACCTTTAAGTTTATTATCACTGGTAATTTTCAACAATTCTCATTCTAATTACCAGAATTTACTATTTCTTTCAACAAGATCATACTTCGTTTCTTTGGTCATGTACATAGGGAAGACAACTCTTACACTGTATATGTTTTAGAAGTAATATATTATTATGCCAACGGCGAGCAGTGAAAGCAAGAAATAAAAAGTTGATTTTTTGTAATGCATTTACTTTATATGCAATTGAAACTTTTTTCAAGAAGAAGGATAATCTTGATCTTGCATTTTGCATGTATCAGACAGCAAATTCCTAAATTAGAAAAAGCACTATATTTTGAGGTGTACGGATTTGTTGCAAAGCGGCAATATCGCAACTGTTATGATAACAGTAGAAGACTTCCTGAAAGGAAGTATCCTAATAAGTGTAAGTAGCGCCAACCTGAAAAAATCGATGCACACTACAATTTATAACTGTAATTTCATTGACCCTAAATCCTGTCAAACGTGATAATTCCTTGTGGTATCCGCTACCACAAAACAGAAACATACCGAAAACTAAAATAATACGAAAATCAATTTAATCATTCCATTTGTTTCAATGTAAACGTCTTCAAATTGAATAGCATCATTTAAGAACAGATAAATCGGCAACGTTGACCAGACATGCACGTTTCGGGTACTTAACCCTCAGCATCATTTAAGAACAGATAAATTGGCAACGTGGACCAGACATGCACGTTTCGGGTACTTAACCCTCAGCATCATTTAAGAACAGATAAATTGGCAACGTGGACCAGACATGCACGTTTCGGGTACTTAACCCTCATTTTCAAATTAATAAAATACTTTTAGACGAACCAAAAGAGAGTTGTGATAGGGATGTTAAAGAGCCTTTTGTGTTTTATGTTTCTATGTAACTCAAAACCACCCAATGCAAGTGTACAATGAGAGCGAGGGAAATGATTCAAGTGCAAAATTTAATCAACTTTTTAAAAAGATCTTATCAGATTTAATTTTTCCGACTCTTGCATTAATTTTTCTACCCTCCTATTGAACAATTTCAACAAGTTTTTATTTAAATGTAGCGTATAGGATCCCTTCTCAGAATTGGTTCATATATCTTGTGTATTTCCTAAGTGAACAGAGTTGAAGTTTTACATATCTTCATCTGAATGACTTGATGTATGAAGAGCAGGTTTGAGTTATTCTCCAATACTATTGATTTGGATGCTTTCCCCTGAGCAGGGTTCCAAAGATTTACATAAGAAATCGAAACACATCATATATTGTTTTAAGTACAGTATGTTACAAAACATCCTTTGTGTCCTTTATGTTTCATTAGTTTTGATATACGAGATATCTTAAGTTGATATTTAATATCTTCTTGTTGAAAGATTAGATCATGTCAACAATATGATCGCAAGAGTACATTTGACCTTCCGTGTGCAAATTCAGTCTGGGGGTAAGAAAGGTATAGACGTATCATTTTGAGAAACAGAAATTCATTCATTTAGGCCATACCAAATTAAATAAATGTTCTTTGGATTTTCTTGTGAAAAAAAGGGTGCGAGCGAGCGAAAATATAATTAAGTATTGCAGTTTTTAAGGTGCGGGCGAGTAAAATAATTTCATTTTTAGCTCACCTCGACGAAGTTGAGATGAGCTTATGCTATAACCCCGGTGTCCGCGTCCGCGTCCGCGTCCCCGTCGTCATCCCCGTCCCCGTCCGCGTCCGGTTAAAGTTTTTGGGGTAACTCAGTATCTGACAAAGTACTCATGCTACAGTAACCAAACTTGCACAAGTGATTCATCTTGGGATGCTGAGGTGAACCCATGCATCGGATGCAGCATCTGACCTACGTTTTCCGCTTGAGTGGTTTTGCCTTATAAGGCCAATATTGAGCAAAGTATAAGTGCTACATGTACCAAACTTGCATATTGGATGTATCTTTGATCAAACTTTCATAAAGTGACCTTGACCTACTTTTTCCACTTGAGTGATGTTGCCTTTAAAGGCCAATATTGAGCAAAGTTTAAGTGCTACCTGTACTAAACTTGCATATTGGATGTTTCTTTGATCAAACTTTCATAAAATGACCTTGACCTACTTTTTCCGCTTGAGTGATTTTGCCTTTAAAGGCTTATTTTCAGCAAAGTAAAAGTGCTACATGTACCAAACTTGAATATTGGATGTATCTTTGATCAAACTTTCATAAAATGACCTTGACCTACTTTTTCCACTTGAGTGATTTTGTCTTTAAAGGCCAATATTGAGCAAAGTTTAAGTGCTACCTGTACCAAACTTGCATATTGGATGTATCTTCGATCAAACTTTCATAAAATGACCTTGACCTACCTTTTCCACTTCGTGATTTTGCCTTAAAGGCCAATATTGAGCAAAGTATAATTGCTACATGTACCAAACTTGCATATTAGATGTATCTTTGATCAAACTTTCATGAAATGACCTTGACCTACTTTTTTCCACTTGAGTGATTTCTTAATATACATGTACTTAGAGATATGTTTAAATTGAACTTTGCTGCCACGAGGTGAGCTTCGTAATCTTTGATTACACTATGTTTGATATAGATTACCCCAGTAATACATTTCTTATGTTTTTCGTACTCAAAAAGGAATCCCCATACAAATCTGGTGACTAGGAAGCCTGGCACATAGCTCTACAGAAAAGATTTTCGAACATTCACCCCTCCTTGACTTTCGATGGGACAACAAATTTGCTCCCAACATAATTTTTCAAACACAAGAAGTATCATTTTCTTCGAAATTTGCACAATCTCAGACTTCTAGAAGCTTTAAGATTTGCAGAAGTCAGAACCGACCCTTAAAAAATCTTGTGCCAGAAATTTCGTGGTGCGGGAGAGCATTTTATCTTTATAATATTATTTTTTGAATTTTGAAAAATATGAGGCGGGAAATCCAAAGAACATTCGATTAATTTGGTATGGCCTTATCGACCCTGTTATGAATGCTCGAACAGGGGTAGTCTTAATAATGTCGAAGGGTTCCAACTCTCTACCTTCTTGAAGAAAATTCCAAACCAATTTCCATGCACCAGACACGTTTTTCGAATATTTTATTCTCATCAATGATGCTTCCAGTGGAACAACCAAAAATAATTTCAGTAGCGCCCTCTTTAATTTTTTGAATTTAGATTTGTACATTTACATTACAGAGAGTGCGCGACTCCATATTTCCTGTAGGGTCGTTTCAGTAGCATATCCAATTAAGATCTATGTTCAAAATAGCAGTGGGGTAGTACCATTGATCTAAAAAGATACAAGCCTAGTCACTGAATATGTTGAATTTTGTCACAGTTTTATGTGCTATTATCCCTCCTCCCAGACAAACGATCGCACTAAAACACGATTGACAATTCATCTATTTACCGAATATGGGGTAGTTTTCGCGTCGGGTGAATTTCGCGAAAATGACACAAGACAGGTGTGTCTTTTTTCGCTGATTCTTAACTTTCGATGATCTATTAACAAGATCAAGGGTAACATTTGCGTCTTTTTTTTTTTCGCAAATTCCATTTATCGTGATTTGATTATACTCGCGAAAATTTGACACAGGCGAAAATTCCCGATATAAATATTTTTCTTGGGAGACACATTTTCTATCTTTGATGTATGAAATTTCGTGCAGCGATTTTGATTTTTACCGGAGTATGGTTTTTATACCATCTTTCACAGTAGCATTAATGTTTAACGAACAAAATGGCACAAATGTTCAACGTCTTCAAATTCTATAGCATCATTTAAAACAGATAAATTTTCAGCATGGACCAGACATGTACGTTTCGGTTACTTAACCCTCGTCAGTGATCCTCAATCTAAACAATGTAATATGACCAAAGAATGTGAAAGTTAATATGTTCAAAATAGTACCGAAACACGTTGTAGGATGGGTGGGCTATGATGCTACAGGACTCACGTTTAATAAATTTCAACAAATTTTGATAGCAGAAATTTCTGAATGCATTGAAGAATCGATCAACTGGAGTTGAACAAACTTGGCTACATGTGCCCTCGGGGACTATTGGTCCACTAGCAGTCATCAAATGGAACAAATGTTCAACGTCTTCAAATTCTATAGCATCATTTAAAACAGATAAATTTTCAGCATGGACCAGACATGCACGTTTCGGGTACTTAACCCTCGCCAGTGATCCTCAGTCTAAACAACGTAATATGGCCAAAGAGTGTGAAAGTTAATGTTCTAAAATTTACCGAAAAACGTTTACAAATAACCATTAGAAAACCTTCCCGGAATACTGCCGAATAAACTCCTCCACAATCAATCGTTTATTACACAACAAGCTTTGTTAACATCAGAGGACAAGAAGATAAGCGGATTACGATCTTATTCATAACTATGATTGTGATGTAATGATAATCACTGTGTGGTATCGTATAACATTAGGATTAACAAGAGTCATTGTCTTTTATTTTAGTATCCTATCTTTCTTTCAAAGGATCTCTTCTATGTACCTTTACAAGTATCTATACAATTTGAAGACGTTCATCATCTATCATTTCATATGATTTAAGATTTTCTCATAGTTTCATGATAAAATGGTTACAATTACAATATTGAAATATATTAATAGAATGTATCACGACTTTGCGACTGAGACATAAAAAAATACACGAGTGACGGAAAAGATGAAAAATTTCCTTCACGAGTGTAAATTTTTATGTCTCACTCAGTAGAAAATGAAAGAATCTATTTCTTCTTCCATGAAACTTAAGAAAAAAGTGAATTCAAACAACGTTGCATGCCATCTAACGCCATGAATTCTGACGACGTTACTGAGACATCACAATATGCTTCTCTTTTATCATTGGTCAATTGGAGCCTTGACCTTAAAGTTTGACCTACTTTTGAAAAACTTTAAAGTTGGCCATAATTTTTGAATGGTAAGTGATAGGGCTTTCATATTCCACATGTGTATTCCTTGTGACAAGACCTTTTCATGGATACCAAATTTGACCTTGTGACCTTGACCTCAAAATGTGAACTACTTTTCAGCTGTTTTACCGACAAAGATGCCAACGGGGGCATTCGTATATCAATAACACATGTTTTTTTTATATACTGTAAAAATTCAACTGCACCATATGCTCAGACTAGTATCAACAAATTAAGGCCTGGTTACATGTAGCGCAGTGGTAGCGCGCTCGCTTTTCACCTCTGAGGTCCCGGGTTCGAATCCCAGATTTGGTGAAGGGTCTTATATGGGAGGTTAGGTGGTCCCAGATTCGGCGAAGGGTTCTAATGTGGAAGGGTAGGTGTCCCCCACCCAGGCCTCTGCAGCGAGTATTTCTCCGGGTGCTCCGGTTTCCTCCTACTCCGTGGACTCCCCCCCCCCCCCCACGCCAACATCTGAGCCAAAGTGAGACATTAATATAAGTTGTGTAACTTGTTTGTTAAACGTTGTAAATATATAAAGTTTAAATTTAAAGAAACAAATAAAGTCTCATCAGTTATGGTCGAAGTCAAAATAAAGAAACAATAAATATATGAAGAGCGGAATTCTATACCTGGTCTACAATTAATGTCAAAGAACCATCAAAATTATCAACATGATTTCAGATTTATACCAAAGAACTATGAAAAATATGGATAATGACCTATCCCAATACAAATTACAAAATCGATAATTCAGAAAATCATAAACCGAAGGCATACAAAATCAGGATAAAACAAGAACCAGAGCAAAAAAAGAAAAACCTCCACCATATGAAAAGAAGCGAACTCCCAATATGGGAGTGAGACCAGGTGCCCAGGAAGAGTAAGCATCTCTTGCTTGCATGGAACTATGAGAAATATGGATGACATTATATGCTATTCCTTCAGGTACTTACTCCTTAATTTCAGAATAATGTATCAAATAATTAACAAAATTTGTTGAAGTCGAATGGCGAAGCACAGCGATATCCTCGGTAACCAACAGTGAGAGATATAAATCTAGTGGTCCATTAACCAATGTTAAAAAATATATTCTATTGTAAACATTTGACTGCACCATATGCAGGTTTCAACAGGTAATGCCCAAGTTCAAAATACAGGAAATCCGAAATACCTAACATAAGACATAAAATCTATATAGGACGGAGCTATCATTAGAGTTATCTTTCTTTATTCAAAAACCTTTTACAGTGCAAAGAAGCGTAACTTCAATAATGAAAGAGGCATTGACCAATACTTAATTACAACGCATACGGCAATAAAAATATGTTAATATTATATTTGGAAACAAACAGTAGTGTTAGATATGGGACGGATGGTACGTCTTCAAATTCATAACATCTGTGAGAGAGGCGTTGAAAAAGAACAATTAAATTTGCAGCATGGCCCAGACATTTACGTTTCGGGTACTTAACCTTCGTCAGTAATCCTCAGTCCAAACAATGTAATATGGTCAAAGAGTGTTATTATATAATTGTTATTATATAATAGTTATTACGTCCAAAATGTACCGAAAGACGTAGCAGGATGGGTGGGATAGGATGCTACAGTAACCACGTTTTGAAAAATTTAAGAATGACAAATATGGATAATGACCATATCCCTGTATACAGCACAAAATCGATAATTCAAAAATCAGAAACCGAAGGCATACAAAATCAGGACAAAACAGGAACCAAAGCAAACAAACAAAAACCTCCACCATATGAAAAGAAGCGAACTCCCGATAGGGGAGTGAGACCAGGTGCCCAGGAAGAGTAAGCATCTCCTGCTTGCATGCAACACCCGTCGCTTCAATTCGGTAGAACTGTCACATCCGGTAACTTCCATTTTGGAAGATATAGAGTACAATCTTTGGTTGGATGGTTCAAATGGTCTATGACAGAATATCATATACCATTCTTGAGAGTGGAACATCATAGTGTATGACGAGTTCCCCATATCGACCGTAGAACTTCCTCAGTGACGATGTTAGTCGGTCACAAACATATCCCTGACTGAGAAGCTTATCTGAAAGACGCCTAGCTCTCAGAACAAAATCCGTATATTTGGTACTTGCTCTGGCATAGCGTATCAACTGAGATATGAACACGCCATAAGCAGGCGATGAAGGGATGTTGCTACTCAGAAAAGGAAAGTTTGTAATGCTGAAATTGAAGTCGTCACGTTTGTCATAGAGTGAGGTGTTCATGTGACCATCAGTGTCGTAGGACAACATTATGTCCAAATAGGATGCTGAATTATTTGTCTCTGTGGTTTCTGTGACTTCAAGCTCCGAAGGATAGATACTGCTCAGGTAATCCGCGAATTTTGGATTATTGATGGACAACACATCGTCTATGTATCTGTAAGTGAAGTTAAAGTCAGAAGCTAAGGATCTTTTTCCCTTCAGAGACCAGAGATTGAATGAATTCAGCTTCGTACGAGTAAAGGAAAATGTCGGCAAGGAGTGGGGCACAATTGGTCCCCATTGGAATTCCGACAATTTGCTGGAAGACCTTTCCTCCAAACACCACAAAAATGTTGTCGATCAGAAAGTTTAACATCTGAATAATGTCTGTTTCAGTGTACTTATTTTCAGAATCGGACTTTTCTTTTACAAAGTAGGTTTTGTCATAGTTAACAACAATAAATTTGTATTTGCGATTACCGTTCTTACTTGTAAACGCATTACTTATAATTTTTGCGAGTCTTTCTTTCAATTTAGAATGTGGAATTGTAGTGTAAAGTGTCGAAATGTTTGATAACAGAAATGTTCGAATGCGTCGAAGAAAAGAACAACCGAAGTTGATCGAGCTTGATTACATGTGCCCTCGCGGACTCCTGATTTACCAGGAGTGACATTCAGCGGTACAAATCGAATACATTCACATTTAAGGAAAAATCAAAGGAAAGAAAGCATGAAAATGCACATGATTCAACAATAAGAAAAGGGATCTAGATCCATAACATAACCCTTCCCTTCATTATGTTACATGTATAATTTAATTTTGTATGTGACAATAAATTTTATTTGTCCTTAAATATATTTCATAAGTCAATAGCTTGATTCGATATAACATTTTTTCTCCGCTCCTCTTTTTTATACAAAGTGTATTCTTTTATGATATATAGTAATGCGAGAAGTACTTAAAGAGTGTATAGGTTATATGCTATATCCGCTTCGATGATTAAAAAGTGTGCAAACCATATTACCGTAACGGGCCAGTTGGCCAAATTTTTCTCAAGTGAGCTATTGTCACTGCACGCTGTCTTGGTAGGAATAAAGTACCCATGGTCCCCTACAAGTGTTGTTTTTCATCCGGATCCTTAAATAGGTGGTACAATGTACCCTCCTTTTACAATTTTCTTCTTCAGAACTGAGGCATATATCGAGAAACCGAAAGTATTAGGATGATCCGGAAAGATAAGAAGTCTTGTTGATTTTGGTTCTCATCCGAAATCATATATTTTACACGTTTTTACGGTTTTTTTTTTTTTTTTTTGTTAAACTAAGTAATCTACTCTAAAAATGTGTGGTTTTACGCACTTGTTTACTCCAAAGTTGTCATATTTTAGGCATTCAATGGTTTTAATAGATTTTGATTGAAACTTTTATTTTTTCTGATCTTTTATGAATTTTTTTCTTGTGCAAAATGGTAAGAAGGGGTTCATACATTTTTTCAATTTTATTGGAATTATCTTTCTTACTTCAGTGAAAGACAGAGCAAAGAAAGGTAACTCTACTTAAACGATATGTAAGATATCAATACGGAACATTTTTATTTCGGAATGGAAGGAATCAATCTTGAGCTTAATTCCATATCAACACCAACAGCAAACTACACCGAACCCAAATGTGTAAAACTTATGTTTTAGTATGTATGCTTCGATTGCTTGTTGGCGTGGATGCTGTGTGTCTAGTTGTCCTCTGTTGTTTGTTGAAGTTGATTTGTCTGGTGTTCGTTGTTTGTATCAATCCTGTGGGTGTGTTCCGCTGTGTTACTGGATGTTTTGTTGCCCCCTGTTGTTTGTTGAAGTTGATTTGTCTGGTGTTTGTTGTTTGTTACAATCCTGTGGGTGTGTTCCGCTGTGTTACTGGATGTTTTGTTGTCCCCTGTTGTTTGTTGAAGTTGATTTGTCTGATGTTCGTTGTTTGTTACAATCCTGTGGGTGTGTTCCGCTGTTGTTAGTAAAAAAAAGGAGTCATGCTGAATTATGCCACGACATAACATAATCTCTAGATCTCTAAATTGGTTTCACGCTGTCCTGACATTCCTTGGGAGTATCCTTACTTGGACCTCTTCGGTTTGCTGTCTTTTTTTTTTGTGGTCATCATACAGTGAGATGGACAAACATTTACAAAACCATATCCCTAGTAAGAAGTACAAAGTTGTTTCGCTTGTTCCCATTGCTTTTAACATTTACCAAACAGTAAATAAAACTGAAAGTAGATATTTAAAGATAGACATTTCAATCTATGGAAATTGGATTGTCTTTATTTGTTTTCATGGGATAGAGAGTGTGACATATAGATGGACAATAGGAAGCGCTTCCTACTTGCAATGGACTCCGGGGATTGTTCATTAGATAAAGTTGTCCATGTTTTTATGAAGCTGTGTTATTGTGTCTGGCTGTTTGTCCTTTGTGTTTCTACGAAGCTGTGTTATTGTGTCTGGCTGTTTGTCCTAATTTTCTTTTCTCATGAGAAAGGTTTGCTCAATAATTGTGATTTTTAGAATCTGATTTCGGGGTTTGTGTTTCCTTTGTTCACTGATTCACAAAATCCTATTCTTTCAGTTGCAGAAATTTATCGACTATTCTCGTCTGTACACGGTACCATTCTCACTATAGTACTGATCCATTTTTCATATCAAATGTTAAACGTCTTCAAATTCATTAGCATCATTTAAACGCAGATAGATTTACAGCATGGACCAGACATGCATGTTTGGGATACTTTAATGGTATGACTATGAGATGATATAATGTAACGATAACGGGTGCCTCAATTTTAAAAAAAATCCTTCTTAGCAACATGCGTCGTAAATCGTGAATTGGAGATAAAAAAACAAATTCTAACAAAACGAATTTACGTTTAATACTTTGTCTTTCTTCAATTTATTTCCACCAAACATTTTTATTTCTGATTGCGAACTTTGTGATTAGAAGTTTTGATAATCAGTATCTCTTTTTGTCATTCGATGAAGCAATTTAGGATATACCGACAAAGAGAACAGATATTCTGGGTTCCAAAGTGTGTCCTATCTCCGTTTCGCTTGTCTTTGCTTTTCATTTGCTAATGTTTTGAGCTTCCATATCATCTTTCCATTAACCCATATCAAGTATGAGCGATTATGTAATAAATAGAATGCATAAGTCCCTGCAGTGTCCTTCAGCTAGAAATAAAGGGGCGCCATTTGAGGCTTATGTGATGATCTAACCACTCCAGGTGACATGGATTCTATGGAGGGGAATGTTGCGAATATGATTGAATATTCTATATTCATGATATGAACACATTGAATGTTCAAAAATTCTTTTTGAAGCCACCGTATAAATCACAAGAAAGGCAAAATAATAATTTTCTTCACGATTTTTTGGCCAATGATTAAGGTACTGTCTTTATTCATTGAGTTTAACCTTCTTAAACAAGCATCGATTTCCGATAGATCCTGCGTTAGTATGGCAATGCTGCTCCCAGCAATTCTAATTAAACAACACTTTAACGTATTACCATGACACAAAAACTATTTTCTCGAATTAAAGAATGGCGATAGCGCATTACATATGGTGTAATCCTAATACCGGCTCGCGGCAAAACATTGCCTCCGTATTGATATCAAAGGACTTATCAATCATATTGCCTTCAACTACGAACTCTTTTATTACGGCGCAATACAATGCTTGTCGTGGTCCGGGCAAAATAGCATTTCTTCTCTTTGAAACAAGAACGGGCTCATAGAGAAATATATAGTCCTTAAGGGAATCCTTATCCTACTTCTTTGCAAAAAAATCCTTTTATATTGAAATAGTTTCTGGGAAAAAATTAAATGGTGCCATTTGCGAATATATAATGACAGAAAAGGTAAATTCGAGAAATATAAAAGATAAGGAGAAGATTCCATCATGACAACGTTGTAATGATCACAGAGAAGCACGGGCGAGGAAAAGGGAAAAATATCACTTGATTGAAACATAACGGACAACTATATATATAACGCATCTGTCTGTCTATCAGATATATTCAAATTTTGAACGTCTTCAAATTCAAAAGCATCATTTAAGAACAGATATATTTGCAGCATGGACCAGACAAGCACGTTTCGGATACTTAACCTTCGTCAGTGATCGTCAACCTAAACAATGTAATATGGTCAAAGAGTGTGAAAGTTATTATGTCCAAAAATGTACAGAAAGACGTAGCAGGATGGGTGGGATATGATGCTACAGGACCCACGTTCTAGAAATTTCAAGAAATTTTGATAACGGAAATCGCAAAAAAAATCATTTCGTACCAAAGCGTTCCTACACTGTGTATTTGACTTTTACATATTTGACTTGCATACATAGGTAACTCAAGATAGATGAATAATTTCATGAAATAATAAGATTGGAGAATTAGTGTTTTTTTTTAAATGGTTCTCATCAAAATGGTTCCAACTTTCCTATTCAGTCGGTTGGTATTCGGCTTTAAGGATTACATGTTTTATGAACGAAATCGTGACTCAATACTGATATTATCTGTATTAACTATTTCATACTTGTCTATATTTTTTGATATTTCACAAACTTTTGTACTAGGATAGTAATTATTGGATGATTTATTATTTTAAATAGGGTCATTTTCTACCCTTGATAGACACTACTTTAAAAATAAATTGCAAAAGATCTAATTATAAAACGGTAAACTTAATTTTTTAAGTGAAATTTGATACATAAAAATTATGAATTTTTTCATCCATCCATATTTGATTCCTCATTCTATTCTTGGAAACTATGGCCGAAAAGCTTCTTTGTATATAGTTCGGTGTAAATTCTTACAGGAACCAAGGGGTTTTTTTTCAAAAAACGAACTGATGAAAACTGTTCAATATGTTTTGCATCATAATTCTGTATCATTGATTTAGAATTCCAAGCTCAATAAATTAGTGCACCAATCATCCCTCATTATACAAACAACGCCTCAAAATAATTCAGAATCGTTGTTACCAACGTAATGAAGAGTTTGAGCCTGTTTTGGTGGGTTCTTACTTTCTCCTTTGCTTGGTCATGGGTCATAAATGGAATATTTGATTTTACCACGTTAAGTTGTTCTTACGTTAAGAAATCAGTAAACCAGAAATCAGATTCCAAAAACCACAATCACAAGGCTTACCTTACAAATTCTTTGAAAAATATAAAACAGAATTTTATTACAAGAAAAGAAAATTAGGACAAACAGACGGAGAAAAATATAAACAGTCCCATAGAAACACGAAGGATAACCTTATCCAATGACTAATATCCAGAGCAAATACAGAATACACTGTAGGTGGTGCTTTTATATCGGCGCCGTTTGCTAATTAGCACAGTTCAAACATAACCAAACACAACATATACCACGCCATACACACAATGCAAGTTTAATCATCCAAGTAAGTAGAACCAAAGAGGAGGCTTAAAGCTTATTTTCTCTCTCTGTATTATTTAAAGAAAAAAGGGGGAGTTCCGCTCGTTGTCACATTCCAACATTTTTTTCCTATTTAATGAAAATGTTACATGTAAAATATGAGTCCAATAATGTCTTAATCTTTATTTTCTGTGCTCTCTATGATCATTCAGCTATTAAAAGGACTGAGACGGATACATTATTATCTATTCCTATAATAATTGAAGCCTTCTTTCTTACGCATGATTCATTTCTGTGACATAGAAAAGACCTTCGTTATCTGCAGCAACTGGAAGGGGCAAATTGAATTTTATCTTATTTCGTTTTTGTTGGAAGAAAGCTCAATGCTAGAAACCACATGAGACTCTATGGAATTTATACCGGTACAATGCAATTACCCCTCGACAAGCTGTCTGTAGATTGGTTAAAGGAATAGAACGAGCTTCTTCCATTTGCGTTATCCGATTTTTATGGATGTATAACTCGGTTTCCGAAGTCATTTGTTTATGAAACATTTAATACAATTTAAATAATATAGAGATGTGAATGAAAATTTAATGAAAAAACTGATGTTAATAAATTGCATTACTTTGGGTTTCCGTGAAACAACAATTCTTTTTTTCTATTTTCCCTGAGATTTTCTCGCAAATGCAATGCTAACGGCATTTTACAAATCTGACGCAGAATAAAACATTGTATTTGTAGAAAGTATAAAGTCTTAAAGCAAAATATTCTGAAAATTGTAATTTTCTTTTGTATTCCAAGCATATTTTGTACGTTTTTCTGACAAGTTAAGTAAATGGGCAGAAGAAAAAGAAATTTACATAAATGTCTATTTCATGAATGATTTTCTATGAAGAACAGTATGTTTCATATGTAAAATAAATCGGACAAAACAGACCGTATTTTTGCCCGATTGTTCTTTTCTCATGAGGTAGTTCTATTTAAAATTTTTAATATCAAGAACTGGTAAGCCTTTTGTGTGTGTGTTGGGAGGGGGGTGGAATTTGATTTCGGGTTTTGTGCTTGACTTCATTCACTGATGAAGTAGTTTACTAAGTAGTTTGCCAGCAACTTGTAATCCAGCCATTAAGTTTGACTTAAATTTTATATAAAATCTAAATTATCCTATTGGTGACTTCTCAAACGGTAGACTTGCTTGTTGTAATTGTCCTTTTTGTCTTTTTTGTTTCTTGGTTTAACAACTATGTTATAACTGATATATATCTGATGCTGAATGCTTTTTAAAAACATTAAGCAGAGTTCTCACTGATGTTGTAAGCACTTCTGTTGTATCGAAATAGCAAATTGGGTTCTAGATGTTTCTCTTTTTTTTTTCAAATTCCCAAGACCTTGAATGAAACCTGAAACCAAGATTCCAAGATCGTTTTATTGTCTGATATTCGCTTCTTTCGAGAGACAAGTTTTTGTTTTGTTTTTTCTTTTGTTCAAATTTCTTTTAAAACTAAAGGACTGCTTTCCTTCGTTAAACCGGCAGAGAAAACAGGTCCCTGAAAATCAATAACAGAGGACGTAAATGAAGTACTAACTTCCTTAAGCTTTTTCTCGTTGGGGAAAATTATATGTTTTGTCGATTTAGACAATGAACCCGGACGTCATGCGCCAACAAGTACTTAGTCATACTGAAAAAGAAATGAAAAACATCAAGAGGAGTAAGCATACCGCTAGGATGGCAATCTCTAGAACAAATATGTAGATATGTGTTGGAAGAAACTTAATTTGTATAACCATTCTTGACACCTATCCTTGAAGCTCTGGTTGGTTAATGACTTATGCATCATATATTCTTAACTCGTGGTCTACAACGTGCTGATCTACCTCAACATACAAAACAAATAATAAAACAAAAAGAATTGCATTAAGTACGATTACATGCACTTGTATTTTGCGTAGGGTGTTTTACGTATTTTGTTATTCTACTTCAAGTTCGTCAAATTAAACAGGAAAACCTGATCCAAGTCAAAAGGAAATTTTGATCAACCCATCTAATTGACCAAAAATGGCGTCATTCAGAGAAGCAACTCTATGGCGTCATTCAAACAAGTACTTCTGGTAGCCTTGTGTTTTGTTCTAGTGTCAAAACGAGAGATATTTAAGTATAGCATATTAATATTTATAACTTTGGATAATGTTCCACATTAAGGTAGTTGTACCCTTGAATTGATTAGTCTGGAGAAAAAAAGAATAGTTCTACTTGGCCGGTTTTGTATTTTCATATGTAACTACATTATCTGTTGTTTGAATTTCCCTCCCTTCTAACACTGGTACATGTATATGCGTATTTTTGTCCTTCAATGGAGAAAAACGAAGTAATCTATTTCATCGGCAAGAGATAATTAAGTCTTCTGGACGAACATTAATGAATGTGGTGCATCAGACATGCATGTTTCTATGAACGGTACATCAGACCAAAATTATTCAAAGAAGCGTGTCCCTGTGAACGGTACATCAGACCAAAATGATTCAAAGAAGCATGTCCCTATGAACGGTACATCAGGCCAAAACGATTCAAAGAAGCAAAACCTATTTAGTGTGGCATCCATAATATTTTCTTAAGTTCGTGTATCTGGAGGTTTGTTTTTTTTTTCACGTGTTAACGGCGCCAAATTTTGTGAATGACATATTCAGATAATAATGCGGAACTGTTCCAACTCTTTACCTTAGATAAGTACGTTTATGAAAATGTGGCCAAAAATCTTTGGAGGGATGGTGCAGTGGCGTGAACCTCATATATACAGATGATAAATTAGAATAAAACGGTAAATTCTTAACAGATAGATTTTCAAATTTGTTGCCACGTTGCATAGTAAGTTATTTTACAATTAACAAAACGGTTTGAACACGCCGTTGCCAGAACAGTGTAAACACGGTTATCCGAATTGTTTTGACGAGGGTTAAGGACCCGAAACTTGCATATCTGGTCCATGCTGCAAATTTATCTGTTTTTAAATGATGCTATTAAATTTGAAGACGTTTATCACTTTTATGCTCCTTGATCTCTTAAGTACCTTCGTAGTATTCTGTCTTGTACTTTATTGTCGGCTGTTAATTTTATGTCCTGTTTTCTTTTCTTTACCTGTTTCTTTTTTTTCAGTTGTGTGTGTCTGAATATCACATACCCACCTCCATCCCCTATACAAAAATTCGGTCTTGCAGACATAGACCTGGCCCTTTAAACATCCCTTACATCGTGCCTACAGCAATTATCCTGTATATATCAATAATTCAATCACAACTAACATAAAATATTCCATTGTAATAATTACCAGGTTTAATGCTCCATTTATTGCATTTTTATATGAAATATTTTGCTGTCAGTTCACCTGAATTGTTCAGAACATCCGAAGTGGTCACACAATCAGTTTAGAGCGAAATGAGAAAAAAAAAACGGAAACTACTTCATTCTCCAAAACAATTAAATTGATTTTCCAAAATATAAACATACGAGATTCTTTGAAAAATACTTCAGACGGACTGTATTTTTTTTTCTTTACAAAAAGTTTAAATGGAATCACAAGTTTTCGGTGTTCTCTTTTTATTAGCATCAAAACGGACAAAACTTTAAAATTAATGGCATCGTTATTAAAATCTTTAAAAAAGTAAGCATAGCTACAGTCGACCGTTGGAAGGTGTGCATGTCCGCTTTATACACAAATCCACAGTGGATGCATCAGGCAAACACAATTAACTCTATACCTTCTTGAAGAAAATTTCAGACCAATTTGTTATGTACCAGACACTTGTTTTGGATATTAAATCCTCATTGATGCTTCCAGCCATAGTGATTTCGAGGATTCATTTTGGTAGCGTCCTCTGGTTTTATTTTTATGCCCCCGGAATCAAAGATTCGGGTGCATATAGTTTTTGGCCTGTCCGTCTGTTTGTCTGTCTGTTTGTCCGAAAAACTTCAACATTGGACATAACTTTTGAATGGGAAGTGATAGGGCTTTCATATTTCACATGTGTAATCCTTGTGACAAGACCTTTCCATTCATACCAAAATTTTTGACCTCGTGACCTTGACCTTTGACCTACTTTTCAAAAACTTTAACATTGGGCATAACTTTTGAATGGTTAGTGATAGGGCTTTCATATTTCACATGTGTATTCCTTCTGACAAGACCTTTCCATTGATACCAAAATTTTTGACCTCATGACCTTGACCTTTACCTTTGACCTACTTTTCAAAAACTTTAACATTGGGCATAACTTTTGAATGAGAAGTGATAGGGCTTTCATATTTCATATGTGTATTTCTTGTGACAAGACCTTTCCATTGATACCAGAATTTTTGACCTCGTGACCTTGACCTTTGACCTACTTTTCAAAAACTTTAACATTGGGCATAACTTTTGAATGGGAAGTGATAGGGCTTTCATATTTCACATGTGTAATCCTTGTGACAAGACCTTTCCAATGATACCAAAATTTTTGACCTCGTGACCTTGACATTGACCTTTGACCTACTTTTCAAAAACTTTAACATTGGGCATAACTTTTGAATGGGAAGTGATAGGGCTTTCATATTTCATATGTGTATTCCTTGTGACAAGACCTTTCCATTGATACCAAAATTTTTGACCTCGTGACCTTGACCTTTGACCTACTTTTCAAAAACTTTAACATTGGGCATAACTTTTGAATGGGAAGTAATAGGGCTTTCATATTTCACATGTGTAATCCTTGTGACAAGACCTTTCCAATGATACCAAAATTTTTGACCTCGTGACCTTGACCTTGACCTTTGACCTACTTTTCAAAGCCTTTAACATTGGGCATAACTTTTGAATGGGAAGTGATAGGGCTTTCATATTTCACATGTGTATTCCTTGTGACAAGACCTTTCCATTCATACCAAAATTTTTGACCTCGTGACCTTGACCTTTGACCTACTTTTCAAAAACTTTAACATTGGGCATAACTTTTGAATGGTTAGTGATAGGGCTTTCATATTTCACATGTGTATTCCTTGTGACAAGACCTTTCCATTGATACCAAAATTTTTGACCTCATGACCTTGACCTTTACCTTTGACCTACTTTTCAAAAACATTAACATTTGGCATAACTTTTGAATGGTAAGTGATAGGGCTTTCATATTTCATATGTGTATTCCTTGTGACAAGACCTTTCCATTGATACCAAAATGTTTGACCTCGTGACCTTGACCTTTGATCTTTTAACCCAGTGACCTCACATACATGTACTTAACAGAAAATAGTGTTCATACTAACAAAGATGCCACCGGGGGAATTCGTGTTTCACAAACACAGGCTTTATTGAATTTAAATTTGTGCATTTACTTTACAGTGAATGAGCTGCTCCAAATTTAGTAAAGTAATGTTTTTGTGATAGTCTATATCTTTCTTCAATCTTTTATATCCTTTTATAAATTTGTTACAGAAAGGGTTTTTTTCAGTTTATGCATGAGCACATTCTGTATCATATCAGTAAATTTATGTCGTGTCTTTTTAAAACAATCAATGAACGGTTTTTTTTCTCAATTTTAACGAGGTAATTAGTCAAGTCAAACTGTGGTCATGTGAAAGCAGTCTTTCTTTTGGCAAAGGGTAAATTAGTTGTTTCAATAAAGCGTGTTGTAAAAATAGTATGCATGTGAGTAAGACGTGTTCTCTTAGTTATATATATATATATGTCTTCATTTTAAAAAGACTCCGTGCCATGATCAACCGAACATTTATGTTTTGGACTCTGTGTCCCAGATAAGTCTGGAAGTTTGTACAATTTTTTTATTTTTCCTTGGAAAGGTTATATATGTTCAGACAGAGATATTGTCGAATATTACTGAAAGAAATAACTGAATACCAAGAAAATGGCAGCTAAACAGTTTGAATTCTTCTGTGACCAAGCCTCATATTTGCTACTTGTACTTGTGGTCTTGATTTAGTTTTATATCTCAATAAATGATTTCAAGACAGAAGCTATGTAGGTTCTCTTTACATTAAGGATTCCAATAAATCTTGATTCGTTTTCCACTAGCCCTAAATCCATCAAGTAAGATTTTATCAATTTTATCTTCATCGTTCCTCCAAAAGGGGAATTCAGATATCTGCCTGATCATCAGTGCACCGGTACTCGTATAACTGCTGTAAATCGTCTTGCATTATCACATTTAGTGTGATCCATTGCACTGAAAATGAAAATCGATGTTGGTAAAAGGCAATATAAGGGAATTGATGACGATATGTGACAATAATACCCTGCAAGCGTCGTATCGGAGCACCGTAATAACTACGTTATATCGAAATGATTGTTCCAGCAGACACAAAATTTCTCACTCTTGAATTCGTGAGCACATATCATGGGAGAGGAAGGGAGCAATGCTAGAGGGACAAAGAACACAATTTTCTCCCTCTTTCTTTAGGTTTTCCTTAAAATGCTTATTTTCCGAATGTTTTTATCATTTTGTGTTATGCTCGCCAAAGTGAAATGCGTTCACTCGAACCCCCCTCCCCCACCCCATTCTTGACCAGACTCATCATTCCCTGCTAACAATGTCCAGATTCGCTCATGGGATTGCTATCATACAAGTAAACACTTTAAAGTTTAAATCCTACAATTTAGAGGGAAGAGAGTGAGACGACGTTTTCATTAATGTGACGAGCGAGATGGATATCTTCTACACTAATTATCTTTTCAATAATCTGTGGTTACCATGGTAATTCCATTTATTTTCTTTGTAGAAAAGACGTAATCACATATATTTGTTCAAAAGAACTTCTTATCCTTTTTACGCAAATGTGCCGCATTACTTGGTAATCATTTTATCAGTGAAATGATACCGTTTCCATAAAAATAATCTATAGGAGATTATATTCGGATATCTATTACCTTGGAATAATACTTTCGTTTTTATCCAGAAACCTTTTTTTTTTTTTTCGTAAATTGTGTCCAGAAAGTAGTATTATACATAAGCAACACAAATTATCAGTGAGTTAATTACAAAACCCCAAATCAGATTCCAAAATGGCTGACAAATTCTTGACAATATATACTGTAAGCCGTCTTTTGTTCGCGGCGTCTTTTATTCGCGAATCTGATACCACTGACTTATTCGCGGCGTTTTATGTTCGCGAGTATTGAGGTTATGTAAGTAGTGTAGCTCGAAAAATTCAGTTAAGAAATTAGATATGATGTAGACCATATTTTTTTAAATACCATTCCGTTGATCCAAAAGCCTTCCAAACATAAAAAATTATTTGTGGAATCTGCTATAACCAAATAGACACACAGTGAACAGTGAAGACCATCACACCGACAAAGATTAAAACACATAGAAGATATTTTCACAACAAATAATACTGTTATACAATCATTATTACAAGAAGCAAAATCAAATCTCCAATGAATTTTAGATCAGGTGCCCGGGAAGAGTAAGCATCTCCTGTTTGCTAGCAACACCTGTCACTTAAACTGTGCAGAAAAGAAAGTAAAATCCGGTAAATTTGTGAAATTCTGTCTTTTGGATGGTTCTAATGTACCTATCAGCTATTCAGTCTCAAAGTCGAGAAGGTACGGCAAAACCATCAGAATTCCCATCGGCACGGTTGCGAATCTCGAAATAAATAACATTTCGCAGTGAGACCAGGTACCCGGGGAGAGTCAACGTCTCCTGATTGCATGTAGCACCCGTCGCAACAGCTCGATAAAAACTTGTCAAATTCTGTGATTGTCTAACTAAGGAGTAACTAATAATTTATGGTTTTGCAGTGTTACTGTATTTGTGTGTTGTCATTCGTGGTTTTATGTTTCTAATTTCTTGGTTGATTTTTTGTTGGTTTTCTTGGGTTGTTTAAGTGGTCGTTTCGTCTGATATCAATCGTTTGTTGCAATTTTGCGAGGATAATATGAAATTGTATTGTTAGAAATATCTATCAAAGTCTGTAAACCCATGAATATAATAAAAAAAATTGCCTTGTTTTCATTAAATAATGAATAAGACTATGGTGAAGTTTCTTTATGGATAGAGAATTTTTACATACAATGTTTAAAGTTAAATGATAGAATTGTTCTTGGATGTTTCCGTTTATTTCACATCTTACTGCTAAAATGGTACAATTTTCTACATAAACATGAGAGAAAGGAGGGGATTTCCAACAACACCCACAGCAAAACACCAAATCCAAAAACACATAAGACACCCACATAAAGAGGCGCAAAAAGATACAAGGAACATCAACTCACACCATAGAAACATTAAACATAAAAGACCACACATAAACCAACGAGACCAATGGGCAACCGGTGCCTACTTAGGACGGCCATCTGCCACGGAAATAGCAGACTGTGTGGTTATCCTGGATTACGTGCGCACAACCCTCCCACTATTCCGATTTCCCAGAGGTCTCGAAAAACGCACAATTATGGTGCAAAACAACCTCCTTACTGTTAGATGACCACACACAAATAAGACCGTAAAACACAGGGGACCAATCAACACAGATGAATATTTAAATGGATATAAAAAGAGGACGTGCGTAATACAATCCGTGCTCTGCCGGCTGTAGCGAGCTCATACATGTATCAGGGGGTGCATATCTGCAATGCTGAATTCTGTAATATATATTGTTTTGTTCTTTTGGGTAAAGAGGATGAGAAAATCGGGAAGAACATTCTAACAATTTGTTACAGTTCACACAAGAGGTAACGATGTGAATTTCGATGTTTTACTGTGGATGATACGACCAAGTACTGTTGGCGATCCCCTCCTTTCTTTTTCATTCTGGTTATTGACTGCGTGTTCTAATTTTTGCATCGTAACAATAGATTATACGAGATATCTTTACATAAGGCGATTAACACAATATCCAAGGTAATCCTAGAACTGGTCTATCAGTCTAAGTCATGATACGCTTCTTAAAATCACGTTGCTTTGGGTGAACGAATGGTTGAACCCCGACCCTCATAGGTTTTGTTTGTTTTGTTGTTGTTTTTTTTCCATTTTCAAGATTTATTGATTTCCGCCAAACATGTCGGCATACATCAATACATAACAACATATAGCTCAAACTAAATAATACATAAAAGTACAACTTTGATGTAATTATTGTGCAGTATATGCATGGACATAAACTTAAAAGAAAGGAGGGGATCTCCAACAACACTAGGTTGCAGCACCCACAGCAAAATCCCAAAACACCCATGCAAAAAACACAGAACAGATACCCACAGATAGAGACGCAAAAGGGACAAGGAACATCAACTCACAACATAGAAACATAAAAGACTACACATAAACCAACGAGACCAATGGGCAACCGACTTAGGACGGCCATCTGCCAAGTAAATAGCAGACGGTGTGGTTATCCTGGATTACGTGCGCACAACCCTCTCACTTCTCCAGTTACCTAGAGGTCTCGAAGAACGTACAAATGTGGTGTAAAACAACCTCCTCACTGTAAGATGACGTCACACAAACAAGACCGCGAAACGCAGAGGCCCCAGGGACACAGATGAATATGTAAATGGATATAAAAAGAGGGCATGCGTAATACAGTCCGTGCTCTGCCGGCTGTAGCGAGCTCATGTATGTAATCACCCGAGGAGTCCGACTGACATTCAGAGAGGACAGGTGGTCGAGGCCCTGTCTTCTCTAAAGAGGTTTGGACAGGGCCCGTCATGGAGTCCCGTCGTCACAGTCAGTCAGAGTGCAAGTCTTAAGAATGCGCTCGTACAAGACTGTATATCGGTCAAGTACCAAGCTTAGTGTCCGTCTGGTGACATTAGGATCATATCCACGGTATAAAAGGCGTTTGATGACTCTGACGCATTTTCGATACATATGCTGTCTACCTTTGATCCTTCTTATTTTGTTAATTATGTCACCATAAAATGCAGGTTGTGAAATACCTAAAGTAATATACTCCGTTGCTTTTATGGGTCCGAATTTCAATTTCAATTTCAATTTCCAGAAAGTCTTTACTAGTTTGTGAAAGCGAAAACCTTGACCTAAAAGTTTCTTTGTAATTTGTAGATTTCTATTATGAAAATCCAAAACATCAGTACATGCTCTAGCATACCGGATGAGCTGTGAAATATAGATACCGTATGACGGTAATCTAGGGACATCACCGTCAAGCCAGGGGAAATTTACTATGTTGAATCCAAAATCATCTCGTTTGTCATATACACTTGTATGAATTTCTCCATTGACAATTTTGATAATTTTAATTAATACATAAAGATCTTATAAGATATATTTTTCAATAAATGAAATAGGTTTCAGTCATGAATGCAGTAATAATTTCAATAATTTTAATCTGTCAAAGTAAATGACCGTCGTATGAATTACTATACCTATCAATTGGAAATGTAAGCGTCATTACTACCATGCTAGACAGAAGTCAAATGAACATTTTTTGTCCAATGGAATGCACTAGCATGCATTTTCCCTTGAGGTCATGAAGTGATCTTATAATTAACATTTTGTTTATAGGTTGACTTGGGCTTCGCGGAGATCAATTCCTTTTTTTTATTTCAAGTCAATATAGTGAATATAAGAAATTCAACATTTTTGACATGAGCTCAAAGATAGGCCAAAGAGCCAGCTGAGGGGAGAGCTTTGTCGTGACACAGATACCCTTTTAGTTTCCCCTTGTGGACTTACAATCAAGCTTTGAAAGTCACATGAGATGTTTTGAGACTTTTTCATCAGATAGATTTGCCCGCAATTCGAATAGCTATGGAAACAAAATCACCTTAATCGAATCCTCTTTTTACAAATGATATAGTTGGAAAGTAAGGTGGTCGCCAATTCTATCATGGAATAGTTCCCCGGTTTTCTTGCTCTAAATGATAACATTTTACATCAACAACTAAGGTCATTCAAAACGAAAAACTTGTTTTAAGCGTTGTTACATAGATATAGTGTAAACATAAGCATTTATACTTTAAACATTTGTACTAAAATAAACGAGGGCGTAGATTTCGATAAAAAAAGATATCTTCATACATTAGATGATTTTACCCTTCGCCTTTGAAAATGTCATAATTTTCCTACAACATAAATGTCATGTAAAATTATTGCATGCAAGAGCTACATGTACATGAAATTGTACCATACCTACTTGAAATGTGAACCAATATCGAAATATCAAAGTTTATAGTAGAAATTCATCAACGTATGATATGATTCAGATCATGAAACTTGGTGTGGTCAATGAATTAATAATTGGTAAAGAATGTTACCCTAGCTGCAATGCGCAACATTAAGTATATGATTCTGTTTTGCGGCCGCCTCACCTCTGGCTATCTACTTTCAGACTATCAATGCCAGAATTCCCCCGATCACTATATTTTATTTCTGATAGTCACGGAATTCCACAATGAGATATGTCATTTATACAAAAGAAAATATTGTACAAAGTTCATACAGCAACGATTAACGTATCTTGTAACTACTTTGTTTAATGCTATTTATGTGACATGCATATCACAATTTTACCGACAAAAGAAACTGAAAGTTTCGTAAAAGTTTTGGACAAGGTCCTGAACTTGGATGTACGAGTATCAAATGCTGTAAACTAAGTGATGGAGATAGATAGAAAGAAGGAAACTCTTGCCCTTCCCATGCTACCTCATCTTGATAGTTCCTTCTTGTATATGACATTGTTCGCCGTTGTTTTCATTGTTTTTTATGTTTAAGTATGCCCCATAACTTGACCATTATATTATTACGCATTTTAAGAGTTTTCAGCCATCTGCCTTTGATAGGTGCATTTGTACTATTTTCTACTTTACGTTACATATTTTACAATTCCGAGGCATGGGTTTTAAAAAAACATTATATTTTATCTTTCCATACCCTTGTCCCGTAAAACAGTAAAAATCTCCGAACCTTAAGCTAAATTTATGAGACATTTATCGTTGAAATGAATATGTAGTGCACTGCAAATTTAATAAAATGTTTATTTTAACAATAATGTAAGTACTATTTGCATGACCTGAACTTTAGTCCGCAAATAAACATGTCTTCATTTTTGTTACAATTTAATTTCGTTTGTTTTATATAAAAGCCAAAGGTATTAGAAAAGAAAAAAAAACATTAATTTTTATTGAAACTATTTACATAAATGTAGAACAAAGAACTTAGTATGTTCTTATGTCATTACCGGGCTCACATTGATTCTCTGTGCCACTTTATCCTAGAAAAGAACATAAAAGTTGTCCCCGGTCAAAAGATTCTCCTTCTAGAGAAGTCAGGACGGGGCTATTGCGGTATGACAATGACAGAATTAATCTGTAGAGTAATAAAAGAAGAGATTATTGTCAGCACAAGAAGTTTGATAGTTGACTAGGCAGTGCTCATTGTATGGGGACAATACTACATCAATGTGTACCGTCTCTGACGAGGAACAGGAGCGTCCCTTAGACCAAAAGTAAGGTCCTTAAAATCAATAGAGGAGAGCTGCCTCGGACACAACAATAGGCTTTATTGATTGAGTGATACCTGACTTTTGATACAAGCAGCATATATAATGGAATACAATGCTTATCTCTGCTCACTTGTTTTTCCGCATTTGGGAGATTTAGCTATTCACATATCCGATAGGTTTTGGCGACTCGTATGACTGAATCCATATAGGTGTTATACAATTTTTACTATTAGTATTGAGTTATAGAAGTCAAGTGAATTAAGTAACAGAAGCTCCGTTTCCATTAGAAGTTTGGTTCTTTGACACAAACCCCAAACAGAGAGTTAGACGAAAACTTGTGAATTCAGCCTCTATCGCAAGGAATGTCGTTGACAGTCCCCGGTCCGCTAGACAAGAATGTGTCATCTTCCATGAGTAATCTCAGTATAGAAGATGAGGAAGAGAGATCCTTCAAAGATAAATTGAAAAGAACATTTTCTTCTCTGAAAAGACGGAAAAGGCGTCAGGACAAGACATTGTTAACGGTCCCAGAACCGTCACTACATACAGGACATAGGAAACTCTCTATGGTACAATCTAATCCTATACCGTACGTAAGGTAAGCACTATCATCATCGTCGTCATCATCATCTTTATCGTCATCGTCATTATCTTTCTAATCGTATCTGATTTTAACTATTCGTGATCTGAGCATCTTTGTACCTATGCACTTTGTCTATAAACAATTGTATCTTTTGTCACTTCAGTGATCGGCAGATATTTGGATTTTTCTACCTTGATTAACTTCATTTTGCCTGTTTTAACAGTACAATTTTCATCTAATTGTTCATTTGAATCTACTTTTTATGAAACCTTTAAAAATGTTGACCGTCATTCAATATACACGTATTTATACATATACAGCACAAAAATGTATTTATACATATGTATATCCAAGAAAGGAAATGTCGCTTCATCTTTGTATTGTAATTCATTAAGTATTTGTATTGATCTGTTATCACTTTGCTTCATACCCTGACAGTTTGTCAGATCAATAGAATAATCTATATTTATATGTGTATTTCATTTGTAATTACTGCCACGAGAGACGTATTTTCAACGTTTGATCTATTTTTATACACATGTTTATATCACATTATGATTTTCACACTTTCACGTCTCGTATGACTACCTTGGGTGAGGCTAGCCAAACAGTGGATGATTACTCCTCCCGGACACCTGGTCACACCTCCAACTTGGTCCGTCGATGCTCAGTTTTGTGGTCTATTGTGGGTGCTGTTGAGATCATCGTCAGGATCTTCTTTAACTACCTTGGTCACTATGTCCTCACTAAGATTTCGCTGCTTGACGTTAACATGTATATTCGTTTCACTTCTTCGCTCGTTTTTTAACAGTCGTTTTCTACGAAAAAGCTACGATCTCGCATATATCGCTATACTTCACTTCCACCAAACTTACAAGGACAGTCAAACAAGATGTATGTATTAAAACGAGTCAAATTTTTCCGGATGGCAGAATGAAAGATGTCATAACGCATGTTATAACGACAAATTAGCATTGACGAAGACAAATGTAGAATGCATAGATGCAGCATTGCATTAAGACAAAAAACAAATGCAATTATTATTCATTGACTGTAGCATCAAGCATGTAAGAAAGTCAAAAGGCATTGTGACCCTAATCCCCCTCCATATGGAGGATGTAATTAAAACAATTAATTTTTCCGGTTGTCAGATATTGTCAGTAAGTATTGAGACGTAAATTCACGAAATCATCAGAAATTTCTATTCTTGGCATAACAAGTTCTTCCTTGAGATCCCCTCATTTCTCTTACGTACTGACAAAATGAACTGACATCGTAGCTAAAAAAAACCCCTCAATTTATGAATCTGTCGTATTGAAAGACAAAGCCTCTCCTCAGCTAGAAGTTGACTCTCTCTCTCTTTCTCTCTCTCTCTCTCTTCCAATGACAAACCAAATTCTGCTAAGCTGCGGAGTATATGGAACTTTATTTGTTGAATACAATATGAATCTGAGGAGGTGGGGGACTTGGGGGACTCTTACTTTTTGAAAATAAATATTCTGACCCCCAAAAGATGTTGAATGTAAAATATCTTTTACGTTCGTTCGAGTGGCAAGAAAATAAATACCCTTACCTCATAACAAAATCGAAGTAAACAATACCACATTAATATTATTTTACTGACGCCGCTCGCCATCTTTTCTTCATAATTTAGAGTGTGTTCACTGCTCTCGAGATTGAATCTGGGTTGTGGAAAGTCTTTAAAAATACGGAGAAATGAGAAGTTTTGGAAGATGAGTTGAGAAGTTCATTAGGATTGTAAGATGCATATCGTAGAATATCGGAAAGATTGATAGAATATACTGTTTTGGTCAAGTGACTAGATTTGCCGGGTCTCCCCCGTTTCAATGGAATTCAAGAAAGACTTAGTTTTGTTTGATCTGTTTTGAAAGTATTAAAGTTACATGTGTGGGAAGTTTTTAAAATTTGCCTAGAATGGAGTATAAGATATATCAAAGGGGTAGGGGCAAAAGTGACCATTTTTGGCCCCAAACAAATTTTTAAAAAGGTTCTATTTTCTTATTCATTATGCTTTTTGTAAACAATAAAGGGCAAATTTTATGTGATTTCTCGAAAACCCTACCTCTTAGGGCAAAATGTTTGAAAATTGAGCTCTATGTCTTCACATTAGAAATTCAGATTTTCGGCAAGGGACAAACATACCTACAGTTGTAAGCCCCATATCAAAGGCATGTAACAGGTTCAAACTCATATGGAACATTCCTTTTAATATTCTGAATGTACACGGAAAGTATACCTTTGTTACATGCGCTTGCTCTATATTGACTATAAACTATAATGTTGAAATCTGGTTGTTATCACTTTACCACTAATTTTGGTAATAGTGGGCAATTTTGGCAGGAAATAACAATCATTTATTGGTAATATCTATTTTTCATTCATTTTCAATAAACAACAACATCTCTACCCTTATTTGAAAGACAAAAAACAGTAAGAAAACAGTTTTTGAAAATAGTAAAAAAAAAATGGCAGATGTTGCCCCTACCCCTTTATATAGGTAGAATTATTATATCTAACATTTTTGCAAAAAAAAAGCATGTACACTACACAGAATGATGGCAAATGTCACGAATTTTCGACCATTTTTTCACTTTTACGCACATATTTATGATATTTATTATTGGTAACAATTTTAACAGTGGAACAAATACCGCTGTTTGAGGATATCGTATAAGAATAGTTCTTAAGATCAAAATTGCATAATGCGTTCCTTTTTTTTCTTTTTGGCTGGGCATGTACAAAAATACTATCGAGAGGGACCCCCATTGGGAATTTGCATTTGCTTATCTAAAGAAATTATAGTCATTATGTCTCCCCCCAAACGGAAGGAGACTTATTGTTTTTGCTTTCGCGTCCGTCCGTCTGTCTCTCTCTCACACACGTCGTGTCCGGGCTATTACTCTTGAACAGTTAATAAGATCAATTTCATATTTTAGTATGTTGTTGCCCAAGACTCAGACTTCAAATCACGTTGACCAGAGGTCATCTCACCACATCAACGTCACGTTATACATTTTCAAAGAAATTGTACATGCCATCGTGTACTGACTGTATCTCTTGAACCTTTTACCCGATCACTTTTACCCGATCACTTTTACTCGATCACTTATATATTTTCATTTACATGCTTAATAAACATCGACGGCGGGTGCGGCTAGCCAACAGGGGATGCTTACTCCTCCCGGGCACCTGGTCCCACCTCTAGCTTGCTAGGGGTCCGTCGATGTTTAATCTTGTGCTCTATTGTGAGTGCTGTTGAGATTATCGTCAGGATCTTCTTTAACTCATTTCATATACTAGTATGTTGTTTCTCAGGAATGAATGTTTCACATCTTTTTTTACCCAAGATCAAGGCCTATAGGTAACTTCTTACTTAAAAGTAATGAAATGGCATATGCTTATCTTTTCCATGCTCTATCTCTTTATCCGTAAATCCATTTACTTTCTTATTTCAGTTTGTTGTTGCTCATTATTCTAATGTTTCAGATCACCTTGACCCAAGGTTATGTGTTCAAGTCAAGGACATTCAATATGCTCATAATAAAATCGTATATTCTTATCATGTTCGGGCTACATCTCTTGGACAATGTACTGAATCACTCTTATACTTTATTATTCTGTGCTCATGTCTCGAACGTTTCATATCACCTTGACCCAAGGCCATGCGACCAAGGTCAAAGTCACTTAGAGGGAGGGGGATACATCTGGATTTTTTGTTCAAAAATCCTCTTTTCTCAATTTTGCTTGGTTTGCATTTTTCAATGTTTTCGAAAATTTTCGTAAATTTCTGTTATTAAGAATTCTTGAAATTTCTAAAGCGCGGGTCCTGTAGCATTATATCGCACCCATCCTGCTACGTTTTCCGAAACATTTTCGGACATGATATTTTTCACACTCTTTGGCCATATTACATTGTTTAGATAGCTGACTAGGGTTAAGTACTCGAAACGTGCAGTCTGGTCCATACTGTAAATTTATGTGTTCTTAAATGATGCTATCGAATTTGAAGACGTTTAATATTTTATGTTCATGGATTATTGTCTTGGATTTCTGATTATGTCTCCCCCCCCCCCCCCCCAACGGGGAGGAGACATATTGGTTTTGCCTTCGTCGTCCGTCTGTCCGTCTGTCACACATCGTGTCCGGGCTATATCTCCTGAACCGTTTGCCCGATCACTTTCATATTTTAGTATGTTGTTGCTTATGACCCGAAGGTTTCACATCACCTTGACCCAAGGTCATGTGACCAAGGTCAAGGTCACTTAGTGCATTTTTAATGAAATTATTCATACATTCCTGTCCTGGCTATATCTCTTGAACCGTTTGCCGGATAACTTTCATATTTTAGTACGTTGTTGCTTATGACCCGAAGGTTTCACATCACCTTGACCCAAGGTCTTGTGACCAAGGTCAAGGTCACTTAGTGCATTTTTAATGAAATTATGCATACATTCCTGTCCGGGCTATATCTCTTGAACCGTTTGTCGGATCACTTTCATATTTTAGTATGTTGTTGCTTATGACCCGAAGGTTTCACATCACCTTGACCCAAGGTCATGTGACCAAGGTCAACGTCACTTAGTGCATTTTTAATGAAATTATGCATACATACCTGTCCGGGCTATATCTCTTGAACCGTTTGCCGGATCACTTTCATATTTTAGTATGTTGTTGATTATGACCCGAAGGTTTCACATCACCTTGACCCAAGGTCATGTGACCAAGGTCAAGGTCACTTAGTGCATTTTTAATGATATTGTGCATACATTCTTGTCCGGGCTATATCTCTTGAACCGTTTGCCGGATCACTTTCATATTTTAGTATGTTGTTGCTTATCACGTAAAGGTTTCACATCACGTTGACTCAAGGTCATGTGACCAAAGTCAAGGTCAATTAGTATATTTTAAATGAAATTGTATTTGTTACATGTATTATGTCCAGGCTTAATCTTTTGAACCGTGATCGGATCACGTCATATTTTAGTATGATGGTGCTGATGACCCAAAGGTTTCACACCCCCTTGATCAAAGGTCATATGACTAAGGTCAAGTATTACATTTTTTAATGAAATTGTAAATGCTATTGAGTCTGTGCTATATCTGTGGAATCGTATACTGGATCACTCTTATGCTATAGTATGCTGTTGCTCAGGATTAGAGGGTTTCTTATCATCTTGACCCAAGGTCATGTGCCCAAGGTCAAGATCATTTAGTTCTTTTTAATGAAATTGTACATACTAATATTGTCTGGGCTATATCTCCTGAACCCTTCTTACAATTGTTTTCATACTTTAGTATGTTGTTTCTGAGGACTAAATGTTTCTTATCACATTGTCCCAACGTCACATGGTTAAGGTAGCTTCTTACTTTGGTAATGAAATTGTATATGCTAAGCATGTCCAGGCTGAAATTGTCTATGCTAACAATGTTTAGGCTTTATATTTTGAACCGTGTATCCAATCACTAATTCAGTTTTTTGTTGCTCATGATCCATACAATGTTAAACGTCTTCAAATTCAATAGCATCATTTAAAAGCAGATAAGTTTGCGGCATGGACCAGACATGCATGTTTCGGGTACTTAACCCTCGTCAGTGATTGTAGGTTTCAGATCACCTATATCCAAGGTCATGTGACCAAAGTCAATTTCTTTAAATATGCTTATAATGAAATTGTATATGCCAATCATGTTTGGCCTTTACCTCAAACAATGTAATGAATCATTTTCATGTTTTAGTATGATGTTGCCCATGACTCAAAGGTTTCACATCATTTTGCATTTTGGCCTAAGGTCAAAGTAACTTAGAGGGAGGGGGAGACATCTGTTTTTTATGAAAAACATTTTGTTTAATTTTGAGTTTGTTTCTCCCTCACTCATTGATTAGGACGACTACATGATATGTATAAAATTCCTGTGGCAACAAAACTTGATATGTATGGTCTTTTCGCAGAAACATATTGAGCAATAACCTTATCTTCAGTCTGTCACTTCCGCCGAATATATTCACGATTTCCTTCATTGGAGGACATTGCGCTTGGTATACATGTACATGTATCACATTTCAATATTTCAAAACGAAAACCTGATCTACATGATAACACAGACTCATTAAATGCGCTTATGTCATGCCTGGTTTTTACGTCAAAGAAATACGTGACAGGTAGTATTGTCTCCTCTAAATAGATTTATAAAGGTTATAAGTCATCATCCACCCCCAATATCGTGCATACAGCTCCATAATAGATGGCTTTGGGAATCTCAAATCTAGTTCAGTACAGACATTGAACGGGTTTATCAGTTTTTTGTTTCGGACAAAAATTCTTCATTCTGATTCGTTTAAAATTCGGATTTATACAAGCAACAGAGTTTTACACAACCCACTTTTTATGGTAATATGATAAAGAAAATTAGAAGGATCAAAGGTACGATGTAGACAGCATGACCATCGAAAATGCGTCAGAATAATCAAACGCCTATTATGCCGTGGATATGATCCTAATGTCACCTGACAGACACTAGGCTTGGTACTTGACAGTCTTGTACCAATGCATCCTTCAGACTTGTACTCTGACTGACTGTGACGACGGCACTCCATGACGGGCCCTGCCCAAACCTCTTTCGAGAAGACAGGGCCTCGACCACCTGTCCTTTCTGAATGTCAATCGGACCTCTCGGCTGATAACATGCATTAGCTCGCTACATCCGGCAGAGCACGGACTGTATCACGTCCGCCACCCCTTTTTCATATCCATTTACATACTGCAATTATTTTACTGTCCGAATGATTTTTGACACACATGTCCTGCGGACTGACACTTTTTGATATCTCTGTAATTTGATATTATTTAGAACAATATTATAAAGAGGTATTATCAAATTACTATTCTTAATCAGATTTGAGGATGAGGAAAATAAAAGGAGGCTTTATACAAGTAAAGCTAGGATCATTATAATATTAAAACAGTTGAATGTTGTAAGATGTCCCATTGGTTATTCACTTTCTTCAGATTCCTAAAGAGGCTTTGCTTTTGGTAAGAATACATATAAAATGCATTGACGCAAAATTGCATAAAGAAGACAGACAAATGCAATTAATCAATTTGAAATGAAAGCAAGACAAATGAACAATGAATTCCATTTTAGATAAAAAAAACATGATAGATCATTGGTATACTTACTTTTTATGTGTTGCGTTCCATGTTTCAATGGTTTTTTTTTTGGGGGGGGGGTCTAGTTTGTTGGTGGTTTTGGTGAGATTGTTTTCGTTGTCTCTGTTGATGTGTTAGTGTTTGTGGACTTATATAGTGTCACTGCTGGTGGACCAGGAGTCTCCGACATGTAGCCAAGACCGATCAACTTCGGTTTATCGTTTGTTCAAACACATTCGAAAATTACTGTTCACAAAAATTATCGTATATTTCTGAAAAGTGGGTCCTGTAGCATCATATCCCACCAGCTTAGTGTTATGCAACATCGTTATGTAATATTTCCGGTCATGCGCCGAGCTTCCCTCAGGTAAATAATGGCGAATTTAGTTTCACTTCTGTTTATTTTACAGCTTCTATTGCATCGCTTAAGCATACTTGTGACAAAATGAGAACGCAAACTGCACGAAAATAACGCAACATGTTAAATTGAATTCAAATGGATCCCATCTACGTAGAAATTCGATGTTTTTGATCAAATTTTGTTGTGGAGTTTCCGTTGGTCAAGGTCATTATTCTTTATTTTCATCGTATTCGTCAAGTAAGTCGTGGCGGAGTGGCGAATATACTCGCTTCTAGAGTCCGAGGTCGTGGGTACGAACCTAACAATTGTCACTATCTGTTTCAAATGGTTTTGTTTTTATTAATATTTCATAGTTGCATGGTTAGAGTGAAAGGTAGTCCGTACTTATTTAATTAGGTTTAAGGTATAGCATCCCTCGGGTCTCAGATACTCAAATGTCCTAAATAACAACTTTTACAATATTTTCATTTCCATATATTCAACCTGATATAACCTGATGTGACAGTTCTACCGAATTGAAGCGGCGGGTGTTGCATGCAAGCAGGAGATGCTTACTCTTCCTGGGCACCTGGTCTCACTCCCATATCGGGAGTTTGCTTCTTCTCATATGGTGGAGGATTTTGTTTGTTTGCTTTGGTTCCTGATTATCCTGATTTTGTATGCCTTCGGTTTCTGATGTTCTGAATTATCGATTTTGTGCTGTATACAGGGATATCGTCATTATCCATATTTGTCATACAAACATAATCCGTGGTTTCATGATTATACCGAGAACTTAGCCGTTTGAACTTTAACATTGGACCCTATGGTTAAAGTAAGAAAAATCCCGTTTTAGAGGTGATAAAATGTAACTGTAAATGTTTCTTTTCCCAGAACCACGATAGTTTGATAATTTGACCAATATTCTGAAGAGGAAAACATAGGGTATCCAGGCCAAAAATTATTAGCAATTCTGACCTGAAGGATACTCTACCTTAACATGTTCAACTGAGGTTTA
Organism: Pinctada imbricata; assembly: GCA_033119305.1. Taxonomy (NCBI): domain Eukaryota; kingdom Metazoa; phylum Mollusca; class Bivalvia; order Pterioida; family Pteriidae; genus Pinctada; species Pinctada imbricata. The sequence continues at coordinate 12,357,052 of VSWD01000011.1, read as the reverse complement.
GGAAACCCCCTCCATGTAGAAAATCGATGTTTTTTATTATTTAATTTCCGTTGTTGTGTTGTTTTCATTTAAGGTTGCATGAAACTTTCATAGTTACATGAAAAGGCAGTCTGTACTCAAGCTATAACATTAATGTTATGTAATAGCTTTTCTAGTGAAAATAACTTTCACAGTCTTTGTCCATACATGTATTTCTTTGTTCGGATTGAGGATCGCTGACGAGGGTTAAGTAACCGACACATGCATGCCTGGTCCATAGCGCAAATTTATCTGTTCAAAATTGATGCTATGAATTTGAAAACGTGTAACCTACATGTATACATGTATATAGTCTGTCTTACAAACTCCGATGTTGATGATGTCAGTGCTGTCGCCTCATTTGGTAAAAAACTGAACTTGTTTTAGTCTTCAATCAAATAATGAGTTGTACTCTTTTCTTTGAAATATCCACTATCGTTCATCTTCATTTTCGATATCCGTTTGATATCGTTTCATGTTTTACTCGATTAAAAAAATCAGTTTGTTCTCTAAAAGCTCTTGTAATTGGACAATTATGTTAAATGAGACGAGTCGTGTATGGCTAATTTCGTACCGTGAGTACATACGTCACGAAACATCCCAATTTATTTGTTCTTATCTTCTCCCCGATCTATCACCGGACTAGAAGATCCTAGATTAATAATGTATAATTCGTGTAGTAATATTCTCACTTTGAAGGTTACATAAAATCAGATCAGAAAGACCAATTTGTTGTTCTGAGAAAATGTCACCTCTATATTTGTCATCAAAATCAATCAGTAAAAATCTTCTCTAATTTTTTGTGATGGAAATCTGGTTTTCTGAAAATGATCTTGTTGAAGATGAGACTGTTTGGTGTGGGTTTGGTACTCTTGCACCTAACAAATATAATTTGGATTTTTTAAACGCCCTTAATGTATAATGCATTTACATGTAACCTCTTTTCGGGATGATACACGTACCTCCTTATAATAAAATTCTGTTCACATCTCACATCATGTAACCTTTCTTTGTGGGGGCTTCTGTTTGCAAGGAAATGCTTACATGTCAAGAGAACCGAAACGCTTCAATACAATGAATTTTCGACTTTGAGTTTCTCTGTATTGGACTTTGACGTGTAACTTTACATTTAATTCACATGTTTCAACATTCTTATCTAAATTAATACTAATATGATCTTTGCAACTTGTCATTTCTTATAACAACTGCGCTTTGTTTGAGACCTATCTGAGAGGACCATTGTATGAAATCTAGATAGCTTTCATGCATATATCATGTGTATATATGTACGTGTAGCTGATATCAGTATTAGGTGCACATTGGTTTTCCTCCTTTAATATCTTGTACTTTTGGCTTCAATGGTGTCATTTTGTCCAATTTACCGGGTTGATGATACCGGGTTTTTTACCGGGTTTTTACCGGGTTTTTTTTTTCATGCGGTTTGCTGATGTTACTCTTTTGTGTGTTGACTAATGTTTGTCAAAATAACATAATACTTTTTGCTCCTTGTTCCTCTTTTTAAAACGAAACAGGGCATTTCTGACAAACTAAACAACCCGCTTCGAAAAAAAAAATACTTCGAAATGAATGAATTAGACCTTCCAAATAATATCATTTGTCTATCAAGGTTTACATTTTTCTTTTTTGTTTTTCAATTTTACTTTGTTTGCAGCTTTGTATGTCCATAAGAAATCCCTATGTATATGCTGTAAAACTTATCATTCTTTATTCCGCTATGCTGTGTTACCAATACGGTGTCAGTATTAAGTTCCTTGACATTTAGAATACTGTACTATAAGTAGAGAAAAGTGCTATAGATCCCGTCTGACTATTAGCTTTCCAATGTTGTAGGGCTAATCACATTAACAATACCAAGCGATCAGGATGGGTAGTTTTATGGCTGTATTAAGAAAACTTTTATCGGTCCTTGTAATAAAATAACCAAATATGTAAGAAGTGACGCTGCAACCTAGATATAATCTAATTTTAGATGTGAAATGCACTTGAAACGTACAGCTGATATCGGGAGTATATTCAGGATTCATTGTATTAGCTGATTTACACACAAAATGAGAGGAAGAAACACTCTTTTATAACTTCAATAAAACGAACTTAAACTTGCAGGTGAAGCAGAAACTAAGTTTTGTGTTTGAGGCATTGCATTCTCTTTTAATTATTCGAAACTTAGCGCTATCCCCCTCTACAATGCATAGCTCTGTCCCTAGCCGGCTCTTTGTCATAAGTTTAAGGTCATCACTATTTTGATTGCCTCTGTTTTGGCCTCTGTCATCACTGATGACATAGCTCTGTCCTTAGCCGGCTCTTTGTCATAAGTTTAAGGTCATCACTATTTTGATTGCCTCTATTTTGGCCTCTGTTATCACTGATGACATAGCTCTGTCCTTAGCCGGCTCTTTGTCATAAGTTTAAGGTCATCACTATTTTGATTGCCTCTATTTTAGCCCCTGTCCCTAGCCGGCTCTTTGTCATAAGTTTAAGGTCATCACTATTTTGATTGCCTCTATTTTGGCCTCTGTCATCACTGATGACATAGCTCTGTCCTTAGCCGGCTCTTTGTCATAAGTTTAAGGTCATCACTATTTTGATTGCCTCTATTTTGGCCTCTGTTATCACTGATGACATAGCTCTGACCTCAGCCGGCTCTTTGTCATAAGTCTAAGGTCATCACTATTTTGATTGCCTTTATTTTGGTCCCTGTCCCTAGCCGGCTCTTTGTCATAAGATTTAGGTCATCACTATTTTGATTGCCTCTGTTTTAGCCCCTGTCCCTAGCCGGCTCTTTGTCATAAGATTAAGGTCATCACTTTTTTGATTGCCTCTGTTTTGGCCTCTGTCATCACTGATGACATAGCTCTGTCCTTAGCCGGCTCTTTGTCATAAGTTTAAGGTCATCACTATTTTGATTGCCTCTATTTTGGCCCCTGTCCCTAGCCGGCTCTTTGTCATAAGTTTAAGGTCATCACTATTTTGATTGCCTCTATTTTGGCCTCTGTCATCACTGATGACATAGCTCTGTCCTTAGCCGGCTCTTTGTCATAAGTTTAAGGTCATCACTATTTTGATTGCCTCTATTTTGGCCTCTGTTATCACTGATGATATAGCTCTGACCTCAGCCGGCTCTTTGTCATAAGTCTAAGGTCATCACTATTTTGATTGCCTTTATTTTGGTCCCTGTCCCTAGCCGGCTCTTTGTCATAAGTTTAAGATCATCACTATTTTGATTGCCTCTATTTTGGCCTCTGTCATCACTGATGACATAGCTCTGTCCTTAGCCGGCTCTTTGTCATAAGTTTAAGGTCATCACTATTTTGATTGCCTCTATTTTGGCCTCTGTTATCACTGATGATATAGCTCTGACCTCAGCCGGCTCTTTGTCATAAGTCTAAGGTCATCACTATTTTGATTGCCTCTATTTTTGCCCCTGTCCCTAGCCGGCTCTTTGTCATAAGTTTAAGGTCATCACTATTCTGATTGCCTCTATTTTGGCCTCTGTCATCACTGATGACATAGCTCTGTCCTTAGCCGGCTCTTTGTCATAAGTTTAAGGTCATCACTATTTTGATTGCCTCTGTTTTGGCCTCTGTCATCACTGATGACATAGCTCTGTCCTTAGCCGGCTCTTTGTCATAAGTTTAAGGTCATCACTATTTTGATTGCCTCTATTTTGGCCCCTGTCCCTAGCCGGCTCTTTGTCATAAGTTTAAGGTCATCACTATTTTGATTGCCTCTATTTTGGCCTCTGTCATCACTGATGACATATCTCTGTCCTTAGCCGGCTCTTTGTCATAAGTTTAAGGTCATCATTATTTTGATTGCCTCTATTTTGGCCCCTGTCCCTAGCCGGCTCTTTGTCATAAGTTTAAGGTCATCACTATTCTGATTGCCTCTGTTTTGGCCTCTGTCATCACTGATGACATAGCTCTGTCCTTAGCCGGCTCTTTGTCATAAGTTTAAGGTCATCACTATTTTGATTGCCTCTATTTTGGCCTCTGTCATCACTGATGACATATCTCTGTCCTTAACCGGCTCTTTGTCATAAGTTTAAGGTCATGCCTCTTTTGATTGCCTCTATTTTGGCCCCTGCCATCAGTGATTATACGTTATTTGTTGATGGTGCACTCGGACAGAGCAGTGAAACGTGTATATAGTGCACTCGGACAGTGCAATGAAACGTGTATATAGTGCACTCGGACAGTACGTTGAAACATAAATTTCAATATTGATAATCTAGGTATATAGGTCATTTCTGGGCATCAGAACTAGATTGTTTGTGTCAGGGTTATATTTCTTGAAACGAATAATCCGATCACTTCCATAATTTTTTATGTTTCTCTTAACAAAAGTTCATAGGACACTAGTGAAGGTAAAATACGTGGTTTTTTTTTTTTTTTTTTTTTTTTTTTTTTTTTTTTTTTTTTTTTTTTAAGAAAAAAAACATGACTTTGTGGTTATATTTTATGAAATCAAATAAAAGTCAATCCCTCAATTATTGGAGCGGTGGATGTTAGTTTGAATATGACGTAATAATAACTGCATGGGATGAAGGAAGGAGACAGGAAAAAATAAAATGAGCCACAAAAGGAAATCAAATATCACTGATGATATAAACTCTGTATCAGAGAGAGTATCAGGACCTAGACTTAAACTGTTTTATGAGCTATCGAGCTATTAATGTAAAAACAATCAATCAGTTCATACACCAGATGCTGGGAAGTTAAGCACTCGGTTTGGGTATTGATTCCACGTCATTACTATCGAGAAAATATAACCTGTATCACAGCGTCCTAGCGCAATCTTTAAGTGTTGATTAAATCATAGTATAATCGCAGGTGAATTGACCGATACATTAGGCTCTCATATCAAATAACGCTTATCAAGGAGTCGTGGTCATCAATATTTTGTGATATGCAACAAGTGTCATTACAAATTATTGGAATTTCTTTGATATAAACGCGTGGTATTCATTCAAAACTGTTCATTACAACGGTTTAATAGACTGGGATACCTTAGGATTTATTGATAAAAAGATTTTATTGTCGTGGAAATATTTGTTAGAAAGAAGTTTGGACTTGCAGACCTACAGACATGCAGACAAAGTGTGAACGCCCGCTCTCTATGCAGGAGAAAGTTTTAGAACAAACACAAAAAAGTGGAACATCATTTAAACAGAAATTAATGAGATCATTTTCAACGTCTGAAAAAAGTAACCGAAACAGAAAACAAAGACCTGATCATAACGGCGATTTAGTCCGACATAGTGATGTGATTCCTCATAGAACATTGACCAGGGTTAAATCAAGTCCTGTCAGAAGGTAGGAATTTATTTATCTATTTATGTTTTATTTATTTATTTTTTTTTTTTATTTAATGATATAACATATCCCTTTTTTGTATAATCTAGCCTTTTTATTTTGTAGGATATCAAGCTTAAGACGTCTCATTTTGTCTATCCTTTCCTTCGATGATTCACTTTCAGTTTCCAAAAGATAACTTATCAATCTGTCAATTATATGAACCTTTAGACTGAAAAATACTTATCGAAGGGGAAAGAGCGTTTCTATTTTTGGGTTTGTAGGTCAAAGCCCAACATCTAGAAATTGAATAATGTTTTCTAGATATTTATCTACCAAAATTATTCGAAAAAAAGAAAGTACATATACATTTGTATATAGAAGTATTTACAGATTTTAACCGGTGAATTATTTCAAATGAATAAATCCCCTCCCTTTGAAAGAACTCGAATTTCATTGCATTAAAAAAATGAAATAAGAATAAGTATAACCATACATCAAAATTTGGTTTGGATTGGTGAAAGGGATTTTGAGTTATGATCTGAAAACTAGAAGTGTGACGGAAGGACGGAACGACAGTAAAAGCAAACGCTTTATGCCCGCTCAATTCATCAGTATCTACATCATATTAAAACAATTAAGTTATGTAGATTTTGTATTTGTAATCTGTATTTTGAACATGTAAGTTTTCCTATTGTATGATTCCCCTTCCTGTGACTGAGAACCATTTTACGTATTTGCATCCGGCTTTATTAAGGTTCAATTTTAATTACAACATTAAAATGCGTCGAATGATTCGGGGCTTAGTCTCAACTCGGATGACAGTTGAGGTTTTAATTCACTAAAGAATAAAGCATGTCAAATGGGTGATAAGAAGACCTTTTTATTCCTGAAGGAGCTATTTCAACATGCAGTATTGAGCATCGTATCCTACATTTGATTGAACCTTTAATATAACTTCTTTCTATTATCCTTGTTCTACGAAAAATCCCCATTAATTCATCTAATAGGATTCCGTGGCTTTGTAGATTGACATCCACGTTACATGCTAGCATTACATGGGTCTTGGATTATAAAATCACTTTCTTCGCCATGAAGGCATAAACAAGGGTTTTCCACGATAAGATTAATTAACGACTCCAATATTAGTTGAAAAGAACTAAATAGTTTTATTTTTTACACAGCACTTCACGGCCACCGTATTTTCTGCTACTCACTTCTAATTTCATCGGTACTTTTTTTCAGTTATCATTCTGGTTACGAAACTCCTTTGTCTTTCCTTTTTATTAGTTCATGCATTAAATGCATCTTTTACCCTCTTTTTAACTTCTTTCTTTTAATTTATTATTGATTTTGATCAATCTATTTATTCATTGTTTTTAATATGTATCTTTCCACAATTTGAATTATTTCTCCTTGACATCTAAACCAGACGATGAATGTCCAAGGTAGAGAGAGGGAGGGCAAATCCCAATGTAACTAAAATTCAGCAATCTTTATTTTGTAAACTGCATTTTACAGAATAAAGAGTACTGAATCATAATTAGGCTAGGGAAATCCCAAAAACGAACAGTAGCACATTTTCTCGACAAAACCCTAGTTGTCTTTACAAAGAATGATTATACAATTTGTTAAGTTAAAGTAAAACGGGAAATGGGATTAATGTACGGGAAACCACACAATCCCTGCTACTTTCTTCCTTTGACGTAATGCGAGTACATATGTAAAGAAGTCTTATTCACATATACAAACAAATCCAAAACACATCATACTAAAAGTTGGGAGATTTTTTTTAAGTCTATAATCTCTCTGAACACTTTCATGGTCATTTTAATTCATTCTAAGAATTCCAAGACGAAAACAAAAATGACGCCAGCCGTTAGTGCCTCCTCTGCACGGTTTTTGTAAGTAAAACCGCCTTAGGAAAACTAGGTCATATGGGAGTGCGCCGATTAACATTATTATAGGTTTTTTTCTTCCTTCTGTCCGAAAACGTGTCCTCTTGGGTTTCTATTGGAGAGGATAATTTCTATGAAATTGTGTAATTTGTGAAAAATAGTTTCCGGGGACGTGGTAAGTAACTTTAGATTGTCTGACTGCAAGGTGCGCCTACGTCATTGAGGGGCTATGATATAAGGACGATTTAGATACCTTCGTTATATGTTATTCCTACACAAACCTATCCTATGTCATTGTTAGATACAAGTCAGATGCTATGATGCTTCGATATAATTCCATGTATCATAGAGTCCTATTGTCATCCCACATGATTTCTCTAGTAGCGATAATGTGAAATGTTGGTTTCTCCCGATAAAAAAGGTGTGAAAAAATAATAAGATCGTGGTTTTGGTTGATATCTTTTTTATTTCGTTATGGTTGAGACTGTTGAATACATGTATCTGATCCATGCTGCAAATTTATCTGTTCTTGTATAATGCTATTAAATTTGAAGACGTTTTATTAACAATTCTTCATTTGTCGATATAATCGACCTTGGTAAAGTTATAGATGTTGTCAATTTGATGGTGTTCCATCAGATTCACCACTGTAATACATTGCAATATCCTTTAGAAAGAAACATTTTCGTGACCAGTGAAAACGATTAGCATTCCAATGTCCTCGCACCTGAAATAGGACAAGTCGTCATGACAACGCTTTGGTATCCAATGCTGAATTTAAATTGCAGATTAACGTATTATCTACGTAACAATTTTTCTTTTTACAATGAACCATAATATGTCTGCAAAATCTCTAAAGACATTTTTGGATGCATGGATTCATTGCCTGCTTCGCTTAGAATGCGAGGGATGGACTAAAAATAAATTATACCGATATTGGACAAACATGGTTCTCAATATTCAGCCGAAGTTGAAGGTGTACTGTCCTTTTTGAGAGACAAATTAATGCAACAAAGAAATACGAGATTAAAACGTTTGGATGGTGTGTGGTAATGAAATTTGATGAAACATTTTTTGAAATTGCCCTTTATTCTTCTTTTCGGAACTTTCGCAATGATAGACTGCCATAAAATGCAACACAATATATAAACCGTATTCATATGAATATGTAATTTGGTTTAGCATGTGTTGATATCGACCAAGCTTTTCTGGAAATCTAATATTTATTTGCTATCCAAACCAATTTTTCCTGCACCTATATGTTATGTTACACGTCTTAAATTCATAGCATCATTTTAGGACAGACAAATTTGCAGTATGGACCAGACATGCACGTTTCGGTTACTTAATACTCGTCAGTGATCCTCCATCTTAACAATGAAATATTATTATGGCCTAAGACTATAAAAGTTACAGATGTACGTCCAAAAACATCGAAAGACGTAGCAGGATGGGTGATATATGATGCTACAGGACCAACTTTTCAGAAATATACGATAAATTTTTTTGAACAGTAATTTTCGAATGCGTTCGAAGAAACAAGCAACCGCAGCTGATCGGACTTAGCTACCTGTGTCCTTGGTGATTTCTTGATTACCCACAGTGACACTAACCAAGTGGTACAAATGTTACACGTCTTCACATTCATATCATCATTCAAGAACAGATAAATTTACAGCATGGACACGACATGTACGTTTCGGGTACTCGCTATAAAAGTTATGTCAAAAAAATACAGAAAGACGTAGTAAGACGAAAACTTTTTGCGAACAGTAATATTCGAATGCATTTCAGTTATTGATGGATATTTACATTACTACTGTCCTGTTCACTAAATCCAGAGCACCCTGTTTGGGCGATTTATTCTGTCGTCTGAAGAATTTTGCTATAAATTATTGTTTCTGAGAATTGACCACCTTTAGTCGTAACTGGAAATTAACTTCAACTTACCCTATCAGCTGCCTTCAAACCGCAATATGAAAAAATAAAATGTCTACGGGAAATTCAAGCCGCCGCCATATTGTTCTCCGTGTCAACAATAGTAAACAGTGACGTCAAAGCCTCCGACGTCACACATTTTCAGCGATTTTACTATAGAAAATCCCCGAAGACTTTTTATTTTCCGTCCTATTTCTAACTTAGCTGACGCACAGACAAAACAATGGTATTTTCTGTTACGACTAAAGGAGTACTATAAAATTGAAACCTTTTTGGGAGATGACATTATCATATTTTAGAGAAAACCGGGAAAACAGGGTGCTCTGGAATTAGTGAACAGGACAGTAGTAGATTCCCCATGTTTAATGCCCGTTAGGCAAGTACAATTTGGGTTGCTATTGTAACGTCACTTTCAAGTTTTGTATGTAGGGAGAATCTACGAATGTTCAAATACATTTGTGCGAAGTGCATGCAAAGAAAAACGACCGATATTTAGAATAAATGTAGATATTAGCAATGACTGTCTTACGTTTAGTGTTCATGTTTGTATAATTCTGGTTGGACATGCGCAATTCTGCACGTGACCAACCTGAAGTATACACCCATGAACACCAAAAGTAAGACAGTCATTTCTTAATTGAACAACATAGGTGCAAATGTAACGTTACTTTTCTCTACTACACAATGTCTTCTCCAAAGGGGAAGGACACTTGCCTTCGCGTCCGTCTGATAGTGTGTCACACATCGTGTCTGGGATATATCTCTTGAACCATTTATCGGATCACTTTTATATTTCAGTATGTCGTTGCTCATGATCCAAAGGATTCACATCACCTTGACTCAAGGTCACTTAGTACATTTTCAATTTGAATTGTACGTGCTATCCTGTCAGGGCTACATCACTATCACTTTCATATTGTAGTATGTTGTTACTTATTATCAAAAGATTTCACATCACCTTCATCCCGCGGTCAAGTGACCATATCAAGGTCATATAGTACATTTCTTAATGAAATTGTACATGCTTTTGTGTCCACGCTTTATGATTGGAACCGTGTACCAGATCTCTTTCATATTTTAGTATGTTATTCCTCGTGACCCAGAGATGTAACATCATCTAGACACAGGGATATGTCATCCCAGGTTAAGGTCACTTTGGTACATTTCTTAAATTAGAATTGTGCATTCTGTCCTGTCTTGAACTATTTACCGAATCACTTTCATAATTTGATATGTTGTTGCTCATGACCAAACGATTTCACATCCCTTGACCCAAGGCCTAGCCATGTGACAAAGGTCAAGGTCACTTAATACATTTTCAATGAAATTGAACATGATATCGTGTCTCTGTTGAACGATTTACCGGATCACTTTTCAGTATGTTGTTGCCAACGACCCAAAGACTTTACATCACTTAAACCCAAGATAATGTGACCACGGTCAACGTCACATAGTATATGTTCAATGAAATTGAACATTCTGTCGTATATGGGCTGTATCTCTTGAACCGATCACTTTCATATATTAGTATGATGTTTTTTCAGGGCTAAATGTTTTACATCTTTTTTACCCAAGGTCATATGACCAAGGTGAAGGTCACTTCTTATTTTAGTTATGGAATTGTATATGCTTATCTTCTCCAGGCTATATCTCTTTAACCGTTTATCCAATCACTTTCATATTTTAGTTTCCTGTTGCTCATGCTCAAAAGGTTTCAGAATACCTTGACCCAAGGTCATGTTATCAAGATCATTCAATATGTTATTAAAATGCATATGCTAATCATGTTCGGGCTACATCTCTTAAGCAATATACAGAATCATTTTCATATTTTAGTATATGTATATGTATAAGTATATTATATGCTCATGACTCGAATGTTTCACATCACCTTGACCCAAGATCATGGCCAACAACAAAAGGAGTGTACTAAATTATCTTCTGTCAGAGAGAATGAGATTGATATTATAATATACTCGAACATAACTTTTAAGTAACATTTTGTGGTGTCGATGGTCTTTTTTGCGCCTTTTGCCTTTTGATAGGTATTAAGTTGGTTTTGGGAACAAAACCTGATTAAGAGAAACGAAACTTTGTGCGGCCTTGTCTCAAAAACTGTTGATTGCGTCCATTGCATATATTGTAACAGCGTTAACTCTGGGTGCACGTTCAATTTAAAATTGTTCTCTCTCAATTTATACTGCTCAAAAAGTGTAGAATTACATTGATGTTTCTCTATACTTTCTAGCCAGTTTGCACCCTTTTCGATAAAATGCAACTATTAGATGTATTTAGAATTTTTATAATTCTGGCCTGGAAATAACGGAGAGTTTGCGAATAAGTGATAATTTGAAATAAGTTTACATTTTTTAAAAAAGACCTTAGATATTAAAATTTGTGGATGTGTAGTTCTAAGACTTAAGACAAGTAAATAAATAAATCAATCAATCAATAATATTTATTTAAAGTCAGACATAATTTATAACTTTACCGACTAGGAAGAAAGGTTTTTCAGTTTGATACTTGATAAACCTAAGATGTTGGTTTTAAGTTGGTCAAGAAGTTTCAAAAGCAAATATCTCCTAAAGTAAAAGTGATAGGACTTTATACTTCATACATACACCCATAACAATTGCAACAAATTTGACATGATCATATTGACCTTGAACTCTGACCTCAAAAGCAGTTATTTGGTTAAGAAGTTCTATCATTTTATATATCTATATATTTCCAGACTTTTTTTTTTTTAGATTTGAGACAACTCTTGAATTGTGTGAATCACTCATTCGAGCATTTGAGGCATAGATTTGGAGTTTGATTTGTGCCAGTTTTATACTTGTCTTCTGTATGTTCTTCTCAATGTTACTTTTTGTCAACTCGCAGGACTTTTAGTCCTTTGATTCTTTTAATTCACAATATTTGAATTATAATAGATTACCTGTTGGCTGAAAGTATTCAAGAACTTGTAGCGTGATTGTATACTTTATTGTTGACACTTAACTCTGTAGAGATTGTTCAGTAAGATTGTAATGTTGTCATTGTGTCCGTCAGTTTGTCAATGAGGGTGTATTCCGCTGTTGTCACTGTTGGGGTCTCTCCTTATCTTTGTTTTATATTTTTCATTTGAAAATTGATTTTGTGTTAGGATTCTGGAATTTTAGCTTTAGTGTTTGACTTTCATTCACCGCTTCATACTTCAATGTGTCAGCTCTATTATCATCATAATATTTCCCCCTTTTGTTTATACATGTTCTAGGAATGGTTTCATGTTTCTCATTATCCCAGGATGTTTGTTAAAGTGGTTTTGATGTCTTCATGTTGGTTAAATAAGGAAGATTAAACACCTTACTGTCTAATGGCTTTGATTTTCCTTACTTTAATCATCCTAAGAACGGATCTTCGGCTTCCTAGAATATCTTAATAATATCTATTTTAAGGGACATTTTCTTTTTATTCGTTAATCCCTTCAGTGTTCCTTGTATACATGACAATAGGTTGAAAAAGGTACCGAAAGTTATTTTGTTCTTGGTAAATCAATTCCCGTGATCTTAGTAAAAGTCTGATAAAAAAGTATCACCGCAATTTATTTTCATGAGACGGACTATCCATAGAAATGTCAAAAGCAATCTGTTTATGTATTCATGTGTACATATCGATCTCGTCTGTAAATTAGATTCGAAGATTATCTGTTTATCAATTAAAGTATCATTTTAATGAATTAATTCTATTGATCCTAAATCTAAATAATGTAATATGACCAAAGTCTGTGAAAACTATTATGTCCAAAAATGTACCAAAAGATGTACCAGAATGGGTGGGATATGTTGCCACAGGACCCACGTTTCAGAAAAATTTTCGAATGCGTCGAAGAGACGATCAACCGAAGTTTGATCGGACTTCGCAAGATGTGCCCCTGGGGACTCCTGGTCCACCAGCAGTGACACTCACCAAGTGGTACAAATGTTAAACGTCTTCAAATTCAATAGCATCATTTACGAACAGATAAATTTGCAGCATGGACCAGACATGCACGTTTCGGTTACTTAACCCTCGTCAGTGATCCTCATTCTAAACAATGTAATATGGCCCAAGAATGTGAAAATTATTATGTCCAAAAATGTACCGAAAGATATATTTATTAAACTATTTTTAAAATTTACTAATTAGCACGGCGCGCTTTTAACAGTACCACTTATAATACGGAAGTGTTCTCACTCTATACCTTCTTGAAGAAACCTTCAAACCGATTTTCAGGCACCCGACATGTGTTTCGAATATCAAATTCTCATCAGTGTTGCTTCCAGCCAAAGTACGTTTCATACGCCACCAAAATTCAATTAATTAGCGCCCTCTGGTTTTACTTTCAGAATTAAAATTGGTGCATTTGTTGTACAGGGAGTGCGCGGCCCCGAATTTCCTGTAGGGTTGATTCAGTAGCATATCCTAATAAAATCTATGTTCAAAATAGCATTTAAGGGATGGTGCTAAGATGTTAACCTCCTTTAACTTCGATGATATTTTTTCGATGAAATGGCAAGTTTCCGAAATAGCCAAAATATATATGATGTCAAATTGATAAAGGGCCAAAATAAAGCTACTTTCAGGCGACAGAGCAACAACAACACTCGGTTGCAGCACCTACAGCAAAACCCCAAAACACCCAATGCAAATAAACACTGAGCAGACATCCATAGAAATAGATGCAAAAGGGACAAGGAACACCAACTCACACTCAAAAGTTTTTCTCAGTTATTACCCTCTCGGCAATCTACTTGAGACATATATGAATTTTGTACAGATATACATTGTGCAGAGATTATCTGAAGAATTGAGATTTATATTCTCAGTTATAACCCTCTCGGCGATCTACTTGAGACAGATATGTCTTTTTAGCGACAAACATCAAGGAGATTAAATTCCAAGCAGATTCATCATATTCTTTTCTTCCCTAATAAAGGAATGAAATTTATAATGCTCTTAAATGAATTGACAAAAGATGAAAACATCTTCCAAGAAGTTAACATAATTGTATCGTCAATACATATTATTTTCTTTACTTTGAAATATCATCTACTTTTGAATTAACCCACTTTTGAAATATAATAAACAATTGAAATATAATAAACTTTTTGTGAAGAAAGTTCAATGTTCCTAAGTAAAAAAAAGAAATTCTAGACACAAAGAGGTTTTCAGACGTTCACTGCCATCTGACGCTGCTGGTCTTCACGAGTCTGTATTCTCATGTTAAGACGAAATAAAGAAGACCTATTGAAGAACGGATCTATAGGGGGAAGAAAGCTGGGGATCAGAAACCCCGCACCTTCCCCAAATAAATCTTAAATAAAATCCTTATCTTTCCCGTTTTTAAATCATTTCAATATCATAAGCTGGATTCATCCACCAGAACTCCAGCTTTGACGGGTTGAACCACCCTCCCTTAAAAATCTTGATCCTCTATATAAGATTCTACAAATTTTTACCCAATTTTTGTCGAACATTCTCAAATAAAAGTCGAAATTATGTTCATCAGTGAGCAGTTTCAATTGATTTTGTATAGAATGATCCAGCCTGTGTAAGTGTATACATGTATCCGTCCCTGTTCAATATTTAATAATTTCTCACCCCAGTCTGCCTTTCCAACCATAGGAGTGCTAAAACTTATATATTTTGTTAGACATAAACCTGATCGGAATCCACGTTTATCCTGTAAGTTACGTCAGATCGATCAGGGAAAGCTCATGATTGTCTCCGGGCTTCGGAGGAAATGTAAGATAAAATGTATGTAAACGATCCGTAGGTAATTAAGATATCAATTAGCTCTTTCCGAGTAGCGAAAGAAAAAATTTTTTTTACAATCTAATTAAACAGTACAACAATGGAATGAATATGTAGTGAAAAGATAACCGATTAAAAAACGCAATGTTGGAAAATCTGGCCGTAGGAGAACGTCGCTCAATACTTCACCGCTATCTTTCAAATTAGTTTTATTTTGATAATCATCTCTACTTAGACCTCCATATTTAGGAAGGATCTATATGTAAGGTTATATCCAAGGTACAATTTTATCGTATTGCATATGTATTATATTCATATCGTATATTTTCTGATTGCAAAATGACATATTTCTACAGTCAATTATGTATATTGTCGCCAACATGTGTTATGGGAAGTCACACAAAGTACATTATGTTTTTACGTCTTCAAATTCATGGCATCATTTAAGAACGGATAAATTTGCAGCATGGACCAGACATGCACGTTTCGGGTACTCGACACTCGTCAGTGATCATCAATTCAAACAATGAAATATGGCTAAAGACTGTGAAAGTTTTGTCCAAAAATACCGAAAGACGTAACAGGATGGATGGGATATGATGCTACGGGAGGGACCCACTTTCCAGAAATTACGAGTCAGAACCTTTTGTGAACAGAAATTTCGGGTGCGTTTGAAGAAACGATCAACTGAAGTCTATTAGACTTTGCTACATTTTCTCTCCGAGACTAAGATAGCAGGACCCAGAAATGTTTACTGAACGGTTAATGATGTTATTTTGCGACGGGTGTTACATGCAGTCAGGAGATGCTGACTCTTCCTCGGAACCTGGCCTCACTCCCAAATTAGGAGTGTGCTTCTTTTCGTGTGGTGGAGGCTTTGTTTGTTTTCTTTGGTTCCTGATTTATCCTGATTTTGTATTCCTTCGGGATTATGATTTTCTGAATTATCGATTTTGTACTGTGTATTGGGAGATTATTTGTAATCAACACATCAACGCCTATTTCAATTTCTAATTACTATGAATGTAGGAAAGCGGTCGATTAATAAGAGCCCTATCGCATCTTACTTCTCTTTCTTCTTCTTCATTTTTTTTCTATAATAATTATCTGTTAATTATTATTTTTGTAGGGATGTATGGTATATTTTGCCATAGTTCATGTATAAACCATAGATTTGTTCCATGTAAGGCCTAAGAGTCAATTCTAGGAAACGGGAAACGAGAGACAACTCTACTTATAGCTGTCAATTGCTGATTTCGTCTAAAGTTATCGAACGTGTGTCGCTACTATTAGAAATAATTAATTTCACAAATTATCAATACAATAATACAATAATTTTGAATGGAAAGCAATTCAGTTGTTGGATGAGGGGGGGGGGGGGTTCGACATCTGAATGTTTACACTACAAAATTGTTGTTATAATTATTTTAAATAAAAAATCAAGCCTTAGAGCTCTTTCCCCTTAAAGTTTGCGGTCAGGCTTCTTTCATAGAATAATAATGCATAGTTGCAACACTTTACTCTCCCTACTAAGATTTCGCGGTTTACCACGAATTGCCAACGTGTCGCTTTTTCCTTTTTCCGAGAGTGCAAGAATCGGCTGGTGAATGAAATAACTTTGTTTTTCTTCTGCCGGATGAATTATAATGGGCTCTATTTACATCTTTTTCAGTTATGATTTCTTATCATTTTGTCTTATTCCATATTATACCCCTCCCCTTAAATCTACATAAGGTTTTATTTCCAACAGAACTTTGTTGCAGCATACATCATTGTCCAAAGAATATGAACATTGCTCATTTATTCATCTCAAACTTGTGACATATCAAGCATAAAGCTATGTTGAACTTGTTTCTAATTAAAAGTAATGAAATTTCTATTTTTTATTATTTCATGAACATGATGATGATAAAACCGTTATCCAATATTAAACTTTGTAAAATAAATCGAACGAAACCGAATTAGAATGACCCCAAATAAGTAATTCACAGACAATACATTAATGAAGTAAATCGATATCTATGTAGGTCAATCATTAACCAATGTGTATTTAGACGATTTATGACAATTCAAGTAACTGTATAGTGCACTACATACTTAAACGTCTTCAAATTCAATAGCATCATTTAAGAACAGATACATTTTCAGCATGGACCAGACATGCACGTTTCGGGTACTTAAACCTCGTCAGTGATCCTTAATCATTGTAATATGACCAAAGAGTGTGAAAGTTATTATGTCCAAACATGTACCGAAAAACGTAGCAGGATGGTTGGGATATGATGCTGCAGGACCCACGTTTTAGAAATTGTACGGAACTTTGATAACTGCAATTTTCGAATGCGTTGAAAAAACGATCAACCGAAGTTGATCGAGCATGGCAACATGTGCCCTCGGGGACTCCTGGTCCACCAGCAGTGACACTCACCAAGTGGCACAAATGTCAAACGTCTTCAAATTCAATAGCATCATTTAAGAACAGATAATTTTTCAGCATGGACCAGACAGAACTTACCGTATTTCATAGGGGAAAAAAGTATGAATGTATAGAGTATATAGGATGTAAATGTACGTCGGTCAAATACATGTAAGAGTGGTTATTTTATATTTAGAAACAAAATATATCTAAATTTGAGCATTGCACATATTCTAGTGTATCCATGGATTAGAAAAGAGGGTAGTGTAGATGGGATGAAAGTTACCATTAAATATTCCTTACTCATTTAAAAAATATTCACACCAGTTTTGTAAAATTCCACGAATGTATGTTATATATGATTGCCCTTGTTACCCAACACTTGGGAAAAATATGGAAAATATAATATAAAATGCGATAAAATACTATATAATACTATAATATGGACATGACCTGGTATACAGACTATTCCATTAGAAGGAGACTTCGATAGATAATTTGGTGATTTTAAAAGTTCAATATCTAAATATGGCGGTGAAATATTGGTCCTTTCGACATATACGATGGATCCAGAAAATGGTAACACGTTCACTTATTGATACCCTGAAAATACGAAACGAAAAGGAAAAGAAAGTCATGCATTGAGATGAAGCGAAACCCAGCAAAGATAGTGAGATCAGTTGATCGTAACAATGCTTCATAGATTATTTGAATGAAGGAAGGTAACTTGTGCATAGGAGATTGACCTTCCCCCTTCAAAGAAATGTTTGAACACTTATGCACAGTTGCATAACTCTTTCCTCTGTTTATCATTATAATCGCGTTAAAAGTGCGCGGTCAACCACTTATCGCCCACGTGTGGTTGAAGAATGACGTCAGTGCAGTTGACGGGTCCGGTGGTGAATGAAATTACTCTACTTTTTATTCTTAACATTTTGTCCGCAAGAAAATATTGTGTTATTTATTACTGTGTATTGATTGTATTACGTCTGTTTGAGTTATCCCTCTTCCTTTGTACTGGTGGAAATAATGGCAAATAAAATCATACTATATCGTTTGCATCTTCTTTTAAAACACATTTTGTATGACACCATCGTACATCTCACGTACAGGTAATTGCATCTACAGATAAAAAAAGCATTATCAGTTCTACTCCTTTGCATTTTTATGAAGTTGGGATATATTATACATACAGATACGATGACCTTTCCCATATCGGGAGTTCGCTTCTTTTCATGTGGTGGAGGTTTTTGTTTGTTTGCTTTGGTTCCTGTTTTATCCTGCTTTTGTATGCCTTCGGTTTCTGATTTTCTGAGATATCAATTTTGTGCTGTATACAGGGATATGGTCATTATCCATATTTGTCATTTCAAACTAATCTTAATCATCAACATTTTTAACACGATGGCGTTTAATTTCTATAAAATAAACATCAAAGAAGTACCTATCAGTTATTCAGTCGAGAAAGCAAGGCAAAATAATGAGAATTCCCATTGGAACGGTTGGGAACCTCGGAAAGAACAACGTTCCAAAATGAGACCTGGTGCCCGGGGATAGTCAGCGTCTCTTTATTGCATGCAACACCCGTCGCAACAGCTCTTTGGAAATTTGTCAAATTACAACAAATTTAAACAAACTCTTAAAATTTAAAATTCACAACGAAAACCCTCAAGATAAAAAACTTAAGAACCACCAGAAAAACTCGGTAAAAAGCAAACCATAGGTGTTTGCTGTGGGTGCTGCAACTAAGTGTTTTAGAGATGCCCTCCTTTCATTAACGGAGAATTTCGGGATCCGCTCACTACTACAATTTATGTATATGCAAGAAAAACTCCTTTGCATATACGATGACGTTAACGTACATACGAATATAAATTCATTAATCATATATACCGGTATATCTCGTCCTCTTTCATAGAATTAGACATGAATTTATGGAGTATATAGTGATAGGATATAAGTGAAGCTCAAGATTGTTTTAATTCAAGACACCAAATACAACCCGCATAATGATAGCACTTCCGGTATTTAAAAAAAGGGTGGAAAGCGAGCTCTTACAAGCCCTTGGTCAAATAAAAGAAAGAAAATCAAAGTATTCGATCGGATAAAGTCCCATATCGGGAGTTCGCTTCTTTTCATATGGTGGAGGTTTTTGTTTGTTTGCTTTGGTTCCTGTTTTATCCTGATTTTGTATGCCTTCGGTTTCCGATTTTCTGAATTATCGATTTTGTGCTGTAAACAGGGATATGGTCATTATCCATATTTCTCATTGAAGCAATAAAGGCACTAGCAGTGACGTCATGTACCCGGGAAAGTTATACATCTACAGCTTGCTAGAAATATCCGTCAATTTTCTCAATAGATCATTTTAATTCGGGAACTTTCAACATTAGAACATAGCAAATCCGGCATTTCAAAGTTGTTGAAAACAGATACAGAAATTCTATAGGAGATGCCGTGACAACTTTTGTAAGACATAATATCTACTAATGACCTCTTATTTCTGTTATAATTCTAAACTTACTGTCATTCAGTTATTTCTAAATTCTGTCAAAAAACAGATGATGCATTTATATAATTAACAATAAAAAATCAAGGAAGAATCAATACTGACATAGAAAAACAATCCATTTCTGAGAAATAACGATGCATGATTTCTGTGAACCATCTAGGATGTTAAAGTCTATGTTTATATATTACAATCTTGCTATATATGTCAATAAATCGGTTTCCTTCCTTGCATGTACTCCGTTTGTTACGCCCATTCTGATCGGTTGAGCAATTTTGATAAAACAAATACTACTCAAAGGGAATTCACGTTTAATTCCAGTTTTGCTCTGATGACGTCATATGTTCCTATGGCGACATCCTCAAAAGAAGGAGTTTCTGGCTTATTACTGACCAAATAATTAAAATTGGTTTATCATACTGATGTATGACAAAAACTGACAGGGTTTCGACAAAATCCCTATCAGAAGTATCGGCACGGCAGAGGTCTCGCGGTAAAACTCAATTTCTGAAAGAGGATCAGATGATATACATGTATATACCCTGTCAATTATTTTAAACACATGCATGGTAAACCCAAATTCAAGCATATACAGAGGTTCAGTCTTTTATTCTTAATCAAATGTATACATGTATATAAATAGGTAGATAACAATTGTATAACTATTGTCGATACCCTGGATATAAATAGGTACATATGTAGATAACCATTTACTGCTTCTGCTATAAGTTCTCGTAATGACAAACTTACATTTTGTAGTTATAGAAATAAAGAGAAATTGTTTTATCTGAAACACGAATGATCTCGTCGGCATATTTGTTAGTTCTGGTAAGGCACGGTCCATTTGATATTCTGGGGGGGGGGGGGGGGGTGGCTTGGGTTTTTTTCGAAAAAAATAATTTTGCTCTGAATTTTGATGAAATAAATGAATTTGCTTATGGTGTGTCAGAAAAAATAATCTTGCTCTTACAAGTAATCTGAATTTGAAGATTTACCATAAAATTTCGCTTCGCTTAAACTCCTGAAAATTTTCCGGCTCGCTACGCTCGCCAGTTTTCAATTTATATTAAAAAAAATTTTCGCTCGCCATGCTTTTCTATCAAACATATGATTTCTTTAATGTCAAAGTTCCTATTTCAAGAATCAAAAGAAATCATATTATCAATACATATATAATGTATTACTATTGATTTTTTAATATACATGATAGATGCATATCACCATAGAGTCTAATTTTAAATACAAACTCTGAAGGAAAACTTTTTTCACCAATTTATATATACAATTATTCTAAACTTTAACATTTGTCTAGAAGACCCTCCCCTCCGACTCTAAATTTTGTTTACGGAGGATTATATTGTCAAAATCTTATATCTCTGTTCCTTAGAAGTGAAGTGAATTTTTGCATATTTAGTAATATTTACGAGTTTTAGTAAAAATAAAGAATTTCTATAGATAAAACACAAGCATTCTAAACATATTGCACATCACTAATGTTGGAAACAAAATTTTTGCTCCAACTTTGCGCGAAAAAAATAATTTTGCTCCGACAAATAACCCAAGCCCCCCCCCCCCCTCCCCCCCTGAATATCAAATGGACCGTGCCTAATACATCCTCAATGACAATGTGTTATGGTCCATAGTGTTGTGACATATGCAAGCCCTATCACTTATACCGTTCAAAAGTTCATGATGCAATAAGGATAATATCTTAGTGACATGCATTGTGATTGTTGGGTGTATCGCAGTTTCCTTCCGCTTAAAAAAGATACTAGTATGTTATCTATCTTGTTTCCCGAAAACGGGATGTTTTGTAGTGAAGCAGATTTTTACAAATAACTTCCTGACAAATACAAACAAAAATCACATATTCTTCCTACTAATTCAATCTGCATTAAATCGCTATGCATGTATTGTATTCTTCAGCATCACAATACACAATCTTTTATCCCAAAGTATGAAGTAAACAATAGAAAGGAGGCGATCTCCAAAATTACTCGGTTGCAGCACCCACAGCAAAAATACTTTTAGCTAGGATTTCTCAATGAGTAATACGTAAAAATACGGATTGGACAATAAGAAAACAAGAAAGATTAATACTCTAAAGTTTTAATGATGATTCTTCAGTTGACATCTCATAAAAAACATTAGTACTGTGCCGTATGTACATGTATGATTGTTGTCCTATCTATATTGTGGATAGGAAGATTTGCCATTAATAAATCCAGATAAAACCGGGTCCCTTAGTTGTTGTTTTTTTTTCCTTTGTACATTTATGTGGTACTCATGCTAGATGTGACGACATTTTCAATGTAATGTTTTCCTTAGCAAGGATAATGGACGATGAGAAATTCCGTATAACTCTATTGCATGTTTTAATATTCTAAAATCGTATGATGAGATATTTGCAAAATATATATTATACTTGAGTTTGATGGTGTTAATATACCTGACTACAAAACATCCCGTTACCTTGGCAAACATTTGTTTAAATACGTCAGGAAACTGCACCGTATACAGCATGTACATGTAAATGTAAGGACGTGTTAGCGCAGTGGTAGCGCACTCGTTTTTCACCTTTAAGGTCCCAAGATCGAATCTCTTTTTTTTTTTGGCAAAGGGGTCTGATATGGGAGGGTATGCTTGTCGCTCACCCAGTCCTAGGCGGTTTTTCCCAGGGTACTCTGGTTTCCTACTGCTCAAGGACCCCTCCCGCCAACACCTGTGCCAACATGAGACATTAATATAAGTTTGCATGACTTGTTTGTTAAACGTTGTAAAATAGATAAAGTATAATTTTTAAATGTACACATATATGTCACTGAAACATTTGATTGTGAATAATTTCATTTTCATACTTTTTAAAGCAACGCATTAGAAAGAAAATACGAAGCCAAGCTAAGAAAACACTATATAAGTAAAGGAGTAAACGGGAATCCCCGAGGACGGCAAGTTTGTGAATGAAAAGAAGAAATGAAATATTCTGAGCTTTGAATATGTGTACAGATATGTACTTGCCAATTCCAGTTTCAGTCTCCTTTAACTTTATTGTCGCCAATGTAGCAAAATGGCCCATCTTTACATTCAAACTGCCTTTTTATTGCTGCCTGGGATTACAATCTATAGATGCCTCACATATCCTAGCTACAATCTTCAACAAAAATCGTTTTCGTTTCTCTTGAAGAAGTTAACGTATTCTCACAGATTTTCTCTTCACTACAAAATGAGGATATATTTGGTCTTCCCATACTCTAATATCCGTCAGTGTGTAAATATTCGCCGGTACACTTTGGTATTGTAAGATGGTGGGTTTCATTAATTCTTGAGAATTGGGGAAACATCAAATGGTTGTGCAATTAGTTTTGTGCAAGCTCTTCTTTCACTATCTCTTTTCCAAATGCATGTTTTTGTTCCTTTCTGAAATTGGGTGCTAAGGACCTTGACGGTAAAAGATATTTATGAAAGTACTAAGTTTCCTCTATTCTCCAAGGCAGGATGGAAGAAGGCAAATCGAAACTGATGTAGTGCAATAATATGCTCAATATATCATAAAATAACATATTCCATAGCACCCTAATGATAAATAAACATAGAAGATGCACCCATAAGTTATTCAGTCTCAAAGTCGCGAAGGCAATGCCGAAAGATAAGAATTTCCATTGGAATAGTTGCGAATCACGGAATAATAATATTCCGTAGTGAGACCAGATCGAAAGGAGAGTAAGCGTACGTCTCCTGTTTGCATGCAACATCCGTCGCAACATTTCCATGGAAACTTGTGAACTGTAATTCGGTGAGTGTCACGATGTACATATTAATGTACACATCATGTAAAGATATCTTGATGTTGACAGCAATTCAATTACATTCCAGAGTGCCACTGATCATTCGGGATATATCGGGGGGATCTCATATGCTTTTATAAGATCCCCGACGCGACCGAAAAACTTCCACAAATATTATCTATGTATTTGTAGGTAAAACTTAACTAAAACATCAAGTGGTAGGTTGTTATTGTTAGTGACCAGGAGTCCCCGAGGGCACATGTAGCCAAGTTCGATCAACTTCGGTTGATCGTTTCTTCAATGCATTCGAACATTCCTGTTATCAAAATTTCTTGAAATTTCTAAAACGTGGGTCCTGTAGCATCATATTCCACCCATCCTGCTACGTCTTTCGGTACATTTTTTGACATAATAACTTTCACACTCTTTGGCCATATCCCATTGTTTAGATTGAGGATCACTGACGAGAGTTACGAACCCGAAATGTGCATGTCTGGTCCATGCTGCAAATTTATCTGTTCTTAAAATGATGCTATTGGATTTGAAGACGTTTAACATTTCAATTGACGAAAACTTTAATAACCATTAATTTTTGTTCATCATTGTTGGACCATATCAATTTCTTCTTCACAATGATCTATACCCAAGAAAAGCTTGATCATTACTAAAATGTAATGTATTTGGAGATTCCTCAAACAACAGCTTATTTCTAGATACTTAAATTACAGTCCTAAGAGTAGGGGGTAGCCATGTTGAAAAGAAGCTAATATCAATCAAAAAACGTTGAAAATTTAGAAGTTTCTTGCTAATATGGATATCTATAAACTTGAAAACATAATTATATTCTAAACAAGATACTAGAAATCAAATTTAAAAGACTAGTCTCAATTTTATCCATAGATGTAAAAATCTTTAACCTGAAATACGGTTGTTTTTTGTATTCATTGGCTACAAAGACGGCATTTTACCGCGAAATACACATTCTGTAGAAATAAACAGCACGCTCTTGTTAATTTCATTCAAAAACCTTGTGCACTTCATGTGAACATGTTTAGAATAAATAAATAAATGACTTTAAAAGGGAAAATGAGACTTTGCTTATATTATGGCCTAAAACACAGATTCGTATAAGCCCCCCTCCCTTTTTCAGTTTTTAGTCTCTGGGGCATCGTTCCCCCTAGCTACAGAACCCTACTTTGTCAAAAGATGTGTATCAGTGATATACACTACTTGATTTCTATAGAAAAAAGACATACCTTGCCCCAAAATTAAGGAAAGCGATGCACGATAAATCTTATCCAACTGCTGATTATGATGAAACCAAGAGCTGGCATTTTTCCTTACGATTAGTAACGACAACTTGACTACCAGTTCTGCACTTTCCAGCAATATTTAGTTAGTGTCAACAGTCTTTTATCACTATACGGTTTCTCTCATTGTTTGCTACCATTTACAAAAATCTTACCGCTACCATATCAATAGGTGGTCGTTGCTTCCTTTTGTTACATCAGATGGGAATTCAGACGGTATTTCATCGTTCAATTTTCTAAAGAAATCGTCAATATTAAAATATATATGTTCTGTTGAAATATTTCTGGGCACCATATGTGCATTTCAACAAGTTGTGTCTCATCAGTTAATATGCTCGAGGCCGAAAATAATATGAAAGAGTCTAAACTTGACCTAAAATATCTGACAAAGATCCAGTTTACGACAGAGGTGTACCCTTTGGTTTTAGAAATTTTCCATGACATTTTTTGGCAAAGAATTAACAAATATATTTCAAGTGCAGAAAGTGTTAAGTGAAGAAAGAAAACATGGTGAAAATGCAAGGACCCACTTTGGTCAATTAGTTTCTTTTAATTACCGGACGCCTGATCTGATATTTCCGTGTATGTCGGCTGTGTAGTTTGCTATGATATGACAGAGATATATGGAATGAAAATGATTTATGTTTCAAACTTTTTTATGTAGTTCAAACAGCTGTCCATGTTATACTTGGGAAATGTTTTTACCGGATCTTTCATTATAGACCATTCGCATTTTCCGGCTAAAGGTCTAATTGTTTTTCCAATAAAACCATTGACCATTTTTCTTTATGTTCTAGATGAATATATAAGCAACAAAAACGTCACTTTTACGATGCCAGATGCTGTGTCTTACACACGGTAAATAAAGGCAACCGTCCGAACTATGACGTTGCTTAACTCTATTGTGCAATAAAAAGTACATTATCAATATTTACGAACGTTTATCAAGTAATGTGTTTGTCTGCTCCTTAGAGGTAGTTAATATGTGTTCAATAAATATGTACTTAACTTTAACCTTCTAAGCATTAGTGGGCCCGAAGCGTACAGTTGGAATTTAACAAAAGTTCTCTAACTTTTGAATAATCGTAGACTCACTTCCTCTGAGGATTTCGTAAAATCTATTTTCGACTTGAAAGGGGGCATCGAAAATATTTTACCTCTCTCCTTTATCATTATAAGGAGTAGCTCAGTATAGGTCTTATGACAAATGAGCAAATTAAAAGATGTTGGTGCCTGCACATTTTTGTATACTATGGATAGAAAGGACAAACTGCTTTACATTTTACCCAAATAAAACTGAAAGTATTATTTTTCATAGAATTATATGGTTTGGCCCTACGAGAATAAGGTTTGATCTGCCAATGAACCTTGTGCGTCGATACATACGTAGAAGTACATGTAATTTGCACTGTTAAACAATTATGAATGAGGTTCATAAATCATATTGTGTGGGTACATACGTGTATTTAGCTATTTTCATTGATAATTGACAGTTCATGCTGCATATATCATGTAAATGACCCTATATGGATCTTATCGGCAATCAATGAAATGCGCCATGTTTTGAACATTTATTGGTGTAATAAGGTGTTTAATTGAGTATACGTGATTCGATAACAGACCGTTTGGTTCATTGATATATCGCCGTGCAGTTTGGCCCAGCCTCCTCGCTCCAAGTATTAAATATTGATGGTCCACCTATATATCACCAGAAATCAATCTATATATCTCACTATCTGAGACCATCATCCAGCTCCTGTACTAGTTCCAAGTTCCTCTCCCTTACCTCTTGGTAAAATGAGTAGGTTGAATTGACAATGTACTGGACAGTTCTATAGCTTATATAGAATGGAATCGTGAAGTAAACGGTATCATAGAGCCGAGGGTCGGCATCTGGAAAGGTGGTCTGTCGTGAAACTTTAATATCGTTCTAGACCGACTATACAGTTTATCAGAGAGCATCTGTGCACAAGGATGGTATATGTTATTCAAGAAAATATATTTCAATACTTATATAGACCCACTTAGATCAGTATTGATAAAATCTTAAGCTCTTGTCACAGGAAGTTATGGATTTGTTAGCTTCATAAGCCTGTGTCGTATTCAGACTCTATCCATCGTATTGTTCTACTCTGTCATAGTGATCCGTGAAATCACGCAAATTCTAGAACCGTAACATTATGGATGGACTTGTGCTTAGAATTAGATCTAAGTCTTTCTCTGCCAAAAAAGCAAGTCCTGGAAAAGACCAAAAGAGGGTAACGTGGCAGGACGAAGGATTCAGACAAAGGTGTTTCAGGTAATAATACGTATTTCCTTTTTTATCTATTTTTTTCTTTTAGTTATTGGAATATTTTTATCGTATGTTTCATGATTTTTTTCTTGATGATAGACATCTAGGTTAATGTTTTAAACAAACATTATTGATAGCATGAAGTTTTCTTAAGCCGACTGCGATGCTGAATTAATAAGATCAAGGCAATGATACTAGTATCCTCACTTTGCTTGTTCTCAGTATGTGAACATGAGCTGTATATTTTACCGGATGACAAAAAAGATAAACTTCAAGTATAGTCATTCTTGAAATGAATACTACCATAGATAAACGTGAAGTTGTTTCACATGGTATATGTATGTACAACTTTTAATTGTATTCCAATAGAATTGAAGAAAAGAAGTAACAGATGGTGCATATTGTGAAGATTATAGTAGAATGAGAATATTCATAGTCCGTATTTTGCCGATCATTTTTACTGTATAAGGCCATGCTCATCTTGCTTTAGATTAATTGAAGTGTACAATTCTTCTGAATGGAACAGATTTCTTCATATCAAGTTTCACTTTCGAAGAAAATGTATTCAAGGAACTATAGGGGAATTATTAAAATATGAAAAATATATGAAATTTAATCCGAAACGTTTTGGAATGTTGAATTGTTAAGTGTTACACGGACCTGTAAGTTGTATATTGAAACAACTATTGTCCTATGGTTTAACATAAACATTGCAAATGAATTCGCGAAAAAAAGTCCCTCGAAATTGAGCGTTTATCTCATACTCACGTACTTATTTAGCCGCGAATAAAATATGCTTCCTTGATTAACGAGAGATGACGATTCCTTACTCTATATGTTCTGTTAAAATGTGATCGAATTCAACCTGTTTGTTTTGTAAAACAAACAATATAAGGACTATATATAGTGGTAGTGCATGTATACATGCTTATTTCAAAACAGCTGTTTTTGCCAAATCATTTCTCATAGACAACCTCTCACTTCTAATATAGCTTTTGTAAGACAAATGTCAGATTGTTCAGAAATAGATTTGGTCTACATGTTTACTATGTGACTAATTAATCTGCCTTACAGTATGGTGATAAAACGGTACGTATTTTGTACCATGTGGGGTGAAGGACATGATATTTGTACGTATTCTGTACCATGTGGGGTGAAGGACACGATTTCTATTATTGACTGCATGTTATGTGTCTGGTCATACTACGTTTATAAGTCAAAAGTTACAAGGAAATAAACGAAAATAGCGAAACAAAGACACACAGAACAAAACAAAAATGAAGGAAAACAAGAACATTTATTCATTATGTGTTCTATTTTCGTACATGCATATTGTGATGAGAATATTATAATCTTACACCACCATGAGGGAGGGATGGCGATTTCTCAACCCGAGTGTACAAAGTTTGCAAGTCCATGACGATGCTTGCCGAGTCATGGACAAGCAAAATTTTTACACGAGGGTTGAGAAATTAGCCATCCCTCTCTCATGGTGGTGTTTGTTTTTCTCCCACGTTATCGACTATCTAGAGTGTCTGTTATAATCACCAGTTTGCCTTACCTCCATAACGTCGCTTTGGTAGCGATGACGTCAGAGGGTGAGATCGATGACGTCAGAGGGTGAGATCGATTTATCTCACCCCAGGGAAATTTGAGAGTTCTCAGTCTCAAGTGGGAGAATATGTTGTGTATCAAAATGTTTTGTCTGTTTGATTCTGGGTGCCAAATCTTTCAAACGTTATCATGTCAATCGTCGAGTTAAATGAAGAAACTATCAGATCTATAATGTACAGTGGTTGTGTCGGGAAAAAAATAGAGATATATTCGATGAAGATTCATTTAATTTGTATCTTGCCATTTATATATCAAGCATTATTTTGTAGGCACAAGTGTCCCCATGTGTACCTGATCTCGCCCTGTAAATGTAGCAGATTTACAAAGGCTTATATTCATCTACAGTTGTACATTTTTAGTTTTCGTTTGTTTGTTCCTTTCGTTTTCGGAACTATTGGAATTCAATAGGCCACAAAGATTTAATTAGACCCACGTTCAGCTCTGTTATAAAATGAATAAACTATTAAGTTTCTAAGTCGTAAACTGATCTAATATATTGAAAAAAAACCCACATGCAATAGAAAATATATCTGCACTTAATTTTACTGCATTTAAAGAAAACATACATCAAGTACTTCTATACATGTACATGTATACGTCCAAATTATTGATAAGGAAGTTTTACAAAATTTGTGTTTTTTAGAAATAAACCTTAAGTGTGTCTACTCTTTCCTCATGCGTGCTTCCTTTTTGGATCAGGGCCCGGCACAAGAAACTCAGCAATGGACTTAATCAAATTCTCAATATACGATATATAGCAAATCAATGAAAATTTGAAATGTTGAGTTCATCCATTCTATTCTACTCTGAAAATAGACATATTCTGTGAATCATTTCAAGTCATCACTTATATCTTAATGATACAAAAGAAAATTGAAATTTATACTTAAGACAATTCTTAGTTTATGGTGCCGGGCCTACTACATCTTTGCATTTCGTTCAGTTTCTTATAGTCTAAATAGTCATACAGATATCATGACTTATTTTAATATTTTGGCTTAGGCCAATACTTGGTAAAGCCAAAATATTAGTAATGATAAAGATATTGTAGAAAATAATTCAGAAAATAAGAAAGGATTCCACCCCTCCTTTAGAGAATATATTTTGGATTTTCCTTGGCGGCAAATGTCTTCTGTAATATCCTCCGGGAACCAGAAAGGCTGGATCACTGCGATACCTAGCAATTATACTGCATTTTCAGGGGTTTATGGATTTCTATCAAATAACATATCAGACTACACTAAACTAAATATGAATCTTGTGCCATAGAGTGAAAATACTAAAATTAATTAACCGTCTGATGCAACCTTATATCGCTTACACGGAATATACATTGTACTCAATTTGGTGCTCTATTGTGAGTGCTGTTGAGATTATCGTCAGGATCTTCTTTGACTCATTGGATATAATTATTGATCCCGTCTATACATGAAAGGTGCGGACCTTGTAGGGGGTTAGTCTGACTATTTTGATTTTGAGAAAAAAAAAATGTTCTTCGAACTTTGGGACATAGCAATTTGAAAAAAATATATTCTAGGGGTACATGACATCGTAAATCAACTCTGGATCGTAGCATGCGTGAAAAGTTTGGTTGTTTCTTCCTTGTTTCATACTTGCAGTCATTGACTGTGAATGAAGTAATCAGATTAAATCTTGGTCAATCTATGGGTAAACTCATTGATTTTTCTTATCATCCTAACTACAAACGATTCTTGACTGACTGCTTCAATTCTTCTTTGTCATTGAACTGATTTAAGTGCCAAGATTTTGGATTCCTTATTTTGAAAGAGAAAACAATAGGGTCAAGTAGAGGTTATGATACAGATAAGGCATTGGGTTAGGGAGTGTCTCTAAGAAAAATGATTCTGAAATGCTTTCCATTTCTATCGAATGTGTTAGATTTATTAACACCAACACGACTCTTCCCGTGTTGTAGACGGAGACAGTTTAGATTTTAACCATATTCAAAAAGATGTGAAGCAAATGGTACTTTTTCTCTTGTATTGTTGAAGCTTATACAACATTTCCTTTAATAGAATACTGTCTGCGGTCAAGTCATGGATGACTCTGTGTACTCACTATATAAATGTGAATAGTATTATTTATTCATCTATTTATTTTTTCATTTCTTTAATTTTTATCATTGTCTTTAATAGACATTTTATACCTCTGAAATAAAAGATCGGTTAAATGTGACGTTAATGCCAGTTTCCTTTGATTAGAATAAAATTTAATTGACATTCTCATATTCAAAAACAATCAAATGTTTACGATCGTCTGGTTGTGTTTGAGTTAATGCTAATGATTTCTCAAATTGTCAAATTCATCCAATGATATTTTAAAAAAGATCACGTCTATTGACCTTTTGCCGAACTCTTCAATTTCACAAACTAATTATTTTAAATATTTTCTTTAAAAGAACTTATACAATTAGTTTTATGTTGAAAAAATAAAAGTGTAATACCAAATATTGTTTTGTGTTCTGAAAAAATGATAATGAAATAGGGGTTGATCATAATTCTCTTCTTAGGTATATTACCATGACAAACAATCATGATATGGCAATGTTCTGTTTTACTCGTATATATATTTTTTATTCTACGCAGTCATTGCCAAATTTCTAAGAATATAATAAGCATTCTAAGAATACCAATACCCACTATACAAGAACGCACCTGTCACACCCTGCTGTTTGTCTCAGTACAGATGATACTGACCATTGGACTCTCTGTTGATGGTAATCCCAATTATCACATATCAATGACAACGGCCGCCCTCATTGGTATAAGATAAAAAGAAAGTGTAAAATAAACACCAAATGTGCCATGATCTCTAGATCAAAAAAGTAATTAAGCAAAGTTGCGTACTCATCTAGGGCTTTCTCTGTTTACCTTATTTCTTTGCAGTTGTTGTTTGTTTGCTTGATTTATTTGTATTTATGTTTGTTCTGATTTGTTTTTGGATTATTATTTTTTGTTTGTTTCCATTTCTTTTCATTCAGGATCTGCTATGATCGCGGAAAATTCAAGGTTTATGTAATTTTAAATGCAACGAAGATTCGCAATTTTTGTGTCGCCTGCGAAGCATAGTGACACTTAGGGATCAATTTGTCCGTTGTCCGTCTGTCCGTCCGTCTGTCACACTTAGATGTCACACCCTATATAAAAGTGATTCCTAAGTGTCGCTATGTTTCGCACGCGACACACGCATTCCTTGGAATGGTTTTTGGTTATTACTTTGTATTGATTTCATACAAATTTTCCAATTCAAATGAGAAACGACAATTAAGGCAATTCTTGACAGAAAATGAAAACAAATCAATATAAAAGTTTTTTTTTCTTCCATCGTAGGAAGATTCGTATTAGAATTTGTTTGTATGAAAGATCCGTACTTACTGACTGTAGTCAATACTCATTCAAAAAAATGAACGCTTGCGTGTTACTAATAGTGTACTTACATACATTTTAAAGAGGAAGTTGACACTGATAATATGACGCGTGCTCAACTAGTGTTTTCGTACGGACGGAAATTCTATTGTTTACGACTAAATCAGATAATACACAATACAATACACGATTAGATGGAGATTTTTCGCTCCAAATCCTATCACGAAACTCCGAAAAGACCTAAATGGAAAAGTAGCTCCGCCCGCCAGAGGGTTGTTACCTTCAGGGACTTTGATTTCTTCAGAGTCAGAAGTTTCAGGTATACTTTAAATTTCTCTCTCATACGTTTAACATCGTTTTGATATTTTGTAGTTGTGTGTGGGGGTCGATAATTAATTTAATCAGGCATCATTGCGATTTGTAAAACAGTTCAGAATTGCTTATAATTTAGTAGAAATCTAGAAAATATCATTCATAGAGTTAAGCATACGAGTCAAACTGAAGTGTAGCAAACTTCATGCCGGATGAGGATTTTGATTTTTTTAAACATTATGGTTACTTTATCGAGTTTGCAGCTGCCATCAGGTATCATCAAACATTATTTTTTTCAAGTTAAAACTGACAATGAAATAAGCAGCAAAACTTATTTTATTGTAAACTAATATACAAGTAGTAAAATTAAAAGCATGCCATAGATAATGGAAGAACATAAGTATATCATTCAAATTCATTTAAAAGATATCGATATGTTTCATCTCACCAACATTCGTAACATGATGTCAGCTCACACCATAAAGGATTGTGAGAACAGGTGCACAGGAAGAGTAAGCATCTCCTGCCTTCTTCCCATACCTATACTCAGTTCGGTAGAAAGTAGTTCAATATAGTATATTGAATTTAAGCATCAACTCGATTAAGTGATTATACAATTCAAGTCCTCAATTAGGATATAAGAATGATTTTCCTTTTTCATAGCAAAGAGGCCTATAAATGCACAGAGGTAAACTTTTACCATGCTATACAGCTTTATATAATTTTGACATCAGCAAAAATGTAGTTATGTTTCACTGCAACTTGATGGCTGTAAACTGGGTTAGAAAGTGATTTGTGTACATCATTGATGTACCAGGAAGGAGAGAAAGATAATTGACATCTTATCGATAGATCAGAGCCATCAAAACATATGTCAGATTGACGTATCTACTTCCTTCCCTCTGTGTATTTATATTCCTGGTTACAGAGGCCATTGCTCTCCGTCTCTGAAGGATATCCACTTAAATAAGCTAATTATCAATATTTTTCATCTTAAAGGTTTTACATACTCTCTTAACAAACTAGGAAGAAACTAGGAACTTCAGAAACATTCTTGAAACTGCATGTATCAGTTGCATGATTGTCTCCATTTGTTACGTAACACTCTGGGTGTCTCCATAGAATTTCGTCTCAATGATCATGGAAAAAACATTAATTTTCCTTTTGCTGCACATTGTTATGAGTAGATAATTATTATAGCCGTTGAATATTAACATAGTTTAAAAATCCTACAATAACAGAGGAAACAAAAAGATAACTACATCTACGTTGGGCACAATGCTCAACTCGTTACCTTCTGGAATAAAATTTCAAACCAATTCTTATAAACTAGACATGTGTTTCGGATAGTAAATCCCCATCATCGGCACCTTAAGCCAAAGGGATTTTCAGACACAGTCATACGTATTTTAGTAGCGCTCTCTAGTTTTTGGTGTGTTTTTTTTTTATTCAAATTTGTGCTTCTATTAGCAAAGGCTCCAAATCCCGTGTAGGATCGACTCAGCATCACAGTCAAGTAAAATATATGACCAAAATAGAATTGGAGGGATGGTGCTAGGACATGAACCTCCCTCGATTTCAATGATATTTTAGAATAAAATAACATGTTTCCAAAATAACAAAGCAACGTATGATGCCAAACCGACAAAGGGTAAAAAACAAAGCTTCTTTCAGGTGATAGAGCTGGAAAAAAGTAATTCAATACACTTGAAACATTCAATCACGGGAACCATGCTTAACTGCACAACACTGCAAAAGAAAATAAGTGAACCACCACGAGAAGAGTGAGATTAGGCACTAGGAGAGAGTTAAAGAATGTAGGGAATCTCCAAAAAAAAACTCGGTCGCAGCATTCCTGCCTGTAAGAAATACAAGTCATTTAAAGGATGCTGATGTAAAGCAACTCTCACTTCATAGCAGAGTTTAATAAAAAGAAATATGATCGTATTGTACTTCAAATATATTTATGAGAGAGTCTATCGCTTCAAGCAAAACTTAACCGACTTTACCGTTTACGTTGACACGATATTTGAGAAGATTAACAAAACCAAAGCCAACCAAACACAAGTATGTTATTGTAGATGTTATTTCTCATATATCTTTTCCCAGGGTATCGTGTTTCATACAATCATAACACGACATCAATCAAATTAATATAATGGACTAATTTTGAAAACTGGCGTGTACCAGTGAAGTCTAGCTTCATATTTTAGACGTTTTGCAAAGAATTTTGCTTGTATTTCAAAGTCAATGAATGCTCCGACAAGAAATGACACAAAAGAATGGAAAACGAGATGTCAAAATGCTTTCACGCACCTTTGTCAAGCTCTGATCTCGCTGTCTCCACCTGTGTTGGCCTATTCAAATTACGAAAAGCCTTTTATGCTGATAGTGCTTTGAATCTGACTTTGATAGGTACATTCTGTGCAACGACCAACTCAGATCAAGTGAAGGATGAGACCTTAGTCGACATCGGTTGCCCACCGGTCTCGTTGGTTTATGTGTGGTCTTTTGTGTTTCATGTTTCGATATTGTGAGTTGGTGTTGCTTGTCCCTTTTGCGTCTCTTTCTATGAGTATCTGCTCTGTGTTCTGCATTGGGTGATTTGGAGTTTTGCTGTGGGTGCTGCAATCGAGTGTTGTTGGAGATCCCCTCCTTTCTTTTGATTGGGTGCTTTTTGGTTTTGCTGTGGGTGCTGCAATCGGGTGTTGCTTTTTTCATATGGATACGCTACAATGGCGGAAAATTCAAGATTGATATTATTTCTAAATGGGACGAAGATTCGCGATTTTTTGTTGTTGCTTTGTATTGATTTTTTCTTCTGAACTTCCAAATGAAAATGAGAAACGTCCATTTAGGCAATTCTTGACAGAAAATGAAAACACATCAATACAGCAGTTTTTTTCCTTCCCTCTCAGAAAGATCCGTACATGTATTTGCTGACTGTAGACAGACCTCATTAAAAAGAATGCACGCTCGCGTGTTACTAATATTTTTGTACTTACATATATTTTGAAGAGGAAGTTCAGGTTGATAATATGACGCATGCTCAACTAGTGTTTTCGTACGGACGGAAATTCTTTTGTTAATGACTGTTGTTAATAACAAAAAAAAAGCGCTGTTGTTTTTACAATGATATATGCAAGGTGTCCACGAATATCATAAACCGTAACAATATATCCCTCCGTTTTGAGGAAGGTATGCAACATACATGTAGTTTTATTCAGAAAACTCTACCCATGTCAGACTTCCATAGTGAAAGTGTTGCATCCAACGTTACACAATAGTTACATCATGGTAAGGTTGTCACGATGATATCGGTCAAATTGATTCACAAATGCAGAAGATCACTCAGTCTGGTGTAGACCCGTCAGATCTGCATCTGATAAAGAATGAAGATCATGAATCGATCAGACCGTATCACGTGAACCAAGACAAGAATGTTACTCAAATCAGATTGATTATGAGACGTCAAATGACAAAGGCATACAAGTGTGACGTAAAGCCTACTTAGGACAAATCAGGATTGCCATAGCAAATCAGCCAAATATGACCAATGAATGACATACTACTGATCCCTCAATGACATTCCAACGCTCAAATAACATACCACCACTGAATGACATACCTAGTGTGACGAGCTTATGTATGATGTATAAGCTGCTTGAACTTCCTCCCCGGTAGTCTATAAGATCCCCTCCTTATACAGTAAAGTGTGTTGGCTTCAGACCCGTGGATTAAGACCTGCGCAACGTCACGTTGCAATTAGAGATTTTATAATCTCGACTGAAGGCGATCTCTATCTGGAGACCAATAAAAACAACTAGTTGCACCAAAATTATTGAACCCCATATGGATAAGCTTCGGATGGGGGAGGAGGTAGTTTTCTAACCTGAGGAAAGATAATAGGAAGGCTCCTTAAATTCCCTCCCTTTGATGTCCGGTCGATCACTGACTCTCTATTCCTATCATCAATATATTCACATTTACCGTGTGTAAATGGTATATTTTTGAGATCTTGAAAACGACGTGTTTTATATATCCCTGATGCCATAGAGCATTTGTAAATAAAAGGTCCATAAAGATACAAGACAATTTCACAACGATTGCTTCAATAATCATTTCATCGCGAACAGAAATAACTGACCAATATTCGTTCTAAACAGGTTCAGACAGATTTTGATTTTGGTGGGAAGTGTCGCCGCTATTGATCATAGAATAATTCTCAAAACTATTACACCTATGCAATTGATTAATTGATAATTAATTTTATTTTCAGTTCCCCTGCATCGGATCACAGCGTACGACGTGATGTTTTCAGCAGGAGGCACTATGGGTCCGTTGAGCTGGTATGACGTCATTCTTCTGATATTTGCCTTATCGAATATATCTAGTAATCATTGCAAGAGTAATTTGTTTCACCATTGGATAAGATGCAACGATTTTTTTCTAGTAGAATCTTTTACAACTTTATGGCTGTTCCAAGTTTTCATGGAATGCTGGTATACATGAACATCTGAGATAGTTTGGTGTATCCAAAATGTATTTAAGAAATAAAAAATGACAAGCCGGGCTCTATTGTCTCATAATGCCCGAGCGTCCCTAGCCAATCTCATTTATTACCGAGCCGCGTCAGCGGCGAGGTGATAAATGTGATTGGCTGAGGACGCGAGGGCATTATGAGACAATAGAGCCCAGCTTGTCATTTTTTATTTCTATTCTAATGATGACCAAACTTAGATCAATGAAACACAGACGACAAAATCGAGTCTTGGTTAAAACCAGTTCCTGTCGGTTTATCTGCTTTCAGAAAATGGGTAGGCGTGGCTTATCGCTATAGGGCCTATATTGGAGAATAGAGCCCGGCTCGCGTCTGTTGTCTTAATAGGGAAAAAGAATCAAGTCATATTAGAATATGTAATTTACACCTTTATCACTCCAAACCGAAATATGATCACGATACAATATTGGTTTTCAGCTTACAAATATGGAGGGTGATAATAAAGGGCACAGTGCAGGGAGGTTCAGGGTGGAAACAGGAGAGAGGGATGGAGAGGAGGTAGGTTCCGGAACTCATACATTACCATTACTACATGTATATTCATTTCACTTCCTTCCTTCAAATTATATATGTGTAAACGTTATTTTTACATGATCATTTTCATTTCATGTAATCAGGATAGCCAAACATTTCATGTAATCCAGTTAAGAACACAATTCGGTATTCTTAGCGCATGCCCGTCCAAAGTCGACACCGGGTGATCATTGGTTTTCATATGTACTGACGTTTGTGTATCACGCTTCAGTTTGTTTGCTTCGATTGTATGTTGGATCGTTCCATGTGAGTGTTCCTGTATGTGTCGCTGTTGTTTGTTGAAGTTGTTTGTCTGATGTTTTTGGACATAATAATGTTCATACTCTTTGGCCATATTACATTGTTTAGATTGAGGATCACTGATGAGGGTTAAGTACCCGAAACTTTCATGTCTGGTCCATGCTGCAAATTTGTCTGTTCTTTAATGATGCTATTGAATTCGAAGACGATAAGCATTTTTACCACTTGGTGAGTGTCACTGCTGGTAGACCAGGAGTCTCCGAGGGCACATGTAGCCAAGTTCGATCAACTTCGGTTGATCGTTTCTTCGATGCATTCGAAAATTTCTGTTTTCAAAATTTCTTGAAAATTTCAAAACGTGGGTCCTGTAGCATCATACCCCATGCATTCTGCTACGTCTTTCGGTACATTTTCGGACATAATAACTTTAACACTCTTTGTTAGATTTAGAATCACTGACGAGGGTTAAGTACCCGAAACGTGTATGTCTGGTCCATGCTTCAAATTTATCTATACGTTCGCCATTTTGCCATGTCCATGAACATCAAAATTTCAACTGCCAGGTACAAACGAACTAAATATACTATTAATATCGTGCAAAGATATCAGTTGCTTCTAACAATGCTCGACATTTACCCACATTTTCTGTGTTTGAAGTAATTTTACCAATCCCTTGAATATACTATCAAAATAGCGATTCAAATTATCTGATACGTTCTATCGCTTGATGTCATGTGCTCATCAAAATCATTAAAGCATCTCTCATAAGAATTATATGTAAAAAAACACAAATCATTGTTTCTGACCAAAAGTCTCATAGGAGATTACAAACCCTATCTTGTTCTAGTCATTTCCTGAATACAAATCAAGGATTGGTTATTATACAAAGCGATGTAACGAGGTAAAAAGATGGAATCAGTGAAATTTGTTGTAAATGCCGTATCTGAATTCCATGTCATCCGAACGCCTACTGAACGCTAACGCAATTTTACCTTTATCAATGAAAGGATTAACGCCAACGTTTCTGTTCCTACATATAACGCTTTTTGTCTCCAATTCCCTCGGATTATAATGTGATTACCGCCATTTCATACTAAGTAGTATCTGACCCATAACGTGTTTCTTTTCCGGAATGTTGACATACATTTTAACTCTGGAAATCTGGTGAAATGAAAAGGAAATTGATTTGAAATCAGGTCATTGGCCCACGCTCACGTAGCATGATATCCTGTACTTCTGTTTCACCGATACTCTGATATATGTAATATTTCCTGGAGAGAAACAAATTCTTTTAATTTGCGGAGATTTGTGTAGATTAAGATAAATAAAAATGTTTCACTCTACATTATCCATTTAATTTGTAGCAAAAAAAAATCCATTTTTCTCGTGTCAAAATATGATCTCCAAATAAAATTGATAGAATTAATTTATTATATTCAAAATGTTTCTTTCTTTTTGCAGGTTACAAATTCCTTGAATAGTCCAATACATTTAGAGAATCCAGAATTTCAAACACGATGGTATTTCAAATACTTTCTAGGAAAACGTAAGTTATAAGAATTTGAAGAAAAAAAGTACATGTTATTGTAATACATTGATAATATTTTGCTTTATTTAACAAAAAAGCTACTTCTAAATATAGTTCTTGGCATTTCGTAATTGAATTTTTATAGGACGATACCCATTCATTAAATATTCAACACAAGCAAATTGCTTCTTTCTATTGTAGTGCACCAAACCTATGTCGGGATGGATGTAGAGAAAGATCCGTTTATCCTTTCCGTCGTCGTAACAGATGCCAACAATCATAATGTTCCTCAGTATAGAGCCATATTATGGAGAAAAAATGTAATTACTCAGCTAGCCTAGTACATTGTTAAAATGACCAGTCTGTAAAATGTCTTCTAATCAGTTTGGAATTCATTATCAAATCCCACATAATTATCTTTCAACCAGTATTTTTTTAAGTAAGTTTGTTGCTTCATTCGTTGGTCGGTTTGTCATTAAAGCTCATAAAGTGGGTTATCCATATCATTTCTTCTTTACTCATAAAAAATATTCGTCTTTTTTGTTACTAAAACTTGTTCGTACGTTATATATACAGGGTGCTACAAGAGTGTGCCTTCCTTACCACCCTAACAAGCCTCAAACTGTCAAAGGAATTCTAAGGTCAGGACACTGAATGAAGAAGATCATGATGATTCTCATTTTGATAACGTTTAAAGTTTAAGACACGATGTACTGTAAAGAGGTTTATGTCTTTTTTTCTATTACAGTCACTTTGACCTTAACAAATTTGACAAAGGTCCGAAGGAAATTTTTGACCCAGAGATTCAGAAAGAGGTCCTTGTCCTGGAGGAGCAAGAAGTACGTCTTTATCTTATTTATCTCGTCCAATGAAATTTTGTGTCTCAATTAACGAAAACCACCATAAGTTACCATAAGTAAGTAAGTAACAACTGTAAGTATCTATTCTACAATACAATGTTGTGTCTTTGTGTTTTCAGGGCTCTGTGAATTTCAAGTTTGGGGTACTATATGCCAAGGATGACCAAAGCTCGGACGACGATTTCTACGGAAACGGTTGGTTCAGCTTCCCTTTTTCTGGTTTCCCTTTTGTCAATTTAAGATAGATACTGAAAAAAACCGATTAAGATTTTCCCTATATTTAAGTATTTCTTGAAAACATTTTACAAAGTGAGATAAAACTCTTTCATTTACAGAGGAAAGCTGTCCATCTTTTGACAAATTTACCAAACTTCTTGGAGAGCGAATTCCACTTCGAGGCTGGGAAAAATTCAAGGGTGGTTTAGACGTTAAAAGTAAGTATATTGTTGGGATTTTTTTTATTAAATTGCCATGTTTTGTAGGTCTTTACGTCAAATGAGTGACACTCGATTTGAAGGTCTAATCTCAAGTTTTGTTTCTTATGAAAACCGTTGTCTCGCTTAACTTTTACATATAAGGAGTGAAAAGTTTGAAGGAACTGGTGAAGTTTAAGACTAATGGATGTTTATATTACAGCGAATTCAACGGGTACTGATTCTGTATATACAGTTTATGAAGGCCATGAAATAATGTTCCACATTTCAACTTTGTTGCCATATTCTAAAGAAAACAAACAACAGGTAAGGGTCTTACGTTATAATATTACGTCATAATCGGCTTTTTTCCGAAATCGGCTTTCTCGAGGTTCTCCACTATTTGTTTTTTACTTGCTCGCGACGAAACTTTGTCAAAAATGGATGATAATTTTTCTAAGGATTTCTCGCTTTTGAAATGTGAGCAACATCAAGACCATCTATAGTAGCTGTAATGTCAATTTGAGGTTTTCTCGTAATTCTCCGTAGGCCCCTGCAAGATAATGGTCCAGACATATCCAGGAATACTTTTTTTAATGAAAAAATGAATAACAATAATCACTCAGTATTCTCAAATCTTCGGCTATTCGGCATTTATCAAGTGGAAAAACCACGAATACAAAAGACTTCTACGTAATATCCACTGCTAGTAAACAAAGCCCAGCGTATGCCATTAGTTATGTTGTATAAACTTCCCTGTGGAGAACTTAACCCCATACTTTGACAGATAATGAAATAAATGTATATTTGATCAAGTCTATCAACAAATCATATCGTCAACGCCGAAGGGGACTCTTAGTTTCCTGTCTGTCTGTCTGTCTGTCTGTCTGTCTGTCCGATTATCAGTTTTCCGGACTTTTTTCTGCAAGGGATGGAGATATCCAGGTAAATTTGATACACAGCTTGGTCTTGGATAGTTACAGAGCAAGTTCGACTTTCGTCACGCTTGACCTATTTTTCGAGGAGTCATGCCCCTTTATGACTTGCAAAATTCAGTTTTTGTCAGTTTTCCGGACTTTTTTCTGCAGCAGATAGAGATATTCAAGCGAAATTTGATACACAGCTTTATTGGTCTTGGATACTTACAGAGCAAGTTTTACTTTCGTCACGCTTGACTTTTTTTTTCGAGGAGTTATGCCCCTTTATGACTTGCAAAATTCAGTTTTGTCAGTTTTCCGGACTTTATTTCTGCATCTGATAGAGATATTCAAGCGAAATTTGATACACAGCTTGGTCTTGAATAGTTACAGAGCAAAATTGACTTTTGGTACGCTTGACCAATTTTTCGAGGAGTTGTGCTCCTTGATGACATGCAAAATTCATGACTAACTTAAGAATATTTCTTCTCATTTCAGGTGGAGCGGAAGAGGCACATAGGAAATGATATTGTCAACATCCTGTTCTATGAAAGTGACTCACCTACCATGCCGCCATTTAAGCCATCCATGATGAAGTCCAGATTCACTCGTATCCTTTATATTAACATAGAAACATAGATTTGTTTTTAAAACTTGGCTTTACTAGTTTTTCAGGTTAAGCTGTCCAGCGAATTAGATCATGAAAGCATTAAAGGAATTATCTACAGTAAAACTTGATTACTTTTAGTCGAAGACAAACTGGTCTGCAAAGAAGATTTAAGTGGGATTTTATTTTCTTTTGTAAAGGGATTAAGAGAAGCTTCTATCTTATTTTTTTCTAATCATTAATTTCATTGTGACAGTAGAAACTTATAATGGAAGCCCTACCTTTCCAGTACTCGTATGAATGTCTTAAATTGGAACAATCGATCAAGGTATCACATTATCTATCATTAAATCTCTTTTTATCGATTAATATATATCTTTTCTAATTTTCTAAGATTCGATCAGTCTTCTAGAAAAAATGGATACAATAAATTCCTTGTATCATATCGCAATTTCTAATAATGTGATAAAATAAGCTATGCTTAGTGGATTCCATACCGATTTTCCATACTCCAGTACCAATGGAAGCCTCTCATTTCAACTGCTCCCTTTTTATTCGGTCGAAAAAAAAGTATAAGAGTACGATCTCAAGAAAAGATAGAAAAGCTTTTTTTTTTGTTTGATATCGAACAATTTCCATAGATGCATGTATTAGTGCGGAAAGTTCCCGCATATATCATTAATTTCAATGTTTAATTGACTCGGGAATTTCCACAAAGAACGAATAGCAAAAGGAAAAAAGGACAAATCTGCGTAAACAAGACGGTAAATCTAGCCAATATTCCAAATTTAAAGAATCCCACGTCAACTTTTCTGTCTTAATTACACCGTTGGATCGACGAATCGAAGCACGCGACAAGTTTATATACGTTTATAAGGTGGGATGGGCATCAAATATGACTTGCTGTTCAAAGATTTTATGATTACTGAGCAACGTTAATCTAGATTATTTCAATTGCATTCTTCTTACGTTTATGATGTCCTTTAAAATATATATTAGACTTTCTGAGTCTAAATAAAGATAAATTAGCGACTGCAGATCGTTTGACTACCCATCACGTTCGTATGCCGTACTTAAAAGGAACTTTCAGGCCCTAATGCACGTTTTGTCTAGTTCCTACAGTTCCCACAACGTCAACAACAGTTAAAGCTGTCTTAGCGACCCAACGTATTAAGAAATTTCCAGGTTTTTTTTTTTTATTTCCCAAGTAAACAATTTTTATTTAAATGAGCATATTAAGAGACCACCTGTCTTATGTGACCTTCTTTTGACACTTTCTTGAAGGGTCTCTTAAAACAGGACAATGTCGTGCTAAAGTACGCTTTTTAAGTTCTTTCGAACTTATTACGAGATAAGATGTATGAAAATGACGGATGATTGGTTCACCCATTTATTGAGTTTTGAATTCAAAACGTATGATATAGTTATGGTGTAAAAATTCGTTCAAATTTTTTCACCAATTCGCTTTGGAAAAATGTTCGTTCCTATAAGAGTTATGGGCCCTCAGAGGTTACATTGAAGTCCGTGGAAAAACTATTTTTTCAACCATTTTTCCAAGAAAATGATCCGGGATCAAATATGGATGGATGAAATTTTTCTGAAATAACAATAATCAAATTTCACTGAAAAATCCGAAGTTCACCGTTTAAATCTATCACAATTTAATTTTACAGTATGGGGAAATAACTCCTAAAATTGACCCTTTTCAAAATATTCCTTTATCCTGGTACAAAAGTTTGTGAAATATCAAAAGATATCGAAAAATAGGAAATAATTCATACACATAATTTTGATATTTTGGTCACTATTTCGTTCATTATACATCTAATACCTTAAGCTAAACTTTTGATACGTCGAAAGGATGTTTGACCCTCCTGCCGCCTTATTCCTAAGAACTGTAGAGGCGTTAAGAAAATTGTATCAGTCTTTACGTTCGTAACAGTCCCTTATTTGCGTCAATGCAGTTTTTAAACAAGAGCCCCAGGGGGCACAACGCTC
Source organism: Pinctada imbricata (assembly GCA_033119305.1). Lineage (NCBI taxonomy): Eukaryota > Metazoa > Mollusca > Bivalvia > Pterioida > Pteriidae > Pinctada > Pinctada imbricata. Next base: position 12,312,828 of record VSWD01000011.1, on the reverse strand, counting down.
ACCTGATACCCATGCACGCTCTAATTGACATACTGACATTGAATACTGATAGTGCCAGTACCAGGATTTTAGCCCACAACCTTCCTAACAAGATTTTTGCCGGATGCAGACAAGTTTTTTTTTCAGACAACCTTTAAAAGTACAAACAAGAGAAAATAGTCACATTTCAAAACAACAACTTTTTTACTGATTTGAAAAGATGGATTATGCGATCCAAAGTCATATGCCCAGCTTGTATAGTTTGATTATGCAACATCAAAAATAAAATCATTTTGTAAAATTCCACATTAATGTGCAACAGAAACAGAATAAAACAATGAAATGATTTCATAAATTAAGTTTATTTAAAATTGAACACCAAACCTTTCATTATTAATAGCTAGTATGCCAGAAAATAATAAAGCCTGTGTTTGTGAAACACGAATGCCCCACGGTGGCATCTTTGTTGGTATAAACACCATTTTCTGTTAAGTATGTGAGAGGTCAGGGTCAGAGTAATGTTGGTATCAATGGAAAGATCTTGTCACAAAGAATACACATGTACAATATGAAAGCCCTATCACTAACCATTCAAAAGTTATGCCCAATGTTAAAGTTTTTGAAAAGTAGGTCAAAGGTCAAGGTCACGAGGTCAAAAACTTTGGTATCAATGGAAAGGTATTGTCACAAGGAATACACATGTGAAATATGAAAGCTCTATCACCTTCCATTCAAAAGTTATGCTCAATGTAAAGTTTTTTGGACAAACAGACAGACGGACAGGCCAAAAACTATATGCCCCCGTATCTTTGATTCCGGAAGCGTAAAAAACAAAGACTTTTCGGTTTTGCCTTTATTCATATTAAATTATACAGAAATCTATGAATGAGAGCTTTTGAATAGTATTGATTTCATCTTAATACATGTAACGTACAGTCAAAATCGTGTTAATCCAATTAACACAGACAAGTTGTTAGCGGACAATATTAATTCAAGTGCAGAAATTGAGCCAATTTATTTTCCAAACAGCAGTGTATGGTGTATCAAACCTCATGACCCAGTGAAGCCACTTGGACAAATTATTTTTGGTAAATATGCTGAAATGCGGCGCTTGGAAATGTATTTTTAGCATATTGAATCAATAGTCGTGATAAATTTAACTTCGAACTTGATCTTGTCTTTTATGCAATCTACAGATAGGTTTGAAAATATTCAAAATTCGGAACATTTTCGATGAGGACGCAGAGTTCCTGTAAAAAAAGTGAAATTTGCGAAAAAAGGACATGCATGACCCCCCCCTTTTTCTTTACATTTTTATGCGTGCCAAAGATTCGCAATCAAAAAAGACCAATTTTACAGACTTCCGGGCATTTCAAGTCAGTCAAAATTTTTAGTGTGCACCTTTTTGTGTCGCCTGCGAAGCATAGCGACACTTAGGGATCACTTTGTCCGTTGTCCGTCTGTCCGTCTGTCCGTCCGTCCGTCCGTCCGTCTGTCCGTCTGTCTGTCTGTCTGTCACACTTTGGGTGTCACAGCCCATAACTTTTGATTGGTAAGTGATAGGGCTTTGATATTTCACATGTGTATTCCTTATGACAAGACCTTCCTACACATATCATAATTTTTGACCTAGTGACCTTGACCTACATATTTGACCTACTTTTCAAAAAAATTAAGAATGGATATATCTTTTGATTGGTAGGTGATAGGGCTTTGATATTTCACATGTGCAATCCTTGTGGCAAGACCTTTCTACACATACCATTATTTTTGACCTAGTGACCTTGACCTAGATATTTGACCTACTTTTGAAAAAAAAGATAAGATTCGCTATATCTTTTGATTGGTAAGTGATAGGGCTTTGATATTTCACATATGTATTCCTTGTGACAAGACCTTCCTACACATACAATAATTTTTGACCTAGTGACCTTGACCTACATATTTGACCTACTTTTCAAGAAAAATTAAGAATGGATATATCTTTTTATTGGTAAGTGTTAGGACTTTGATATTTCACATGTGCAATCCTTGTGGCAAGACCTTTCTACACATACCATAATTTTTGACCTTGTGACCTTGACCTAGATATTTGACCTACTTTTGAAAAAAAGATAAGATTCGCTATATCTTTTGATTGGTAAGTGATAGGGCTTCAATATTTCACATGTGTATTCCTTCTGACAAGACCTTTCTACACAGACCATGAAATCTGACCTTTTGACCTTGATCTAGATATTTGACCTACTTTTCAAGAAAAGTAATATTGGCTATATCTTTTGATTGGTAGGTGATGGGGCTTTAATATTTCACATGTATTTTCCTTGTTACAGTGCCATTCTACACATACCACTATTTTTTTACCCTTTGACCATGACCTACATATTTGACCTACTTTTCAAAAAAAATTAAGAATGGATATATCTTTTGATTGGTAAGTGACAGGGCTTTGGTATTTCACATGTGTATTCCTTGTGACAAGACCTTTCTACACAGACCATAAAATTTGACCTTGATCTAGATATTTGACCTAGACCTCCTTTTCAAGAATTTTGATCCACTTTCTAGAATAATAATCAAACCGCTTCGCAGGCGACACAAGCATTCCTTGGATTGCTATTTTTAATTCCTGTAGTTACCCCTACTAAAGGGGCAAGGAGGTATTGAACCAATCAAATCTGTAACACAAGATATATGGCGACTATGTTTACCATAGATACAGAAATAAGACAGAGAAAATAATCATTAAATAGGGAAATTGTTCTGAAATATGCATGTAAGAAAAAAAGCAGTCCAAGGAATGCTTGTGTCGCCTGCGTAGCGGATTTTTTCTTATTGAAATTAGGTCAAATATCAAGGGCAAGGTCACTAGGTTAAAAATTATGGAATGTTTAGAAAGGTCTTTTCATAAGGAATACAAATGTGAAATACCAAAGCCCTATCACTTACCACTCAAAAGAAATAGCAAATCATAGATTTGTTGAAAAGTAGGTCAAATATATAGGGCAAGTGCACGAGGTAAAACATAGGTAATCACAGATTACGAAGCTCACCTCGTGACAGCAAAATTCAATTCAAACATATTTCTTAGTACATGTATATTGGCTTTTAAAGGCAAAACCACTCAAGCAGAAAAAGTAGGTCAAGATCATTTTATGAAAGTTTGATCAAAGATACATCCAATATGCAAGTTTGGTACATGTAGCAGTTATACTTTGCTCAATATTGGCTTTATAGAGCAAAATCACTCAAGCGGAAAAAGTAGGTCAAGGTCATTTTATGAAAGATTGATCAAAGATACATCCAATATGCAAGTTTGGTACATGTATCACTTATACTTTGCTCAATATTGGCTTTTAAAGGCAATATCACTCAAGCGGAAAAAGTAGGTCAAGGTCATTTTATGACAGTTTGATCAAAGATACATCTAATATGCAAGTTTGGAACATCTAGCACTTATACTTTGCTCAATATTGGCTTTTAAAGGCAAAATCACTCAAGCGGAAAAAGTAGGTCAAGGTCATTTTATGAAAGTTTGATCAAAGATACATCCAATATGCAAGTTTGGTACATGTAGCACTTACACTCTGCTCAATATTGGCTTTTAAAAGCGAAATCACTCGAATGGAAAAAGTAGGTCAGATGCTGCATCCGATGCATGGGTCCATCTCGGCATCCAATTGAAAGATGAATCACTTGTGCAAGTTTGGTTACTGTAGCATTAGTACTTTGTCAGATACTGAGCTACCCCAAACTTCTTATCCAAATCACTCAAGCGGAAAATGTAGGTCAGATGCTGCATCTGATGCATGGGTTCACCTCAGCATCCAAAGATGAATCACTTGTGCAAGTTTGGTTACTGTAGCATCAGTACTTTGTCAGATACTGAGCTACCCCAAACTTCTTAACCAAGTCACTCAAGCAGAAAATGTAGGTCAGATGCTGCATCCGATGCATGGGTTTACCTCAGCATCCAAAAATGAATCACTTGTGCAAGTTTGGTTACTGTAGCATCAGTACTTTGTCAGATACTGAGCTACCCCAAACTTCTTAACCAAGTCACTCAAGCGGAAAATGTAGGTCAGATGCTGCATACGATGCATGGGTTCACCTCAGCATCCAAAGATGAATCACTTGTGCCAGTTAGGTAACTGTAGCATTAGTACTTTGTCAGATACTGAGCTACCCCAAACTTCTTAACCGGACGCGGACGCGAACGCGTGGGGTTATAGCATAAGCTCACTCAACTTTGTCGAGGTGAGCTAAAAATGATGGTATGTGAAGAAAGGTCTTGTCACATGGAATGCACATGTGAAATATCAAAGCCTATCACTCAGCAATCAAAAGAAATAGCCAATCTAAGATTTTTTGAAAAGTAGGTCAAATATCTAGGTCTTGGTCATGAGGTCAAAAGTTATGATATGTGTAGAAAGGCCTTGTCACAAGAAGGAATACACATATGAAATATCAAAGCTCTATCACTTACCAATCAAAAGATATAGCAAATCTTAATTTTTTTGAAAAGTAGGTCAAATATCTAGGTCAAGGTCATGAGGTCAAAATTATGGTATGTGTAGAAAGGTATTGTCAAAAGGAATACACAAGAGAAATATCAAAGCCCTTTCACTTGCCAATCAATAGATATAGCCAATCTTGGTTTTTTTTTTAAAGTAGGTCAAATATCTAGGTCAAGGTCATAAGGTTAAAAAATATGGTTTGCGTAGAAAGGTCTTGTCACAAAGATTACACATGTGAAATATCAAAGCCCTATCACTTGCCAATCAAGAGATATAGCCAATATTAGATTTTTAGAAAAGTAGGTCAAATATCTAGATCAAGGTCACAAGGTCAAACATTATATGTGTAGAAAGGTCTAATCACAAGGAATACACATGTGAAATATCAAAGTCCTATCACTAATCAATCAAGAGATATAGCCAATATTAGATTTTTAGAAAAGTAGGTCAAATATCTAGGTCAAGGTCACAAGGTAAAAAATTATGATATGTGTATAAAGGTCTTGTCACAAGGAATACACATGTGAAATATCAAAGCCCTATCACTTACCAATCAAAAGTTATGGGGTGTGACAGACAGACGGAGGGACGGATGGACGGACAGACGAACAACGGACAAAGTGATCCCTAAGTGTCGCTGTGCTTCGCAGGCGACACAAAAAGTCAACATCTTAAAAATAAATTCAGAGTATATTTGATAGCGTATGTGGCCAAGTTAATTCGAAGTATGAAAATAAGTACACAAAGCCAAACTAGCTATAGCTTGTCTTATTTAAAAAATCATTAAAAATCTAAAAGTTGATATTTTGACAAAATTCTTTCACAGTTTCATTTCTAGCAATAAATATAAAAATAAAAAGAGAAAAAAAACTGAAAAAGGGAAAAAAATTGTTGGGGTCCCGCCGGGGTTTGAAGCTACTCCCCATGGGTCCATTTGGCATGGAAAACATACATTATACCTATGTACAATCTTAAAAAATATTCCTTAAAAATCCAAAAGTGGATATCTTGACAAAATTCTTTCACTTGTAGGGTACCATGCATGAGTACCTCATACCTACAAATTGTCATGACAATCTGAAGAGTGGTTATAGAAAAGAAGCAGAAAATGTATGAAAATCACCCCCCCCCCTTCCTTTTTACATAAGAAAAAAATTCATAAAAAATCAAAAAAACAAATTTTAAGCATAAAATACATATCAAAGCATTAAGTAAGTTAAATATGTTAAATATGTAGTAAATGAGTGTGTAAAATCATACACTTATTGAGTTATTTAAAGAAATAGTGCAAAAATGTGCATTTCTGACAAAGTCCGAAAAGACGTCAAAAACGCGTCAAAAATTTGACTTCGAAGTGGAACCAAAAATAACAACACTTCTTAAGACATCTCTCTAGATCATCCTGATGCTTTCGGTTTGTCGATACATGCTTCGGTTCTGAAGAAGAAGTTTGTCAAAGGAGGGTACCCCCTGTGACCTACTTTTGGCTGTGGTGGCGCCACCTGTTGACAGATCCGGACGAAAAACAACAACACTTGTAGGGGACCATGAGTACTTCATACCTACCAAGTTTCATCAAAATCCCTTCAGCCGTTCTGGAGAAGAAGTTTAAAATGTGAAAAGTTTACGACGACGGACGACGACGACGGACGACGACGGACGACGACGGACGACGACGACGACGACGACGACGACGGACGCCGGACGCAACACTATGACAATAGCTCACTTGAGCCTATGGCTCAGGTGAGCTAAAAAAACGTTGTTCTCAGTACATTCGCAAGCAAAACTTATCACGTTCTGGTCACTACTCGTTTTTAACATTTCGAAACGGCCACGGCAGTCAGACACCTTCGTTGGCTTCACTACTGGCAAGTGCCAGAAAGTCCATGTGACCTCTGTACGATCGCTGTATCCATGGAAGAAAAGATTGTTTTGAGAAATGAACTGTAAAAATATTGACTTGTTACTTTTTTTTAATTCACTCAAAAGACATTATATTTGTCGAAAGGATGTTATGTTTGTTAAATTCAGTTCAAAACACTCTTTGTTTAACCATCAAATAGGATGTGTAACCGATTTTCTCAGAAAAGAATGAAGTTTAATGAAACCACTTAAATCTTGAAGAGCAAATATTGACAAAAATCTTTGAAAGGGCGGATTGGGCGAAGTCATAATGTGAAGATTGTACTTGAACACGTTATAAGTGAGTATTTATTACCCCCTGGATACTAATATAAAGCTTTTACTGTCTTATTGATTTTAGGACATAAGTACTCACTGTACGTTCATCTGTTCTCAGCAGAAGAAGCTTCATTGTTCGTGAAACCTGCACGTGAAAAAAAACTTGCTCCATGTTGACGCACGTTAATCTTTAATTCTCTTTGTGATTTTGCCATACAATTCATTTTCATTTTTTAGCACAAAATGGAAAAAAAATATTGGAAGAATCAAAATGTTGTATGCTTGACTTAAAATACAAAAAATGTATATAAATTTTTAAATTAGCCTTAATTTTTGGCAAAGAAATGTGGTGCTCATTGTGGTTGTTGTTTGTAGTTTTTGTCATTATGTGGTTTGTAATTACATGTAGAATTGGCATATGTAGAGACATTCAGTCTGTTTTTATACGTATAACCTATGTCTCGAACGGATTGTCCTGTTTTATAAATGCTCAATTCAGACGCTGTAAAACATTTTCTATTCATAGTATACATACTTTTCTTTACATATGATATAGACATCTTTGCCGTTGTTTGTTACAACAAGACCGACAATTCATACCGGTTAAATATTTTCTCTGAGGAGTCGGTGCCTCTTTTCGGGCCTCCTCTACCCACACCTCCAGTGTTTACAGACCATCATGAATTCCGGGATTTTTTACTCGTCAAGTGTGAGTATATTTCATTTAAATCACTTCCGGTTTCATTTTCATTTTGTCGGAATCCTTTTTGATTGAAAATGTCCTTTAATTCATTCAAATGTGAATCCACATAGAGTGATAATTTAATACTTCAAAGTGGGTTATAATGTCATGTGTCATTTCATTCTATCTAACCTCGTTCCCTAATTCGTGCTTTATGAATAAAATTGATAAAAGCTCAAGGTTTGAATCTCATCATAAATGTATGAAGTCAGTTATAAATATTGATTTTAGTACGGCACGGTTTCATAATAAATAAATCACGAGCGATATTTCATACGCTCTTACAAGAGAAATAGATAATTCAGATTTACCATCTTTCTCTTGTCTTTGTAAAATTACTCTAGGGAATTCTAGATTTTTCTTATTCGCTGAATATTCTATATAATGAGACATTTTATTTGGAAATAAGAATGAATGGTAGTTCAATTCCTGTATTTCTATACTGCCTCTCCTTACACCCACCCTATTGAATGCCTGAGGACACCTTAACTTATATATGATACCCACATTCCCATTAACTTTCGCATATTCTGATAATGTCGCTATCATCAAATTATCTCCATAAGTAAAAAAAAAAAAAGAAAATCATTTTCGTAGACCACAAAATTTATCAAAGGTCTCATTGATGGTAAGAAATCGATCTACCAATCCTAGTCTTCCGCTCTGTGCTTTGATTTTGATGCAAAATTATTGAGTCGAATCGTTTCCCCATCTTGATAAAGATTCATTGACAGAAAAAAACGGACACCTGTAGCTAGATGCTCAGATTCCTGGACAAAAACAGTTCTTCCATCGTAACAGCACGTGATATCGTGTTCGATCTGACCGCAGAATTTGCGTTATATCGACATATTTTGACAGTACATATGGTTAGATTGGTTACCAGGCGCCATCCATCTCGCCCCATATCACAGATATTCAGCGTCTTGTCTGCCAAACCCCAATATCCTAAATGGGAACATGACACCGACAAAAGTTTTATTGCATACAAACATTGACGAATTACTCTATGCAAGACTAATTCAGAAAATTCCGAGCACCACATAACATGTACTTCTTAAGTTGTTATGAGATTTTCTGACGATTGGTCATTTATTTGTTTTTCGCAAATTCGGTAGCAAAAAGTGCAGAAAATCCTAAATAAGGTTTGAAACCTAGCATACTTCTATTGGCCTAAATTTTATTATTGGTGCCAATATTCTCCATAACTTCTTTTACATAAAAATATCGCCTTATCAAAAACTTGATGTTCAGGATATTTAGCGAAACGAATCTCCTGGGGAAAAATTTACATATAAATCAACTGAATGTCAAAATGACGATGTAGAATTATTAATGTATTGCTTTTGTACAATATTTCAGTGATAAATGGAGAGAAGGCCGCAGTTAACAATCCTCTATTTGCTCAAAAGCGGGAGAGGACATTAGAGATGCTTATCAAAAACATTCACCAAGAGTATATCACAGAAATAAACAAGGTACAGTTCACCATGAAATATCGATATCTGACAATTTCGGAACCGCATTTGGCCTCCACATCCGATTTAATTACACAGTAATTGAAGGAGGGAATCACTATGATAGAATTTAGTTATTATTCGTCTTTGAGAGTCCTCTATCAATCACATGGACACGTCACGCTGGTAAAGTATATCAATCAGAAGCTCTGGCTTCTACGACAGAATGGTGTAAACATCTAATCTCCGACCCTTTGTTTATTTGACTATCATTAAATTCGTTACCACTGGCTTGGTTGATAGGACAGATTCTGTATCTAATAACAAGCTTACCGACGTATAGACATGGAAACCTCATATTATTTACGATATTAGTAAACGTTCAATATGAAATACTACCCAGTTTGGGAATAAACCATTCCCAGATCATGATAATTCTTGCAAATGATTACTAACCAATTAGAATATATGTGTGGAAACGTATATTCGAAATACAATCCCCCTCCCTATTCCTGAATTATACATTTTATGTAGTCGTACTATTAATACATTTATTATTAAATTCTATTGTCTTTCAGAACAACATGTTATACAGACGCGCCATTAGTGACGTCATTCAGGATCCCCATAGTTCTCGGAAGGAAGAAGCCCGGCGATCAGAGTTTGTACGAGTTGGTCAGGTAGGAGGACTTAAGCGTCACAACTTTCAGCTATATATATATGTTTTTGGAAGTTGGACATTAAGTTAATTCATCGAAACTTGAAGCTTTGAGACTCTATATGTAGACTCATACATTGACAGTTTCAATAATATCTTTGAGATGAATCTGATAAATCTCAGTTGTAGTATAAGCAAGTTGAGTAATTATGTAAGCATAACTTGAGCCTGTGAGGATGAGGTTCTAGCTGTTCTGATAGGCTGCTTTCTAACACTTAAAAACCACGAGTTTAATCAGTAGCATGCACTATGTGTTAACAAAGACGTTTCTGGAGCAAGTAGAATAATACAAATGTTGCATAATTTGTCACTTGAAATGACAGCATGAATATTTTAAAGCTGTAATTAATCCTGGTAGAACGCTGTTATGTCATCTTACTTATTATTCCATTTTAGACGCTGAAACTAAAAACAATTCTGAAAGGCGACGCCCCAACAAGCCTTGTCACGACCGGTCTTCTGAAAAGGGAGGTGAGAAAGGAAATCATTGAATAAATCTCTCTCTCTCTCTCTCTCTCTCTCTCTCTCTCTCTCTCTGTTCGCATAAACGTGCAAACTTTTTTTTGCATACAGAAGAAACAAATGGTATAAAACATGTAATTTTTCATCTGCCAACTAGCCCTGGGAACCTCAGCATTGCTTCGGTGACATCCAGAACCAGATTGTTTGCGGGGATTCCTGGGGTATGTATAGTTCTTTTACTCCAAGACAATATTTTGTTGATCAGTTTAAGTACCTCATTGAAGAGACATGACGAAACTTTTGGTTTCCATTATTTCGGTTCGTCTGTCTGTCCGTCTATCTGCCCTGATACTTAATAATTGTTTCTCAGACTTTCTGTGTGACATTACATGCATGAGCTGTTTTCTCGAGTGCGATGGGCTTCAAATCAAGTTTGACGTGGGAATATTGCTGATCTTCGATTAGAAGAGTTAAAAGCGTTGGATTGCCTTTACCTTTCTTTGGAAAAGCTACAAACTTGGGGTGTTTTTGCTTTTTTGTTTAGGGAAGCTACAACCTTTGGATGTTTTTGCCTTTCCTATACAAGAGCTACAAACTTAAAATATTTTACCCTTTCTATATAAGAGCTACAAACTTTAGATATCTTTGACCTTCCTTTACAAGAGCAACAATCTTTAGATATGTTTACCCTTCCTTTACAAGAGTTACAAACTTGAGATAATAAAACCTTCCTTTCGAGAGCTTCAAAATTATAGATATGTTTACCCTTTCTTTACAAGAGCTATAAACTTAAGATATTTTTACCCCTTCTATTCAAGAGTTTCAAACTTTGGATTGTTTTCCGTTTGCTTTGCAAGAGCTGCAATCTTAAGATAGTTGTACCCTTCCTTTACAAGAGCTACAAACTTAAGATAGTTGTACCCCTCCTTTACAAGTGCTACAGACTTTAGATATTTTTGTCCTTCCTTTACAAGAGCTACAAACTTAAGATATTTTTGTCCTTTCTTACTAGAGCTACAAACTTAAGATATTTTTGCCCTTCCTTACTAGAGCTACAAACTTAAGATATTTTTGCCCTTCCTTTACAAGAGCTACAAACTTTAGATATTTTTGCCCTTTCTTACAAGAGCTACAAACATAAGATATTTTTACCCTTTCTTTACAAGAGCTACAAACTTTAGACTTTAGATAGTTTTGTCCTTCCTTTACAAGAGCTACAAACTTTAGATATTTTTGCCCTTCCTTTACAAGAGCTGCAAACTTTAGAAAGTTTTGCCCTTTCTTAAAATTTACAAGAGCTACAAACTAAAGATATTTTTGCCCATTCTTTACAAGAGCTACAAACTTAAGATATTTTTACCTTTTCTTACAAGAGCTCCAACCTTAAGATATTTTACCCTTTCAAACGTAAGATATTTTTACCCTTTCTTTGCAAGAGCTACAAACTTTAGATAGTTTTGTCCTTCCTTTACAAGAGCTATAAACTTAAGATATTTTTGCCCTTCCTTTACAAGAGCTACAAACTTAAGATATTTTACCCTTCCTTTACAAGAGCTACAAACTTAAGATATTTTTGCCCTTCCTTTACAAGAGCTACAAACTTAAGATAGTTTTACCATTTCTTTACAAGAAGTTCCTAAGTCGGCACCGATTGCCCATGGGTCTCATTGGTTTATGTGTTGTCTTTTATGTTCGATGTTTGATGTATCGTTTACTGTTCCTTGTCTCTTGCTGTATGGCTGTATGTGTCTTCATTCTTTGCTTTTTTCATTTATTTTGTTTTTAATTTATGTTTTCATATGTGTCAAGTTAAACATACGCATTGTGACGTCACCACCTTTTCCTTTTATCCATCAACACACAGTAAAATAACTACTTTTATTTGTTACTAATTATTCGATACTTATTGTTTTATCATACCACTCTGATTCCTACTTCAGTATTCTTGTTTTATGTTATTGATATCATGTTGAGTAAATCTAGTCTTTCTTGTACAATTTATGCCCTTATACCGTAAATTCCTTACTTTCATTTTCTGTCAATGGTGATCTTTAGAAGAATTAAATGATAAAAAGGTTTAAGCTATTAGAAGTCATGAACCTTCCGCTTCCTGTTCCGTCCGTGGGTATGATTGGCGGGGAGAACAAAGAAATATTATGTTATCAGCAAATCATATGAAATAGAATATGCTTCTTGAGAAGGTAGTATCTTCTGATATCAAATTATAATGACAACCCAAAAATCCCATTTAAAACCGTTAAGATGATGACTTTTGAAACCTAATTCCGTTCTGGGACAATGTTTATAGGAATGTCTTACAATTTCTCTTATAAATAGCAACGGCTTTATGAAATTTAATCATATATATTGACATGGAGACCTATTTGAAGAGCTATTGATACCGAAAACGTCTTTGTTTCAAATTCAAAACCGTCAGGATAATGAGTTTTGAAACCTTATTCCGTTCAGGAATATTGACTATAGATATCTGATAGTTAATGACAAAGGGTTGTTGAAATGTAGGAAAACTTTCTAATAGCCATTTTTACCTCTTTTTTTTGTTGTTTCTAGGTGACAAACTCATTTTGTCAACTGATGTTGAAACCCTTATTCTAGAAGGTAGGTCGCAATTTTGTGCTTCATAATGGTCGTCACGTGACTTCTTATGATAACTTTGCTCATTATAAGTCTACTCTACTACCAGAGAGCAGCTTTAAGAGCAAAAATTAACATTGATGAATAGCAAATACAGGTCCCAGTAAGAATCAACCAGGTGAAATACCTTAAAAATTTTGCAAAACTTTTCTCTTCCGTAATGTGCTCAGATCAACCCCAGACATATCCCGAAGGAAATTTCAACTGTACATACTTCGGTAGTGAAAAAGTATGAATAATGGCAGTGGTTGAATTATTAAAGAGAAAATTTCCCACCATTTTTTCCCTTCATAATCCTTTAAAAATTATCCCGCTTCATAATCGCTACCTTGAGAAATTTTCCTATGTTGATTTGTACCATTTATATGCCTCAAAACAGAAATAAAAATTTTTGCAACAAAATTTTGATGTATCACCCCTACCTGATTCTTACGTGGACCTAAACTTAAGATAATATTTTGAAAATCGTCGTATATTTTGTAAGTAGTTTTTGCTTTTACTCGAATATCATGTCAGGTATTATCATTATCGAAGATAAAGAAGATCCTAACAAACAAAATGAGTCACAAAACACGACAAGGACATCATAGTTAATACTTGATCGATTTCAGAATCAGTTCCAGCCAGGACTATATTTGATAAGACAGTAGTCATTAAACAAATTAGTGTGGTGGAGGCGCATGGTTTGCTGATCTTCAGGTCTGATAAAGGTATTGTTAAAATACATACCCTCGTTATTCAGATAATTTCGGTTTAAACTTGACATATCATTGACAAACATCGACAGACTACGACTTTCTGGGAGGGAATCTCAAGATGAACTCCCACATGGTGTACTCTTAGTGAAATAAACAAGCTTTTGTAATACCTTAATTTTAAATTCTGTCATTTTGACACAGTGATATTGAACATTTCTGTTCATTAGATTTTTGTATAATCTAAATCCGTACTGACTATAATGAGATATAATTTCTTTTATTGCCATTCTAAAGTATTTCCAGCAAGCTGTAAAGTGTTTTTGAAAAAAAGAATTCCAGATTATGATAGAATCACTTAACCGCTCTATTTTTGTCAATCTTTCATTGTCAACAAAGTTTAAGAATAATAGTATTTCAAAATTCTCAGTTCCTCTACATCCTGTACAAATAATATTTAATATCCTTCTATGAATTCTTCCTTTAAACGACATCTGCATCATTTATCGATCGAAAAAAAAAATTCAGAATGATGATTAGGATATTAGAACACTCCTAACGTCATTTTAAAGCAGCGGCTCAGTCACGTGACGCAGAAATGAACCAATTTGTTTTAGACATTGATTTATTTTTGGATAATTTGAGCGCATTAGGCTTCTTAACCAAAATACATTTTGGTGATGATCCAATTGGTTTTGGAGCTTTGCGTCGTCTTGGCTGTATATTAAACATGATTCACTTTGTAATTTGATAGACGTATATATTGTAATAATGACATTTTGTCATGTTGCGAACTTCTGAATCTGATTTTACGGTAATTAAGTTTGGTAACTCAAGAATTCAATTTTTGACTTTTTTTTTGCATCAGACAGAACCACGAATAAACGTCTAAGTCGTCTTATATATCCTCTTAGATCCGACTTTCTACCTATTTAATGAACTTCATATCTACAATTACATATATATTATTTCATTTATATGTATTAATGAATATTAAAGCTTCCTCTATCATTTTCTAGAAATTTGCTTGATAGAATTCCCCAAACCACTTTTTGCGGTATTTAAGCAAATGGAAATATATGCTACCAATTTATCTTGTGAATAGGGAAAGACGGGAAGATACATGTGTTCCGACTGACGGATTTCGAGGGAGAAAGCAACGAAAATGTCATACGGAGTAAAATTGATTGCAGAGAACACAAAATAGAGGGAACAAGAGGTGAATCTTAGCTTCTAATGTCTAACAGGATGTGGTAACGATTATAAAGCGCCTCAGAACCGTATATCCTTGACGTTTTGATGGATACATCATAGTATAGGGATTATTTTCCCTAATTTGGAAATATAGAGCCATGACGTAGGAACTCGTCCTTATTTGGACGAACCAACAATAGGCAAAGATATTCAAGTACAAATCTGTTAGGAAACATTTAACCTTGTTCAATCGATTGCTTTCGGTTAAACAACGTCCAATTAACAATGCTACAAGACAAGTGATAGGCATATTGTAATAAAGTTTGATGGAGTGTTCTCTTGTTTGATTGCATTATGCTTCTGAAAATATCCAGTGTAGTTGTAATATATTAGATAAAGGGTAAAGGAATACGATACAAATATCTTATATTATGCAATGGTACAATAGAAGTCAATTTTGTAGAAAAATGATCGTCTTTGAATAAAATTTGGTGTTCAATGATTACTTATTAGAGGTTAAAAAATATTTCAATCTTAGTGTTTACAAACGAAAACATCCTTTAAGTATCATTAACGATTGAATATTAATCATCTTCAGGATGTCACCTTTATGCACTCAGTCGTCCCGGTGCCAGTTATCTACGAATGGTTGTTGCTATACAAAAACGGCTCTTACTGTTTACATGGAAACATTCTGTCGCTTGGTCTACTTGGTGCCCGTCCGTGGACTTTGAGATCATGGACGGATTCAACTTTGTCAGGGTCAGTAAAACGGAATTGAATCTGAAGGATTATTTTTAATTGATTTTATTCTAATTTATTTTTTTTTTTTTTTTTTATTTTTTTTTTTCGAAGCACGATTTTAGTTTCTTACGGTGGAATTTGTTGAATTGGATGAAGATACTTGTAGTCTGATAATTATTTATTGTGATGTTTTTTATCATTTTACCACGATAGTAATCACAGTGTCGATAAGTTGAGCATAAAGAGGTATATAAACCAAGGAACCTACAAAGCCAACCAACTTATTAAGACGGTCTTTTATGTTAGCAAATATATATTAAACAGTTTGAATCTTAGTAACATTCCACCTTTTCATGGACTCAATGTTTTAGACAAACACATAAAAATGTAGAAAAGAGAAACCCCATTGTAGAGTGCTACAGATGACTTAAACGTAAATAGTGTGGAAGAGTAAGTTGCATGTTAAATATTTCACGACAAAAACATTGGAAGAGATAGTGAAGATTTATGCTGGATATTAAATGACTTTCTTCATTATCACAGGAATTACAGGCATTTGATGTTCCTCAAATAATAACCCTCATAGATGGCGCACGAGATGATCACCAAATCTGTATTGGCTATAAGAACCAGTATGATCTCATTAACGAGAAAAACGGCGACACGCTGCAGCTATACCACGTAGAAGCCAACAAAGTAATTTCCTCTTTAAGACTTCATTTTATTCAGGCCCACTTTCACAACGTTCCACTTTTTTCCTCATTAAGGAAACAGTTATGATTTGGGTCATCAGATATGATTTCCCCGGATGATTTGTCTTTTCCGGAAGTAAGGCTTTCTGCATGTTGTCAAAAATATATCACGTAATTAGCGTACATCACTGTTCAGGAGGCAGGAGAAGTATTACTTGAGAACTTTTTAATGATCATCTAAATCAATTTGCGAATTACATCGACATATCATGCGCATTAAAAACAAAAAGAACAACCATTGTGTTTTGCTTTCTCCTCAACTTCCGCTTTTATTATCAGTAATCATATGGAATAAAGAAATATCATACTTACCCAGACAGAGTGTTCGATTTTTTACGAGACCCACGTAAAATTAATACAGCACTGATTGACGTCTTAAATTAATTTACAGGTGAACCTTGTATCTGCCTTGGATATTTATGAGGATGAAGAAGCCGAGCTACTCCTATGTTACAATTGTAGGTAGAATTTAGAATCATTCTTGAAAATAAATAACCTTTTTTCCTTAATCTCTCCTTTTTTTTTTTAGAAAATTTCATAGTTGAAACAAGTTGTAATCTCAAAATTAAAGATGTCTCCGGAACCAAATTAACAAAATAAAATGTGAAGGGATGGACATATATTTAAAAAATGTATCGTTCAGGAAAATTTCATCGATCACTTAATCATATTTAAGATAATCCCTCGTCCTCATGCTCGATTCTGTTTGGCTATGGCATGTTATGTCATAATACGAATTATGAAGTAAAGAAATAAAACTCATTGATGTTGAACAGATGTCAGTCATTTTCAACGGCTGAGTGAGGAGACGTGTACAGATTTTGATTTCCAATGGAACAGTGAGCCTGAAGCCATAGGTGAGTATGTCTTCTTTAGACTGTCTGTTTTCATCATACTATCGTCTCTTTATTACGTTATCAAAATCAAAAGCATACAGTGCAATCTAAACAATCCAATAATACGGAAGTGTTCCAACTCTATACCATCTTTAAAATAAGTCATGTCTTTTGAAAGTCCAATTCAAAATTTTGTCCTCATCTTAACGCAAGCCTTGCTTTTGATGTGAGACCAGAATTTAATTGACTTTGGGCGGATATTGTTTTTTTAATAATACGGAAGTGTTCCAACTCTGACTTCTTGAAGAAAATGTCAAACCAATTTTAATTCTGTATATTCTCTGTGCAGTTTGTGCCTTCCCATATATCATGGCTTTCACGTCAGATACCATAGAAATACGGCTGATCATCAACGGCAATCTACTACATACAATGACAATGCCAGGGTTACATTTTATTACATCTAAGGTAATAGCACTCACATGATGAATTATGTCATTCATAAGTAATATATCAAAGACGTAATTTTTGTGTGTGCTTCATTTGATTTTATATTTTATTTTAACGCTAATTCGATAGAAATAATATGACTTATGATGTGATATCTATTATATTTCAGAGTGATATTTACTTTGCCTCATTAGCTGGTGTATCGCCTTCTATGAAAGATAAGGAAAAACGTCATTCTTTCACCCCACCCTCCTCCCCATCAGGTATGATAAATACTGAAAAAAACATGTAATAAACAAATTCTTAGGCATTTCTATGAGTCGTTGCATTATATATCACATTTTCTCTTAAATTCATGCCGAAAGAAAAGCATTTTCAGTTCATTTTCTGAATCTGAATCATTTTAATTTTTTCAGCCAAAGCAACTCATCACCTACAGAGTATTTATAAAATCCCGATTTCGTGCCTTGCCGGACATATTACATCGACAGAGAAGACGCAGCATACCCCGCCCTCGAGCCAACCCTCAACCCTCCTAGCCCCTATCGTCAGTAACGGCGATAGATCACCAACGACTGTAAAAAGAAGTCCCCTTTTAAGGTCTAAATGTGTTCAGCCATTACCTTTACCCGTGAAGGTATTATGATTTTGCCAAGGATCTTTACAAAATGTAATTTTTGGTTTATTTTTCACCCAACTTATTTTTTTTTTCTATTTTCACGAAAATTTAATAAAAAAAAAGTTAACTTGGTTCGTAAACATGTAAAGTTTCTTGGGGGAACATATCGTAGCATATTTATTAGGGTAAAAATCCTCGACTTCTGAAATATTAAGTTTTTGTTTTATTCACAGGATCGACATGACTCCTCCAGCTCAGACTCTGGGATAAGTATCGTGCGTCATCATGCTGACGCCAGTCCCCCGGAAAGTCCCTACCAGAAAGCCGTGTGTCATATAGACTTCATTGAACAAGAATCCCATATTGTTTGATGATGAGAACTACTCTCTTAGTTTACTTGGTAATTATCATTGTCAAACACAAGTGGAGCATATCAATCAAAGCGTTGTGAGAGTGCCATAAACCACCCCAACGGGACGGTGTTTACTACTACAGTAACTACAATAAACCACCCCAACGAGGCGGTGTTTACTACTACAGTAATTACTACAACGGGGCAGTATATACTTCTTTAGTATTTTAGATATCACATTATGCCTGGTTTGTTATGCCTAATTCCACTGATCTGTCGTTTGTTTCCATGCATTATGAACTGCATGGATACTTGAAGAATTTACATCGAGACAATCTAGTCACTTGACATTGTTTTTTATTCAAAGAGAAGAATTGACTTTTTATGTATAGTTTTATGTTTACATTGTAATCGATACTTCGATTGTGTTATTGTGTTATCTGGCTTTTTGTACATTATATGTGCTACCTGTCGTATTACCTTCTAATTTTGTTTGTGGACCAACTTTTAACAGAGTCACAGATTGGTGCTTTTATTTAGATACTAGCAGCTTCAGATTCAAGCGATCAAATTCGGATCCTTTCATGATTTCTTTATTTTCAAATGTTTTTCCCTTGGAAATCAAGTCTGAAAATGATTTAGATTATCAAAGTGTCTTTTTTCTCACAAACTACACATCTAAATGCCATTCAAACGGCCCGTTTTCCCGGAAATTCATCGATATATATATAGCGTGCCATGTGTAATAAAGAACATTTTCCAGAATGTAACTGTCTACTGAGTTATATTAATATTGTTCTAATGTGATATTTGCTATTTATGATTCTTATGACTTTATTTTATGATGTTTTCAAGTAGGAATCCTGTTCGTGTTGAATTATTTTTGTCTTAATGTTACGGGTTTATAAATTCTTCGTTTTTCGCCAATTTTTCGATTTATTAATTCAATGAAACTATGAAAACAACGCTATCATTCCAACTTGATAATGAACATTCCCCCAACTTTACTTGTGTTCTATGGGCATCTGCTCAATTTTTATGTGACATCTTCTTAAAGGCCATTCACTTCTGATTCTGCCATATTAAAATCAAGAATTGTACAGAAGGAACGACCATCCTATATCAGCTTTATTGTAGCAGAAGAGGAGTGTTTTCTTTTGAAAATTTCATTTGAGTCTTTCTAAATTCACGTGTTATGTCAATGTTTTATCATATTCCAATGCCATGTTATCTGTATAGATATTGTTCCACAGAAAGCCAAAGCTACTTAGTTTTGTTTTGTCTTTCTATCGTTCATTTTCCCCATGTATATAAATGTCCTTTGTTGAGTGAATGACTGTACATATTCTACCGCCTTAAAGGTGTATGATTCAAGAATTGATGAATAATTGTGGACGGTTGTTTATGTATGTTTTGTCCTAAAATATTCATTGGAATCACTTGTTCAAAGATTAAATCGTTTCAAATATAAAAAAAATGTGTTGTGTTGTATCATAGGAGAAGTTTATCAATTTTTCTCTCTATTCTCTTGAACGCTACAGAGATGCTTTCGTCATTTATATACTTCCATATAGACTCGCTGAAAAATAACCAAACAAGAGCCCCAAGTGAGCACAACGCTCACCTGTTACCCATGATACCTAAGCAGAAATTACACATTCTACCTTTAAAGAGTAACTCATAGAAAAAAGCCAAAATATGTACATTTCTTACAAAAGTCAGGATTGTCAGAGGTAACAGAAATGTGAAAAATAGATGTAGTAAACATACGTTTTGAAAGAAGGTACAACTGGAAACTCACTATGACAATAGCTCACCTGAGCTTAAATCAGGTGAGCTAAAAAGATTCATAGAAATTCAACAACAAAAAATATATAAGTATAAGCATAAAATATATATCAAATCATTAAGTAACTTTTTAAAAAGATATGACAAATATGCAATATAACAGTGCAAAAAAAATGGAAAAACTAAAAATGGGAGAAAAAGAATTTTGGTCAAAAACTAAGATTAATGGTATTCAGATGATTTAAAATTGCAAAGAAAGCCGACCAAATGAGAAAAAAAAAATGAAAAAGGAAGAAAAATCAAAGCACTAAAGGTACTGAGTGCGAATAGCCAGAATAATATCACTTATAATGTGTGACAAAATATTGTGTTTTCAAAGTTATATTTGTTCCTGAACACCTTCGTAGGCCAGTTTATTGACGTATAAAGACAGAACTAAAATGCAAATGCATAATGTTGTCGTAATGAATTGAAAGATGATGTCTGACAGTGAACATGAAAATTAAATAACATCACATTAAATCTAACCCCCCCCCCCCCTAAAAAATAAATCAATATGACTACCGATTGATGATTCCATATACAAGGAAAGAAGACGAATGTTATTTTCTTATTTGATCCCCACTCTCTTTTTAACCTTTCATGTTCAATGTTAGGTGTGTGCTAAGAATTTGAAGGAAAATTCACTTCTTTTTTAGTATATAAAAACATGATACATCCTAAACGGGAATGTTTTGATCTTTTATTTTTCATAATTGTTAATATCATATTTCATGATGGAAGTTCCTAATTTTTCCGTCATATACAGATCTTATCTTGTGAAGCGGAACAAAATAAGCCTACTTGAAGTTAGTTTTACGTTTCAATGATCTTTATCGATAGCACCGTTTCATTTATATATTTTCCACTAAAACAGATAATCACCTGGTAATGGAAAGGGCTTTCCAACACACAGCCTGTGTTCATCTCAGTACATACAGATGCAATTTTTCATTAAGTCACGCATGTACATAACACGACAGCTCGATTCATATAGATACAATTAATTGATTCAGACAGTGATCAGACTTTATACCGATCATGACGCTGATGCAGTCCAAATGTACATGTAACAAAACAAATTAAAACAAACAAACAAAAGAAAGAAAGAAAAGAAAATACTCAAACAAAACGAAAGAGAGAAAAAGTTAAACAAGCAAATACATTTTATTTAAACAGAGTACCATCGTTTATACACACTCAGTAGACAGGGCTCCCATGAGTGAAGAAATCAGGCAATCTCTATGTGCTATTCGCACAAAAATGGGGGTGCTGGTGTCGGGATTTGAACCCACAACCATTGTGTTCATATTCACAGTGAACATTACTATAACTTTTTTGATTCATGAAAGTTAAAAAAAATACGATTTAGGTATATGATATTTATCAAAGTATTTAGTAACTTACATATGAAAAAAGTGTTATAAATGAGTTAAAAGATCATAAATTTATTGAATTATCTAAAGAAAAGTTCAAATATGAGGATTTCTAACAAAGTCCTAAAAGACCTCAAAAACGCGGCAAAAATTTGACTTCAACAACACCACTTCTTTTAAAAACATCTTTCAAGATATGTGTCTCGGTTCTGAAGAAGTTTGTCAAAGGAGGTTACCCCTGTGAAAGTTCTACCGGCTATCGACAGATCCGGACGAAAATCAACAACACTTGTTGGGGACCATGAGTTCTTCGTTCCTACCAAGTTTCATTAAAATCCTTTGATTGGTTCTGGAGAATGAGTCCAATATATATGAAAATACCCCCCCCCCCCTTCCACCTTTTCTTTTTTTTTACATAAGAAAAAAATAACGAAAAATCAGAACAAGAAAATTTTCAACCAAAATCAATATCCATTGAAAGACTTAAATATGACTAATATGCAGAAAATGAGTGCACAAAAGCAACAAGTGCACTAAAAACAACATCACTTGTTGTAGGGGACCATGAGTACATGTACCTCATTCCTTTCATCAAAATCCCTTCGGTGGTTCTGGAGAAGTCCAAAATATATGAAAATACCCCCACCCTTCGTTTTTACATTGAAAAAAATCATGAAAATCAGAAAAATGAAATTTTCAACCAAAATTAAGGTATTAGATGTATATTGAATAAAACCAAGTCCAAAATAATGAAATTATGTATTATAGATTATTTCTTATTTCTCTATCGCTTTTGATATTGCACAATTTTTTTTACAATGATGGGATATTTCAATATGGTCATTTATATGTAAATAGGAGTTATCTCCCCTTGATAGATAGATCTAAACGGTGAACTTGAGATTTTTCAGTGAAATTATTTTTAGAAATTTTTCGTCATCCATTTTTGAGCCCCCATCATTTTCTCGGAAAATTTGATTGAAATATTAGTTTTTACATAGACTTGAGTGTAAACTCTGAGACTCTTAATGAAACTTCTTTTCTCAAAACGCATTGGTGAAAACTTTTCCATAATTTTTCATATTATAACTATGCCGTACGTTTAGAAATCAAAACTCAATAAATGGGTGAACCAACTATCCCTCATTATCCATCTAATGCCTTAAACCATTGATGACTGTGCAGTAAATGAATGCACAAAAATTACACATTAACAGAGATAGTAAACGAAACGGTTCAAAAGTGAGCATTTCTGACAAAGTCCGAAAAGACGTCAAAAACGCGTCAAAAATGTGACTTCGGGGTGGAACTGAAAATAACAGCACTTCTCAAGACATCCATCTAGATCACCCTGGTCCTTCTGGTTTGTCGATATGTGCTTCGGTTTGTCAAAGGAGGATACCCTCCAGGACCTACTTTTCCCTCTGGTGGTGCCACCTGTGAACGGATCCAGAAGAAAAAGAACAACACTTGTAGGGGACCATTAGTACTTCATTCCTACCCAGTTCTGGAGAAGAAGTCGAAAATGTGAAAAGTTTACGACGGACAACTCGCGATGTCGATCAGGAGAGCATATCACACCATACGATGGTGAGATATTGGGATTCTGGTAACAGATAACCAACAAAATTTCCATGGATTTAATTTACTGCTTTTACAAATTTCTGCCCGATTGGAGTGATATAGGTGTTGCTGCAAACTGGCGTAAACTTCTTACACTTTCGATATCTCCTCTGCAACCGCTGTACAGAATTTCAAGAAACCTTTACAGGAATCAAGTACTCAAATTCCTCTACCAAGTTTGTTTTTCGTGCCGATCGGTCAACAAATATGGCAGCCGAGGGCTCTGATTGACTGACGCATTTCCGACTTCTCCTCTGCAACCGCTGCACAGAATTTCACGAAACCTTACAGGAAGCAAGTACTCAAGGTCCTCTACCGAGTTTGTGTTCTTCATGCCGATCGGTCAACAAATATGGCTGCTCAGGGTTCTGATTGGCTACGCATTTTCTACTTCTCCTTTTCAACCGCTGCACAGAATTTCACGAAACATTACAGGAAGCAAGTTTGTACGATTTTTGATTTCGTTTGTACACATGTAGTATATATGTGCTTATTTAAGGGTCCCTGTAAAGTGCGAAACGAAACAAAAACGAAACGAAACGAAACGAAACAAATCGAAACAAAACAAATCGAATTAAGTTTTATGTTTTGTTTCGTTTCGTTTCGATCTGTTTCGTTTCGTTTTGTTTCGTTTCGTTTCGTTTCGATCTGTTTCGTTTCGATTTGTTTCGTTTCGTTTCGTTTTTGTTTCGTTTCGCACTTTACAGGGACCCCTTATTTAACCATTCCCGAGTATTTTGAGGGTGTAATTCGGTGCCTTTTTTATGCCCCCCTTCGAAGAAGAGGGGACATATAGGTTTGCCGCTGTCGGTCGGTCTGTCGGTCTGTCGGTCGGTCCGCGACATCAGTTTCCGTTCAATATCTCTGGAATGGATTCACATATTGAAATGAAATGTTGTATACAGACACATCAAACAAAAATCTAGGTCAAGTTTATATTTGGGTCCAATCAAAAAAATTTTGACAGAGTTATGCCCCTTGCATTTCGAAAAATACCAAAATTTCAGGGTTTCCGTTCAATATTTCTTGAATGGAGTTACATATTGAAATGAAATTTTGTATACAGACACATCAAATGAAAATCCAGGTCAAGTTCGTATTAAGGTCCGATCGAAAAAATTTTGACAGAGTTATGCCCCTTGCACTTCGAAAAATACCAAAATTTCAGGGTTTCCGTTCAATATCTCTTGAGTGGAGTTACATATTGAGATGAAATTTTGTATACAGACACATCAAATGAAAATCTAGGTCAAGTGTATATTTGGGTCCAATCAACAAAATTTGGACAGAGTTATGCCCCTTGCACTTCGAAAAAAAACCAAAATTTCAGGGGTTCCGTTCAATATCTCTTGAGTGGAGTTACATATTGAAATGAAATTTTGTATACGGATACAACAAATGACAATCTAGCTCAAGTTCTTATTTGGGTCCAAGCAACAAAATTTTGACAGAGTTAGGCCCCTTGCATTTCGAAAAATACCAAAATTTCAGGGTTTCCGTTCAATATCTCTTGAATGGAGTTACATATTGAAATGAAATTTTGTATACAGACACATCAAATGAAAATCCAGGTCAAGTTCGTATTAAGGTCCGATCGAAAAAATTTTGACAGAGTTATGCCCCTTGCACTTCGAAAAATACCAAAACTTCAGGGTTTCTGTTCAATATCTCTTGAGTGGAGTTACATATTAGAATGAAATTTTGTATACAGACACATCAAATAAAAATCTAGGTGAAGTGTATATTTGGGTCCGATCAACAAAATTTTGACAGAGTTATGCCCCTTGCACTCCGAAAAAAACCAAAATTTCAGGGTTTCCGTTCAATATCTCTTGAGTGGAGTTACATTTAGAAATGAAATTTTGTATACGGATACATCAAATGACCATCTAGGTCAAGTTCATATTTGGGTCCGATCAACAAAATTTTGACAGAGTTATGCCCCTTGCACTTCGAAAAATACCAAAATTTCAGGGTATCCGTTCAATATCTCTTGAGTGGAGTTACATATAGAAATGAAATTTTGTATACGGATACATCAAACAAAAATCTAGGTCAAGTTCTTATTTGGGTCCAATCAAAAAAATGTTTACAGAGTAATGCCCCTTGCATTTCGAAAAATACCAAAATTTCAGGGTTTCCGTTCAATATCTCTTGAATGGAGTTACATATTGAAATGAAATTTTGTATAAAAACACATCAAATGAAAATCCAGGTCAAGTTTGTATTAAGGTCCGATCGAAAAAATTTTGACAGAGTTATGCCCCTTGCACTTCGAAAAATACCAAAATTTCAGGGTTTCTGTTCAATATCTCTTGAGTGGAGTTACATATTGAAATGAAATTTTGTATACAGACACATCAAATGAAAATCTAGGTCAAGTTCATATTTAGGTCCGATCAAAAAATGTTTACAGAGTAATGCCCCTTGCACTTCGAAAAAAACCAAAATTTCAGGGTTTCCGTTCAATATCTCTTGAGTGGAGTTACATATTGAAATGAAATTTTGTATACGGATACATCAAACAAAAATCTAGGTCAAGTTCTTATTTGGGTCCAATCAAAAAAATGTTTACAGAGTAATGCCCCTTGCACTTCGAAAAATACCAAAATTTCAGGGTTTCCGTTCGATATCTCTTGAGTGGAGTTACATATAGAAATGAAATTGTGTATACAGACACATCAAATGAAAATCTAGGTCAAGTTCATATTTAGGTCCGATCAAAAAATTTGGACAGAGTTATGCCCCTTGCACTTTGAAAAATACCAAAACTTCAGGGTTTCTGTTCAATATCTCTTGAGTGGAGTTACATATTGAAATGAAACTGTTACTTTATACCCCCATAGAATGTATCAATGCAAGTATAAAGTTGTGACGGACTTAAATCACAGAAGGGGTAGGGGGGCATTAATGTTTTACAAACATGACTTTTAACTTGTTACTACTTGGATTGTAAATGGTCACCAGGATTACATGGATACAACTCTACCTTTCTTCGTCTAGAGACGTGCTAGTTGATGAAAATATGTTGTATTTTGATCTTCATATTTCTTTTAGGAATATGTACATGACACACAGGAACCCCCATCATAAGCAGCGAAACAAATCTGTATAGAGACATTAAAATTATGATTGATATATAGGACAGACATTTTGTGTTCTGTTGGCTGTAGCGAGCTCATGTCACTTTACATTATGACATGCGGCAGCCTACGTTCTCTTGGTGGCTTGAGAAATCTTACACATCATTTTGATTGAAGGCAGCTCGTACAGGTAATGTTGGTTTGGGGTAGGGTTTTTTTTGGGGGGGGGGTTTCTTTGTTTTTTTTTTTATGGTACAATTTAATTCTAGTATTGTGACTGTCCTTAAATGATATTTGGTGTACAAGAGGCCGGATAAGGAGTCTTACAAGTTTCTATTCCTTGCTTTGAAAAATAGCTAGAAAAGGAAAATTTTCCATATTATATGCTATGTCTATATGAAAAATTCTGCCATAGATAGCGACCGTTGGAGAATAGAATTTTATATTTGGGCTTGGCAGAAAAGTCCAAATCGCCAATATGGAGGAAGACGTAATCAAGACAAAAACATCTGCAGAAAATTAACGTACATCCTTCACTCTATATGTAGCATGGCTGATTTCCTGTGAAGACCGTCAGTCTCTATCTCATTGCCACTTTTTGCTTGGATAATTAAAGTTGGAGAGATCGTTGTTAATTGCATCAGAGACACCCATTGCTGTTTTTCAATACTCAGTGATTGTCTTTTATCACTACAATGGCCAATTTAGCATGACTTTCCAGGCATGAAAAAAATGGAGCAAACGGTTCTGAATCAGACAATAATGTCATTATAAACATAAATGGTGAACGATGCGCAAAAAGTGTGCAATGACAATAACTATTATGATTTTGCAAAACACAACTTTTTAAGATTGTGATTGAATGTGAACTCCTTGAAGCATGTTCCTTTGTAACTCTTACATAATGTGAGCAGTAATGGGAATGGAAGATAAATCTCTTTCAAGGCAAAAGCCATGTTTGATTTGATTCCATGCATTTTTTTTCTGAATATTATTTCAAAGTATCTATGTTGACAATAATAAAGTATTTCTTATTATAAACGTTTTTCTGTCTGTCTGTCTGTCTGTCTGTCTGTCTGTCTCTTACTGTAAGGGAAAGAAGGGGATCTCCAACAAGATTCGGTGACAGCTCTCATAGCCGGTAACACAGAGTAGACGGAATGAGACGCAAAACACAAAATACGACATCTACTATATACATAAACCAACGAACACAATGATAGGGGCCGGCACAGGATGGTAGCAAATGATGTGGATACGTGCGCAACACCTCCCCCCCCCCCCCCCCCCCTTTCCAGTTAGAGTTCTCAAAGAACCCACAATTGTAGAGTGCATAATAATATCTTGGCTGTAACACGATCCCTTTCTTTTTGTACAAAAGACACTAAACGTGTGATCAAATACAGACCTGGTGCCTGTTTTACACAAATACTTACAAAAATCGCCTAGTACTTCTTGTAAACTAAAAATCGCAATGTTTTGTTTCTGAATTTGTATTTAGTATGTAGAAATGTTATTAGAAAGGACAACATAATCTAAAGTGAAAAAGATTTTAAGCTTTAATTTGATGATCAAAGTTACGAAAATTCCTAAAATTTGTCGTAAGTATTTTTGTAAAACAGGCTCCTGAAGTATATTCTTTAAATGCAACAAAAAATTCGCTATCTTCCTCAATAGCCCATTCTGAATCTGGTTTTCTGATGCGTATTTTGTCATAATTATAAAAAGGATTCAACACTATCGAACTTCACTGTTTTGTCCCCGAGAATCTAACATATTTTTTCTTGTCTTTTTTAGGGGGGGGAGGGGGGTTAACCGCATCATTTGCTACTAACGTTACTGGTGGCTGTCCTGAGTTGGCACTGATTGCCCATTGGTCTCGTTGGGTAACGTATAGATAGTTTGCTTAATGCTTTGCAGTTGATGTTTGGTGTTATTTGTCCCTTTGGTGTCTCTAGTTGTGCTTGTCCACTTTGTGATCTTTGTGTTTTTAGCTGTGACAACCGAGTCCTGCTGGAGATCCCATCCTTTCTTTTTTAATGAAAGTTGAATATCTCTTCAATACACAAGGTGAAAGAGATATTAGGTCTAAGTCAGATACATTATGTAATAAATACAAGTAGTCTTGCCAATTGCTTAAAAAAAATAAAAACAAAAAATGGAATCATTTGAAAATAAGTGGGTTTTTTTATAACATATAATCCAATTTTCTGAGAAAAAAAGATATAAATACTCAATGGACTCGGTTGTACAGGCCATATATAACGCGATATCTTATAGATGTAATGTGTCCAGTTTGCGGTGCATCATGCACGATAAATTGGACCATGTAATCACGGGACAGTACAAGGAATCAATAAGCAAAGTTCTAATACATATCTGAAGATGGAAGGCAATCCGATGCCGGGATACAGACATATAAATCACATATATGTCTCAAGTGATAACTACATCTGTTTCCTTATGTTATTTGTCAGTCCATGAATCAGAGAAACAAATTAAATCAGGAAGCAATTGGTGTCTGAAGTATCAAAAAACATGGAAAATGACTATTTAGGTGGATATTTTGGCATTGGTCTCCAGATGTCCTTTATCTCTTGTATTGGTAAGATTCCCCCTTCCGATAAAGTGTTCTGTTATGGATACTATGTAAGCATTTTTAAAAATTGCCTCCGGATTGCCCTGCCAAAGAAACTATAAGAACAATGACAAATCTACCTATTTTATTTCATTTTTTCCAGATTTATTGTGTATGCGAGAAAAGTCATCAACGAAATGAACAAAAGAGGATACTTTTTCCACTGTAATCTCATATGTACATATTAGTTAATCAATGTAGTAAATTTAGTAGAAAAAATTGTAACCTCACGGTTACATTACAGCATTCGAATTTAATGTCGTGGTAGCTATTTTCCTTTTAAGGAAACGAACAAGAAATCATTAATCTACTTTTCATAGAGTAAACTCGAATCAGATACACCGCACTTTCAAAATGAAATTTAGCTCTGAAAGCAGCCATCGACATTAAAATGTCAACTTGAGTGTATTTAATACTTCCATCGAATATTGAAGCAATTTGCTGTTCACTTGTTGATTGACACGCATGCAAATTGTAGGATTGTAGAAATTCTTGGAAAATAATTGGTGGCAGTAGATTTTTATGTTATTATTTTGAAAGGATATACGTAGGTAGTATATTTACATAAAGTAAGGTATAAATGGAATAAGCAGGAAATATAAACTTAGCAATCACCTGAAAAAAGTCCAATTCTTTTAAGAATTGTCAATAGTGAATCAAATATATGTTCTATAGTACCAAGACACGTGAACTCAAATTCAGACTTGCTTAAAGCCACGAAATATTTGGCACGGAATCGATTCAACAAAGAGATGAAATGTTACCAACTTTGACTCAGGGGGTATCGGGTTTTACTATGTTGACTCCCCACGCTTAATTAAGTGTAGAATTTAAGGCAAAATTAGTTTGCAGACTAAATAATATACAACGTTGCGATGCAACTAGCTAACAAATGTAAATTTAACCCATCTTGGATATTTACAATCGCCAACCTACGAAAGCCGAATAGTGTCAAACAAAAAATTAAATTTATCTCGTTATTGCGAGAAAAGATCTCGTTATTACGAGAAAAGATCTCGTTATAACGAGATAATTTTCTCGTAATTACGAGTAAAAATCTCGTAATTACGAGATAATTATCGCGTTATTACGAGAAAATTATCTCGTAATTACGAGAAAAGATCTCGTTATTACGAGATAATTATCGCGTTATTACGAGAAAAGATCTCGTTAATATGAATCAAGGCAAAGCCTTTTTGTACGAAAGCCGGATAGTGTCAAACAAAAAAATAAATTTATCTCGTTATAACGAGAAAAGATCTCGTTATTACGAGATAATTATCGCGTTATTACGAGAAAAGATCTCGTAATAACGAGAAAAGATCTCGTTATTACGAGATAATTATCTCGTAATTACGAGAAAAAATCTCGTTATAACGAGATAATTTTCTCGTTATTACGAGAAAAGATCTCGTTATTACGAGATAATTTTCTCGTTATAACGAGAAAAGATCTCGTTATTACGAGATAATTATCGCGTTATTACGACTTAGTTATTAGGTGAATATGTATGAATAAAGCATGATTTATTTATATGCATTTTTTAGAGTTTAAACATGTTTGAATTGAACCAGTTCATAAGAACTTGTTTCCGAATAGGATTCAGTAACAAGGAAATTATTCAATTGTTAGCACATTCTGAGAAAATAATAATAAGTATTTCGACACTGAAAAGAAGAATGAAATCTATGGGTTTGTTCATTTAAAGATATCTACAAATAGTACCATTTGAAGATATCTTTAATTCATTTAAAGATATCTTTAATTCATTAGAAGATATCTTCAAATCATTTAAAGATATCTTCAAATCATTGAATTTATGTTAAAACGGCGCTCTGGAACGCCGTTTTAACATATATTCAATTATTTGAAGATATCTTCAAATGAATTAAAGATATCTTAAAATGAATTAAAGATATCTTCAAATATTTAAAGATATCTTTAATTCATTTGAAGATATTTTCAATTCATTTGAAGATATCTTCAATTCATTTGAAAATATCTTCTAATGAATTAAAGATATCTTCAAATCATTTGAAGATATCTTCAAATAATTGAAGATATCTTCAAATAATTGAAGATTTCTTCAAATAATTGAATATGTTAAAACGGCGCTCCATACATAACCTCCATCCCCCGAAAAATTATTAAAGTGATTACTTATTTAATTTTAACACACATAATTGCTTTCAAATCGCTAACAAGATGTGTTTGTGAAACACTGATGTCCCCGGCGGCAACGAAGTCCAAAATGGCTATTTTTAGACTAAAGGTCACAGTCAAGGTCACAAGGTCATCGACCTTGGTGTCATCTGAAAGGGTTTGTAGAGTAAGCATGCAAAATATGAAGTCTCTATCTTTTCTCGTAATAACGCGATAATTATCTCGTAATAACGAGATATTTTCTCGTAATAACGCGATAATTATCTCGTAATAACGAGATCTTTTCTCGTTATAACGAGAAAATTATCGCGTAATAACGAGATCTTTTCTCGTAATTACGAGATAATTTTCTCGTAATAACGCGATAATTATCTCGTAATAACGAGATCTTTTCTCGTAATAACGAGAAAATTATCTCGTTATAACGAGATCTTTTCTCGAAATAACGAGATCTTTTCTCGTAATAACGAGATAAATTTAATTTTTTGTTTGACACTATTCGGCTTTCGTATTTTTGTGCGAGCGGAGAGAAAATAAATATGATTTTAGACTATGACGGTTTATCCTATCTTACAAAACTTTCTGTTTGGTGATTGGCAAAAAAAAAAAAAGGCAGTATAAGGCGAGTTGAAACACAGAGGTATTTGTAAAATTGGTCTAGACCAGCAGATGAACATTTTAAGGGGGGGGGGGGCTTAAAATATGGTTCTTTGTACGTTCCTGTTTTGGCCTTGACTGGCAAATATTAGATTAGGTTGAGGGGGGATTCCAGTCAAATTTACAGAAAAATACGAGCAAACACAACAGGTGTATGATTTTGAAACTTTATATCAACGATCTAGTTTAAAGAGCTCAGGTCTGAACTGGTCAGACCAAGGATTTATAAACAGACCTGCATGGTTATATTTCCTGTAACATGTGATTTTTTTTATTTCAAGCCATTCTAATTTTGTTATAAAATGGTTAAATGAAAATAAATAACTCATTGCATATCGCCCAAAAGAAAAAAATCCATCTCGCCGATTTCAGATACAATCGTCCAAAGCCTGTTTCATAACATTTCAATAAAGAAAACCACTTTAATATCGGACATCAAAATTATAATTTTGGAGAAATGTTCGGATGCCTCCAAATATTATCGTAAAATCCGAGAAGTGTTCTGGATTGAGAAACTTAATAACGTGAAGCCATCCGGATTGAACACAAAATCGCCCATGGGAATACTTTGGCCGGTTTATTGACCTTTTTAGAAGCGTTTTAGAAGCAAAATACGTCCATTAAAGGAAAATATTACAACGTCAAAGTGACATTAAGAATTTGGCGCGATGACCTCAATGACGTCATAGAAGCACAGTAAACAAAATACTCAAACGAAGATGTCGGCTTTCCTAAAAAGATTCCGCGGTTACGCCGAGTTGTCGATGCTATTTCGTAATCTGCTTTACGAAAAATTATGTCAATAAATTTAACTTGTAAACAAAAATTGAGTATAACATATACGTATACTCGGAGTCGAAAAAAAAAATTAAATGGCAATATTCAGCATCTCCGCAGTAACTCTGTCTGCGAGGGGACGAAAGTTTTTGAAAGCATAGTAGTACATTCTCATTCTTTGATTCAGCATATTTCCTCACTAAGGTAAGTGTATACGCGTTACCATAAGGGCGAGCTTCGCTCGCAAAGGCCCTTCGGGCCTTTGCAGCGAGCTCCGCTCGCTATTACGAGATAATTATCGCGTTATTACGAGAAAATTATCTCGTAATTAAGAGAAAAGATCTCGTTATTACGAGAAAATTTTCTCGTAATTACGAGAAAAGGTCTCGTTATTACGAGATAATCATCGCGTTATTACGAGAAAAGATCTCGTTATTACGAGATAATTATCGCGTTATTACGAGAAAATTATCTCGTAATTACGAGAAAAGATCTCGTTATTACGAGATAATTATCGCGTTATTACGAGAAAATTATCTCGTAATTACGAGAAAAGATCTCGTTATTACGAGATAATTTTCTCGTTATTACGAGACAATTATCGCGTTATTACGAGAAAAGATAGAGACTTCATATTTGGCATGCTTACTCTACAAACCCTTTCAGATGACACCAAGGTCGATGACCTTGTGACCTTGACTAAGACCTTTAGTCTAAAAATAGCCATTTTGGACTTCGCTGCCGCCGGGGACATCAGTGTTTCACAAACACATCTTGTT
Organism: Pinctada imbricata; assembly: GCA_033119305.1. Classification (NCBI taxonomy): domain Eukaryota; kingdom Metazoa; phylum Mollusca; class Bivalvia; order Pterioida; family Pteriidae; genus Pinctada; species Pinctada imbricata. Next base: position 12,279,549 of record VSWD01000011.1, on the reverse strand, counting down.
AGCGATTTGAAAGCAATTATGTGTGTTAAAATTAAATAAGTAATCACTTAAATAATTTTTCGGGGGATGGAGGATATGTATGGAGCGCCGTTTTAACATATTCAATTATTTGAAAAAACCTTCAATTATTTGAAGATGTCTTCAAATGAATTAAAGATATCTTCAAATGAATTAAAGATATCTTCAAATGATTTGAAGATATCTTCAAATGATTTGAAGATATCTTCAAATGATTTGAAGATATCTTCAAATGATTTGAAGATATTTTCAAATGAATTAAAAATATCTTCAAATGGTACTATTTGAAGATATCTTCAAATCATTTGAAGATATCTTCAAATCATTTGAAGATATCTTCAAATCGTTTGAATATATCTTCAAATGAATTGAAGATATCTTCAAATGAATTGAAAATATCTTCAAATGAATTAAAGATATCTTTAAATATTTGAAGATATCTTTAATTCATTTTAAGATATCTTTAATTCATTTTAAGATATCTTCAAATAATTGAATATATGTTAAAACGGTGTTCCAGAGCATAATTTGATTTGAAGATATCTTTAAATGAATTAAAGATATCTTCAAATGGTACTATTTGTAGATATCTTTAAATGAACAAACCCATAGATTTCATTCTTCTTTTCAGTGTCGAAATACTTATTATTATTTTCTCAGAATGTGTTAACAATTGAATAATTTCCTTGTTACTGAATCCTATTCGGAAACAAGTTCTTATGAACTGGTTCAATTCAAACATGTTTAAACTCTAAAAAATGCATATAAATAAATCATGCTTTATTCATACATATTTACCTAATAACTAAGTCGTAATAACGCGTTAATTATCTCGTAATAACGAGATCTTTTCTCGTTATAACGAGAAAATTATCTCGTTATAACGCGATAATTATCTCGTAATAACGAGATCTTTTCTCGTAATTACGAGATAATTTTCTCGTAATAACGCGATAATTATCTCGTAATAACGAGATCTTTTCTCGTAATAACGCGATAATTATCTCGTAATAACGAGATCTTTTCTCGTAATTACGAGATAATTTTCTCGTAATAACGAGATCTTTTCTCGTAATTACGAGATAATTTTCTCGTAATAACGCGATAATTATCTCGTAATAACGAGATCATTTCTCGTAATAACGAGAAAATTATCTCGTTATAACGAGATCTTTTCTCGTAATAACGAGATAAATTTAATTTTTTGTTTGACACTATTCGGCTTTCGTACCAACTACCATGTACTAATGTTTTGGATTTTCGTAATAGAAATTTACAAATTACCAAGAAACTTTTATGTCAAGGTTTTCTCGATGTTTTACAAAAATTATTGCCAGTTTCTTTTGAAATTCCGACCACAACACCACTAATGTGTGTTCCTCGAGACCTCTGGGTAACCAGAACAGTTGGAGGGTTATGCGCTCGTAATTACCATTTGCTACTGGTTGGGCAGTCGGCTTCGGTTGCCAGTTGGTCTCGTTGTTTTATATATGTGGTCTTTTGTGTTTGATGTTTCTGTGTTGTTTTGGGTGTGTATCCCTTTTGCGTCTTTGTTGTGCATGTCAACTCCGTGTTTTGTTTGGATTGTTTTGGTGATTTGTTGTGGGTACAGCAACCGAGTATTTTGGAGATTCCCTCCTTTCTTTCAAAATAAAGTACTGAACAACATTACAATTTCGAATACGTTCAGGTACACACTGTACTGAAATGCAAGACGAATATGAACAATACAAGGCAAACCTTAACTAAACCCAACAATTATCCATGACATTTTGTCTTCCATCCAAACTGCAAGGAAATCGGTAGTTTTTGGGGGAGTTTTTTATTTTAACGATTTTCAAAAATCATAAGAGGGGTTAAAGAACCTATATGTCTTTACCTTTAACTTCTTGCCCCTTTTCTAGTTAAACATTTTAAAGTAATTTCCATCCTATTCCCATGCAAAAAGAGTGCATGGAGCATGTAAGTAGATGAGAGTTGATTTGACTATAACTGACAACTTGTCTCCAGGCTTTATTAAGTTGTAAACGTTTTAGCTGATGGTAAAAATCAAAATGGACTCTTGAAAGTCTGTAAAGCGGATCTTTCCGCCACATATTTTCCATAATACCATTATAACTGGTGAACCACCTTAATGACTTTAAGGACACGACATGCTCTACTATGGCTTCCCACGTCAAGGTTGTAACATGTGGCAAACGGTATAAACTCTAATCAATGTCTTAAGGCTGTGTGACCTTGGAGCTCTTATACATCTAACAAAATAACAATCAAATCGACAAAATTATCCTCTTAATGACACTTTATTATTGCCTTCGATCTTTTAGGAAGCAAATGGCTATCAGCTGATCTTAAAGGACATGAACCCTTTAAGACGAAAACATGTATAATCATAATCAAGGTCAACTATTTACTTGGGAATGCCCCTTGTCCTATCTGACATATCTGTAAGTTGTATATTTAGGCAGATTTCTCAGGTAATAGACTATGAGTATGTTTCAGCCAGCACAGCGCGGACTGCTTACCCCTGCGTTTTACGACCTTACTCGTGAGACAACTGCTGTTGGTTTGGGAAGACCTCTATATACCCGGATAAGTGGGATGGTTGAGCGCACGTAAACGTATAGCCACACCATTTGTATTATATATATATATGCGGATGATCGTTCAAAGTCAGAAAATTATAAAATTATGGTTCATCTCCTCAGAGATAATACGGCTTGCAATAAGCGTACATGGTACACAGCGGTAATTTTACGGTAGAGAATGATTTACAAGATCTCTCTAACCTTTCGAAGGATGGAAAACTCCATTATTATTTTGTTCCGAGTAGTTTTGAAGAAAGTGGGGTGTTATTTTTTTTAGCTAAACACTAATACTATGCCAATAAATTAAGACTATAGAAAATAGCTTTAAATGAATATATCAATAAATATTTTAATAACAAATATATAAAACTTCATACAAAAATGTATATAACAAGAAAGTATACATCAATATAAAACAAGCATGTATGTGTAACTTATACAATCAATTTACACTGTACAGTTTACTTCAGGTATTCATCCTTTGAACAAAGCAGCGAGTAGTACGGCCGGAATGACAAGTTTCACTGTAAAAAGGTGGAGAGATGTCATATAAGTTTCAAAGGATTATTTTATAAAAAAAAAAAAGGGTAAAGACTTCTGTTTTATAAAATTGATTGATGAAATTGACTTTGAAGTTTTTTAACCAGCAAGATTATTAACCAAAAACACAAAGAATAAAACTTACTCAATCCGCCCCGTCCAAATCCTAGCTCGTCCAGAATGCCTTGACTACGATAACCTGGGTATCCAGGGAAAGCTGGGAAAGGAGCGTACATCATAGAATACGGATCACCATAGAAACCACGACCAAAACCGTTTCCATGGAAACCATGACCAAAACCATACATTTGGTATACTCCGTAATGTCCGTGGTAACCATAGTGAAAAGGCCCGTGGATCAAGTACAACGGCCGGTAGTAATATCCACCCAGTCCATACCAGGGATAGCCGTATCCCGGATAGTATCCAAAGCCTGGATAGTGTCCGAAACCGGTCCCGTATCCTCTGTAATATCCGTTACCATAGCCGTTGTTGTATCCGTAACCATGACCATAACTATTGCCGTATCCCTGATTGTATCCGTATCCCTGATTGTATCCGTAACCCTTGCTATATCCGTTACCATATCCTTGGTTGTATCCGTAACCCTTGCCATATCCGTTACCATATCCTTGTTTGTTATAGTAAGTAGGCTGGTATCCAAATCCTCGGTAGCTGTAACTCGGATAGTACGGATTCCAGTTGGCCAAGCTTAGGCCAAGGCTGCAGAACAACGTAACGGATAGTAACAGAATAGACGTACTTCTCATGGTGAAACCACGTTACCGCTCCCTGCGTAAAAATTAATGAATCAAAAATCACATTGAGTTGATATGTAAATGAAATTAAAGAAAAAAAATCATTTGGATTAATTTGATAAGTCATTAAAACGCAGTCTTGATATAGGATATAAACGTAGTCATTAAACATGTATCTTTCTTCATATAATTTGATAAGTGGGAAAGTAATACCTTGCTCCCTTGGACGGATGTGTTGATAATTTGATGACCATATTTTGGTTTCATTATTTATACACAGACGAATTCGCTGTTGCACAAATTCTTTTTCCGGGTCTCAAATACATAAACAATGACACTTAATTCGTCACAGAAGTCATGAAGGGGTGGATTTCTTTAGCCACAACGACGTAAAATAGAAAATACGGTTAAGGGGGTGTAAATATTATGGTCAGATGTCCTAACAGTGGTCTCCGTGCGTTTCATTGGTTCTGACTCAACTAAGTTATTCTGTAGTCTTTTCCGCGACAGTGACCGTTTACACACGACGTTGCGAGTACGTGACGGTTTTCTACGTCAGACATCGGTAACGTCCGGTAACACACGTGTCCTGACCTACGTAACGATATTTTGGTATCATTGACCTCTCTTATTCGTTTAATTAATCACGTTGATAAGGATAAAAAATAACAGCTACTGGTTCTTCTTTTGATTTTGAAATAAATTGTTCTTTTTATTTTTTCTACATTATATTCCTTTCACCGCTATTCACCACATTTTCGCTCAAAATAGCAACATTTTGTTTTATCATTTTATCAATAATAATAAATTTCTCATTCAATGGATAGGAAATTAATGAAGAATATAAAACATGTCTGTAAAGTTGATATCACGTGTACAGGCGCGGATCCTGGAAAAAAACCGGAGAGAAAGGAGAGGGGGGGGGGGACTTCATATCTGACTAAAGGGAGATCAATCCCATTGTTTAAGGAAAATAAACGTACACTAGTATGTGAAAATCTGATTTTTGTTTTTACAGCGAGGGATCTTACATTACTTGTTATATATCCACTAAAAACCTTCCAAATATTGAAATTCTGCTAAGTCAATTCAACTTGATTTAAGGTGGGTCTCTACTCGACCGTTTAAGGTTTTTCTTTTCCCAGTTGTTGCTATGATTAAATCCAAGTATTTTTTACAATAAACAGTCACTACTGACCATTATGTGTTGTTTTACTTGACAATTTTGTATATTAAAGAATATTTTGAAAATGCAACTTTTTTTTCATGAAACTGTAAATCAAACATCTTCCGAGTTTCAGGGGGTGCCCTTATTAAATACCCCAATTATTTTGAATAAGGAAGATGTAACACTAATGTTTGGTCTTTTTCAATAGGTAACACTTTGATCTAGTGAAAGAATGTCATAAGCATTAATTTTGAACTGTTAACTCTTGTAAGATGCTTGTCTTTGTAGTTATAGAAATAGTACCAAGACATTTTGGGGGCACCCTTGTCTTTCAAGCCTAAGTTGGTCCTTAACAAAACTATATACATGTACGTGTGTTTTCCCTATCTTATGAAATAATGCAAATTGAAGAAATTCTATTATTTTGTTATTTTTTGCATAACATTGTATATAGTCTATTTTAGTAGTCGAACATACAATGAAATTATAAGGGGGTACCCGTGTTCGGCAACATATCATTTTTATTCACGTCTTAGATTGTCGTTTTATGTGCTTTATTACTCCTTTATCACTTATTAATCAAATAAACCAAAACAGAACAATTAATCATGAATCTATTATTACTGAACTTTGAAGGTTCAAAAGAATATACTGCATATCTAACATTCCTTAATCTTAATGTGCAAAGAAATGTACCTTTCTATAATGTACTCCATCTTTAATGAGAAACAAAACTACCCATCTATGTCTGTGCTCATTATGTCATTTTGACCATTGTATACTGTTGTAGATCAATAAAAGTGTTTGAAAAAGCGGCGACCTGTAGAGATTACTATTGTATAAGGACGCTATGTTGAACACTTCATATTTTAAGACCAGTTCAAAATCATCCATTGCCTTGTCTTCTGTATTGATCGGGGCTCTCATTGATAAAGCCTTATATCCCATTTCTTTGTTATTTTATATTCTGTATCTTTATGCTGCTATATTTCGAACCCCAAAACAATAAAAACAAAATAAATGAAAATCATCGAATCCCATCACTTTAAATGTCTCTTTCATCAAACTGTTTCTCTTTTTCGTATTGTATGACGTCATTCTCCGGATACAGCTACAATATCAAAGCTTCAATATGCCTCAACTTCCTTTACATGGGGCATTAAGACTGAACAAGGTTTAATAATGGCCCTGAGTAAATATCCTAATGATAATGAACCACTGTATCATATTTCTATTATGGTTGAAAAGATGTACCGAAGAACTAAATACATGTAAAATTATTTATCAGATAGTTTGAAGTACTCGTATGTAGAATCTTTTAGAAAGCTTCTAATCACATGATGCTCTTTAAAGTTTTTGTGACAGACAGACATTGTCAATCTTTATATACATGTAAGATTAGTTATGGAAATGCTTTGAAACACCAGGGCAATTACAACAATTCTGCATTTCGTGGTCACAGTTTTTCACATTCATATTGAACAAAGAAAACATATGCTCTCTTCTATCTCTATCTTACTTGGATAGGTAACATGATAATCAGCATCAGTCCACAATTATCTACAAACTCTATATTTTTCAGAAAACAAAACAATATATCACCTGCTGTAAGAAGTAAAGTAAACAAAATAACAACAAAGATTCTCCAAGTGCTATGTTGGCCTTCCACAGTATACTGTAATGTTCTACAGCTATAACAACATTAAATATAAAGTCAGATCCAAAAATGAAGAGTGATGATGGTGACGTTCCTAATAAGCTGAAATTTTGGTGTTTGTCTCTTATAGTATACAGGCATGCACAGGATTATTTCTTGTCTTGAATAAGAGGAAAGGGGCAAGGCTTGCCTCCTTGTCTCCCTCCTTATTCCTCATAGCTCATAGTAGACATTTTTCAAGGTGACAAACTTTGGACTCCACACTTTACTCTTTGCTCTTCTAGGAGTCATATCAAAGAAGATCTGAATCTGGTCAATTTAAAGTAGAACTATTGATCTCAGAAAGCATCAAGCATTCATTGCTACTCCGATCTGAATACACCTCCTTCCCAATCTGGTCAATTTAAAGTAGAACTATTGATCTCAGAAAGCATCAAGCATTCATTGCTACTTCCATCAACTCTTTGCATTTACACAGTCCCTCCAAAGTGCAGACTCTGAAGTGGGGAGTCAAAGACCCATGAAAAATGTCCAGTTAGCAGCATAAAATTCTGCATTTGGACAAAAATAAAGTAGTACATGTACACAGTTAGTGATGGAAGATATTTTAGATATTTTTATTGTACAACAAATACTTACACATTGTGCAGTTAACAACAATATTTTGACTTTTTCTACAAATCAAAACCTACTCCACAGGCTTAATTCTTTTACATGTATGTCAATCTACATGCTTATTTTGAAATAGAAATAAAACTCGTACAGACTACGTACCACATTGACATAAATAATTGAACAATATCAAATTCAGCAGTTATATCTATGAATATGTATAATATATAAAATTTTTTGTCAATGAAGCTGTAATAATCAATTATGAAATATGGTCCTCAATAAAATGTAGACATGTGAATATTAAAGTCAATGCTAAATATAAAAGTATATTAAAATTTACTCAAATTCACTCAAATTAATCAAGATTGTTTTGAGAAACAATAATTTTGTAGGTATAAGATATGTGTTAATGTTACTTTATCAAGTTGAAAGTGACAGGGAATAATACAAAATGTGCTATGTGTCAAGTGATAACACTGACCATTCAATAAGGACAGTATCTTTCAATTCCTTCCATCTCCTCTTGCATATGATACAAAAGGATAATCAAAGAGAGAAGTGACAAACTATCAAATAAGGTATGAAATATATTATATGTATCATGTATTGCTATAATTTAGTCTAAAGCATGCTACATATATATCAGAACTTAAAATCTGTCACATTCTTCATGAAAACTGAGTATATAACTTCATCATTAATTGAAGGATAACAAAACATCTTTCCCCCTTGTTTTGAGGATCCTAATCCCTTATGTTCTAGATGAGTTGACACCTGCTCACCTACACAGTGACACTTTTCTTTTTGTATATGGAAGCACCTTTATTTTAATGGTTAACACCGGGGCGCCTTTATTCCATTGGGTGAATGCATGAAACCTTTGTTCCAATGTCTGGACATATTCATAATAGTGGGGTTATCATTTTGCCAGTTTCTTCTTTTTGAAATACTCTGATGCCGCCTCAAATAGCCAATCAGGATCTACCACACATATATCCCTGAAAATGGGAAGAAAAACAAAATAGCCAATAGCCAACCAAGGTCCACCACACAAATATCCCTGAACATTACAGCTATATTCTATATATACATGTATATTGTATCTGACCTCATATAACACTTTAGTTTTGACTAGTTCATTGAAACTGACCAAATATAACACTTTGCAGTTTTGACTAATTCACTGTAACTAATATAATATAACGTACACTTTGCAGTTTTGACTAATCAATTATAACTAACCTCATGTAGCACTTTCAAATTGTAGTTTTGACTAGTTCATTGTTACTAACCTCATATAGCACTTTGTAGTTTTGACTAGTTTATTGTAACTAACCTCATATAGCACTTTGTAGTTTTGACTAGTTCATTATAACTAACCTCACATTACACTCTTTAGTTTGGACTAGTTCATTGTAACTAACCTCATTTGACACTTTGTAGTTTTGACTAGTTCATTGTAACTTACCTCATATAACACTTTGTAGTTTTGACTAGTTCATTGTAACTTACCTCATATAGCACTTTGTAGTTTTGACTAGTTTATTGTAACTAACCTCATATAGCACTTTGTAGTTTTGACTAGTTCATTATAACTAACCTCACATTAAACTCTGTAGTTTGGACTAGTTCATTGTAAATAACCTCATATAATACTTTGTAGTTTTGACTAGTTCATTGTAACTTACCTCATATAGCACTTTGTAGTTTTGACTAGTTTATTGTAACTAACATCATATAGCACTTTGTAGTTTTGACTAGTTCATTATAACTAACCTCACATTACACTCTGTAGTTTGGACTAGTTCATTGTAACTAACCTCATTTGACACTTTGTAGTTTTGACTAGTTCATTGTAACTTACCTCATATGACACTTTGTAGTTTTGACTAGTTCATTGTAACTTACCTCATATAGCACTTTGTAGTTTTGACTAGTTTATTGTAACTAACCTCATATAGCACTTTGTAGTTTTGACTAGTTCATTATAACTAACCTCACATAACACTCTGTAGTTTGGACTAGTTCATTGTAACTAACCTCATATAACACTTTGTAGTTTTGACTAGTTCATTGTAACTTACCTCATATAACACTTTGTAGTTTTGACTAGTTCATTGTAACTAACCTCATATAGCACTTTGTAGTTTTGACTAGTTTATTGTAACTAACCTCATATAGCACTTTGTAGTTTTGACTAGTTCATTATAACTAACCTCACATTACACTCTTTAGTTTGGACTAGTTCATTGTAACTAACCTCATTTGACACTTTGTAGTTTTGACTAGTTCATTGTAACTTACCTCATATGACACTTTGTAGTTTTGACTAGTTCATTGTAACTTACCTCATATAGCACTTTGTAGTTTTGACTAGTTTATTGTAACTAACCTCATATAGCACTTTGTAGTTTTGACTAGTTCATTATAACTAACCTCACATTAAACTCTGTAGTTTGGACTAGTTCATTGTAACTAACCTCATATAATACTTTGTAGTTTTGACTAGTTCATTGTAACTTACCTCATATAGCACTTTGTAGTTTTGACTAGTTTATTGTAACTAACATCATATAGCACTTTGTAGTTTTGACTAGTTCATTATAACTAACCTCACATTACACTCTGTAGTTTGGACTAGTTCATTGTAACTAACCTCATTTGACACTTTGTAGTTTTGACTAGTTCATTGTAACTTACCTCATATGACACTTTGTAGTTTTGACTAGTTCATTGTAACTTACCTCATATAGCACTTTGTAGTTTTGACTAGTGTATTGTAACTAACCTCATATAGCACTTTGTAGTTTTGACTAGTTCATTATAACTAACCTCACATTACACTCTGTAGTTTGGACTAGTTCATTGTAACTAACCTCATATAACACTTTGTAGTTTTGACTAGTTCATTGTAACTTACCTCATATAACACTTTGTAGTTTTGACTAGTTCATTGTAACTTACCTCATATAGCACTTTGTAGTTTTGACTAGTTTATTGTAACTAACCTCATATAGCACTTTGTAGTTTTGACTAGTTCATTATAACTAACCTCACATTACACTCTGTAGTTTGGACTAGTTCATTGTAACTAACCACATATAACACTTTGTAGTTTGGACTAGTTCATTGTAACTTACCTCATATAACACTTTGTAGTTTTGACTAGTTCATTGTAACTTACCTCATATAACACTTTGTAGTTTTGACTAGTTCATTGTATATAACATAGGAAGGTTTACACTGGAATAACACAGAGGATGGGTGGATGTGCACTGGCTTCTTTGTAGATAACTGTTAAAAGGAAATAAAGTACCGGGTGTTCAATAATCAATTTTTTTTAAATATGATAATTCAGACAGATTGCTAGAGTGTTTACATGTATTTCTTTTTATGAGTAAAAGATTAAAAGGAGGAATTTTAAATAAATGGACATTTATGCTTAAATATGGGATGGGCCTCAAGAAATTTTAATATGATTTCTAGTTATATTCCCTCTGACTCTTGTTTAATGATCAATGTAGAAAAATCTTTTTTAAATATATTGAAGATTTTTTTTTATTTCAGAATTGATCAATGTAATAGAAAATACATGTATTACATATATAAATGTAGGGATAATTCTTAAATAATTTTTTGTTAAGTTATAGAATCTATTAAAGCAATATCTCTACAAACTGTGAAATCAAGTCTAGAGACATTAGTGTGACAGACAGACAGATGGACAATCAGTCTAAGTGGGAACTATTCAGTCCCCTCCAGCTTTGTCAATAGACGACTAATAAAATTTCTGCGTAAATCAAGCTTACTGTAACATATCCTGAGCTCTCCTTCTGAATCTCTGCTGCATTCATAAAGAACCCGGCTGCCAGACATCTCCTGTTAACAACAGATATATGGTAATGTCAATACATATATAACACTACAATTACGTCTACACATATTTAAAATGCTACAACCTCCCCTGGTAAAAGATATGATTTTTTAAAAAGTCTACATAATATCACCTGTAAAAAGATACAGGACAATGTAAATACATAAAACATACACGAGGAGAGAATGCCTGACAAATGGGAACACTTGTACTTAGGACATATGTACAAGGGCTGTTCAATAAGTTTGACAATAAGTATTTTTAAAAACTTTTGTCATTACATGTATTACAAGTAAATGAAGTTGGAACAAGTTGATTTGAATTATTTTGTTTTTTTTTTAAGATTTTAAATTTGCAAAATTATGATTATTCAAAATCAAAAGAAATCCATCATCAAATACAGAAATGCAAGTAAAGAAAATATTATGAAGTATCACATCAAAACAAAATAGAAAAGAATATAATGCATTCTGCAATTTGGTAATAGGGATCCTCCTTTGATAGTGGACTATCTACTTACTAGGAAGTTTCATCAAAGTAGGTCAAGAATAAGAAGCTATGTTGTGGAAACTCTGTTTGGTGTACATGCTACATTTGACATTGACCTTTGACTTTTTGACCCGAAAATCCATACTGCTCTTTCTTAATTCATAAGCAATCTAGCTAAGTGTGAAGTTTCTTTATGTAGTATTATTTGAGTTACTATGCATAAAGCTGATTAATGCTGCTTTTATCCAACACTTTAAAACTTCTGATTTTTTAGCCCCGGATCCATGGGGATTCTTTCTTCTTCCATCCTTTCTTAATATTCCTATACAATTTGATAACATAAATAAATGACCTGTTAGTGAAAGATGGCATGGGAACTACAAAACAGCAACTGTACAACAGCTGTTAGTGTATTTGATGAACAACCCTTGTAAGATTCATTTGTATGTCTGCTTTATAGTTTTTCTGAAAAAGCTTGCTATAAATCACAAGTACTACAATGTAAGGTATAAATGTGTGATTTCTACGTATCTAATCATCTTCAGAAACCAACACCTGGACACCGCTAATAATGTAAACATTATTTCTTATTTTTGAATTCTTGGAATAATCTTCAATATCAGACTAACCGATGAACGTAAATTATCTATGAGGCTATTTTTCTTATCTATTTTTTTTTTAATAATCCTTAGAAAACAGTAAGACACCTGAGCACATATTAAAAAGTAATAAATAAGATTTATAGATGAATAGATAAAAACATTTTAAATATCATCCAGCCTCTATCAAATTTATTGCCTGGTAATCTTTTCACAATGCAAAAAAAACTGAATTTATATTGTTTGATAACTTAAAGACAACTTCCTCTAAATTTGATAAAATATGTTTTTGAAACATCATGCCTCTAGTAACAGCTATCATTTGTGTATACACAAGATACATGTATATGCTCAGCCAATGTTATTCCCTGAGATGAAACTATTGAAAGGAATGTGTTGCATTTTGGAAGTGAAAGCTCATGACGTCAACATGCATAAGCTCTTCCTAAGTTTATTCTCACTTATTTACCTGGACAATTCCGCGATTTCAGAGAAGTAGAATGAAACTGACAATTATGGTGCATACATGTATATATAGAATAAATTTCATAATTTGTGTATTGTTATGGGTATGCAACACATAACACACAATGTGGGTGCGTGTTATCGTCCACCTAACCAAGGTAATAATAAATATCATAGACATGTTTGAAGCCACTCTATCTTAACTTCGATCTAATTGTGAAGTCATCATATTAGGAGACTTGAATATATGTTACACCAGGAAGTATAATTCATTACACAAAGCATACAATGCGGCCTTGAGAATGTTTGACCCAACACAGATCATCAAGGAACCCACATGTATTACACCTAAAACAAGCTCATTACTGGATCATATTTTATGTAACAACACCGAGAAGATTGCACAAATGGGGACAACTACAGTCAGACTCAGTGACAATCTCTTACTAAGCGTACTATACCCGCAAAGTTTCTCGCGGGCAATTTTCAAAACATAACCAAGTGAAGACATGATCCCTTTAGAACTTTTCGTGGGATGTTCTATGTCACGCATTAACTAACTCGGACTGGAGTAGAAGTATACGAGGGCTGATTGATATGTTATGAGCCTCGTATTGAAGAATTTTAATTTTATCAGACATTTGCCTTATTTTTCTACAAAATCCCATTCAGAATACATGTATATACATTTGTCACTGGTGTTCAGTACCACTTTTAAAGACCTCCTTATCTTGACTGGTCAGATAGCCATCCACTGCAAGTATGACATCATCATCGGACTGAAAGTGGGTGCCAGAAATAGCTGCTTTCAGTTTGGGAATAGATGAAAGTATGATGGAGCAAGATCAGGTGAATAAGGCGGATGCTCAATTAAATTAAAGCTACAATCATAAATGCCAGCCATGGCAGTGACTGAGACTTGAACATTAGCATTGTCCTGATGGAACAACACACCTTTAACTGGTAACCTTTCCGAGGCGCTATAGTGTAATTTTTTCCCGTAACTGTGTCAACAACAACAACAACAACACATGTCAGAAGTGAAGCATAGTATTTGCCATTGATTGTTTGTCCTTTTTGGAGATAATCTATCAGCAGAATACCTTCTGCACCCCAGAATAACGAGGCTCACAATATAACAATCATATCAGACTCTGTTTATTTTTAAGTGAAATCTTGAATCTTTTATCAATATTTTAAAACTCTTTAATCATTTAAGGAATCATTGTCATATTTTTTTGGTTGATCGAGGTATCAACACCAAAAATTGAGGGAAAACAGGATCGTGCGCATAGTGCAAGATGCATTAGTTTTCCCTCAATTTTTGATATTGATACCTCGATCAACCAAAATATTATTACATTGATTACTTCTCATTTCATTTTGTCCCCTTTCAACATTTATTTGCAGCTTGAAATAATGTTGCTAACGACATTGCTAATGACGTTGCTAAGCTTGTACTTCCATTTTGTGTTGATACAGGTATCAAAAAAGTTTCTCGGCCGGTCAAAATTGTTGTTTCTTAATTATAACAATGGAAATTAATTGATATGTGAATCTCCATTATCTGTGATCAAAGTTATACCAAAGTTCAGATCTCTGTTTTTATTATCTTTAAATTAGTATCACTGTTATTTATGCACTTTTCACCCTAATAACTGTTAACAAAGGACCCCAACGGAAATACACCTCTATCGGCTTTATGGATTATTCTTAAGATACTCATCATGATTTAAAAACTTATAATTACTCATAGTGCTATTTAAATGTTGATAATTTAGAAAATATGATGAATCTTGGAATACAATGTGATGCAATTTCTCATAGAGATCTTTTTCATAAGTACTTTAATTTAAAAGGTTTAATATCAAATTATATTAGAATCAAACAGATATATTGACCTTTTAATCAGTATTATTGACTACATGTATACCATGA